>JAVLUX010000034.1:14362500-15562500 GCA_032164185.1 Moxostoma hubbsi
AAAGGCATGGTCAGAGGAGCCAAGAAAGGAGCGCTATCAGGCAAGAGAATGCTGCAGAAGAAGAGGAAATCTTAATCTTTCGTTTGTACGCTGGAAAAAAAATTGACCTTATCAGCTACAGGAAATTATATTCTTGTTACAGTCTTCTTATATCTGCTCTAATTTCTTATGGCATGATGAAATTAAATCTAAACACAATATTTTTATTATCCTGTACTAATGCTTGATAAGAACTTCCTATGGAAGAGTCTCTGCAAAAAGATTTTTTCAAGTGTTCCTTTTCAATGTTTGCTGTGGTTGGATTGTAAGAAAATGGCAGTATGACAATAGCTTTGTGCAAAATGTATTTATGTACTTGCATTGATGGACAGAAAATAAACCGATGTGTGATGTATTTCGAGTGAATTTTCTTTTTCCTGATTTTTATTGCTTGTTTTTTTGTTGGTTTTTGTAACACAAAAAGAGCTAGGCAGTATGTTCTCAATCACCATTCGTTTTCATTGAATACTTTCCCATATAGTTAAAGTGAATGGTCTCCTTTTGTCTTTCACAAAATAAATGGTTTTGACAACATGAAGGAAGGAGTAAATGGTGATAATTTAAATTTCTTTGTGTTCTTTCCCATTAATGCATATCTTTATAAATGAAATTCCCCTTGTGCTCTACAAAATAATTTGAATGTCATTAATATTGGTGATTGATTGTGCACCAGATTTTGAGCAGAGGAGGATATTGTTGGTGTTGATGTGGATCCCAGCTGTGTTTGAGTGTGTGTGAATGAGAGAGAGGGCTGGGGTCTGCTGGAGGTCAGACGTGTCCTCTTACTCCATTAAGCTCGACTGGATATTTCCGATGGTCCCAGTGAGTATATTTATACAGTCTCCACATATGCTGACGTCTACTGGCTTGGACACCACAGCTGACTTTGAGAGCCATCTTTCAATGACAATATTTAACAATGCTGCATTATAGCAATAGTCATGGAAAAATTCTGTCTGCATTTACTCACCCTCATGTTGTTCCAAATCTGTATGACCTTGCATCTGTTGAACACAAAAGGGGATGATGGGCAGAATGTAAGGGGACTGACAGCCACCATCACTTCACTTTTATTGCATATTTTTCTTATACTGTGAAAAATGTATGTTGGCCAGAACTTTTCAAGGACCAAAAAGCATAAAAGCAGCATAAAAGTAATCTGTATGATACCAGTTGTAAAATCCATATCTTCAGAAGTGATATGATCAGTGTGGGTGAGAAAAAAAAAAAAATTTAAGTCTATATATTTTTACTATAATTCTCCACTTTAACATTCTTGTTCTTTTGTTGTTTGGCGATTTGCATATCACCACCTACTGGACAGGGAGGAGAATTTATAGTAAAAAAAGGACTTGAATATTGATCTATTTCTCACCCACACCCAGGGATGGGTTTATCATTTTTGATTCCCAGCTCGCCTGTCTCGACCCCAGCGGGTTCTAACTTGAACTGCTCTAAGAGCACTGACAACAGCGTATTCGCCTGTGTACACACAACAGAATGTTACCCCATGGACTTTTTGGACCTTCAAAGTTCTGGCCACCATTCACTTGCATTGTGACCTACAGACCTGAGATATTCTTCTAAAAATCTTTGTTTTCAGCAGAAGAAAGAAAGTCCTACACATCTGGGATGGCATGAGGCTGAGTAAATGATGAGAGAAGTTTCCTTTTTGGGTGAACTATCCCTTTAATAGATCTGTTTAAACTTCAGAACAGAAAGACTCATGAATTCTATTAATTGATAAGATCTCAATAGACGTTCATAAATCAAACTTTAGGAATAATTGCCTTTGTTTGATGGGTTTTTTTTTCACTTGACTACCCAATTTATTGTTAAACAAAAAAAACGCTTTTTATGTCATAAGTTTTGTTTTTTATTGTCAATTTGATTTCTTTTAGCATGGCGTGATTTGGAATGTCTGTAATTAGAACTATGAACACGAAGACATTAAACAGTCGAACACTTTTAACAGAATGAAGGATTACGTCCATTCACAGCCTCTTTATCTTTCCCGTCAACAAGTCATAAATCTCGAGCATTAGGGATTGCTTAAGGGCAGTTAAGGAAGTCCTACCTAGTTACATACCAAACAAAGCTCAGTTGCATTTTATTTATATTCCATGTATTTTAAATCAACCGACACGTTCAATCCTGTGTGATTTACGGCAGTGAATTTTTGGCCAGCAGATAGCAGTGTTTCACTTCACAAAAAAAAGTGTAGAAGTGAGGCATCTAAAAGGATGGAAAATTAATTCCAGGAGTAGTACTACAGTGAACCAGAACCACATGCCTTTGTATATGCATTCATACCTACTAAAACTATTTCCACCAGGGATATTTAATGGATGTTCCTCATTCACTTTTATTGCACCATTTTCCATACATGAAAGTGAATGGTGATTGAGGCTGTCATTTTGCCTAACATATCCTTTTGTAAAGTCATATAGGTGTGGAACTACATGAGGGTGAGTAAACGATGACAGAATTTTCATTTTTAGTTGAACTACCTCTTTCAGTTTAGATTTGGTGTATGCAGACTATATTACAGAAGTGTGGGTTATAGTGTGGTCACAGAATGATTCTCCTTTGATAGAAGAGCAATCAAACTGTCCTAAAACAGCAGGCAGAGTGACAATAGTCATAATGTGTGGCTGTCAATGCCTGTAATGGGAACATCCCCAAAGGTTTTGTGGCTACTGTCAACACACTAATGTTTCTCACTGAGTGTTAAGTGCACCCAGCCAAAGGAGCTGCAGTCATCAGACATATGAATCATGTCATGTTACATGATGTGATTCATGCTCCCTCTGAGTATTAATTCATCATAGAGCATCTACAGTGCAAAATGAGGTTAACTGTGTGACATGAGGGAGGCTTGCAGCTTCTAATTTGTTTTTTTAAAGGTATAGTTCACCCAATATTTAAAATGGTCATTTAATCACCCTCATGTTTTCCAAACTCAAATGACTTTTTGTCTGTGGAACACATTAGGCTGAATGTAAGAGACTGATAACCTCAGTCATTCAATTTCATTGCATCTTACATTTTTTTTTTCTCCATACAATAAAAAATTAAAAATAAATATTGTGACAGAGTCTGCTTTTATGCTCCTCAGAAGAAAGACAGGCATACTGGTTTGGTACGACAATGAGGGTAAACAATGACAGAATTTACATTTTTGGGGTAAGTCCTTAGCAAAATAGTAGTATGGATATTATTGTTACATTTACATTGCATTTTCGTTGTTGTCACACTGGGCTAGTTAAATGTGTTGCATATATTGGGATTGTTTCTGAAAAAAAAAAAAAAAAAATCGATACAAAATAGATTGTCTACATGAAATTACGCATTGCACATTTTGATGTCAATCAACAACTGTGATTGACTTTAATTTAACAGCTTGTTCAACTCAAGTTCAAACAATATTAGGACTTGATATGCTTTATTATTCTTTGCATTTCTACATTTACATATAACAGAGCAATATTGTCTTTTCCTCGGACCATTGCAAAATAAAACAAATTAATTAGAGACAAGAGGTGAAAATTATTTACATGTGTATGAATGAAGGCAATTGAAAAATTTACCAAGATTTCAAATATAAAGGTTAATGTCAAATTCAAAGCCCATGCACATAAGTATTTTCTTGATGTATAATACCAGGGACTATTAATTACCATGTGATCCACAAAGCAAAAAACAGAACATATACAAATATCATGCTGAGTGTCCAGTACCACTGGTGGACACCCTGTCATTTTGTATTCAAGTGCCTACCAGGAAACCCGAGGCTAAATAAATTAGTTGTTTGTGCCGCCCTGCAGTCACAACATGTCAGACTTTCTTTCTTTCTTTCTTTCTTTCTTTTAAAGATGTGACCATAATAAAAAATGGCATAATATATATCATACTTAAAGTATTCCATACTAAAACCATCCACCCTGCGACATGTACTGCATTATTAAAATAACATTGCAATTCATCTATTCAGAAACATACATGTTAACATCATGCTAAATTTGATGTACAAATACCCATAGTCAACATTCACAAGTGCCTTAAAATCTAATTTATTAATTTCAATTATATCAATCATTACTGAAGTCCCTCTTTGATCACCGTGTCTCTGTTTATACATACATACCACAAATATCACAGAACATTTCATTCACTTAAACTGAACAAACCAATAGAGAGTAAATATTACACCCTAATTATATCTTGCATATGTGGAATATTTATACCATCCAGCATTCTTTGTCTTATTTGTCCAAATAGCAACAAATCTGTTAAACAAATCTGAAACTGTGGGAAACCAGTGGCTTTACCAAATATCAGAAATTGATATTAAAGGCAGAGATTTTAGTGTTGTTGTGAAGGCCCTCCATTGTTCTCAATGTCTGTTCCCAGGGCAGGGTGTGGATTGTGAAGGAGGTCCTGGTGGTGAGTGGCTGTTTGAGGGTCCCCTGGATAGTGGTCTTTTGGGTGGAGGAGATAAGGTCGGCCGCATTCGTGCCTGATGGTCTGGAGGGGGTGGTGGAGATGGAAGTTGGTTGCGTGGCGGTGACCTTGGCTCCTATGCTTTCACCTGGGTAAAATTAATGCATCCTCCCAGCAAGAACAGGACAGATGTCTGGAATCTGGATCACTGTCGGTTTAAGGGAATACTTAACACCCCAAATTATTTACTCAGCCTCATACTGTTCAAATCTATATGACTTTCTTCAATAAAAAACAAACCACTCTTTTCCATATAATGAAAGTGATCTGATTTGGTCCATATGGCTCGTGCACAATATATCAAGTTTTCTGAAGTCATACGATAACTTTGTGTGAGGAATAGACTGAAATGTTATTGTTATTCACTGATAATCTTCTAGTGCACTGTTAAATGTGGTATATGTATGATTGACAACAAGCGTACTGCAGTCCAAATTCAAAATATTAATTTTGACACACAAATTAGCCAACTCAGCATCCATTTTAAAGTATTTCTGAGCTTTAAGCTGTCTCCACCTTCCAAAGGCATCTCCAATATTTATACTTGTTTTAATACACCTCATAGTGGTTTTTAGACAGATGGCGAGGCTTTATAGGTCAGGTGGAATCTGTTATTTCTGATCCAGTTTGTTTGCTGGTTTCCATGGCTGCAGCACGCAGTGTTGTTTGCTCGCAAACTTGTTCAAATCTGGCAACCTGGTGGTGTCAAAATACTATTGGTGATTGGGCAGTGGAGAGGAAAACATAATAGAAATTCCACCCCGGAATGGAAACTTCAAAGTAGAATATACTGGCTGTAGCATTGTTATTGGAGAAGCCAGTATTTTAACTTAGCATGTTTCCTCATTCTCTAATGACATATTATGGTCATTTTATGATTTAGTACAGTAAAAATATTACATATAGCACTTTAACTGCTGAACGGATCATTGATTTAGTGAGTTGAATTTGAGAAATGTATGAATGGATCATTCAAACTGGTTTTGTTAAATTAGATCAAGCGATGACTTGCTTGATTCTTTCACAAATTGGACATCACTACTTTTATCATGAACTCTCATGAACATGTCAACTTTCAATGTATAGAAAAGAGCATCCAGGATATATCAGAAAAACTCATCTTTTGTGTTTCACAGAAAAAAAATAAAATTATACTGGTTTGGAATAACACAAACGTGAGTAAAAAAAAATGACAAAGTTTAAATTTTGGGGTAAAATATTCCTTTTACCTTAAACTATGTCGCTATCAATAACTATCCTCTCTCTGTCAAGCTGGAAGATGACTTCCAGGGACAAAACAAAGCTCAAAATCATTTCATTCTCAGTATTGATATGTTGTATTTTTGACTCCATGAGGGATAAATTCCAGAGATGACAAGTTACAGATCTTCACAATGAAATGTGTGGGATTCACAAACAAAGGCTAAAGCACTAGTGCAGCTGATCATAGGCTGGAATCTCTTGCTAGCTTTGGCTTGAAATGCCTAGAAGATGAACCCACAGCACTTCAGACATCCAGAAAGTCAGCTGTCAACTGCAATTCTGTCCCTAAAATCATGGGGGTGGCTTTGAAAAGTTGCAGCAGTGGGCTTTAGGAAAAATAGCTATTTGTGAAAACGCCGTTGGATCACAGAGGCCTGTCTCTGAGAAAACTTACACTTTTAAAAATGAAGTGATATATTTTTGCTAGCAAGACTGATCCTTTAAGAGGAATTGTCAGAGAGTGTTTCTGGGGTTCAAACTTTGGGACGGACTGATCAAAGCCATTTAAAACTCACTTTACACATCATTAAGTGCAAAAAATGAAAATTTGGATGACACAGGATCCATCACAACACCTTTGTCAGTGGGCTAAAGAAATGTGACGTATTCATATGCAAGTGCTTGCATTGAGGCAAAGCTCTAAATCTTTTTCCTTTAAAAACAGGACACAGTGATTTCACATAATATGCCAATTCTAAATTTTAAGAAAATTCTAGTTGATCAAAAAACATGCTTCAACTTTCATACAAGAGGACTTTTATACCCTCTATCATTTCTATACATAGACCAAAAAGTTAAACATATTCAAAACTTGTTTACAATATGTTCATATATATGGTACAGAACTTATGAAGATAATGGTTTATGGTAAAATAAAATAAAACAGAAACAGAGAAAATAAAACAAAAACTGCGTACTGTGTCACTGTAGTGGCAGACTGTGTAGAGACAGTGTGGATGTGCTTTGTTCATGCAGACAACCTGGGTTCGATCCCATGCTGTTTCCTGTTTCCTCTCTTTTATAAGTAATATTATATACTTCCTTTAATACTACTTATAAAAATAAAAAAAGGTATTTGGTCACAGTGATTGTAGGGGAGTTGAGAGAAAGGTTTGATCCAGGTAAAATTAACCGTTTTACAATAGTAATATTGTAGTAACCATGTTTTTTTGGCTGAAGCCATAGTTTCAATGCAATTTACCATAGTGTTACTACAGTAATATGGTATTAATAAAGTAAAATACCATGGTGATACTATTTTTACTGTATTAAAACCATGGTAAATTTTTGTAAGTTTAGGTTTAGGGGTAAGTGTAGGGTGTCTGTGGGATATTAAACATTCTAAACAAACTGCAGAGATGCTACTATACTGTATGTTAGTATTTAATTTGGTGTGTAAATATTATCTGCCACTATGTGCACAGGGGTTTAAATAGCATCTAACACAATTTGCACTTAATGCAAAGAAAATATGTATTTTTTTGCTATATACACTTATTTAAAAAAAAAATAATCATTTTTAATCACCCTTTTGCCTTTGTTGATTGCTAGATATCTCAATGGTCCTGAGATGTGACAAATTTTTTAAAACTTTTTTAAAAGTACAAATATTCCACATAGTCTAAATGAATATGTCATATAAACTGAATGAATAATAATGATAAAAGTATTAGCAAATGCTGTTTACAATAGTTTTAGATGGAGTGTAGCATCTTGTGCTGTATGACATGTCAACTTACTAAAAGTATTTAATGTCAACTACCCAAATAATAGCTAGAAAAGAACTGGGAGCCATGGCAGCTATTTAAATCAATTACAAGAACTACAGCAGCAATTTTTCCAATCACCATCAACACAAAAATACAGGGTAAACTAATATCTGTCCTGTTCCGATCTCTCCAGACTCAATTTAAATTACTTTCACTTGAATGGAAATAAGAACAGTTATAAAGGAGGAGCCAGTCGCTGTTTGAGTGACTGCCGGAATGGATCCAGCTCCATTCCTGCTTTGTGTCGGACTCCACTGCTACGTGTCGCTGTGTGATGATGAATAATAGCAGCCGGTACCAGCCAAACATCACTTCAGTCTATTATGATGGATTTAAGAGGATGAACTGATGCCAACTCCAACCATAAGACTTGGAATACTTCACATGCCATTGCCTGAACTTTGGACTGCAATGCACTTCACTGATTCACAATCATATTTTATCAAAATACACAATGATGACTCTAAGACATTATAGATATTAGTTTTATTTTCTGTTAATGCCTGATCTTACGTAAAGCTTCTTTGAAACAATGTGTGTAGTGAAAAGTGCTATTCAAATAAAAATGACTTGACTTATAAGACAAAGAGATGGAGAGTTTAAAGGCCACTAGCTAAATTGTGCCAGGATAGATTCCCTCAAGGGCCTTATTGCACTGGGCTAAGGCTAGGCTAGGATATGCCTTTTCTGTGTTATAGTAATGAAGGTGCTCTCACTTGACGGAGTATGCTGTAGTGATCTGCCCAACACAATCAGATGACAATAATAGAAAACTGACCTACAGTAATAGTCTTTCTAATATTATCGTCTGATTGTGTTAGGCTGTTTAAATACTGTTGAATTTACAGGAAAAGTTGTCAGGAAACATGTATCTCTTCAACATTCACATGAAAACAGAAAGAGAGAAAAAACTGGGAGATGTTTATATACAGTGTAACTCTAAAAGTTTTTTGCAAATCCCAAACATTTGAAAATAGTGCATTAATCTTAAAGACCTCATCTGATTGGGAGAAAATTTTACTCGCTTTAAGCGTCACACAGTGGACATTTCACTTTGGAACTGCTGTGATACGTAATGTATCTCTTCCCTCCATCAAAGACATTTACATAAAACACTGTATCCGCAAAGCAACCAGCATTGTGGAGGACCCTGCACGCCCCTCACACAAACTCTTTACCCTCCTGCTGTCTGGCAAGAGGTACCGAAGCATTCGGGCCCTCACGATCAGACTGTGTAACAGCTTCTTCCCCCAAGCCATCAGACTCCTCAATACCCAGAGACTGGTTTGACACACACACACATGTGTCCTGAGTTGCACTTTAATAACTGCCACTTTATAACTGTCTGCTACCTCAATAACTGCTATGTGCATAGAACACTCATCTCATAGTATGTTATGTTTACATTTGGCATTTAGTAACTGTCATCTTTTTGCACTACTGTGTACTGGTCGGCGCTGCACTGTCTATCACTGTGCCTATTGTCCTGTACATTGTTAGAAATGTATTGTACTGTCCCGTACTTTTGCACACGTTTTTGCACGTGCACTTTATGTAGGTATTTTAAATAGGTATTTTATTTAGTCTGTGTAGTCTCATGTGGTTCTGTGTTTGTCCTATGTTATTTTATGTAGCACCATGATCCTGGAGGAACGTTGTCTCGTTTCACTGTGTAACACAGGTCATAATTTGGCAGACTAGAAAAAATAATATAATTTGCAATAACTATATTTTCAGCAAAAATACTAAACAGATGCAATATAATGTCTAATAAAAGCCATGGTGTAATTAAATATATATATCTAAAAAAAAAGAATTAAAAAATAATCCAACATTAAAAGTGTGAGTTTAGGTTGAAACCGGAAAAAAAAAACTGTGTGTGATGTCATAAAGACGAGACACTGAAACAGAGAGAAACAGGTTTTGCTGATCGCGGATGACAAATCCTAAGGCAAATATTAAAATCATCCTTTAATATGCTCAAATAATATGATATATTATGTTGTAAACAATTAATCAATCATATTGGGTCACTTTTAGAGTGGTGATTTGTTGATTTTGACGCTGATGGTGAACCTGTAAAATCTAATGTGGACGGTGAATGCATATAAAATTCCCCGGATTTGGTGAGTTTCAAAGTAATATTGTTTTAATTCCTTTGGAACTGAATGTTACATACATGTTTTAAGTGTTTTATGCATTCATTGTGTGCATTAAGTGTTAAAGTGTGCACAGTTTAAAGTGATATTTCATTTAAATGCTAAATTGCACATGATCACATGTTCATGTATTTTATATATGTACTGAGTAAAAAAAGAGAAAGAAATAGAAGTAATGTTAATTGTTTGATACTTAAGATGCTGTTTGTATAAACAGGTCAGGTTTTGTTTTATGATTGGATCAAACCCTTCAAAAACCGAGATGGCGAGCCACCCAGTGACTGATTATTGATTGTTGAGAAGAGATTCTGAAGTTGATCACCAGAACAGAGCCAGTCTACTGTTACAAGTGGAGCCCTTTCAGTTCTGTTGGTATTTCTCATCGGTAGGACTGAACTGACTACCTCTCTACTGATTCTATTTGCACTACTGATTCTATTTGCACTACTACCTACTACCAGTGACTATTATATCTATTTTGGATGCCTCAAAGGACATTCATCAATCAAGTTTCTAAGGACTGAGAATTTTACTTCACAGAATGTGAAATGTTGTTAAGCTGTTGAATTGTTCCCTTACTGATTTCAATCTGTTTTTTTTTTGTGACTGTAATTTCTGTTTATGGGATATTAGTCTATATCAGAAATAAATAGTGCAGAACAAATCCAAAAGATTAGTAAAAGCTCTAAACTAAGCTATTAAGCTATTAGTAATATACACTCACCTAAAGGATTATTAGGAACACCTGTTCAATTTCTCATTAATGCAATTATCTAATCAACCAATCACATGGCAGTTGCTTCAATGCATTTAGGGGTGTGGTCCTGGTCAAGACAATCTTCTGAACTCCAAACTGAATGTCAGAATGGGAAAGAAAGGTGATTTAAGCAATTTTGAGCGTGGCATGGTTGTTGGTGCCAGACGGGCCGGTCTGAGTATTTCACAATCTGCTCAGTTACTGGGATTTTCACGCACAACCATTTCTAGGGTTTACAAAGAATGGTGTGAAAAGGGAAAAACATCCAGTATGCGGCAGTCCTGTGGGCGAAAATGCCTTGTTGATGCTAGAGGTCAGAGGAGAATGGGCCGACTGATTCAAGCTGATAGAAGAGCAACTTTGACTGAAATAACCACTCGTTACAACCGAGGTATGCAGCAAAGCATTTGTGAAGCCACAACACGCACAACCTTGAGGCGGATGGGCTACAACAGCAGAAGAACCCACCGGGTACCACTCATCTCCACTACAAATAGGAAAAAGAGGCTACAATTTGCAAGAGCTCACCAAAATTGGACAGTTGAAGACTGGAAAAATGTTGCCTGGTCTGATGAGACCCAATTTCTGTTGAGACATTCAGATGGTAGAGTCAGAATTTGGCATAAACAGAATAAGAACATGGATGTTACCACTGTGCAGGCTGGTGGTGGTGGTGTAATGGTGTGGGGGATGTTTTCTTGGCACAGTTTAGGCCCCTTAGTGCCAATTGGGCATCGTTTAAATGCCACGGCCTACCTGAGCATTGTTTCTGACCATGTCCATCCCTTTATGGCCACCATGTACCCATCCTCTGATGGCTACTTCCAGCAGGATAATGCACCATGTCACAAAGCTCGAATCATTTCAAATTGGTTTCTTGAACATGACAATGAGTTCACTGTACTAAAATGGCCCCCACAGTCACCAGATCTCAACCCAATAGAGCATCTTTGGGATGTGGTGGAACGGGAGTTTTGTGCCCTGGATGTGCATCCCACAAATCTCCATCAACTGCAAGATGCTATCCTATCAATATGGGCCAACATTTCTAAAGAATGCTTTCAGCACCTTGTTGAATCAATGCCACGTAGAATTAAGGCAGTTCTGAAGGCGAAAGGGGGTCAAACACAGTATTAGTATGGTGTTCCTAATAATCCTTTAGATGAGTGTATATAAATATTTATAAAATCAATATAAAAATAATTTAAACCTTAAAATTATATAATTTAAATATAAATAAGTAAAATAATAAAAGAGCTTAAAATAACATTTCAAGGTTTATTAAAAACTTATTCAGAGGATCTAAAAAAGGGTAAAAACATTCATTTTTATTTTTATCATTATTACTGTATTGTAATTTCATTTCACACACATGCATACACTTTCCAAATATAACATTGTTTCAAGGTAATTTCCTAGTCTGTGTTGTGTGTCATATTAGTCTTGCCCTCCGTAGCGAACCTAGACAAAAAACTGGTCTATTACCTGGTGTTCTGAAATTCAGTGGATAAACCAAGGTTAAAAAGAACTGTTACAATAGTTGTTACAACTGTGTACTGTACTAACTGTATATGGTTGAAAGGACAATAAAAACCACTTGACTTGGTGCACTCAGTAAAAATGTTTTAACTCTGTTCTTATTCTACATGGAGAGGGTCCGCACATGGGGGCTGCCTTGCTAGAATCACATGACCAGCTGAATACTACTTGCTTAATCTCAGTAATCATCCTGTTATTGGACACTTTCACTCCTTGATTTTGTTGTTAACTATATTTATTGATTCCATTCACAAAATAAATAAACATAACATAAATTATGGAATCAAATTATATACATTAAGCCCCTCCCCCAATCACCACCCCCACCCAACACAAACATGCACTATAGTGGTCATAAATAATTACAACATAACAAAAGTATACTTTCAAAAAACAATAAGAATGCACATACACATTTAAAACTACAAATCCCTCTCCACTACCCCTCCTCGAGAACCTTGCAAAAAAGCCAAATATCTACCCCACTTCCTGTTAAACAAATCCCATTTACCCAGCTTTCTATATATTACCTCCTCGAATGCTGCCACCCCGCCCACCTCTTTGCACCACTCCTGAAATTACTTCCATCCTCTGAGAATGATCCGTCTGTCGATCATGACTCCAGCTAGCACCCAACTTTTAAAATATCTATCAACTATATTAATGACCGCCCCATTGGCTAAGATACAGAGTCTGGGACAAAATGAAAACTTGAAAATGAGTTCCAATACATCACACATAAAGCTCTGAAACCTCAACCAACATTCTTGGATCTTAATACACCACCAAAAAACATGGGTCGTATCTCCATCTTCTGATTGGCATCGGCAGCAGGTGGGTGTGTCTTTAAGGCCAAACCTATACAATCTAGAGGGGGGTCCAATAGAATCGATGTAAAATCTTAAATTGCATCAGGTACACCCTTGCATCTCTAGATGTAGACTTGACGTTTTTAAGAATCCTAGCCCACACTCCCTCCTGCAATACCAAGTTTAAATCTTTCTTCCATAATCTCTTGAGAGAAGCTGAAGCTCCATCCCCCAGACTCCGAATTAACAGGGATTAATACACTATGCCTCATTGATGCCTCATGACCTTTTCCAAAAGCAGTAATGACAACTCCCAGAGTATCTGCCACTTTAGGGGGGTGTATGCTACTCCCAAAAATAGGACAGAGCAGTTGGCACAGCTGTAAATTCCTAAAGAACTGAGATCTAGGTATCCTAAAATGTTGAACCATATTTTCAAAGGATATCAACACTCCACTGTCATATAGGTCACAGAGTGTATTAACCTCCCTCTCAATCCACTCTGACTAGCAGAAAGGGGACTAATTAATACATAACATTGGGTTCATCCATATGCTCAAGGCAACATTTAAATAAATGTCAAATTAAACACTCTGGACACTTTTATCCATACTGAGTGCAAATGCGAGAAAATCTATCTGGTTAGTTTAATAGAAAAGCTTTGCAATGACAAAATAGAGGCAAGGAATTCCTGTTCAATACAAAACCAGGGAAGGGCTCTCTCAAGTGGAAGTGACCAATGAGCCAAATGTCTGAGACCGAATGCATAATAATAATAAAACAAAATCTTGGGTAGGCCTAGCCCACATTTTTCAACTGGCAATAATTTATTGAAATGTAATCTTGGATCTTGCTTACCATTCCAAATGAAGGCCTTCACTATGCTATCAAATTGCTTGAAATAAGAGAGGGGGACAGCTACAGGCAGATATTGTAACAGGTAGTTTCATTTGGAATACAATTAATTTTAATAACATTAACCTTCCCAATCATAGATACATTTAAAGAAGTCCACCTGCCCACATCATTTGAAAACGTTTTTATTTAGGGGTCAAAATTAACTCTAACTAAATCACACAAATTTGCTGCGAATAAAATGTCCAAATACTTAATGCCCTGTTTGGGCCACTGGAAGGCACCTGGCTGAAAAGCCATTACTGGGCAGTACGCTGTTAGAGACAAAGCTTCGAATTTAGACCAATTGACTCTGTATCCTGAGAATTTAGAAAAGGAATTATTAATTCTGTGGAGGCAATGCATAGATCTAGTCGGATCAGAGACAAATAATAAAATATCATCTGCGTAAAGCAAAAGCTTATGTGCCATACCTCCCGCCACCACCCCTGGAAAATCATCTTCCTTTTTTATTGCGGCTGCTAATGGTTCCAGGGCAAGACAGAACAATAATGAAAAACATTCCTTGGACAGTCAAACGAATGTTCAGTGAGCCGGCCCATTCAGCTGCTACATGAGTTCAACAAGTGACCCAATCACTCCAATGTCTTGCAAGAAATACTCCACAAATCAAACTCCAACCAATAGGAGGCATAACCAAAAAGAACGTGCAGATTCATCCACAATATTGTCCTGAAGATGTATTACTACACAAAACAACCTCCAGCTGCTAGGCAGAACCAGCACAAAATGAAACAAAAATGGTGCTTAGTTTCCACGGACGGTCAAGTAAATATTCAGTGAGTCGGTCCACTTCGCTGCATTCAGTCCATTGACTTTATGAAGAACATGTATGAAGGACGCTTGATGGGGACATGTAAATATTTTACGGCCATCCTTAGCATCTGTTCTCAATTTGGCCGGGAACATGCAAAAGAGACCATTGAAAGGGATTCCTGTTTCGCTCTCGAACAAGAAAATGCTGTGTTTCTTTCAAGAAAGCCTTCCTTTACTCCTCGCCTCACGTAACACAAGATCTTTATCGGATGATCTCAGAAATTTGGCCAGAATTGATTGGGGCCTGTGTCCCTCAGCCGATCGCCAAGACAGAACCCTGTGAGCTCACTCGATTTCCAGCTTATGGCCTGTTATGTAGAGCAGACTCGATAAGAGCCTGTCCAGGAATTTACCATATCCCGACACTCTTCAGCCTCAGGAATTCCAACATTATGGATGTTATTCTGCTGACTACAGTTTCCATATCCTCCAACTTCTCCCATGCGGTCCAAATCCACCTTGGTCGCTAGCAGAGTAGCAGCTAATTCTCTCCCCAAATAATCGATCCGTTTCTTGACATCCGCCACTCTTGCAACCACCACAGTGAATTTTTCCTCCATGGCAGTGATTGATCAACATATAACAGCAAGATCCTACAAGTCAACAACGACTTTCGTCATCATTGCTGACATTTCTCGCCGAATTTCCCTCACTTCTCTGGCCAAATCGGCTCCTGGGCTTGCAGCCTGCTTGGGGACATCAGCTTGAGCACGTAAGTGTCTTGTAATGTCTCCAGAGTACGTGGACTTTGAATTCTTTGACATATTGTCTTCCTAGAACATTTAAGGATCAGGGTGTATCGAAACTCACCGGATTATGACATAAAAAGTATTAAAACTAGCAAAGTGCGAAGAACTAGCCTCTCACACGTCCGAACCTCGCATGGTGTCAAGTGACCCATCCACTTTCACTGATTGATTAAAATAATCATGGCTAACTGTAAATACTACATTTCTAAAATGACATCTGTTAAAACTATTGATTTTAAATGATGCTGCATCCAAACAGCTAGGGGTCAGGGTAAATCCAAGATGAAACATGGACAAAAAGTTACTGAGTGCACCTTTTAAAAATATAATTTAGCAAAAATGTAGCAACAGTAATGTACTTTAATAAAAAATAAACTGCTGTCAGATATCCTAATTATGAGAAAAATGGCATCATCGTGTTTCAATGAGACACACTATACAGTAGGTGTGTGGTTGGATAGAGTGAACAGACATCCTTTGCCTCTGTCACCACCATCTAAAGTCTGTAGAAGCTTGTAGCCTGCTGGGGGCCATCCAAAGTAGTTAAAACACCATATGGACAGATTTCTCTTCTTCTCTGGTGTAATCAGTTCACTCCCTCCACCCACATATACATAGTATTCATGAGTCTCCATTCTCATTCAGGCCATATGCTCACCCTTGTGCAGGCCTGTTGCTGTGCTGCTCGCCAAATTGTCCTTTTCGCCACACATGACTGGCAAAGTGATAGCTTTGCCCCCCAGCCAGGCAGTCCTGAATCAATCACCAAAACCCCCCACCAACCAGACAATAAAACTCAGACCACCAAGTATTCATTACACGAGGGATAGACTCTAATGCAGACCTTTGCAGAAGACAGCAGTGTTGCCATGTCTGCTTATTATAAGCAATTTTGGGATTGATTTTCATTAAGTGGCTAATAAATATGTGCCGTTGTGCATTGCATTTTTTTTGTGTGTGTGTGTGTGAATTATTTCCACAATACAGTGGCATATTTTGAATTTTTCCTTTCCCAAAGGTGTGTGTACAAGATTTAGATAGCCAGTTTAATATGACATTTGTATTATTTTTGTAAAATTATATTATTTAATTATCGAAAAGACAATGTATGAAAAGAATGTATGCACATTCAAATTTAATTTTATCTTATTAAAGAATTATATTAAGGGTAAAGGGTTAGGTTTAAATAAATCACATCAACGTAATCAAGCAATTCTCCTTGATCCATAAACAATTATTTTTGGTAATTCTGGTGAGGTTTATTTTATTGAGGCAAGTTGCTTGTTTTGGGATTGTTTTGACAGAGCATGACCTAGCAACACTAGAGCAGACAGGCACATGAGAGGGGAAACCCTGAGAACAATAGGAAGAGCATGTCATTCACCCTGACTCGTAAATTATGTTAAAAAGCCACTTCCTTCTGTTAACCAGAGTTCTTCTTGTCACAACCTTTACATTCCTGTGGGTCATTTTGAAAACAAAAAACAAAAAACACTCTCAATTCCAGAGATTTTCTATGTTTCAAATGTTGATGACTCTCCAACGTGAGGGGGCAGATACTGACCATGTGATGTAAAGCTTGTAAACTGGGCAAACAAAAAGACCAACAACAAGAGCTTCTTTCTTTACACAACAACTAAAAGTGCAATAAAGCAAACCTGTCACCGCTGCATCACAATGTGTGCACTGAGGCCTCAGATGCATTTATGTTACACATTAGCTCAGGTCATGCCTAATGTTAAAGGGATTGTTCAGTCCAAAATTAAAATTCTCTCATCATTTACTCACCCTCATGTCATCCCAGATGTGTATGACTTTCTTTCAACACAGCAAATATATTTAGAAGAATACCTCAGCTCTGTAGGTCCATACAATGCATGTGAATGGTTACCAGAACTCTGAAGGTCCAAAAAGCATATAAAGGCAGCATAAAAGTATTCCTTATAAAAAACAAATGTCTTTGTGTTTAGAAGAAGAAAGTCTTACACATCTGGGATAGCATGAGGGTGAGTAAATGATGGGAGAATTTACATTTTTGGGTGAACTATCACTTTAAGCATTCAATCAAAATATAAGATAACTTAAAAGATGAAAAGTTTTGATAAGCTGTAATTCATAACAATGAGAATGTATAACTGCACATTAATAATACAATAGTGTTGGCCTGTGCAAAAGTGTGCAAATATAAGACATTGCCCTAAGTTATATTTTGAATGCTGAACAAAGTCTAAGGAAGATTTTCAAACTTTAGTCTTAAATTTCTTCAAAGGAAGGTTTACAAAACCCCAAAATATATACAGCAGCACACCTAAGACTGATATTATCTACAAAATGATATTGAATTTGAGTTTGTAGATTAATTTGAACTCATCATTTAAATATGTTTAACACTTTTAAGGTGCCATGCAAAGTTCGGGCGTGTGAACGGCGAGCTCTGCCCACTTTGCAAGTTTTAATACATTTTGTGTCATAAACCAGTGAGATTCGATACAATCTAATTATTAACTGTTCTAAAAATTCGAAATCCTCTGGCTTTAGAGACATTAAAAGACACTTACGTGCTCAAGCTGAAGCCCCTGAGCAGCAGACCGCAAGCCAGGGAGCCGATTTGGCCGGTGAAGTAAAGATAATTTGGTGACAATTGATGAACGTGTCGGAGATGCTGACGAAGGTCATTGCTGACTTAGAAGATCTTGCTGTAATACGTCAATCGATCATGGCTGTGGAGACGAAATTCACTGAGATGGCTACAAGAGTAGGGGATGTCGAGAAACAGATAGATTATCTGGAGTCATCAGAGAGGGAATTAGCTGCTAATCCGCTAGTGACCAGGGTGGATTTGGAGCATGTTTGGGAGAAGCTAGAAGATTTGGAGAACCGTAACCAGCGGAATAACGTCTGAATTGTTGGAAATCCTGAGGACGAAGAAGGTCGAGATATGGTGAAATTCCTGGACGAGCTCTTCCTAAGTCTGCTCGACAACACAGGCCATAAGAAATTGAGTGAGCTCACAGGGTTCTGGCTCAGAGATCCGATCAAAAAGGTCTTGTGTTATGCGAGGCGAGGAGTAAAGGAAGGCTTTCTTGGAAGAACCACAGCATTTTCTTTTTCCCAGGCTTTGCCAATTTGACAAGCGAGAAATGTGATTGATTCAAGGAATGCAAGAAACTCTTACATCAACGGAAGGACGGTTTTGCATTTTTATTCCCGGCCAAATTAAGAAAAGATGCTAAGGATGACAAGATATTTTCTTGTCCACAGCAATCCATTTCCTTCATAAAGTCAATGAACTGAGTAAGATATTTGTGGTACTTATGTTGCAGCCAAATGATCCTGACACACTGAAAATTCACATGACCGTCAGAGGAAACTCGCCTTTATTGTTTCTTTTAGTTCTGGTTCTGCCTAGCGGCTGGAGTTGCTTTGTGTAGCAGCACTCCTTTGGAATATTTTGTGGATGAATCTGCACGTTCTATGTGCTTACGCCTCCCATTGGCTGGAGCTTGTTTTGAGGAAACTGAGCGTCTTTTTGTTGTTGTTGTTGTTGTGCTGGTTCTGCTAGCGGCTGGAGCTTGTTTTTGTGGAGGAACACACCTTCGGGACAGTTATGTGGAGGTTTTTTGTGTTTATACTGCCTATTGGCTGGAGTTTGTTTCATAGATTATTTTCTGTTTTGTAATTCTGTCTCACAAAATTTATATAGAAGCACCAGACATGAGCAGTCCGACGGCAAAGTTGTCATGGGGGCTCTCGTAAGCATAAATTGACTGTTTAGAGGGATGCACAGGGTTAATGCTTTTTTAAAGTTTGTCTTTATTCGGTTTTGTTTTTTTGTTAGAGGGGATGTTTGGGGTTTGATTGTTGAACTCATTTTTAAATGTGTTTTTTATAATGACATTTTTTGACACAATCAATTTTTTCCTAATATGTCAAAATGTCTAATGTTGATATGAGTGGATTGTCTCTCTCCATGTGGAATGTGAATGGGTTGGGGGAACCCCATAAAAAGAAGGAAGGTTATTTCTTTTCTTAAACGTAAGTAATATGATATAGTGTTTCTTCAAGAAACGCATGTTTCCCCGCAGGAAGCTGAAGACATGGGTGGACATGTTTTCTTTAGTGCTGTCTCAAGTAAGAGCAGAGGAGTCATTACACTGATAAGTTAGCATCTACAATTCAAATGTCTCAAACAGATTAAAGATAAATTAGGAAGAGTCCTTATTATTTTAGCAGAAATTCAGGGGCAAAAGGTTTATTTTGGCTAATATTTACGCACCTAACGCTGATGATCAGGGCTTTTTTATAGATCTTGTAAGGATGTTGCAAGCCGATGGCACCCCTCATAATATAATATTGGGAGGAGACTTGAATCTATTGATGGACTCAGTCGTTGAATCATGGTGCAGCAAAAGTGTGTAAGCCCCCAAGAGCAACATTGACGCATCACAGGACGTATAAAAATCTTGGTCTTACAGATATTTGGAGACTTTTGAACCCATATGGTAGGGACTATAAATTTGTTTTCATCAGTCCATAAAATTGACTTTAGAATATATTTATTTTTTATATCTAAGTCCCTCATTTCATCTGATTGCTCAATTGGAAACATCTTAGTCTCAGATGATGCCCTGGTGAGTTTAGAGGTGTTGCCACATACGGAGAAAAATAAATCATATAGTTGGTGCTTTAATGTGTCCCTTTTGCAAAATCCTGATTTCCAACAAATGTTAAAGACTGAAATCAATGTTTATATGGAGATCAACTGGTCCTCAGTATCCTCTGTGGGTGTGGCTTTGGAGGCACTTTCTTAGGGGTCGGATCATACAATATGCCTCATTCATCAAAAAGTCCAAAGCACAAGAACTCGTGGAGTTGGAAGGGAATATTAAAAGTGCAGAGGCAGAGCTGAAGCATCGAATGTTGTCTGATGGTCTCAGAGAATTGGCCTGATTGAAATACAAATATAATACTATTTTGTCATGGAAGGTGGAGTTTTGGCTATTCAGGGCAAGACCATCATACTTTGAGTCAGGGGACAAAGCAGGGAAGCTTTTTGCTTGATATATAAAGCTTTTTCTAACATTCCCTCAGTGAAAGCTGCTGGTGGTGAAATATTTGCCTCAGCCATTGATATTAATAATGCTTTTCAAGAATCTATCTGGATCTATATAGTTTAGAGTAGAATATAATTAATAAAGTAGAATTAATAGAGAGGGTTAAGTACTGATTCTGTTTGTATATGTTTGCTTTTCTTTGTTTAATATATGAATCAATAAAAAAATGTTAATCACAACACTATTAAATTTCTCAGGCCTGTCATGTTTTATTGCCATATTGTGGCATTTCCATGTTTAATAAATGGTTAAATGGCATGTTGAAAATGGCAAAGAAAGGCAATGAGTAATAAACAGGGTTGGGAGGGTTACTTTTTAAATGTATTCCATTAGAAATACAGATTACTTATTAACAATCCAGTTACCTCAATAAGAAAGTAATGTAATTAGATTACCTCAAGATTACAAATTACTTTATATTTTGATTACCTTAAGATCGCAAATGTGAAAAGTCAAGAGAAAAGTAATATTTTTTTTAAAAGATTTTTAATCATACCTTCTAAATGCAAACAAACCATGTTTGAATAATGTTATGAGTGATGAAGCTATTATTATATACAGTATAAGAAAAAAAACATGAAAAACAGTGACACTGCCTCCTTAATAGGAATACAGAATATGTTTAACCAAATCAGGTGATCTGTTTTATTTTTGCATCAAGCAAATACAGTTAGAACAGACACACCGAATTATGACTTTGTTAACATTAAACAAAATCTGACAGGATATACCTCAGATTCAAAAACACAAGTTAAATTCTGCCATGTATTGCAGTTAGCATGTAGGCTAATTGGCACTGACCGTTCATTAACTACCGACTGCAATAGGTAGATCACAGGCTATCTTCATCTTCATTATTATTATTATTAATGCAGTGCCTCCAGTGTCTGTCCTCTACTTGCTCACGATCCACAGTCAAACATCACCAACTAACATTTGTTATTGTTTAAGGAGGATTTTATTGACAAAAACTTACAAAAATAAAATTAAAATACAAAAAAAATATTGTTTTAAAGAATAGATTGAAATAGATTGAACCCTTTTTAATTTCTTGATTCACTTATTCCTACTTTCTACGAGTTTTAAAATGTTACATTTGCCAGTATTTCTCCCTCACCCATACTTTTGAACTTATACATTTATAACAAGTATCAAAAGATGAATTATCCATTGCACTTTTCCCCTGAGTGTAACGTCCGCTGGCAATGACAGGCAGAAGACGATGATGATGTGAAGAAACCAAGTGAAGTTTATTTACAAGATGAGTGATATATCTAATCGTGAATAAAAAAACAAAAAAACAAAACATAAACACGAACACGAACTTGACTTGACCACCAATCAACGCTATATTATCACAATACTTGAAAAGAGACAATGGCAAACATAAGGGCTAAATACATGGACATTGGTAACATGACAACCAATCAACAGACAGAACTGTAAACAAGATAACAAGACTAATAAACTTAAACCAATGAAAAGACAAGGCTAATAAACAAGATACTCAAACAATGAACCAATGAAAACAAGACGCATGAACAGGGGAAACACATGACAAGATCACATGAGGGAACAGGAAATTACTGACAAGAAAACAGGAGCTAAACTTCCAAAATAAAAGACAAAACATGAACAAAAACACATTTAAACATAACTAAGAACATAATAATATTTTAAATTCAAATTTCAACTAAGAAAAAAAGAAATGTTGTCCCAATTACAGTTGTCATTTCAACATAAATGCACTTCAGAGAACAATTTTAGAGTTTCAACTGCAATGAGAAGTCACACAAAGGTTTTGAAAGTAGGCATCTGGTGTACCGGAATACTAGCCGGGGGAGTCACAAGAGAGAACCAGAAGAGATCTTGAGGGCACATCTGAACATATCTGTATTCTTTTTTTATATTTATTTTTGAATTTGTATCCCCTTTTCTCCCAATTTGGAATGCCCAATTCCCACTACTTAGTAGGTACTCATGGTGGCACGGTTACCTCAATCTGGGTGGCGGAGGACAAGTCTCAGTTACCGCCGCTTCAGAGATCGTCAATCCACGCATCTTATCACGTGGCTCGTTGTGCATGACACCGCAGAGACTCCCAGCACGTGGAGGTTCATGTTACCCTCCGCGATCCACGCACAACTTACCACTCGCACCATTGAGAGCGAAAACCACTAAAACCACAGGATACCCTCACAGGTCTTATAGAGTCCATGCTTCGGCGAGTCGGTGCTGTTTTGGCGGCACACGGAGGACCAGTATCGCTTTAGGCAGGCGGTAATAATGGTTTGGCACATCTGTGTAGTTCATCCTGTGCCTAATCAAACTGACATTCAATAGTGAATTGTATGCATGGAGAAAAAAATCCTGTACCTGAATAGGACTGTACCACTTTCTGTGGTGGACAGGTCTGCGCCCACCAGCATTCTTTGACTTCTCTAATTTGGCTCCATCTGTGGAACCCATGTTACCCCAGCACATATACAGACCACAGGAACACTTTAACCTACACAGACTACTGGAAATGCCTGTTTCCACACAAAAAACAATATCAAGAGGCTGTCTTGTGTGTGTGCATTAATTTATAGCTATTTGACACAAGGTTACTGTACATAAACATTAGTGTCTTTGAGTGCACTTAACATGTAATAGGCACTGTAAGTGTAAAAAAAGGTGTCTATTTTATAAAGGACAATAATTCATAGGTCTTTCTGTATTGCTACCTTTGCAAATTACAGGCCTAAAACATAGGCATCAACGTGTCTACTGATGTCATACGATCTAGTTTTGGCATTAGACAGACAGGGAGCATTTAAGGTCACAGTGACATGTTGTAATAGCTTGTGGGTTCATAACATCACCTGTCATGTGTAGTCTTTAATCCCCCGTAGCCTGTGTTAACCTACGATCATACAACACCCTATATAAAGCAGAATTGCACCCTGTGTACACTAGAATCTCTCTTCCTCCATAGAAGGATACATCAACTGTGGGTCACGTCTTCTTGGGCATGCAATCTTCATCATCAGGCTCCTGGAGCAAACACACACATCCACACTTAGATACTTCAACAAATTACTCTAGCATTAATTATCAACAAATTTACTCCATACTTTAATATGTAGTGGTTTTCAACTGATGGGCTGCAACCCAAAAACGGATTGCAGGTCTTAAAATTCACGTAAACAATTACTCATGCATAAGGCGTCAAAATAAATAGACTTACAATATAACTTTTAAAAGGGACACAACTTGTTCCATAGTTTTTAGTTGACGTCAAAGGCCATGCATCCAATTCAAATGTGTGTCCAATTCCAATGTTTGATTTTGAGGACATTTACTTTAGTACAATAAAAACTTTTGGTACTGTTTTGGGTTGCTACTTGGTGATCAATGTAAAATGTGGTTGCTGAAGCAAGACCAGCTTAGAACCATCTCTTGATTGAAATTCCAAGTCATGTTGAAAACAACGCTCACATTGTTGTCATTGTGCTTTAATTTTGGTGAGATTATCTTTAAAATTCACTGTTAGCATACTTTATTCATTAGTCTACACAGATAGAATAAACACAAAGACACAGTCAAATAATGTGAACCGCAAAAGTAGCAACCGCATTGTGTATCCAAATCAAAGAGCGACTTCCATCTATTGAAGCCTCAGAGACAGAGTGCCTTGTTTGCACTCTCAGTGTTAAGAAGCACAGATGCACACTCTAAAGCAATTTCCACAAAGCCCTTTTGTTTCCTATCAGCCTCACTGACTGCTTGCCTTTAACCTCAGAGAACAAAGCAAACACAGGAGGATCATTATGAGCCTTTTTATGCATTTTGCCATTCAGTCGTCCTGGAGTTTAGCCTGTGGTCTTCACTGTGTCCACTTACACTGCTCACTGCTGTCTTTATTTACACGGCTGTGGCTTTCCTCACAATTACAGTCTGGCAGTTTGCTCAGAGTGAACTCGAAAAATACAGTGTGCAGCTGGGTTAAAAAATGCCCTTAAATGGTGACAAGACAGTTTTTCAAAGCAGTTACACTAATAGTAAGCAGCTGATATTGGCAGAGTTAAGGAATGTAGTTTGCAAGGAATGATGTAATTCCTGGCATATTTGCTTTTATCACATGTAATGTGTTTTTTAATTGCCTGATTCATTAGAGGCTAATGAGAGTGGATGGTTGTGGCTAAACGCACACACTCATACATACACAACGAGTTCATGTAGAAATGTGGGAACATATGTAAAACACATTTAGGTGTAATATGTCTGTTCATGTGTGATTTGTTCTCTGATATAAATAAAGCCACATACTTATATGCAACATTTATTTCAAACTACTGCCAAAATGTCTGTTTTCATATATGTAACATATTTTTCCCAAATAATAGTTGAATTTATATCTGTCCCATCAATAAATATTACCCAAAATATACTTTCAGCCTCAATTCTTTGGGGCATGGATTCCACAAGATGTTGGAAACATTCCTTTGAGATTCTGGTCCATGTTGACATGATTGCATCATGCAATTTCTGCAGATTTGTCAGCTGCACATTGATGCTGTCAATCTCCCGTTCTATCACATCCCAAAGTTTTTCAATTGGATTCAGATCTGGTGACTTGGAAAGCCAATGAAGAACACTCAACATATTGTCATATTTATGAATCCAGTTTGAGATAACTTTTGCTTTGTGACATGGTGAATTATCATGCTGGAAGGTGCCATTAGAAGATGGGTAAATTGTGGCCATGAAGGGATGCACATAGTCAGCAACAGTACTTAAATAGGCTTTTTCATTCAAGTGACGATTGATTGGTATTAACAGGTTCAATGTGTGCAAAGAAAACATTACCCACACCATAACACAACCACCTCTGGCATGGACTGTTAACACAAGGCAGGTTGGGTCCATGGATACATGCTGCTGGTGCCAAATTCCAATCCTACCATCTGTGCCTCAGCAGAAATTGAGATTCATCAGACCAGGCTACAGTTTTCCAGTCTTCAACTGTCCAGTTTTGGTGAGCCTGTGCCCACTGCAGCCTCAGTTTTCTGTTCTAAGCTGACAGAAGTGGAACCCTATGTGGTCTTCTGCTGTTGTAGACCATCCGCCTCAAGGTTCGACTTGTTGTACATTCTGAGATGCTATTCTGTTCACTACAATTGTACAGAGTACTTATCAGAGTTACCGTAGCCTTTCTGTTAGCTCGAACCAGTCTGGCCATTCTCGGTTGACCTCTCTCATCAACAAGGCATTTCTGTCTGTAGAACTGTCGCTAACATGATGTTTTTTGCTTTTGGCACCATTCTGAGTAAACTCTAGAGGCTATTGTGTGTGAAAACTCCAGGAGATCAGCAGTTACAGGAACACTCAAACAAGCCTGTCTTGCACCAACAATCATGCAATGGTCGAAATCACTGAGATTTTTTTCCCCATTCTGATGGTTGATGTGAACATTAACTGAAGCTCCTGGCCTGTATCTGCCTGATTTTATGCATTGCACCACTGCCACACGATTGGCTGATTAAATAATTGCATGAATAAGAAGGTGTACAGGCGTTCCTAATAAAGTGCTCAGTGTGTGTATGTTGATGTATGGCCATACTGCATATCAGTGGTTCCATGATGACCTGAAAGAGAAATAATTGAATGAGTAAAAGAATCAAATCTAAGCAAAGACCCCCCTACTAATAGCAATATAAAAGCATCATATGACATCTATATCTAATAAGAATTATTGCTATGTCTGCAATAGCTGTGATAAACAAGACATTCTGCAAAATGATAAAGGCTTCAACCTAAGACACTGACGTACCACTGTACAGCACAGAGGCCAGAACCACCACATCAGCACCAGACCCAGCAACAGGAAAACAACAAGTAATGAGGTGAGCAAGATGGTTCCACACAACTGAACATATTGGGAGCTGAAGATTAAATGTATAGTTCACCATAAAATTGCTTTGTATGAGGCTCAGACAAAAATTGTAGTTGTTGTTTACTGGTAATCTTACTCTCCACCATAGCTCTCAAACATAATTCGCAGTCGAGAATATTCCAATATGCCCCATGGGGATTGGTCATGTTACACACAAGAACCAATGGCCATCAGTGACATCGACCCTGGCATGAGTCATCTAAAGGTGGCATTTGTTTATTTGACACAAGTGCGAATTAGATTTAAAAGCTCACACAAAAGTATAATACAGTATTAGAAAAAGTATAGCAATAAAAAATATAACACACTAATACTGGTGCCATTTTTCCTTTTTTGGAGCTGCGTAGTATAATAGAAAGTAACAATGTTCCTGATGTAAAAATCCATTCATTTATCCCATAGTCTAACTGATTTTCAGCAATAACGTATAAACCTTTACAGACAGACCTACTGTGAGCTATTGTTGGTATACAGTATGCTTCCATTGAAGACATCCATCTGTGTTATTTCAACTTCATTGTTAAAAATCATGTTTGATAGCAGAAATAATGGTAAACAACTACATTACCCATGGTACAGCAGAGAAAGATCCACCAATCAGAGAACCACGTCCAATGAATCCTGTGAAACGTGCCTTGGAGCGAACACGCTCCCATGATGCACTGTGAATGACGGAAACGAGTCGGTGTCCCTTCACGCGTAAACTACTTTTATATTTGTACATATTGGAATATTTTGCAATTAACGTAAAATATACTGTTTCCATAATTATAATCAACAAATTTAAATCAATAGTTTATATATTCGCATTGTTTTTTTATTCAATAACATTCACAGTGCTTCATGGAATTCCAGTTCGTGCCCTCATGAAAGACGGTAAGTACACAGCCGTGTTCCTTTGTCTTTATTTCCGCTGGTTGGTTTGGTTCATGGCTTACACCTCTTTTATGAAGGATTTTATAAAAAGTCTATGGAAGAAATTAATGGGGAAAATACTTCCGGAACCCAGATGGCTGAAAAAGTGGGCGGGCATTATTGCACTCAATTCAGCAACAACTCTCTTTGTATGGAAAAGAGACATTCTGACAAACATTTAATTTTGTGTTTGACAGATGAAAGAAAATAGTAAGGTGAAAGACGGTAAGTACACAGCCTTGATTGCTGGATCATAGGGTGAGAAATTATGACAAATTTCTACTATTAGTTATGAACTAATCCATTCTCAGAGGTGTATTACATTATTACAAAGGGAAATTGGTGTTTTAAGAGATTAAATTAGTCTTTTCACAGCTAATTTGAATTTACATGACAAAACCAGACTCCTCTGATGTAAGAAATTAGAGGAAACCTCAGAAAAGACAAAGGAAAGGGGAAGAGAGAAGGGAAAGCAAACAATAAGTGGTAGATAGCAAATGACAAAGTTGAATAGCCTTTGAGAAAAATACTTAAAGAGGGCGAATCACCGTCAAAGGTTTACTGACTTGTATTGCACCAAAAGGCAAGACAGATGTACTTACACGCTCAATGGTGGTGATGCAGGTCAAACCATCATTCATGCTAACCAGAAGGTATTTCACTCTGCTAAACAGCACAAACTCTTTAATCACACCCTTTGAAAAGGGCATATTCATTACATTCCTTTGAGAGACATGTAAGCTTGTAATGGGATTATTATTTAAAGCAATTTATAAATGTTAATTGCTAAATTCAGCATCTTCTTAGTAAAATCAGGATCCAGGTTGGATGGAAAATAACTCTGACCTTCAAAGACCAGCAGTCTTGAAGCATGTAGGCACAATAACTTGACTGATAAGTCCTATCTACTGTAAATAAGCAAAGCACAACTTTGCATGTCTAAATTATTTTTTTTACATTCTAGAATGCAGACAACGGGCCAAAAATACTGTAAAAGTAGGCCAACATGTGTCTCCTTTAGAGTTTCAGAAGAGATCTCAACAATCTCACACTGTGCTCAGATTTGCCAATATACCTGCAATCAAAAGTCAGAGATTTCAATGAGCTGAAACATCTACATTAATCACATAGTCTTAGTGTGTCAACAATTGTCTGCTTTGTCGCCGATGTTTGTCCTATAATTCCTTTGGAAAAAATAAAAATGAATTAAACTTAGATTTCCAGTAAGTCTCCCAAGTTTTCACACAGCAACCTCCACTCAGGGATCTTAAAGGGATAGTTCACCCAAAAAAAAAAAAAAAAAAAAATCTCATCATTTTACTCACCCTCATGCCATCCCAGATGTGTATGACTTTCTTTTTTTCTTGCAGAACACAAACAAAGATTTTTAGAAAAATATTTCTGCTCTGTAGGCCCATTCAATTCAAGTGAATGGCAACCAGACCTTTCAAGCTCCAAAAATTACATAAAGGCAGCATAAAAGTAATCCATATGACTACAGTGGTTAAAGTCTATAGTTTCAGAAGGAATATAATAGGTGTGGGAGAGAAATAGATCAACATTTGAGTATTTGTTGTACTGTAAATCTCCACTTTTCATTCTGAAAGTGAAAGTGGAGATTTACAGTAAAATAAGAACTTATTTTAGCTTCTTCCCCCAAGCAATCAGACTTTTGAACACTTGATCTCTCACAATCAATATACATCAGCACTGCACTTTATTAATCTTATATCTCACACTGGACTGTCATAATTATATTCTCCACAATACAACTACTGTATTATATTTTTACTCTACTCTTTATTTTTATTGTATATGTATTCTATACTGTGTGTATTGCTTACTGAATATTGTATATTATTATGTGTTGTGTAAATATGTGTACATTTGTTATGTAAATTGTGTTGTGTAAATATGTTGTTTATTGTAATTGGTATATGTCTCGTCACTGTCATGACTGCTATGTTGCTCGGAACTGCACACAAGACTTTCACCTACTGTTGCACTTGTGTACATGGTAGTGTGACAATAAAGTGATTTGATTTGATTTGATAAATATTGATCTGTTTCTCACCCACAGTGATTGCATCACTTCAGAAGACATATATAAAACCACTGGAGTCATATGGATTACATGTATGCTGCCTTTATGTGATTTTTGCAGATTAAAAGGTCTGGTCACCATTTGCATTGAAAGGACCTACAGAACAGAAATACTCTTCTAAAAATCTTCTTTTGTTTTCAGCAGAAGAAAAAAAGTCATACACATCTGGGGCGGCATGAAAGTGAATAAATTAACTTTTTTTCAACTATCCCTTTAAATGTATTCTCTCCTCACTGGAGACATCCAGATGTAATATGAGAATTTTAGAACAACATTTTTTTTTAAGATATTGTATTTAACATCACATTTAGTTTTGATTGAGAAGGAACTGAAGCATCTGCCATGTGATGATGGCAGCTCATGAAGAATGGCTTAAAGATATACAAACTGACAGTGCCACAACCATTTCCTTCCTGACAACTTTCTCAAAAATAACCATCAGATGATCAGATGCTTCTATGTTTGGCTCTACCATAGGCACTCTGCTGGTAGAAGTCTCAGCTTTCTAGATTTAGGCAACCCCTCTTTCCATGAAAATAAGTGACTAAAGCGGTATTGCCCATCTCCTCTCTCTCTCTCTCTCTCTCTCTCTCTCTCTCTCTCTCTCTCTCTCTCTCTCATTTCTGTCCTACAGACCCCTTCCAGTGCCACTATATTGGCCGGGTGGGGGATGAGTTATAAGGGTGCAAAACGGGATATGGGGGTTTGGGTGGAGGGGGGTCGAATGACAGATCCATCCCATTTTACATCAATCAGGAAGTGTTCGCGTTTAGGTGACAGTGCTGACAGTTCGTCTGACGAGATGTGGATGCAGAGGAAGAGAGTGCAGTCTTTTCCCCTAAAATCACCTTTTCTCACCAATCAGAAATTAAAGTGATATTCTGGGTTCAATTAAAGCTCAATCGACAGCATTTGGGGCATAATATTGATCATAAGATGATCGACAAAAAATCTGGCATTAAAAAAAAAAAAAAAAGAAAAAAAAACAACAGGCACTTACAATGGAAGTGAATGGGTAAATCCGTAAACGTTCAAATACTCACTGTTTCAAAAGTATAGCCACAAGATGTAAACAATATGCGTTCACCTGATTTTAGTATGATACAGTCACTTATTTGTCTTTTTTGTGTAAAATGACATTCAATATTAAATGCTAAAGCCATAAACAACGTTACAGCTCAAATAATACACAAGTTTAAACAAAAGTATTAATGTAAATGCTTTTATAAAAATATCAATTTCACATTTCTGGATTTAAACCATCCAAAATTTGCCTCATTTACTTTTACCTCAATTGTAAGTGCCTCACTGTATTTTTGCTTTTTTCAAAGGAGGGACGAGCTGAAATTATTTTTGTGGCAATCAACATTACACCACACATGCTGTCGATCGAGCTTATCTTGTATTGAACCAAGAATATTCCTTTAAGGAAAACCACTAACATGGAAACAAAACAATGGAATCAGATTGTGCAGGCATCATTTGTTTTAACGCTTGCATGTCTTAATATATCACAACATTAAAGTTGAAATAACATTATGGTTCGTTTCAAGTACTACTGTTATAAAAAAGACAGTGGGGCTGTGACCCTCCAGACCAGGGTCCGAAATTAACAAGGGCTCGGGGCAAAAATGCAACAGAAAGTGACAAAAATGCCCCTGATATTCAAAATGTTTTGTGACAAGAACAAGACAGATGAAATCCTTGAGGTGTCAAGCCGGAGGTACAAATAATTATTCAGGGGGCTCGAAGCAGCTCATTTGTTGTGGAGGGCCTCGAAAGGAACCTGTAGCCACTCTGTGGGGCTCTGCTCTGGCTGATGTGGATACAGGAAGCTCTGCATTTCACTGTCTGTTCTTTTCTTTCTCATCACCAGAGCCTTGGGCTAACATGCACACTCACTGCAAACTTCATGCTGGTCAAGCCCAAGCTTAGCGTTTAATCTCTCATAGACGCTACTCATACACTCATCTTGGGCTTTTTACTCCACTGTCTTGATGTGTTAGTGTGTATACGGATTGACTGATAAGAATAATTCCAATGACGTTGACCCTAAATCTTCAAGTATACCAAGAGTACCAAGATGTAATACATTATGATATTTTTTATTTATTTTTAGAAATGCCCCTACTTTCCAGCCTCATCTAAGATTGGTGCAGGGCAAAGGAGGAATGTCTCTTTAATACTGACAGGCCTTTCTTCTGAAAATTAAGCATAGAAAAACATATATAACATACATTTTAATTATATATCATTTAAAGGTGAAGTGTATTTTTTTTTTAATTGCAAAAATAATGACAGATTTAAAAACATGTTTCCCAAACAATCCCTCAACAATTCTATTGGTCAAAAATAGATAATCTCACCCCAATCTCACACCATTGGTTTAGCTAATGTTGCTATTTTGGGCTGGTTGGGATGCCCAAAATGACATTTATACAAAATCCAATACTCCTCACAACCACTTGGAAAAAATCTTGAAAAAATGCAAAAAATAACATATGAATTTTATTTTCTATGATATATATTTGTATTATTTTATTTATTTATTAAGAAAAAGTAACCCAAAATGAGTTAATATATTTAAAATAAATAAATACGTAAATAAAAACATTTAGGAGACATTTTTATTTTTACTATAACCAGTCTGACAAAAATGCCTCCACAAGGCTTTTCCAGTTTTCTAGATATTTGTTTCATGTAGACCTTTTCACAAAAATGCCATACAATGTAAAATTATAAAGTGTGCTTAGCTGGAGGGCTATTCTCCTTATTTTTCCATCCTTAACCTTTCAAGAACACTCAACTCAACTCGGCAAAAAATGCATATGCTCTAATGGTGTTAATAATAAAAGTGAAGAGGTTCGCAAACCTCTTTGAGTTGTGTTGCTTGAGGGGCTGCGTTGGTGGCCGACAAAGCTGGCTGCCTGACCTTTGAGACCCTTCGGGCAATGATGTAGACCCTCTGACGGCTACTAAGAAGCATATGTTAGAGAGAAAAACACGCTCACTTAGAACCTGTCTTAGCAGGCGTCAGAGGACACAGAGTGGATGTGACCTTACTTATGGCACTGCGAGTACCAGTTTATGTGTGTTTTGAGAGCAAGATTTGAGTGGATGTGAGCGAATTCCTTTCTATGTCCACTGAATATTGTTACACCTCAAATATGTGCTGATTCTAAACCTTTAACATTTAAGTGTCTAAAGTTCACAGGATGAAAAACATTCGGTGTAGTGTGCCATCAGGGAGAAACAGTGGTATGGAAAGGTCAGGAGAATATCATTGCTGTAAGATATAACACTACATTAGCTCTTCGTTTCCTACTTCAATGTCACCATATATTTTTTACACCAGAAAGCCTGACTGATCTAATTAATTACATTCTGAATATAGTAGATGTCCTTTATTAACCACAATAGAGTATTCTGGGTTCAGAGTATATATAATATTGATTGCCACAAAAATAGGTTTTGACTTTGACTCCTTTTCTTCACAAAAGCAGATATTTAGGTTACTGTGAGGCACTTACAATGGAAGTGAATGGGGGTTTAAAGGCAATTTTTGGAGTATTTTATAAAAGCACTTACATTAATTCTTCTGTTAAAACTTGTGTATTGTTTGAGCTGTAACATTGTTTAAATAGTAATATTTACAGTCATTTATGGTTTTAGGGTTTATGGTGTTACGTTGCCATGGCCATGAAGTTGTAATATTGGATGTAACTTTACATAGACAAGTCATTAAGGGATTTTATCACATACTTTTGAAAAAGTTAGTATTTTAGCATCTACGGATTGACCCCATTCACTTCCATTGTAAGCGCATCACTGTAATCCAGATTTTTGCTTTTTTTTAAGAAAAGGATGGACAAGTCAAAATAAATTTGTGTGTAAGTCAACATTATACCACTAATGCTGTCAATTGAGCTTAACTTGTATTAAACCCAGAATATTCCTTTAAACTGGATGCAGATGGAGTGGAAAGCTAAAAAATCTTTAAAGGGATGATTCACCCCAAAATGAAAATTCTCTAATCAATTACTCACCATCATGTTGTTCCAAACCTCTTTTAATTTCTTGTCTATGTGGAACACTAAAGGAGAATTTATCAGAATGTCCAAGCTGCTTTCTTTCATACAAACAAAGTGGATGGGACCAGTGCTGTCAGTCACTGAAAAATACAAAAAAGCAACATAAAAGCTTCACAAAAAAGTCCAATCAACCTATGCGCTATATTCCAAGACTTCTGAAGACATATCCTGAAAGAACAGACTGAAATGTAATTTGTTATTCACAGAATATTTTAGCTTGACAGCACAGCTTGGACATTCCACTAAAAATAACTATTTTAATTCCACAGAGGAAGGAAAGACATACAGGTTTGGAATGACACGAGGGTGAGTAAACGATGAAAGAATTTTTGTGTGAACTATTCCTTTAAACATCCTTTATTCAGTAGTTTTTAATGTAAGGTTTTGTAGGAAGGCAAAAGACTGGCCAATTCCAGTCAAAAATTCCCAGCATGTCTCTTGTCTTCATGGATCTACCAAAACAAATTCCACTCCCATCCGATCCAATTAACCTGTCATTTCCTCTCTAATTATCCTAATCCTGTCTGCCATGCAAATGCCCCTCTACACCCCTCCTCTACATCTAAATTTTCCCAGCTCTTTTGCTCATGCCTGCTTAATGTGACGGCCATTCAGCTGAAATGGCTAATTACATTTCATTTTGGAGGCCGGGCATCAAATTCCATGTCCTTTTCTTCCCGTGTTACTGTCAGACGCAGTGTGTCGGGTTCTGACAGGACAGTGCAGGGGTAAAAAGGTCAACATTGGCTTGGCAGCGGGCAGCGCTGGCAGCGAGATGGTGGGCAGGGGCTGGTATGCTGTCGGCTCACACCCGCTGTGCTGTGCGGGAGAACTGACGCTTCCCATCCACACCTCAGAGCTTGATGGGTCAGGCTGTTTAGAGCAGAGGTGCCATGTACGAGCACGGACATTTCAATCACTGCTGGTTTTGAGGGGGGTGGGGTGAGCGTAGGGGGGTTCAAGCAGAGTCATGAGGGTTAATCAAAGCAACGATTGCTGTCACGTTTGATGGCTGGGCTAGCTCTCAGGACAGGGAATGTTGGCCTGTTTGCAGGCTGCATGGACTGGTCACTTCTCATCAGTTTGATCCGTGAGACTGTCACCTACTGGAACTGCCTCCATGGCACAGTAAACCAAACCAAATCACTAACCGTGATAAAACTACCCCCCAAAAAGAGCCTAATGAATCCATCTGTATGCACTGCATCAATGAATCCTCTGGTAAAGTATAATATTGCTAGGAATATAAGCTAATGGTGCATAATCATTTACAAACTGAATTACTTGGAGGATTAATTTAATTACACAGCAATATGTTTCATAATTAGGACAATCATTGTCATGCAAAGTTTTCCTTATGGATAATGTTCATTAATCATGTTAATCTGAATCTTTGGGGTCATTTGATTTGTTTGGGGCTAATGATTTTGAAATGAAGAAATAATACAAGATGATTTTTAAAGCGATCATTCACTCCAAAATGAAAATTCTGTCTCATGTTGTTCCAAATCCATAAGACTTTCTTCCGTGGAACACAAAAGTAGACATTAGACAGAATATTATGAACTAACAGCCTCAGTCAACATTCACATCCATTGTAAGGGGAAAAAAATACAATAAAAATGAATGGTGACTGAAGTTGTCAGTCCTTAACATTCTAGCAAATATCTCAATTTGTGTTCTAAGGAAGAAATTGAGCTATATTGGCTTGGAATAACATGAAGGTGAGTAAATGTCGATAGATTATCCCTTTTAGGGGGATAACAAATAATAACTGACTGATACAATGAAGGAGAGATCTTAGTGCAGAGATCTGAGTGGGTGTGCGGATAAACCGCAGGGTTATTGTTGTTTAATCAGCCGTCATGTGCCAGTGGTCACTGCGAAACCTCTCTCCCTCCATTCATGTGCTTTAGGTTTGATGTCCCACAATGTGACGCAGAACTTATTGTTAGGAATGCTCAAGTGAAATTTGAGAGCTGTGTTTTTTGCCCTTGCTGGTTCTTACTGGCCTAGTTTGCCACATCGGATCTGTTGTCTAGATGTGATGCTGTCCAATAACTGTGCTGCAGTTCTGCTCTGCCTTTACCAGTGAAATGCCTATTTGTTTAATTGGCTGCTGCTGAGCAGACAGGCCTGCCACATTGAGCACTGGTGTGTAGGCCAGGGAGGATGGATGTGGCTTGACATGACCTTATTAGCATGCACTTACTGCGCGAGAGTGCACTTACAGCGCCGTCTCCTAAGTGACTTGAACAAGCGAATTAGCTCTGCCCAGACATGATCCATTTTAATTTTTGGTGCGTGCAAAAGGGTGCAACTCACAAGCGACTGTTGCATTGCTCACTGCTTTCACACATGTAGTACATAGTAGTGTGTCACTTTCACCAAGTTTATTTTTGTGTAAAACTGAATTACTGTCACTGACGAAATGTACATAATGTAAAAAATCAACGTGAGGTGTTTAAATTATTACACCGCTGTGCTAAGTGAGTCCAGCCAGGTCTCCTAAGCAACTAAATTGTCCCAGTTGCTAGGGAGGGTAGTGGGGGAGAGTCACATGGGGCAACCTCCTTGTGGTCGTGATTAGTGGTTCTCACTCTCAATGGGGCATGTGGAAAGTTGTGCATGGATCGCAGAGAATAGCATTAGCCTCCACATGATGTGAGTCTCCGCGGTGTCATGTACAGCGAGCCACGTGATAAGATGCACGGATTGACGGTCTCAGAAGCGGAGGCAACAGAGACTTGTCCTCCGCCAACCGGATTGAGGGGAGTAACTGCACCACCACCAGGGCCTAGTAAGTAGTGGTAATTGGGCATAACAAATTGTGGAGAGAAGGGGATAAAATAAATAAATAAATACATTAATTAATTATTACACTATTCTCATGATTACTTGATTCTGATTGGCCAATCATAGCATTCTGTGATCAAATATTTTTCCTAAACTATATATGACCATTGTATCTGGCAACCAGTCTACAACACTTTGCTAGTTTCACAGTAGTTTAATTTGCTTCTTATTCAAATTCTGGTCAAATGCACCTCCGGTGCTGTTCAAATTCATATTATAATAAACTGAACTATTGAGCATCTACATCTGAGATGTTGTTCCTGAGTAGCGCTCAAATATTGCACCTCGCGTGAAGACTAAAAATAGCCGCGAGTGTGTGTGTAAACAGAGCAGCACCATTCTCTAACGCTCTGGATCTGCATGTGCATTTTGTATATTTACTTAATAAACACAGCCTTTTGTGATTCACAGAGCTATCGCATGTCTTCAAGTGGCTTTAACTAAAATGCACGAGTCATATGAACTACTTTAATGGTGTTTTAATGGTTCTTTTATGTAATTTTTTGAGCTTGACAGTAACGAACCCTGGCGAAGTATCAGAGCCGATACCGATCCAGGTATCGGATCGGTGCATCCCTAATTACAGATATGTATGACTTTCTTTCTTCTGCAAGAATATTTCAGCTCTGTAGGTCCATATAATGCAAGTGAATGGGTGCCAACATTTTGACACTCCAAAAATCACATAGGCCAGCATAAAAGTAATTCATATGACTCCAGTGGTTAATTCAATGTCTTCAGATGCAATATGATAGGCGTGGGAGAGAAAAAAATTATTATTTAAGTCAAATTGTTCTAGACATTCTTCTCCCTGCCCATTAGGGGGGCGTATGCATGAAGAATGTGAATCACCAAAAACACAAGAAGAAGAATGCGAAAGTGAAAGTTAAATTGGAGATAAACTGAGCAGGGAGGAGAATTTAAGAATTTTAAGAAATTACTAAAATATTGATCTGTTTCTCATCCACACCTACCAATTCTGAAGACATTGATTTAACCACTGGAGTCATATGGATTACTTTTATGCTTACCTATGTGATTTTTGAACCATCAAAATTTTGGCACTCATTCACTTTCTTTGTATGGACCAAAAGAGCTGAGAAAATCTTAATTTGTGTTTTGCTGAACAAAGAAAGTCATACATCCAGGATGGCATAAGGGTGAATAAATGATGAGCGAATTAGAATTTTTGGGTGAACTATTCCTTTAAGTTTGTTATGAAAAATGCGGCATAATTTGTTCAAATCAAACATCAGAGATACACACTCTTCATCAGCATTCTTAAATCAATGCCCTTCCTCCTTTGCGTTTAATTTTACTGTATAATGTAATTAATGTGCCACAGCATGTGTGATGTGATCTGAAAACACAACGGTGGTATGCAGTAGTCTAGAATAACAATGTTAGTTTCCTTTGATGTAGCTTGATCCAGGCTGTATATCTTTTCCTCAGACCTAATTCAATCTTCAGCATTAAAAAATTCTGTTGTCCCAGCATGCTATATTACAAAACATCAGCCTTGTTCACAAATCCTGCTTTTTCTTTGAAAAAGAAGCAATACTACTTTCTTTTTTCTAAAACCTTCTAAACCGATGGCCTGATATTTACAATAAGTGTAGGATCAATGAGTGGCATTTAAGGCTCCAAAATTCAGCCAAAACCATTCAGCTGATTAAAAGTGTGAATGTGTGGCCAAAGCTTGATGATGCATGCAATCCCTTAGGTCTCTAAAGGCATTCAGAAAACTTCTGATCTGTGAAGTGTAACTAATAGGAGTTTGCACTCCAAACTACACAGCAACAAAAGATTATAGCTGAAAGAACTGACCGTGTTTTTTGTTGTTGTTTTTTTTTTTGTACATTTATTTAAATGCAACTCTTTCATCTTTGGATGCATGAACTAACAGTATAACTCATCTGGATATGTCACTGTTGCACTCTGCATTTCAGGTACATATTATTGTATGTATGAGCAAAAATATTTTCTAAAATTAACAGACAGGTTGTCCTGTGTTGTCCTTGAGACCTTAGGGTGCACAACACATCGAACCATGAGGCGGATGGGCTACAAAAGTAGAAGACCACGTCGAGCACTTTATTAGGACCATAGTGCTTTTTATTAGACTTGAGATGAGTTACTTGTTTAAAACTTTGTTTGAATAGATATTTAAAAATCCTCCATGCTTTGAACCATGAGTAGTAAATCGATCAAAATTAGGGAAGCCGGTCAGATGAGTTCTTATCCCTTACAGTATAAGACGCCCCTGTGATAATGATGCACAAATATGCATGTGTACTGCACCAGGTGAGAGAAAAGCATGCTTCTTAAAACATGCCTGGGGCAATAGAAAGAACTTCAGGAATTCAGCATCCCACCATCAAGAAAAGCAGAAGGTTTTTTTTAAAAAATGCATTCAGGCATTGATGCAACCTGTCTGGTCCCCTTTGGGATCTCGCCAGCCATACAACTTCTGTTAAAGTATCTCGGAATAACAAGGAATTTCAAGCAACTGCATTTGATATTAAGAACTTTGGATTGTGAACATGGTTCACTAGACTATATCTATTAAACATCTAGTCAGCTGCATGGCAATGTGCAGTGAGCGGAGAACAAGATGTCATATGAATGCTTCTTTCCTAAGTCGAAAGCACCTTGACAAGACCTCTTCTCTTCCCCAAAATAAGGCTCAGCTATTTCAGTATGAAGACTGGACATCAGAATCCCTAACATAACCACAGAGAGACACATGTAAATCTGTGAACATGCCACTGATCAGGTTATTCTCTCCAAACAGGAAATACATGCCTTAAATAAAGATATTTAAATGTCCTGTCACAGTGTTATATTCCATAGCCATCTGAATCTGCTTCCATAACAGAGAAAGTCCCTCATGGAGAAATGCTCAAAGGAGCGACCACAGACTGGACGGCGAGCAATAGCTCACTGAAACTTCCTTGATCTGGGAGAGGGAGGAATTCTGGCTTCAACAAAATTCCTTAAACACTATTAGAGTTTAGGTTTTTTTAGATATATATTTATGAAACCATTCAAAATGTGGTTAGGCTGTTTGGTTCAAGCATTCATTGCATGAAGTGAAATGGACCATATATACACTCTGAAAAACCTTAGACACCAGTGTTAAAACTGTGCACCCATGCATTCATTTCCTAACAAAGCAGGCAGAAATAAGCTAAAATGCTCTATATAATAATTCTAATTGAATGCTTTCATTAAAGGAATATTCCGAATTCAATACAAGTTAAGCTCAATCGACAGCGTTTGTGGCATAATGTTAATTACTACAAACATTTACAACCTCCTTTTCTTAAAAAAAGAAAAAATATAAGAAAGAAGAAGAAGAAGCAAAAATTGAGGTTACAGAGAGGCACTTACAATTGAAGTGAATGGGGCCAATTTTTGGAGGGTTTAAAGGCAGAAATGTGAAGTTAATAATTGTATAAAAGCACATAATCCTTCTGTTAAAAGTATTATTTGAGCTGCAAAGTTATTGTAATTTTTACAGTCGATTTATGGTTTTAAGGTTTGTTGACATGACATCGTCTTGACAACAAAGCTGTAAAATTGGCTTGATATAACTTTATTTTTAAGATTAGTAAGCGATTTGATCACACTAAAATCTATTGTGTATATCTTGTGGCTATACTTTTGAAACAGTGAGTATTTTCACGTTTACGGATTGGCCCCATTCACTTCCATTATAAATTCCTCACTGTAACCCAGGTTTTTTTTTTTTTTTAAGAAAAAAGAAAATGATGGGCAAGTAGAAATTATTTTTTATGATAATCAAAATTATACCATAGATGCTGGTGATTGATCTTCACTTGTATCGAACCCGGAATATTCCTTTAATAACTACACATTCTAACATTTGACTGTAGGTTATCTTTGCTCACATACACTTTGGGTTATTAAAGAAATTCACATATTTTAGCATCGGTCACTGACATTTGTCATTGCATCTTATTAGCACGCCTGCAAAGCTTGTGAAGCACCAATCAAACATAACCTGGGGGATGGTGTGGGGGGTGTTGGGAAGAAATGATGGGCAACAGTGCTTCCCGTACTCAGCGTGGATAGTGCGTGACTGCGCAGCGCGAGAGACAGTCAAGAGACAGTCGTGATCGCGCGCGCTCTGTGGATAATTCCAAAACCCGTCTTGCTTGAACTGTGCACCTGCTCTGGGACATACGAAACCCTAACCTGCTGTGAGTTGACATTTTGACTGCATGCTAGAGTAGCCTACTATTTTTAGTACATTTTTATTTATTTTATATTTATACTTTCTCTCTCTCTCTCTCTCTCTCTCTCTCTCTCTCTCTCTCTCTCTCTCTCTCTCTCTCTCCTTTTTTTAATTTTATATATTATTAATGTAACAAAGTCGGCTGTTTGGACATTATTTGGCCTTTGGAAAAGCCGCTTTCCAAAAGGAAAGTTGGCAAAAAATATGATCACAAAAGCTGATTTTTTCAGTTCACTTTTTTTGCGTAAGTTATGGACCTTGCTAATTTTATTTTATAATTCAAATTTCTTTCATTTTATGTATATACATTTTTATTGGATTAATTATTTATTTACAGACCTATGGCCGATTTTTATTAAATCAATGCAATTTGACATGTCTATTTATTAAGGAAAAGTATTTTTTATTATTATATATTTTTTTAGAAGAATAATAGGTTAATGCAACAACAGCAGTCAGCATCATATCTACTGATGGATAAAATCATATCAGAACGTTGCGTATTCCATTAGTCCAATAACAAAATTATATGTTATCTTACTTGTGTTCCTTTAAACCAAACTTTACAGGAATAAAACATGGAGCACAGTTTTATCCCCATCTCCTTGTGGACTTACGACAGCAAATTTCTCCACCACAACGTAGCGGATTTTTTCACCAGTGTACAAGTTACGCAGGATATACCAGCTGGAACATCTTTCGGACCTTGTGTTCTTCATAATACCTTTTCTGATCCTATAGCCTTCATTGCACTGAAATCATTTGACAAACGGAATAAATCATATGTATTTCGGGTGAGTAATACTTATTGCATATTTAAACATGCATAGCCGACATTCACACAATTTTTTTTACTCTTTTGTAATTTTAGAATTAGAGATCAGTAGAGTGCATATCTCTGTAGCCTTTTGTAAAAAAAGTGGTAGCCTAACTGTGCTAACAAAACTGTCTTAATTTCCTCTAATAGTAAATATATGCCCATCAACAGGTAGATCCTGAGGAGACGAAAGGCTCCCCATTAGCTGTTCCTTGGCTACGATTGGTCCAGGCTGCAATGAACGGAGAAGACCAGAATACCGAGGCCTTCTTGAAGGGTGGACAGCTACATTTTCAGACTATTCGAGATGTGAAAGAAGGCGAGGAACTGCTTGTTTGGTACGACGAGGAGTTGTCTCATCTTTTGGGATTCGGAAACATAAAAACAAAGGCCTTGACAGATGGTGAGTGTAGCTTTAAAGATCCCTGGCAAGTTAGGCCACTTTTATTATGTATTAGGTAACTTTTTTAATGTCATAGAACTTCCATTGATTTTTCTATATAGGCTATTCATAATGGAATATTTATGAGTTGATACTGATGTGGGATTGCTCTATATGCTTATTATGTATGTGAATTAATGGTCACTGACTGTTACATTATTTATTTGTTTTTGTTATTATTATTAATATGAATAGTATTATGTCTGTTGCATTTGTACAGATTTCATAGCCTTATTTGTTTTTTAACTGATCTGATTTGGATATTCATTTGCAGGGTTCACGTGTGCGAGATGCGGCCAGGCCTTCAAGAACGAAAACCCATTCCTTGCCCATTGTCGTTTTTTATGTGCACAGGACAAAGTCGATATACTCCAGCTTAACAACGAACAGAAACAAGTTGAAGTCAAGCGTCAGCGCAAAGTCATAGATTTTCACAACATTGCAAGAGATCTGGAGCACAAAATGAACAGTTCTTCTGAAGACATGACCATGCCTCGAAAAAGAAAACTTGAGACTTCGTTAAGCCCCCGGAGCAAAAAAACTGTTTTATTGGAGAAAACCAACATTTCTAATCACTTTAACACTGCAAAAGCCACAAAAGAGTATTCACTTTTCCAGGATATGTCAGAATCTGCCATTAAGCTCAATGCAGTCAATGGATCAACAAATGAATCGAAGATACGTAAAAACAGCGCGTTTACCGAGGTTCGAAAACCCCCAAAACAGACAAACCGCGATGTAATGGCACAAAATCGATCTGACAGGGAGTCTGATGCAGGCCTACAGTCCGACTGCAGCGCGTTCTCGTACGTGTTACCCAAGAGCGCGCACTCGGAACAGAAGAGCGCGTTCTGCGAACCCAACAAACGCACCTTCGCCAGTTCAGAAGTTCAGAATCATTCGCCTATTCAGTTCTGCGGTCCATCAGATTCGGATAATATCTCAGACACACTCAAATCAAAGCCTGCTCTAGGATTCAGAAATGCGTTGCCCGCGCATCTGTTACACGGTGACTTGCCGGGCACCCATGCAGGTGGGGTGATGTCCAGCCCACTGAATTCAGGAGGCTCTTACTATTACGCGCCTGAGCACGTGACCAGGACTTGTTTGACAGTCCTCCCATCTACCTTCGCTCCATTGGGTGTTTCAGTTCAGAACTGGTGCGCCAAATGTAACCTCTCATTTCGAATGACATCCGACTTGGTGTTTCACATGCGGTCACATCATAAAAAAGAGTTCGCTGCGGAGGCTCAGGTGAAGCAGAGGAGAGAGGAGAAACTAACCTGTCCCATCTGCAATGAGTACTTCCGAGAGCGTCACCACCTCTCACGTCACATGACCTCTCATAATTAGCCTGAAAACTCTATTACACTTTATTTGAGGCAACTGTTCACGAGATGCTATGAGGTTGTTTCAGAGAGCAATACATTCCAGACCGGGTCACGATCAAAACTTGAAGTTTTCAGTCATTTACCTTTGCTAAATTTCCCCATCAGTCATTGTCGTTTTAATCCATGTAGCATGTGCTATGAAACGTGGGCTTTGTTGGAGCACACCATAGTAGGCCTACACCGCCACTAGGTGGCTATGGAGATTCATAATTTTCAGCTGTACCTACATTAAGTTGTGATATACTCTGTAATACTGTTAATTGCCTGGTTGTTTTCAACTTAACAGTGCCTTATACGTGTCATGATGAGTAGCCTATACATGTAAATGCATTGAGAAAGGTTAATATTATAAAAAGGTTCTTAAGTGTTTGCAAAAGTTGACTAAACTATCAGGCTACGTATATTGCTTTGTATAGAGATTTTTTATTTGAAATATCCATCAGTACTTTTTCTTCTCAGAATGGTACATTTTATGTTACAATTTTCTTTTCAGATGTCTTACCATTTAACTCAGCACAGCGACAAGGAGGATGTATTTATTTAATAAAAAAAATGACATACAGTCATCGTATTTCATTAAAGATTTTGTACATATTCCATAGGTGTTGTCTCTGATTTTAGCAATCTACAAATAATATCAAGTGCAATTTTCTATGTGCATAGTGACATTTATCAACTAGTTTTTACACGAACTTCCAAAAAATATTGTTTTGTCTGAAAAACTATACATTTCAGAAACTTATGTAAGTAAATATGCAATAAATGATGATATGTGTCGATAAATATGTGGTTTAAATATAATCAATTTCCAGACCTATTTTTATAGCAAAGTCAATATTAGTCAATATTAGACAGTATTATCCTTTATTGTTTTATACACTGCCTGGCTAAAAAAAAAAAAAAAAAAAAAAAAAAGTCCCTGTTTGGTTTTAAATAAGCAGATGCTTTAGAGCCTATGATTGGATCAATATTGCATTGATTAATATGTTTCAGCTGGCAACAATTATTTTAACCCTAACCGAGGCAGTGTGTAGCTTCTCATTTCTTAAACAACCATGTAGGAAGGTTTATCACGTGTTCTAGAAAAGATATTCAAACAAAGAAAACAACTAAGGAGATTGATGACTGGAACTGGGTTAAGAACTGTCCAGCACATTATTAAAAATGGGAAGGATAGTGGTGAACCGTCAGCTTCGTTGAAGTAGTGTGGTCAGAAAAATCATGAATGTTTGTGATTACAGATCACCTTAAAACGCTTGGTGAAGTCACATCATTAAAAACCGACGGTAGAACTCACGGCTATGTTTAATAGTAAAAGTAAGAGCATTTCCACACGCACAATGCGACAAGAACTTACAGGATTGGGACTCAACAGCTGTGTGGCCACAAGAAAGCCGACTTAATTTTGCTTGGGATCATAAAGATTGGACTGTGTAGCAATGGAAAAAAGTAATGTAGTCTGATGAGTCCAGATTTACCCTCTTCAAAAGAGATGGGTGCGTCAGGGTAAGAAGGAAAGCGCATGAAGCGATTTACCCATCATGCATGGTGCCCACTGTACAAGCCTCTGGAGGCAGTGTTATGATCTGGGGATGCTTCAAGTGATCAGGTCTAGGCTCAGCAACATAATATGGCAACAAAATGAAGTCAGCTGAATGTACTGAATGACCAGGTTATCCAAACAATGGATTTTTTCTTCCCTGATGGCACAAGCATATTCCAGGATGACAATGCCAAGATTCTGAAGGCTCAAATTGTAAAAGTGGGGTTCAGGGAGCATGAGGAATCATTTTCACACATGAATTGGCCACCACGGAGTCCTGCCCCACTGAAAATCTTTGGGAATCTCCCGTTATCAATACAAGATCTCAGCCAAAAATGAATCCAACTCTAGATTGAAATAAATACTGCAACGTTTCATAAGATTGTCGAAACAATGCCATGACGAATGCACGCCATACTCAAAGCTAAAGGCGGTCCAACACAATATTAGATTATGTGACTTCTTTTGGCCATGCAGTGTATATGTGTATAGGGAGTTATTGCGATTCAATAAAGACACAAGATATGCTCTAAAGGGATAGTTCAACCAAAAATAAAGATTCTCTCTTCATTTGCTCACCCTAATGCCATTCCATATAAGAATAACTTTCTTTTTCGTGTATTCATTTGCTCTTGAATATTGTCTGAAAAGACAAACATGAGCTCACACACATGCACAAACATTCAGAGACCAGTAGAGTGCACTCTAACAATTCTTAAGACCTTGAAGTTATGATGACTATGGGTCACTTAGTAGCTGTGTTACTAATGTGCTAAAAGTATTATGTTCAAAATGACCTTTGACATTTTGTGAACAATTCCAGAAAGTAATCTTTTTATGTGAAAACCGCATGGAATTCTCTCTTTTATTACAGGCATAAAGTACTAGGTAATACACTCAACACTTTAAAAGTTCACAGGAAAGTCATGCTGCAATGTTTAGAAGGATGCCTGTTGGCATTTAGCTAAAACAAAAATTAAATAAATAAAAAATCTTATTTTCTGCTTATTCAAGAAAGCAAATATTGAACTTCTGAAGACATTAAACTGAATGAAAAGATGTGTATACACTGGCATAAGATAGGTGCAGTTAGAAGCCAAGCAGTCTGCTTCTGACAGTAATCAGTTGAGGAGAGAGTCACACACATAGAAACCTCTGTTCAATCTAAAGAGCATCTTTCATCACTGCCATTAATGGATCAAGCCTCATTTGAAGAAAATAAATATTGACTTAGGTTCTCAGTAACTGTTGAGTATTTACATTTTGGTGAAGTCTCTGGTGTCCTATAAAACATTTTTAAATATTAAAAAACTCCCCAAAAGAACTACACGTTGCCTGAAGGCAATTCACCTGACAGTTACCCTCAGTATTTCTGGGCAGCTTTAGTGGATGTTGGCAATACAGCCAAACTCTGGAACTCTGATTCTTCTGTTATTTCATGGTCTCTGCGGGAGACCAAATAATTTTCAAGTCAACAAATCTTATACATGCAGATTAGACACTGTCAAAACTGGGCACTTGGATAAAAACAGCATTTGATTACGTTGAAGACCATATATTTATCATCTTGTCAGTTGCCACTAAATTTCTATGCTGGTAAATTTGTCAAATGCAAATACTTGATAGTTTACACAAAATCCACAAGCTCTAGTAATACAAAATAATAAAGTTTGTGAATTTAAAGGGCTAGTTCACCAAAAATAAAGCCTCAATCACATCCAATGTCATTCACTCCATAAAATGAAAATGAATGTTGACTGAAACTGTAACTGAACTGTAGTCTCAATTTGTGTTCCATAGAAGAATGTAAGTCATATGGGTTAGGAAAGACCATTTAATTTGTAGGTGAACTGTCCCTTTAATATTTCAGTAGTCATATAAAAGCATCATATACATGATAATCCACATTGGATTCCCTTCAGCCTACACCACCTCAGCGTTGAGCCATGTCAACATGTTGACATCTTCAAGTGTTGTTTTTTTTTCAAACACTGAACAGAGAAACCATTCAACACACATCATTATGCAAAGGAAAGACACAGCGACAGTAACTGGGTACTGTTTAGTGAGGACACAACACTTCCCGTTTTCATTCATGGATTAGAAGGATTAAAGGGGTTTGCTGTAAGTCAAATTAAGTTTAAACTGGGTGACTACATCTGTTGAAGTAAGAGGTGACCTTCCTGCTTTTTGAGACCTGATGCTCTTGAAGTGGGTTGAAGGTGGGAATGGGGGGTTGAAGCTGTCTTTGATGTCCAGGTGGAGAAATAATGTACTAGGCAGGTTTCTGATGTAATCCCTTGGCCTGTTTTAACCAAGAGCTTCTCATTTGGTAAGGAATAAACACACTATTATTAGACCACTGAAAACAATGTACATTCATGTAATTGAAAACACACACTGGTAGTTCATTATATATTTTATTCTACTTATAAGGCGAGTTTTCATAATTTAAAAACACATTTACAAAAATACATTCTATAAAATATAATATAGTCAACAATTTCAATACAAACTGACACACTTGGCCCAACACTCCTTGCTTAAGGCACCAATCCAACATGATCATGTTAAAATGTGTCAGAATACAATACAAGTCTATTCAGTATCACTCACCGAGAGATCAAAGAAACCAAGTGAAATGTCTCTTAAACTATAACAAACACACTAACCACCAGTAACTATTAGCTGCAAGATGTTTTTTTTTTTTTTTTTTTTTGCACCATTTGGGTATTTCCCAAAATGTTTTGTTAACTTTTTGCTTCTTAATTTTTGTTCAAAGTTTTTTAGCTGAACTACCAAACTGCTTTGCAGTCATGCTAATACATTTGGTAAATGCTTGATGAAAAAGATGAAAGATTTCACTTTTTTCATATGCGCTGCATTACTTTTGTTTTTAAATGATCCAAATATCAAGCATTACTTTAATTTTATTTTGATTTAAAATAATTCCCACCAGACATCGTAGTGCCACCTTAAACTGCGACTACACCCAACATTCATTAGAATTGTTAAAATGTTTCGTTCTAATTGAATAGTTCGTCCAAAATGAAAGATTTATGTTATATTCAGTATGCTATAAAACTTGTTTTACATCCAGTTATCTACAATGATAAGAGTCCAACAGCTATTTATGTCATGGCAATGACAGCAAAGCTGACATTTTATAAGCAAGTAAGTGTAAGTGCTCATGTTAATCATCTATTACAATGAAAAGGTTTACAACAGATCCCTTGTGCATCAACAGAGGAAATGGAAGTATCACAGAAAACTGGACGTTTAAGCAAAAAGATGAGATGCAGTATTTTAAAACTTAACCTTACTGTTTGCATTTTCTAAAAAGTGCAAACCATAGACAATATGCCTCTTCATGGTAAATTCTGGTGTCAAAACCACAACAATGTCCATTTGTTGCTCTTTCCCTGTGACCGTTCCTTCAAGTCTATCTACAAGCACATGTCTCCACAGACATGTTTGGGTAGATCTTCAATACAATGTTTTTGCTCTCATCTAGAAATAGTACATTGAGAGGTTTCATCTTCTCTGGGACACAGCAGGGTTCTGGGATCCCTGAAACTATTCCGACTGCCTTGACTATGCTCTGTATGGTTGCATGGTTGGAGGGGCGGACCACCTGAAAAAGGGCAGAAAAAAGAACAAAATTATGGTAAGTGTTTGGATATGCAACTTGTTTTGCTTTGTTTAACGGAGCAGAGGAAATCATGTCTTACAACACCCTTCAATTATTTAGAATAGCTTTTAAACTGGCTCATTTTAAAAAGAGGAAAGATTTTTTTTTTTGTCCAAACTGCCCTTAAAACCCCCATTAGGCACACAATTTCTTGACTATAACTACAAATAAAGTTGGTGTGCTTTAGTTGTTCTGGAACTGAAACCTTTTCTGAAGAGATTCTTTGTTTAAAATCTCTGGCTAAAGAAGCCATTTTAACCATAGTCATTTTAAATAATTTCATCATGTCTATACACATTTTACACATGCTGATTCTCAGTCTAATTCTCTGACCTTTGGTATGGGGAATTCACATGTTCCTGCGCAGTAGTAGGCATCAAAAGATTTGGGGGACAAGATCCATTCGCTCCATCCGATATCTGCAAAGTCCACCTTCAGATATCTTCTGGAACAGCTGCGAGGCACTTTCCACTGTCTCATACGAGCCTTCTTCATGGTTTTCTCATCAAACTCGAGAACCTGAGATTTGCTGAATCCACCAGTGTGCTCCTGGCCTTTCCTCCGACGCTCTTTTTTGAAGGGCTTTGGCTTGAGTGCAAAGTAAGCACTTTCCCACATATCGTGCTGTTTGAAGCTGTTGTACTCCACCTTTGGGAGCTCATTGCTCTCAATGGGATCAAGGAAGTCCAAACTCAGTTCCCTCTTTACACGTGTGTCAGGTGAATAATCAGGAGTTTGAGTTGGATAATGGTCTGCAAGTAAAGGGTCGTATCTCTGTAGGCTCATGGCCACACTGTTGGGCTCTGATATGGCCATATCATTAGCATACACCAACAAGTACGGAAGTCTGGAGTGTGAGAGCTGGTCCTGATACCTTTGATACTTCTCGCCATAGTCCAACTCCACTGTGATCAAAAGGTGATTTTTATCTCGGGCCTCCTTTATAATGACAGACACATCCTTGGTCTGCCAGGTCCCACGTCTATGAGGAACGACAGTGATGTTTCCTAGTAGTGATCCCGAAGAGGGAGACCAGAAAAGAAGACAAAAAGATGGTAGCTGAGGGAAGTTCTGGATGCGACAAGAGGGGTTCTTGAAGCGCTTGCAGAAACAGGATCTCTGCCGTGGCCGTTTGTCGAAAAAGAATTGAAATGTGGATGTGAGAATCACCTCAGACTCCTGAAGGGAAGTTAGATTCAGCTGGTACAAGACTCTTTGCTCCACATTCTCTGCAGAGATACGAGAGAAACTGCTGAGTTACATACTAATTATGAAAATGGGCTCAAACAACAGGCTTCTTGTTCCATGTGTATGGCTTTGGAGAAGGCAAAAGGAAGTGAGGAGACATGTTACTCCTAGACCAGACATATGGAAGTGTTTATTGAGGATGCCCTAAGAGTTGAGCCTTCAACAATCAACAAGTCTTTAAATCAGGACCGATTAAATGATTAAGCAGACTGCAGAAAAAAAACTTTAGACTAAAAAAACTTTTTTATTAGGACATTAACATGCATACTGTGATTTAAATTGATAACATGCAAAACACTTCAAATGCAACAATAGCCTAATTATAAGCCTGCTCCTTGAAATGCAAAGTTATTACGTACTGACTAACTTCACAGATTTTATGACCCACCAATGTGTTGATCTGAAATCCTATTTAGCCCACAATTGAACGGAATCAATAGTTTAGGTTAAATTTCAGTGTAGACATGTGGATCACATGCCTTCCGAGATCTACTCATACAATAAAATTCCCATGATAATTCACAGTTTCAACACACAACTTTCATACAGGCTTACTTTTAAGATATTTTTGTCATCAAGCAAGAAGCAAACCAAAACCAGAAGATAAAAAGTCAGTCAGAAGATAGAATTAAGCCAAATAATAGGCAATTGGCTTTTTATAATGTAACTAAATATAATCTGAACATTGTTATAACTGCTTACCAGGTTTTGTTTTAAAGCTTCTAACGGTATTTCCGTCTTTGGGTCGATTAAGTTTAATGTTGTACTTCTCGTACAGTTTAAACATATGTTGCGTGAGCGCGTCTGTGGCAGTGAGCGCGTCCGTCGGGACGTCCAGTAGGTCGCTGTCGCGCGCACTTCTCCAAACAGCGTCTGATGCGCCAGTATCGGAACCAACCCAAAACAGGAGCAGGTGCATCAAAAACTCACATTTCAATGTCATGTTGAAAAGAGAGAATAAAATTAGTTTCCAGATGAGAGTTCGAATGCCGTGTAGATTCTAAAAAAACTGATAGATATTAAAACATACTTTTACGGTATTATAAAAAATGACGTTTTTCCAATTATGCGGTTTAGAGTGCAGCTGTTACCCCCCCGCCTTTTAACGCAGTGCAGAATGGAAGTTACAGTGCTTCTTAAGTTCTACCAGTCTCGTGTATAACGTGTTATACATCACTAATTTCTTCTGACCTCCACAATCCACGGCACCAGGCATAAGCTGAGTGAGGTGCTGACGTATCCGCCTATCAGCCAACTGGAGCTGCTGCTACACTACACCCGAACCAGCAGGAGGCCAACAAGAGGACAATCTAGCAAACATGGTCATTCAAAGCCTTATGGTAACGCAATTCGATTGTGCTTTTCTTTCTTTCTTTCTTTCTTTCTTTCTTTCTTTCTTTCTTTCTTTCTTTCTTTCTTTCTTTCTTTCTTTCTTTCTACTTTAAGGAAGGCACCAAATTCATAAAGGCTGAAGGCTGCTTAAGTGCTTTTATTGGATTTAATTATAGTGATTTCATTCAGTATATGAAGCAAACTAGGGGAACGGCTAGTCACCTCTGTGTTTTGTGTGGAGTGTCTGCAGTGCAGTGCCAACAATGCTGGTTCTGTGAAAGCCCAGGGCTCCAGTGGAGAGACCATAACAAGCTCAGCCGTTTGGGTCATTGCGTGCCATTAAACACCTCCTGTGGCCCCTGGGGACCCTACTGGAGACCCCCTTTTTACTTCACACTTGAATGTGTTTTAAATCTGCTAAAATTCTGATGTTCCTTCCCCTCTGTTACAGAGTGAATCACGGAATAGATAGAGTAGGAGGGAAGATATCTCTGCTCTGCCTTGCTTCCACCCCTCTTTTTATTTTCAGACTGTGGGAAGGCGAAGCCATTAAGCTTTAGAATCCTACACCGCTTTTAAAACTGAATAAAAAAACGAACAAAGGTGAAAGAATTCAAATTAACTCTGGTTCACAGAAGTCCTTTGATTCTTGAATATGACTGATCAGTTGGAACTCCAAGGCACCTGGGAGAGAGTTATTTTGTTTTAGATCCTGCTGGTTCTGGATACTGAGAATGATTCTTTAATTTACAAACTAACTAAAAGTGATGCTAATAAGCAGAAGGTCTTGTTTAGGGGGTTGCCTCTATGGATCATTTCCTTTAAAATGCTTGTCCCATATTACGAAACAGCTTTAGTTCTGTGGTCTTGTAAAGCACGCTATTATTTTGCTTGCCTATTCCTTTCCCTCCCATTCATGAGCTTTATATGGGGCTTGCTGCAAAAGAAACAAATCTTTCATTGGCTAGAAGGGGTAAAATTGAAGGATTCAGTGAATGATGGATGTCATTTTCTACAAAATCGTACTATTTCATTAATTATAATCTTTTAATTATTTACATACATGTTGAGTTAGCAGCTATTTCTAAAGGAAATTTAGGGAAGATAGTCTCCTCACAGACTGCACTTTCAACCACATTATTCTTTGATTCATATATATATATATATATATATATAAACAATAAATAAAAAACAATAAGGTGTTCTGACAATAAGTAAGCTGTCCTCATGTGTGTAGATTTTTTTCTCCATTTTCACCTCATTTGACTTCACTTGATTTAATTTTGGTTTTTGCATCTCTCATACCATGGATAACCATAATATCTTACATTTTTAATTGCTTTCATATAAAATTAACTGTGGGGAACCACACATAACTCGTTGGATTTGTTATTTGATATGGGCGGCAAAAACAAACAATGCTGCAAAACTCAATTGCCAATACTTAAACGGTGTGGTAATGTGGTTTGCTTCATAAATGGCAGATGGGTCTTTGATTTCCTGGGGCTGTTTTTTTTTTAAAGTTGAAAATGATGGATGAAGAAATTGTTTTATATGCGGTCAAACCAGAAATAGCATTCAATTTATTCCAGCAAAAAAAAAAAACAAACACTAGATATAATTGAATAGATATAATAGGTTTATTACGTGACATTAGCATGTTTTTCATGCAAAGTAAATAATTAGATTCTTGTAGCTGAATTTGGAATTTCCCTGAGGGATAAATAAATATGTCTATCTGTCTACTTTTACGTGATGCAAGATCATTTTATAAATATTAAAGAAAGATGGTAAAAATGACAGCAGCACAGTGGGCAACAAACATTTTCTTATTAAATTATAAACATTTAACTTTATATTGATAGCAAAGCTCTGCACTTTGTCTCTTTTTTTGGAAATCATTTATTTTTGTGCAAATCATTTTTGTCTATGTAATACGTACACAAATGAGCCAAAACATTTTGAAAGCTCACAGGTGAAGCACCTAACAAGGCCACATGTCAAGGTCTGGGTAGATTAGATGGTAAGTTCTCATAGACCACGTGTTGAATGCAGGAGAAATGGGCCGGAGTAAAGTTCCGAGTGACTTTGACAAGGGCCAAATTGTTATGGCTAGATGACTGGGTAAGAGCATCTCTGAAACAGCAAGGATAGTGGGGTGCTCCTGGTCAACAATGGTGAGTACCTACTGACAGTGGTCCGAGGAAGGACAAACCACACACAGGTTGACAGGGTGTTGGGCGGCCCAAGGCTCATCGATGTGGGAGGGCAATGAAGGATGTACTGTCTGGTCCGAACCATCTACTGTGGCACAAGTCACAATATTTTTTAATGATGGTTACGGAGGAATGTGACACAACACAGAGTGCATCGCACCCTTCTGTGTTTGGGGCTGCATAGTCGCAGACCGGTCAGAGTGCCCGTGATGATGCCTGTCCACAATCAAATGCGCCTACAATGGGCATCGGAACTGGACATTGGAGCAATGGAAGAAGGTTGCCTAGTCCAATGAGTCCCTTGTACTTTTACATCACATGGAGGGCCGTGTATGTGTGTGCTGTTTATCTGGGGAAGTGATGGCACCAGGATGCACTGTGGGAAGATGACAATCCGGTGGATGGAGTGTGATGCTCTGGGCAATGTTCTGCTAGGAAACCCTAGGTCCAGCCATTCATGTGGATGTCAATTTGACACGTGCCACTTCATGGCAATGGTATTCCCTGATGACATTGGCCTCTATAAGCAGGATAATGCACCCTGACACACTGCACACATTGTACAGGAATGGTTTGAGGAACATGATGAAGAGTTCAAGGTGTTGCCCTGGCCTCCAAATTCCATAGATCTCAATCCAATTGGGCATCTATGGGATGTGCTAGACAAACTAGTCCGATCCACAGCGGCTCCACCTCGCATCTTACAGGACTTGAAGGGTCTGCTGCTAATGTCTTAGTGCCAGAAACCCTAGAGTCCATGCCTCAGATATGTTTAAAGTAGCCATCTATAACTGTCAGCATCTGCAAGGAATTTTGCAAGGCAGAAAGTAAGCCATTGCCCACTCTCTCTGTTTTCTCTTTCCTCATTTGTGTTGGCCATGTGGCGACTCAAGTGAAATATGATTATCCCTGCAGTGCCTTGAGTGATCAATCACTTCAAGAGTCCTCAAAATGGTGGTGCTCTTGAACCAACACAGTATCAATGAGCTGATATCATCAAATGGACCGAATGGCAAATTACATTCTTTTCTGGCTTCAGTCACTTCCGGCAAACTTGCAGAATAATTATATTAAATTGTTAAAAGAGTTAAATTGGCTAAATGTGCTGTTTGTTGGACTGAAAATTGCTGTTATAAAAGGAAAAAAGCTCTAGATGTTCTCTTCTGTAATTACTTGATCTAATAAGCAAAATAGTATAAATGATTTAGTTTTTTAATAATTCTTCTTTGAATTTATGAGACTGGAAGTGCTATTCTTGCATGAAAGTTCATATTGACAAAGTAGAATATTTGTAAAGCTCAGATGCACCAGAGAAACAAAGACGATACTCAGTTGTTTTGCAAAGGGATTTAATGATTTTATTATATTTAATGTGCTATAGGATGTTCTCAATTTCCCTCTTTAACTCTCCATTTTGCTCCTGAAAATCTAACAGCATGAAATGTCATTTCAGGCCAACCAAACCATTTTTCTTGGCTGTGAAAATCACCAAGTCAAGCATGGCTAGCCGGAGCTTTGCAAGTAGGTCTGTGTAGGCTCTATGAAATTTAATATGTAACTTCGGTCATGTAAACATTCCCCCATCTCTTGTTTTATTGTCCCAGAACAGTTTATAGTCCACCTACATATCTCTCTATATAAATCCATCTATCAATCAGTCTGCCTATCTGTCTGTCTCTCTCTATATTTTGCTATTTTTAAAACATACAGAGCATCATTGTGCTGCACAGGAGGTATTATTCAAACTGGATCCAAAGGAATCTCGATTAATAGAACAGAATGAAATGATCTTAATCTGTCAATGTCCATGATTCTGGTATGAGGCCAGTAAACACGGCAGATTCCCTCCTGCTTGTCCAGTTCTGGATAGTGGCCCTGGACTTAGGCGTGAGTTCAATTGGCTTTGTGAAAAGATGCAGTGCATACATTGTTCTGGTCCAGAAGTAATAAAACTCCCTCATGTTGACCCGTTTGCAAAAGCCCACTGCTGTTGCTTTATGCCTAACATGATTTCATCCCTGACTACTGTGATCAGTAGGTTTCATGAACAAGTCTGGCTTTGATCTTTAACTCTCTGTCAATCAAAATGAGTTATCCTTCAATACCGACCCCTCCTCTCTTCATGCACAGTCCTGTCTAAAAACAAGCACAGCTTTGTCTATGGTGAATGTCTTCATGAAAAAAGCTACATGCTGAGTTTGAGTTGCTTCATACTTGTGCCTCATGTCACCTTTGAGCCCACTGTCTGAACGCTCACTGTCCTTTTGCTGCTGTGATTAGCAGAAATTCTATGTAATGATTAAGCTGTGGGTTAAAATTAACCCAATTCTAGCATTTATACAAACCATAAAATGGATATTGGAGATGAATAAAACCATAACATAAGGACATTGGTGTTCAAGTGTATGCCATCATTTCTCTGTTACTCTGTTCTTGTATTGTCAAATCTTCAAATTACAAAAACTGGAAAGAAGTATTGTACACATTTATGTTTCTCAGCAACGTCCTTGCACTATGTTTCCTTGCTTACCTTTTCTGCATTCCAACAAAACAGTGAATTGGAAGTTCTGAATTGATTGGACTTGACGATTTCTTGGAGTGACTGCTTCCAAGAGTGCACTGCCAGCTGCCTAACACTACGTCATCGTTCTCCGATTCTACCCTCCTATTCATCTTTCTGTCCACATCAGATTTTTTTCCCATCCCTTTCATCATCCGTCCTTAATGTTGAGTGTGTTGAGTCTGAGCTTTGTATTCTTGTTAAGTTCTACACTTTGGAGTTCATCAGGGAGTGAGTCACCAACAGATTGCTGAGGACCATTCAATCATAAAGATATTTGATACTGACTTTTAAACTGTTTCAGAGAAAGTTCACCCATTTCACAGCATTTCTTGCGAATTAAATGGAGAGAGCTAAGTGCAACTAGAGGTGTACTTTACAAGCTAGTCAAAGCATAAAAGATATATAGCATAAATCATAGCTGACAAGGAAAGCAAATTGCTTCAAAGCTGACCTTGAGCCTTCAAGTATTAAAAATACTTTTACTTTGCACATATCTTTTCATAAATTGCCATTAGACTATGCCAGGTCTGTCTTAATGTTTAGTGTTAAACATTTACTATACACTACTTTTTATTTTTTTTTATTCATTCATTTATTTATTTTGGGGGTGGGTATCTTCAATACGCTTGCTGAATGAAACATCACATGCTCACATTTTTATTTGACAACATGATGAATTGGATGTTGTGAAGCTGGTGCTTAGTCCATTTTCTATGCATTCCTTATTTTTATCCAGAGGTATTTAGCATTATGAACAGAGTTCCAAATGGCCCTCAGAGCTCACAATGATGCTATAGCCCCAGAAAATATGATACCACAAGCAAAATTCTTCACAATAATCATGTAATCCCACAGCATGCCTTCTACTTCACTGCTCTATATAGTAGAGCTATATATTGGTAACCAACAAACCAAACTCCACCCCAAATCCACCCACCCAAATTCCTCTTTGATGATGCAATGATAAAAGCTTTAAATCCATTCTCTGCATTATCCATAATCAGACACAGTGGCGCAATCGAAGCACTTGCTGCAATACTCAATTTCAAAACTATCCCAAGCATTCAGACATGATATGCCACAATAGACATCTGATCGTGCTCTGCGCACAGAGCATCCAAACTTACTAAGCAGCCTGACCTCAAGTGTCTAGACACATTCAGCACGTTTCTTTACCTGCATGTATTTCTGTGGGGCCTTTTGAAATGCTTGCCAATAAAAATATATAGACTAGCAGGGTTACAGAGCCAGGGGAGAAAGGGTAATGTTACCTTGGGGCATTCAGTTTCGTTGAGTTTTTAAAATACAGTCTGTAGCAGGAAGAGCGAGCCAGAGAAGCAGATAAATCTGATTAAAACTATCTTGGGGAAAAATACAAGACTCAGGATCATTTTACCAGCCCTGCTGTTTATTATTTATGCCTGCGTTAAAACCAATGCCAGTTCATTTCTATTATTATTGCATATGATTCTGAGTCCCTGGAATTGGCATTGTAAGGGAGACCACATTTTATGCTTTTAACTCTGTTGATGGCTCTAACAGAGAGCGAAGATGAAAACCCCTTATGCAGGGGTCTTAATGTTACATGAATTATATCAGTCAAACACACTGAACTCTCTGTTCTAAGCAGTTATGATGGCCTCCCTAGACACAGGGAAAATAACTGGAAAAAGGCAGGTTCTTTTGTTTGCAATAAGAAAGTTAATGAAGGCTTTTGGAAGATAATAAATGTACAGGCATATGATGCCTTCCAGCCATCATTTAGACTAGAAAGCAGAGGTGAGCCAAAGGCCACAATTCAGACACACAGTTGCACACTGATCAAACACTAAACAGTAATCCCGGCATTTCAAGAGAATGCCATTGAGCATGAAATGTGGGGTTATTTGTATAAATTGGAAATGATAATGGTGAAAATTTAACTTAAATTACACCTTAAATTCCCACATGGGAAGGGAAGTCAGTGATGAAAAGTTTTGGAATTCTCCATCAAGCAAAACATTACATTAAATAAATGGAAATGCTGTAGCTGCTGATTGATGAATGATTAAATCAATCAATCAGTCAAAGATTTTGTCTCTTAAAGATAGTAAACATAGTAAACATATTTAATTTTAAGCAGATTCACTTTCCCAAAATAATTTTTAGAACATTATAGTCAGAACTACTCAATATTCATAGATTATCTCATTTGAATAATCTGATTTTTTGGTCTCAAGAATTAACCCCTTAAACTCCATGAACCCGCCAGGACCATATGGGGGCACTATATAGCAAAATAAGTTTATGCTTAAAACATCTGTGGATACATAAATCAGGCATATGGGGTATCATTGGAAATCTTAGAATCTGAATTTTTCATAGAATACCATAAATTTCGCATTTCTGTTACATAAAAAACAAACAAGGGCTGAAAACATCTGCGTCACCTGAAGGTGATGTGGTACAAATATTAATGTGAATATAAGTCTTTCACATAACATTTAAATGGACAAATCATATATCAAATGAAAGCTCTCAGTCCCAGTAAAGTGACTGTATAGTTCCATTGCCCTAATACCACAGATCGAAGGATTTTCAAAATTAACACAAATGTGATTTTTGTATGACATCAAAAACAAATGTATTTTTAATGCACCAATCAATGTAGCTGTAAGCCTCAAGTAGCCAAAAACATTATATCTGCTTTTACCTGACAGTTACATTTTCTTTTTCATTTTTTACTCATCGGTGAGCTTGCTTGTGTAATTAATCCAATGTTATATCTTTGATGTCCAGAACAAAATATGAGGTCCAGCATGAAAAGCATGCTAAACAAATAATTGGAAAAATATTTATCAACTATTGGTGATGAAATGTTTTATATAATCACAAAGAGGAGAATTTCAGATTTTTAATAACACCTAGATTGAACTTCTAGTCCACTCAGAGACCAGGATATTTGATGAAACAATGAGGGTTGTACGTGAACTTGTTAGAGCGCCACCTACATTTCAGATCTGCATTTTGTGATGGATTAATTTTTTCTAGTACTTTCTGCCATCTAGTGGGAAAAAGAAGACTTAAAGGGAGATTGAAAAGAACCAGAAGTACATTCTTACAATGTCCAGACAAAATTATACATATAATATTCCACAGTATGTGTGAATGATGAGCTTTTAAATTTGAGTGTGAAAAATTGCAGGCGGCAGCCCAAAAATGCACTAGAGTTTAAGCGATATAACATATCAATAAGAAAGAAAAATAACAATCTGCAAATGTTTAAAATCTAGATTGAATGTGAGTGGCAGATGAAAGTTCTGTTAACATTTTATTTGGAAACATTGCCACACTTTTCCAGTTGAATGCTCACAAAGGAGGCAAATGTTATTCAAAAATATTCCCATTGAAAAAAAAAAAAAATACAGGCAATTCCTGCCGGGGACTGCCTCTTTTGTTAGCTTTCAACTGGAAATTTCCCGACATTAAGGATTTGACTTGTCAGTACAAGTTATAAAAATAAAACATGAAGTTTTATGTGAAAGGAAATTATACAATTATTTGTATTTGAAAGAATCTTGAGGAATTTGTAAAACCAAATAATATTGCACTAACAGTAAAAATATTGTTCCATGAAATAGGCTTACATCATGAAGCCAAAGAATTGTAATTTACACCAATAATGTTAGGTTACAAACACAAAACTTTTTATTCTTCTCATTAATTACTCTATATTTTATAATCCTTGTCAAACCATTGTTGAAGCGTTTCTTTAGATTGTAATTTCCTCCTGGCAGTCACCCACAGGGCTTAAAGACATTGCTGTGAAGGTGGAGGTCACGGGCCTCTTGGACTTGCTCAGGAAATGACAGCACACCGCTTAGACTTTAATGAATATAACGTCTTTGTAAACACAACACAGAGTCTGTAGCTTTGGAGGTTTTCCTTCTGGGAAACCAATTTCAGGACATAGATTTGAGGGAAACTGCTCTGGAGCATTATATTTTCACACAAAGCAAGCAGCTTTAAAAAAGATACATTAGTTCACACTCAAACAACTACTCACCTCATATTTTTCCTAACTTTTGAGACTTTCTTCCAAGAAACACAAAAGAAGATGTTAAGCAGAATGTCAACCTCAGTCACAATTCACTTATATGTTAAAAAGATGCAATGAAAGTGAAAGGTGACGGAGGATAACATTCTGCCAAACATCTGAAAGTAAGTCACTATTACAACAATATTAGGGTGAGTGAACGATAACCAAATTAAAACGTTTTGGTTGAACTGTACCTTTAAATGCAAACCACAAAAAATAACTAGCCATCTCAATTGATCTATAGCAAACAATGACAGCTACATAAAGTATCTATTGTGAGATGTTAAGTGCCTGTGGGTCAGGGGAGTGAATAGACATAAATTCTGCAGTAATTCTTCAAACCTCTGTCATTTATTTTGCTGAGAAGCCTCTTGTGCCAAGTGGTTTAACTTTAGAACCCTTCAAAATGGCTCTTTCATTAAGAAATGAGTGTGTGAACCATCTCAAACCAGCCTCAAAGGAATAATGCACAGAGAGAGAGAGAAAGAGAGCAATTAATATTTTATAAGTCTCTTCGGACTTTACCGTCATGGGTGAAGCATAAGTAAAGTGAAACACTTAACATTAAAAACCAAACAACAACAATGAGATCTGCTGTGGAATCTTAAGGGTATTTTTTCAACACAGAGGCCACGCAATTGGGACAAATAAGGCAGTCGTAAGAGCAATTTAACTTAATATTTGCTCACTATTTCCCTCTACTTTAACACAAGAGGCCACTTTTCCTTTGACCACCTGCATGAACTGTACCACAATGTAGTACATGATGAATTTGTACAGAGGGAAAGTGAAAGTCACGCAAAAAATATTTATTGAGACTAATTCTGTGGTGGAAGAAAAATATTTGATTAGCTTAGCAGTGAGCAGTCAGGAGTGTTGGTCTAGTCCATGATGATACGGAGGGAAACAGCAGGCCTTTGTCTGAAGACAGAATGGCGCTCTCTATGGGGTCACTGCAGGATTCCAAACATCACAGACGGGGCAAAACTATACACTGGAATTCCTCTCCCTCTATGAATGTTTTATTAGCCATGTGAACAGGTCAGAAAGTCACCCCCGACATACAATCATCAGCCATGGAACAGGGGCACATCCAGTCCCAGCTTAATAGCTGCAGCCTGAATAAACTTGAATGCGTTTAGCATGATCAAGACAGTATCAGATTTACAGCTAAAACAAAACCAAGTTGGAGTTCTGGAAAAGGATGCAGTAAAGGAATTAAAATGTATTAAGGACAACAAATCATAACAGTATAAGGTAATGTCGAAAATACTGAATTGGAAGACACATTCTAGTTTGAAATGTATTTGAAGATTTTCACTCTTTAGTAAGATTACATGGTACAAAGAACTGTTAAAATAACAATTGTTTTCTCCTGATTTTATATTATTTTATTTTAACTATGTGTCAGCTTTCTGTGTTTGACAAGCACCAAATGTCATAGAGAAGCTGCCATGTACAGTACTATTGTGAATCTTAACCTTAACTTAAGCCAGTGGTTCTTAACCTTTTTTTAATGAACACCCCCCTACTTCATTCCCTTAACCTCAACTTCATTATCGCGCCTTGCTTCTCACTGATTCTGGCACAGCTACAAGTTTAAGAGCTCGAGCTTTAAGGGCTTTGCACTCATGCTGCTCTGTCCATTGAGCTGTATCCATCTACATAGCCATACAGGTGCATTAGCTGAGGTTGTGCCTCTGCCTGTTTTTTTGACACTGATAAACCAGTTACTTCAGATGCGTCGCTAGACTTCAAAATCAGATGAACCGCAGTACAAATGCGTAACAACCCGTAAAATTGAGAAGCAACTGATGTACTCCAAGTCTAGATGAACATTTTAATGCAAAGAGGAACTTAACAATAGATTTGAGTATTATGACTGATAAACACCCCCCATTTGTATCCCAACGTCCCCTTCTCTACTAATTTGCTCTTAGCGCTGGCATCCTTTGAACATGAACACCCCCGTTTAGAACCCCTGACCTAAGCCATTTTCAGTCCATTGATAACCAGTAGTTGTTGTCTAGTACTTTATGCTGGTATCCAGATGAAGAGCATGCATGAACTCAGGATTCCTTGCAGAGCAATTTCACTTAGATCTCCAGTGAATTTCTTTTTCCCACTCTTATTCAACAGGACTTACCATGGACCACCAAGCAAGACTTCCCAGGCCTAATATCTATGTTGGCTTGGTTCTTTATTGAGGAACTTAACTTAACTTGAGGTTACTTTGGGAGATTTTCCAGAGTAAATGTTCAACACCTCCCTCAGTAAACACATGCAAACACATGTAGACACACCTACACATATGCGCTGTATTCTAATACCGCACTGGCACATTTGAAAAACCACCCATAACAGCAGGAACAGAATGCACAGAACATTCTCAAAAATTCTCAAAAATGTTAATGCTGCAACTCAACAATGAACAAATCTGAAGTTACTAGTATCTGAATGATTCCATCGATTGCATTGCTTTCTGCCATGGCCTAGTTGGATCATACATTCATCTGGATTTGTTAATGTGCTAGCAAATATGCATGCTTTTGATATTGGTGATCTTTGCCCTCAAGTTCAGCACAGATTGTAAATACTCAGAGACAACTAAACTAGTCCTCCCTCAGATGTGACAGAGTGAAGTTTATGGTTGATAATGCCTGATATTAATCTAAAGCTAACCAAGGTGAAAGGGCAGTGTAATTTAGAACTCATGCTGAAAGTTAAATGAGGCTGTCTAGCTCCTTGTACACATTTGCCTTTACCCAAACACCTTGGGTTCTCAAATCTGTTAACCTCTGTCTAATCTTGGAGTATTATTGATGGTGTAAACAATCTCAAATCTCAAATTTCTTTCCTTAAAGCAAATTGAATGTGAGTGGGAATTCAGAATGGAATGACACATTTTCTTTTATATGATGAATAGTTTGGATTCAGTGTCATATTTCAAGGGCTGCTTATTTAAACTATAATGTGCTTGTTGGTATGCAAAATATTTTCTATGTAGGGCACTTTAGCCAAATATTTTTACCATTTTCAATGATTAGATAGATAAATATAAAATATAAAGTTCTTATAATACAATTTACACTAACCAAATCCTATATCGCCGTCAGTAGGACCTCCTGCATTCATTTACAGTATTCAACACACTGCAGCTAAATGTGCTTGTCGCTGCTCTTATAAGAGCCTACTTCACTTTCTGCTTTCAAAGAGTTTCTCACAGATTTACACAGTTATTTACTAGTCACTAGTCACAAATGTATACATATAGGGTACATGTATTGGCTCATTAATTTTGACACCAGTTTGACACCAGTTTGTCTCTGTCCACTACATCTGCTCCCTTCTACCAGTGATTAATTCCTTGTTTTGGTTACTGTGGGGTTACTGTGCTAACGAAGTCTGAGGATCCTGGCAAGAACTGCATTAACGGGAAGGGATATTCGAGAAGTGTGCGGATCATGGCCATGCAAGGGGCAGTCCATGAAGAATGTGTTGTAGATGAGGGTGTGCAATGTAGTCAGGAATAGATTCGTGGAATCCTCTGTTGAAGCTTATTGAGATGCAGAACAAAGGCCAGCAGATTTTGACAAACTTTCTCCCGACACACGGCCAGAGACAAAGTTTCCTCTCTTGAATATCTGCTGAAATGCAGCAAACTAGAAGGCAACCACATTCCAGACACACGAGACAGGACCAACTAGGCAGAGAGACTGAGGTAAGTTACTTCATATCAAACAACAATCTAGTAAAATATACTCAGAACACGAAGGGCTTAAGAAGGGAGTGAATTAGAGGAGAACCAGGTGCTGCTAGGCACTAATTAGTGGCATGATCAGCATTCCCCTAGGAACAATCAATGATAATTCAAAATCCTCGTAAAATCCTCGTAATCTTTGCCAAGACAATTCGTGTAATGTTCTATTCAGCAAAGATTTTAATCTTAATTTGATTTTGCATGACCCCTGCAAAAATGGTTACTGGAAATGGGCTTGACTCTGAGCTGTGTTGGCTTTTGTTCTTGTGGATGTGTACAGTTGATTGGCTTCATTAAAACACTCCCTCCCTTCTCTCTTAAAGCTCCTCTCAGTCATAATACCTATTTCTGGTTTCTCCTCACGATCAAGCATTTTTTCCCACAAAACATTGCTCCATGTATGCAGGGTGTCATGTGTGTTGTCGCTGCAGGTCAGTGGGTTGGAGCAGATAATCATTATTTAGTTAGAGCTCACACCAGCTGGCATTCTCCACCTGTGAATGAAGAGGTTTTTGTTGACTGTCAAGAATCCACTGGGCATACTGATAACACATCCACAACATGGGAATCTCAGAGAGAGAAGGTTTTTGCAAAAACAGTGAAGAAACTTGGTCTCTGCTAGTACAATCATGGCAGTCCTAAATTTCTGTCAGAGTCATACCCAAGAGATGGCCCTCAGGACATTGTAAGCACTGGTGAACTAAAGTGGGATAACTTCACACTCATTTGTGGGCTCCTCCACGTGAGAATCAGAGTCAAACAACTGAACAGTTTTCCTTATTTGAGGCAGAATTTAGGTAAACAGAACAAAGCTAGCGTGTCTTGCAGCATGTTCTGGTTTCGAAAGACTTATGCAAGCAAGGGCTCTTCGTGTCCAAGCAAAGCAAAATGAATGTAGTAAAGTTACATATATTATTGAAAGATAAAAGAGTGCATGACTTGTCAGACCAGAAAGGATAATAAATTCATTGTGTAAATGGCTGTGCCTGCAAACCAGAGACTTGTCTATCAACACCAGGCTTCTTGGGATGTAAGAGCAACACTTAACAGTGCAGCAGTGACTCTGAGACAAGTGACGGCACAAGATTGATGATTCTTGTCATCCTTGGTGGGATTTGTGCATCAAGTTAATGCCGTGGTGCCGTTGACTGGGGAATAATTGCTATCAGATGTGGAAATGACAGCAGTCAGCCTTAGTGGCAGGTGTGATGCACGGGAGCTGTGCCGTTGCCTGCGGGTCTGATGCTCTTTTTAGAAAGATCAAAGCTGTCTGATCTCTTCCCTCACAAGCAAGGACTCCTGTAACCCATGACCTCATCCTGCCCTCTCTGGTGATACAGCATCATTGGGAGTCATGAAATATTCTGTTCTCTTTATGATGCTTTGGTGGCATTTGCAGAGATGCTGCAACAGTTTTTTAAGATTTTAGAGCAGATTTTTTCTTCGAAAACAAATCCCTAAAAGAATAATGTAAAGAGTAAATCTAGTCCTTTTGTCAAATCACAAACTTTACTGTTATTAAAGCTTTATGATATGTGAGATACACCCAAATTAATTTGCATTCAGATATGTTTTTAATGTATATTCATGTTTGTGGGTTAAAAGTTTGTTTTCATTTATTTTTTCTCTTTTTATTCACTCTATAAACAGTGTTTTGTCAGGTAACATAAAAATGTGCTTCATGTGTCATCATCTAAATTAAGGGTTAGTTCACCCAAAAATGAAAATGATCCCATAAATACCCTAGGTGCATATGACTTTCTTCTTTCAGCCAAACACAGTCGGAGTTCTTTAAAAAAAATATCTTGGCTCTTTCGAGCTTTATAATGTTTATGGTACCTTAGATTTTGAAGCCCAAAATCATTTTGAAGCCCAAAATCATTTTGAAGCCCAAAATCCATCCATCAAAAAAGTCATCAATACGACTCCAGGGGGTTAATAAAGGTCTTCTGAAGCAAAGGGATGCATTTTTGTAAGAAAAATATCCATATTTGTAACTTTATAAACTATAATCATTGGCTTCCGGTAACGGCCGTCCGTGCGTTCACAAGAGAGTCGAGTTCCGGCATATGACAAAGGGATAGTTATCCCAAAATTTTTAAATCTGTTCACACATCACACATTTAAACATGTTGATTCAAACCCATATGACTTACTTTCTTCTGTGGAACACAAAAGGAGATGTTAATGTTAGCCTTCATCACCATTCACTTTCATTGTATGGAAAACATTTTGTAATGCAAGTGAATGGTGACTGAGAATAACATTCTACCTAACATCTCAACATGTTGTATTTTACACAGAAGAAAAAAGTCATATGGATTTGAAACCAGATGAGTGAGTAAATAATTACAAAATTTCTCATTTTTGGGGTGAACTTTAATTGGCCATTTATTAAAGTTGTAAATATTATTTTGCCTAGTGTGACCCCATGTACACATGTGTGGACAACATATTTTGGCTTCGCTATATGCAACACATAATTTAAATTAATTTAAACTGACTGATCTCAGTTCAGAAGAGAGTAGAGGGTTAAACTTTTGACACAGCAAGTCATGTGACAAAATAATATGACGCTGATCACAGCGGAGTTTGTCTTTGGGAGAAACGGCAACAAAACTACATCAGGTATTTTACACCGAAACCTATTTGAGTCAAAAGATTTGAGTCTCTTGTGTCATCTGATAAGCCATTTTTAAAATTTTAGTGATTTATCGGCACGCTGCTAAACACCATGTACACAATTGTGTATTTTAGCGCATTTCTTCCTTAGAAATTCTATGTTTAGCCTACTATTTATTATCACATTGAGAATCAATGGGCTTATCCAAAAGCTTAAAAAATATTGCTTTATATAGAGTTAGGATGAAAATAAGGTGGATTTCAAACTTTTCTGAGACCAGTGCAGATAGACAGCACACTGGTGGTCATTCACTAAATAAGGAGCAATTGAGCAAGGTAGCATCATTTAGCTTTCCTATGCAGGCTGCAGCCAAGTGCATTCACTCGTTAAATGCAACCAACATTTCAGTTTCAGGCTGCAGATGATTTTTGGATCACTTAACATGTTTGGCAGACATGGAACAATGTAATCAATACTTATATTCAGAATTTATAATGTATAATTTTATTTCAACTTGGATGGCAGTGATTGGATGCTGGCCATTAATCTGAATAAAAATTATTTATGCTAATTTCTGATGTAATTGCTGTAATGTCTCAAAAACATGAATAACCAACACTCCTAGAAACATAATAAACAATTTGATAAAAAAAATTAAATAAATCTGACTTTCTATAGCTTGGCATCATTTAAAATTTCACAATTTAGTCCTGCTGTCCGCATTTGTTGACATCAATGTTTAGTAAAACTATTTAGTCTAGAATTGTTTTAAGCATGTTTATTAGGTGCTTCTAGTTACAAAACATAAAGGGAAATGCAAAATGCATATAGCATTCACAGTTAGGTCTCAGAAGGTTAATATGACTGAATCACTTTGACTACATCAATCCAACAATTGTTTTTTAAGTTAATAGTTTCTTATGGTCAATTATACAATTAAATAATTTTGATTAGCTTTGATAGCTATGATTACATATTTTCTAAACTTTTTTTTTTTTTGCTTTTTATTGGCACTCACGCATGTAAAAGAATAAACACTGAATATTTTTACTGTGAATTTTCACAGTTTAAACCCAGCTTGTTTCAGTTTGAATTACCTTGAGGTGCTGCTTCAAAGTATTTTTAAATCAATGTAAGCCCATTTATCAATGTAAAGCCACAGGTAGTCCGGTACTGACTAAATACATAAAAAATAAATACATAAACCTGAAATTGGAGATAAAGTCATCAGGCACAGCAAAAAAAAAAAACAAACAAAAAAACAAAAAAAACAGTTCCAAACAAAAGTTCCTTGAGCAGGTTTCAAGGTGTATACTGTCACTGTTTTATACTTTTGGTGCTGTGTATTAACCACTAAAAGCACAGCTCCTAACAAAAACACAGGACTAAAATGTAAATCCTGAACTCTGTGTTTTCTATTCACTGCAGAAACATTGAAACAATGGGCGAAGTAACGCATGCTGAGAGGCCAAAAAGCAAAGAATTGGAACGAAAGTTACTATTGCTTTGCTCTCCTTTCATTGTGTTTATATATACACGTTTAGAACATTATCTGTTCAGTCTCTTATGTTCTAAACTCCATTAGAATTTTAATTCCCTGATGTTCTTTTACTTTTTAAGTCATCCTTAATAATACATCATATAAATCTGTATTCTTCCTGGTACCAGGGTATTTACTATATGTTTTGATAAAATAGGGGGTTCCTCATACAGTTCAGAAAAGTGTGTTTAAAACACTTCATGTGAAAACAGATTTCCCAAATTCCCAGTTGGGCATGAGTAATTTAGTATGCCCTTAAAAAGCTGTCACCATACCTGTACAAACAGGGGTTGCCCATGACACACTTTCTACAATGTGAGGCATATGGAAAAACCCAGTATTTCCCAAAGGCCAATGTGCCCAGTGCACTTCAAACAGGAGCAGACGGTTTGCTCCTGCTCAAATCAATGGGGCTTTTCTCCAGGTAAGTGCAAGCTCTCTGGCTTTCACCAGGCTAAATGTCAGGCCTCAGGAGAGTGAGTTTATCTTGGAGCAGTCTGGTATTTTTACACCTTTCATAAAAACTCATGTCTTACCACTCTGGCACCAGGCTTCCATCACTAGACAGGCAGGATTTCTTTCTTAGTGATGGTGGTCTGTCTTTTGTTTGCCTCTATGCACCAGCCTTAGACAATTCCTAAAACTGGCTGTTCCAAACGCTGGCTAGGAAAGTGAAAGTTACTAAAGAACAGCTTGTAATGACCACAGACTGAGTGGCTTTTATTTATGTACCAACAATTAATTCATTAGTAAGGGGAAACCTGGGCCTCCTTTTCACACATTGTACTCCAGTGAATATTTCTGAGGGCAGGTTTATTTTGAGAGTTATTTTTGATACCTTAAAGTCCTGACAACATAAATCTACTGAACATTAGATCAGATTTATGTGCTTTTTATAAAGAAAACAAAGTCAAAATGAACTTTTGTGGTATTCAACATTATATTCCTTTAACAAGACAATAATTAAAAGGGCTTGAAATATCTGCAATGTGACACATGCTATTTGATGTGACCATGTCAGTATAACATCAAGTGGAAATGATTATACTATCAGTCACAAGATCAAAAGAGCTGATTACATGTTATTATTGTGGATACATCTTGTCTCCTCCAGTGCAAACTATTTTTTTGGAAACTAAGCTGAACAAGGGCAGCTTTCCATAATGGCAGCTGTTGTTTGTTTTGGTAACTCGCTAAGATGGTTAAGGTCTCCGAAATGGCAGACTCTGCCTTAGGGCTGAATAAGACGTAGCAAGGGTGATGTAGCTGGTTACAATGCTTGTCGTTTCTTCCTGCTGTGCCACCCATGAGCTTAAATTCCTAATGGCCCTGCCATGTATAAATATCATTCTCTAGCTAATTAGTCACACTCATCCGCTGAGGGCTGCAGTTGCAACTCAGACTGTAGGTGAGGCCAAAGGCCCACACTTTAAATTCTCTCCTGCAACCAATGCATGTGAGAAGGCTTTATCATGATCATTCTTCTGCAGCATTAAGAGCTTGCAAAGTGGCAGCAAAATGGAGTCAAAGAATTCTTAAAATGGGAAAGTGTACAAAACGAGTTATTATAAAGCGAGAAATCCATTAGGCCTTATTGAATGAATAGAGAGGAAGGAACTCTTTTTCCTTGTAATGTTTGAAACATAAGTAAACAAAGTGTGTTGATTTATGTCAGTTGTCACTTTGAAGTTTTTTTTTTTTTGTAAGGCATGACAACCCAGAGTTGTTGTATCCTGAGTTATTGCAGTTTGGCTGAACTATTGTGTGACATAAATCACTTACAGATTGAGGCATTTAAAATGTTTCAGACCTCATTTTGGCAATCTGTTGCATGGATTCTAGAACTTGTAAAACATTTAAACAGCTTAAATGGTTGGATGTCCTATCATGAGAAACAAATACATAATATTTCATTCTTTGTTTCTTTCTTAAAAAAAATCCCTGTAATTTAGCAATATGTTTACAACTCACCAAGTCAACTTGTCATTCTCAACTGTGAACTGCTTCGTGAGAAAAACCGGATATAAACTGTGGTTGAATTCATTCAGATGGGAAGAAACTGGCACAAAACTTGCAACTACATACAGTTGAAGTCAGAAGTTTACATACACAGGTTGAAGTCATTAAAACTCATTTTTTAAAAACTCCACAGAATAAATATATGAGCAAACATCTACTTTGTGCATGACATGAGTCATTTGTTCAACATTTGTATACAGACATATTGTTTCACTTTAATTGACTATATCACAATTCCAGTGGGTCAGAAGTTTACATATACTATATTAACTGTGCATTTAAGCAGCGTGGAAAATTCCATAAAGTGATGCCAATCCTTTAGACAATTAGCTTCTGATTGGAGGTGAACTGAATTGGAGGTCTACCTGTGTATGTAAGCAGCCATCATATCGCTCAGGAAGGAGATGCATTCTGTCTCCTAGAGATGAATGTAGTTTGGTTCAAAAAGTGCAAATCAATCCCAGAAAAAGAGCAAAGGACCTTTTGAAGATGCTGGAGGAAACAGGTAGAAAAGTATCTATATCCACAGTAAAATTAGTCTTATATCAACAACCCGAAAGGCTGCTCAGCAAGGATGAAGCCACTGCTCCAAAACTGCCATAAAAAAAGCAATTGCAATTGCACATGAGGACAAAGATCTTACTTTTTGGAGAAATTTCCTCTGGTCTGATGAAACAAAAAACAAAAGAAAAAAGGAACTTTTTGGCCAAAATGACCATTGTTATGTTTGGAGGAAAAAGGGTGAGGCTTGTAAGCCGAAGATGTAACAATGTGCTGGCACTGGCAATAACGAAGATGATGACATGAAGATTAAGAACCCAAGTGCAGTTTATTTATATATGTGAAATCCAAAACTATAGACATGACATAAACTAAACTAAACTAAACATAAACTTGACTTAGCCAACAAGGTTACATTAACATACAATAAACACAAGGGTTTAAATACACAGACATGGGTAAAAAGACAACCAATGAACAGACAGAACTATAAACAAGATATCAAGAGTAATAAACTAAAACCAATGACAAACTAGAACTGAGAATGAGTAACAAGACAATAAACCAATGAAAACAAGACACATGAACATAGAGGGAAACAGGAAATCACATGGCAAGGGATACAGGAACTAAACTTTTCAAAATAAAAGACATGAAATACATGAACACACACATTAAAAATTACAGAAGAACACCATTCCAACCATGAAGCATGGTGGTGGCAGCATCATGTTGTGGGGGTGGTTTGCTGCAGGAGGGACTGGTGCACATCACAAAATAGATCACACAGATGGCATCATGAGGAAGGAAATTTATGTGGATATATTGAAGCAACATCTCAAGACATCAGCCATGAAGTTAAAGCTTGGGCTCAATCTGATTACCTGTATCTGAAAAAGTTGTGGGCAGAATTGAAAAAGCGTGTGTGATCAAGGAGTCCTACAAACCTGACTCAGTTACACCAGTTCTGTCTGAAGGAATGGGCCAAAATTCCAGCAACTTATTGTGAGAAGCTTGTGGTAGGCTACCCAAAAAGTTTGAGCCAAGTTAAACAATTTAAAGGCAATGCTACCAAATACTAACAAAGTGTATGTAAACTTCTGACCCACTGGGAATGTGATGAAAGTAATAAAAGCTGAAATAAATAATTCTCTCTACTATTATTCTGACTTTTCACATTAGTAAAATTAAGCAGTGATCCTAACTGACCTAAGACAGGGAATGTTTTCTACGATTTAATGTGGAATTGTGAAAAACAGAGTTTAAGTGTATTTGGTTAAGGTGTATGTACATTTCTGACTTCATCTATACATCAGTGTACCCAAACACACTTCTGTCACTCTTTGTTAATACATGCATCTATATCAGTTTGAGCAATTGCAAACACATACATCGCTGGCATGGTGTACAGAATATGGCAAGGTGCATGGAAAGTGGGAATATTGTCAGTGTTTTACAAAGAGAATAGCAGATGGCCTGGATCTTGCCTCTGGCATTTGTGCCCTATCCAGCTTCTGCAATTAAGATGGAGGAGGGAAATGTAATATTTAAACTCTGGCTAACAATTTGTGAACTTCACACTTCACAAAAAAGGTGACTGAAAGTTCTTTGTTGGATGGCTGAGCTTTGAATGTCTTCCTCTCAGTAAGTCCCTTGCAGATGGAAGTGGTGCCTCTCATGAAACGGCTGTTGTTTTTAGAAGCTTGGAAAATGTAACAAGCTGCTTGGCCACTGAATCAGGGGGATTCCATATGTGTAAACACGTCATCGGGCTTCCCTCATCATCTTTTTCCTCTCTTTTGCTTAATTTTCTAATTTGTGCTGTTTTTGGACAGAGAAAAGGCAGTGGGAAATTGAAACTAGTTGTTATGAATCAATTAAGTTGTTACAGAGGTAAATTGCAAGCAAAATGTACAAATACACAACACAATCACCCGCTATCCTGTTTGATGTGGCTTTTCTTAGCTCTCCTTCCAAGCTGCTTCAGAATTTTCCCACATCAGAGGTGCTGATATGTCTGATTATTGACCAATATTTGGATGAAACCGGAGCTGTGGACTGGGGGCGACAGAACCTCCTTTTGATTGGGTGAGTGATGAATTATGAGGAAGTGTTGTAACTGGAGCCAAATATACCACACTGTGAGAGGGGACTGTGTGTTTTTTTATGTAGGGATTGAGGGGCTCCATTTTTTCCATTGTCTCTATCTGAGACTTTCATCAAACAGAGGATTAATGTTAGAAAAGATTGAAACACTTGAACAGTGTGTGTGTGTGTGTGTGTGTGTGTGTGTGTCTACAGATGACCATCATTTATTATTAATAAAGTGACAACAGTGGAAGATGTGTGAGAAACATGCCAAGTTCCATGTATTTCATCCTGTATAAACCTGTTTTACGCCTTTAAAACTCCAGACACCTTGTGCACTTCCCCTTCCTCCATACACATGCTGTACAGTAACACACACACACACACACACACTGACTAATTACTACTTATTCAACTACTAAAAAACCCTACACTATTGACTAACCCAACCGCTATTCCAAAAAGAAAACTTTTAAGATTTTTAGAAGAAAAATAAACAAATAAATATTTTATATATGTTTTTTTTTTCCAATTGAGAGTATTCTCGGATGTACTTAAAAGGAGGCTTTGTCAGATTTAACACACTTCTGTGGACAAATTTGTCCCCAAAGCATGGCTTAATAAACTTATACACAGAACCCTTTGCTAATACTTTCTTTTAATTTTACTTATGGTATGAATAATGCAAATTAGGTGGTTTTAATATGGGCAACAACATTTAAAATACATTTCACAATCAATCAGTTTGAGCTTTCTGAAAAGAAAAACATTGTGTGCTGTATGAAAGCCATTCAGGTTTCTAATTTAAGAAGATATTTTATGGAAAATGTTTTTAAGTCATTTCCTATCCACAGTTCATTATAAATCCTTAAAACACCAGAGAGTTGCCAATGGAAAACCGCACTGCAATATTTTAAAATTTTTATTTCTCCAAGCTCCTGAGAGTAACTCTTTCAGTCATTCTAATATGCATATGAAACTACAAATCTTTTGTTCCTAAACCCCAGAAATTAATGCAAAGAATAGAGGAAATGTTCCTGCTCAGGAAAAAACATGTGAAATGTTATCATCTTCACACTGGTGCCCCAGACATTGCAGAAGTACCATTGAGTCCTCTTGTGCCATCTACAGGTACACTTTAGTTTGCAATTTTATTGTATTTTATTTTTTGTGTTTTATTCTTTATTATTTTGTACTGGCAAGTTTGATATTATGACATCACTCTGGAAGGCCCATGCCTAAATTCGCTACTGCAAAGAACCATGGTAACTTAATGTTAAATATGTATTTAAATTAATAGGTATCATTAATGTTCCTTTTATTAGGATGATATGAAAATTGTTAATACATTATTATTCCTCTATAATAATAAACTAATTCATGATACACAATAAACTGTTAAGCATCGTAGCTAACATGAATATAGTAATGTTCACGTTAACATGTTTTCCTGTATGACCACATATAGTCTACAAGTTAAAGGTTATTTGTTTTATATGTGTACTAATATGTGCTTTCTGTGTATTGTTAAATTGTTTTCCTACTTAGAAATATAAATTTAAATGATTTGATATCACGAGAATAAGGCATCATAGACAGCAGTAAAAGGCAAAAAATAAATAAATCAAAACGAAAGAGCATTAAAAAGGGGTGCATTTTCATGCTGTATTTTCACAAAGTTTAATTGCATAGGTTATATATATATATATATATATATATATATATATATATATATATATATATATATATATATATATATATATATATATACACATACACGTTATATTTACGTTTGGCAAGGAAGTACTACAGCGCAAATTTATGGTTAGTCCAGGGATGCTCGTGCAGCAACTGCTGGAAATGTCCCGCCCCTTACTGAAACGGGAAATACGATTGGTTAGCAAATATCCAATTGCGTCTGAAATGAGCGTTCTGATTGGTGGACCACCTTAGTCTGACTGTCTGTCTTGTCAGTGCCATCAGTTGCGTTCCCGCAGCTCCGAGTACTTTAGAGAATCTCTGTACACTTTTTATAAATAAAATAAAAAACACAATTTACTTAACGGTGCGTTAACATCGCGTTAGTAGACTGAAAAAGTTGTGGGTCAAAAGAATACAGGAATACGTATCATCACGTATGCGTATGCCATAGACTACACTACTGGATGGCATGAGGGTGAGTAAATGATGAGAGATTTAGCGTGGTAACCGTAAATAACACAAATTAAGGGATATTATACAGTAGCCTACAAGCATTGAAAGTCATACAACATGCTGTAATTGAAATTCTGAAGAGATTTTTTTTTTAAACATTTGTTGAAATCTTTTTTTGTAATTGTTCTCAGAAAGCAGTCATTGCAAATTAGAAATCTCTGTCTTTTCATGTACTTCCGTTCTAAAGCAGATAAAGAAAAAAAATACTTTGTCAGTGATGCCACATTATCAGCCTGCTGATCAAATGACCCATGACAGACCACATCTAATAAAGTTACTCACTTTCCATTGTGGCAGAATGAGTTAGCGCTGATTCACAATTGTGATCTATCAGAGCATCCATCCATGTTATGGTATCATCATTGGTCTTGACAGACAGTGGTGTGGAGGAATGACTCCTCAGCATCATTTGGCATTATCTTTATGACAGTGACCTATTTCTGATCTCTATCTCTCAAAATGTCACAGAGATTTTACAATGAAGAATCATCATTTGGCACGTTTAGATTTTTAAAAGACAGATTTCTGCATTTGTCTTCATGAATCCAATTACCTGATTCAGTTCCAGATGAAGTAGTCTCTTTAATGACTAGGGAGTTCCATCCCTCACTTAGTGGCCATCACATTTAATGTCTCAAATCTAATAAAATGTCAAATTAAGGCAGCATAGAAAAGCACCGCTCACCCATTCTTTGGGCGGAAAACAAATGGCCCGAATTAGAAGTCTCATCAGTCCTGTCTCCCGGATCACAGCTCATCTGCCTGTCAAAGTCACATTTTAATCGCAAAGGTAATTTGAATTCACATTAATGAAAACAAATGGCTCCCAGAGCTGCTGGCGCTCAGTGTTATAAATTATTATTTCTCCCAACAATCACATCTCCTTGCATTTTTCAATTACATGCCCCCTGTTGAGTTGCTCAAGGATAGCCCTCTTTTGATGAAGATAAACGATCTTCCCGGGAAGTCGAAGTGTCTGCTGCATCATTGTAATTGTTTTCTAATTTAGGCACATCTTCTGTGATGTGAGACATGATTTATCTATCTATATCTTCAGCTTGACATCACAGTAATGTAATTGAAAGCAGGTGCTAATTACACCTTTGATTGGACAGGAACATTAACAAACAGAGGACGGTATCTTGATCAGAAAACCTATTTTCCACACAGCGATTAAACAGTAATTAACATCTTGTCGGCAAGTTTTCTTGATAAAAGTCAAAGGCAGGGTGTTACTTTGTGCACAGAGTCTTTAGACTAATCAAGCCACTGCTGTTTTTGAGTGTCATTGGTGCCCTCTCCATCTGGCATCATGGTTAATTGGCATCCCAGATTGCCCTACAAGCCAAGTAATCTGTTGTCCAATGTCACCATCCCCCTGTCTGCCACCATGAGTGAGGTTTCCTGATCCAAGCTGTTCTCAGCCTTTGATGCAAACCGGATCACTGGGTGTATGGTGCACTGTAAAACAAGTTTTAGATTTATCACCTTTGAAATAATATTTCTCATTCTTTATCCACAATAAAAATGATCTACTGGCCCAATATACACAATAGCTTTAGGAAAAAACACACAGAGTTCTGTGAATTGTTTAAACATGGCTACGTCATGGATCGTTGTGTCCATGATTTATAATCTGGATACACGCAACTCAATGTACCTCTTAGAAACTCTGGAGAGCCATACAGTATTAGTGCTCTAATCTCTATAACAAAGAACTTGAAGTCTTGCAGAGGCAGATTGCAGGGGAACATCATTAAGATGTAATTGCTGAATGGTTAACATTGCACGGGCACATGATTTAACTGCACTTTGAATAAAAGTGTTCATTTGAATAGAACAGCATTCGCAAGCATGTTGCCAAACACAGTGTGGTGTTAATGACATGCACTCTGTCTCTGTCACATCACTCCATGGATAAATTTACAATAATTGTTTGAGTGTAGTGGAAAAATTCATGTTTTTGAAGATAGGCCTAGAGAGAGGCCAGCCAATGTGATGGATTGTCCCAGCCAAAATAGCTCCTATCTTATTATTTGTGGTGCTTGCTAAGGCAAGCATCAATCTTACTGTTGCCCACACTTAGATTAGGGATTTTTCAACACCACTTAACCCAAGTAATACAATTTGGTGCACAACTCGTCTTGCACCATTTGTGCTATGGAAATGACTGATACCTCAAATTGTGTAGCATGTTAAATGTATAGTTTACACAAACATGTTAAATTGTGTTGTTCCAAACCTGTATAACTTTATTTTATCCTTAGAACACAAGAAAGAAGATGTTAGGCAGAATGTTAGCCTCTACAGACAAAAATATACTTAATACATGTATGCAGATGCTAGCGCTTGGCCAAAGCATAGAAGGTGTTACGCATTGACAACACACGGTCTGGCTAAACATACATAATGTGTGTTCTTGCGTTACTGTGGCAGCAACAAACTTCGGTACTGAAGAGGGTGATAGAGTTACTTTATAAAGTTTGTGCCAATAAACAATTATTGACTTTACCTTGCTTGCCCAGAAAGATTCTGTTCAAACTGTTGCTCTGTCAAGACAGTAGACTTGAAAATCTACACCTTCAAAAGTGATATGATAGGTGTGGTTGAGAAACAGATAAATATTGAAGTCCCCTTTTCAAAGAGAGAATTTTAATTGAGAGAATTTACATTGTTGCGTGAACTATCCCTTTAACGAAATGTATGCTATAACTTTTCTATTGCAATGTTTTGGTCTGGCGGAAAACAAAAAACAGATGAAAATATATTGTTGACTTACACTGAAGGAGGTACCTGAGCCACATCTCCGGAATAGAATATAATAGAAATTAGGGGTGGACCCTTTAAAATCCCTAGCAACTGGAGAACATTTTAAAGGAATGTTCCAGTTTCAATACAAATTGAGCTCAATCGACAGCATTTGTGGTATAATATTGATTGAAGTTTTGGCCAATTTCACAACTTCGTTACCATGAAAATGTAATGTGAACAAACCCCAAAACCCTAAAACAACTGTAAAAAACGACTTTACAACTCAAATAATACACGTTTTAACACAATGGTTCTCAACCTTTTTTTGATGAATGCCCCCTACTTCATTCCTTTGAATGCCCTGTTGGGAACCCCTTTAAGTAGGGCATAGTGATGCTCACTTTTGAATAGAGTTTTCCCATAGAGACCAAGTGACAAACAAAATGTCCTATTGCATCTGGTTAAAAATACTTTATTACAACTAAACCACTCATTCATGAAAAGGGGAACTGCACCTTGAACAGCACATTTGAAAGTATTTAAGTGCCTGAGGCAAAGAGAGCATAGGTTTACAAGTCACACATACTTTATGTATGCTGACAATTCAGCTCCCGTCCTGTGGAAAGTCCAGGTAACTATCAGATAATTTAAAGGATTCAGTTTGCAACAAACTTGTGACTTTGAAAGGATGGTTGGTGAATAAAAGTGGGCTGAGGATCTGCCCATCTGGGCCAATTGGACAAATTGTTTACAGAGTTCTTTATTTTCCAGAAAGATAGGGCCTACAATTTATGGTTGTCTTGTAAACCCTACTTTTTGTGAAGGGACACCACTGGCTAAATAAATAGGTTTACTAATTAAAAGTCTATTTTATGAACCGAACTTGACAACCAATTATCACAATGCATTTGTCTTGCACGGAAAAAAACAGCTTTGATATTATATACATATAAATCCACTTTGCTCACATGCCCCCACAGTTTGAATAGCCTTGACACTTCTGGACCTTTGTACTTAGCATAAATATGAAAATTTAAAATGTTATACTTGGTGTAGATTAACTGTGTCATTTAACAGGGCACTCTGTTGGATGTATACATCTAAGGACATATTAGAATCAGCAATATCTTTGACATTTGCAACACACTTTGTGTGAAATCTGTTTTGCAGCTCCGGGTTTAAAAAAAAAACAGAAAGGTGTAGCTGCAATGGCATGACTCTTACAAGTGCTCTAATTTACCCTTATAAAGGATTTTAGACCACAGATGGGTAAATCAATCCCTTTACATCACATTTTGCCAAGTGTCTAATATGGAAGAACAGTCATCACCAGTGTGATGACTTGGGAGGTAAAATGAATTGTACATCCACAAGCCAACCCTTCTCTACATCATATTAAAGGATTAATTGATTCACCAAGGACATGTAAGGTCTTTAGAATAACCAAAAATATTCCAGAAAGGGCTCACTGGAGGACCTCTCTAGTGATTAGACCTATTCATGTCATTCAGCGTAAATGCTCTAAAGACATTACCGTCTGTCCGTGAGTTGAATGGAAGAGCATTTGGTGTTGGGGTTATTTTTCAGAATTAAGCTTGCCAGTAGAAGAAAAGAGGCCAAGCTTGTGAAAAATAAATGGCGTTGAAGCTGTGGTTATGGTTTCATTTTGAGTGAGAAGGACACATAGCAACTTGACCCCCTGCTAACCTGAACTGTCTTTTCAGTGATTGACAGATATTGTTGATTGACACTGTTCAATCAAATCAAATCAAATCACTTTATTGTCACACTACTGTGTACACGAATGCAACAGCAGGTGAAATTCTTGTGTGCAGTTCCGAGCAACATTGCAGTAATGACAGTGACGAGACATAAACCACTTTACAATAACAACATTTACACAACACAATTTACATAACAAATGTACACATACTTACACAACAATTTACATATCAAATGTACACAATACACACAATGTAGAATACACATACACTAGATAAGGGTATAAATATATATATATATACACTAACTGAATTGGGAGCGAGAATATATTGACAGAATGAAGATTAATAAAGTGCAGTGCTGATTGTAGATCGTGAGAGATCATGTGTTCAAAAGTCTTATTGCTTGTGGGAAGAAGCTGTCATGTAGTCGGCTGTTGAAATGAAAGTGGTGCTTACCTGTGCAAAAGTCAATGCCACTATGTAAGGGTGTTGTGGGTGGTTGTTAAATGAATGTTACAGGTTCAAGTTAAGCTCACTCGATAGCATTTGTGGCATAATGTTGATTACCACAAAAATCTGTTTCAACTCGTCCCTCCTTTCCTAAAAAAAAAAAAAGGGAATGAAGTAGAGGGGCATTCTTCAAAAAAAGGTTGAGAACCACGGTGTTAAAACTTGTGTATTATTTTAGCTGTAAAGTTGGTTTTTTTTTTACAGTCGTTTTAGGGATTTGGGGTTTGTAGACAGTACATCGTCATGGTAACAAAGTTGTAAAATTGGCCAAAACTTTACATAGAAAAGGTTTGTAAGTGATTTTATCACACTAAAATTATTTTTACTTGCATGTCCTTTATGTCTGGTGACTATACTTTTGAAACAGTGAGTATTAATGTAAATATCAGTGTTCATCCAAAAAAAGGTTAAGAACCACTGCCCTACTAACTCAGAAAGGTTGAGTACTTGAAGTATTCTGAAGGGAAAAGTATGGTGGCCCAGATTTGCAAAACACAACCAAATTAGCAAAGCAAATAAAAAGAGAAAAGACAACAGAAATATGCCACAGCAAAATGGAAAAGCCACAACACAACAAAACAAAAACCAGAGCATTTAAATTAAGCCACAAAACAACTAAAGTAATCCACAATGAACACAGTAACGTTAACATAAAAATAAACAACATTTTAAACACTGTATTTTAAGTTGTTTATTACTTATGTTTCTTTCTGTTTTAAATGAACTGTGGCTTATTGTGTTGTGTTTTGGCTTGTTTTCTTGGTGCTGTGGCTTTTCCAATGTTTTATGGCTTATTTCCATTGTGCTGCAGCTTTTGCATTGTGTTGTGGGATAATTTCGTAGTGTTGTGGCTCAGTGTCATTGTTCTGTGGCTTTTCCATTGTTTTCTGTTGTGATGTGGCTTTTCTGTTGTAGTTGTGATGTGGCTCAATTTCATTGTGTTGTGCGTTAATTTGTAGTGTTGTGGCATATTTCTGTCTTGCTGTGGATTTTCCGTTGTGTTGTGACTTAACTTTATATTGTGGAGCAATTTTGTTGTGTTGTGGCTTATTTTTGTGTTGTGGCTTATTTTTGTTGTGCTGCAGCTTTTGCATTGTACTCTGGATTAATTTCATTGTGATGTGACTTTTCTGTTGTGTATCAATTTTATGGTGTTGTGGCTTATTTCTGTTGTGCTTTGACTTTTCTGTTTTGTTGTTGCTTGATTTCGTTGTGTTGTGTCTCAATTAATTTTCATTCAAGCAACCATTTTGGAGATCTGTTTCCCCATTCAAGTAGATAGGAGCAATACTTCAGTGTTGACAGACAAATTACCTGACGCTGGAAACTTAGCGATTTGTGCCTGGTGAGGACACGTTGTAAAATATATAATTCTTTCTGCAGTGCACAAAAATCCTGGTAATATTTTACAGCACACATTGGAAGAGGGCCCTTCTGCTGTTAATCAGATACATGACTACATGATGGATACAGCACAGGTGAAACACTATTTTTTCCTGACTGGCCTCCTAGTGATCACCTGACCTTTTCACAGCACATGTACTTCTCTGCTTTATCCATCATTCACTCACCTCTACTCTTCACCCTCAAGTCTTTATATTTTTTTGAGTTAGATAAGTGAAGCTCCAGATGTATTTATTTGAGACATCCCCTGTATTACCTCTCTCTGCACACAAGTCTGTTATTTGCTCTTAAAGACCCATTGTTTCCCTATTCTGTACTGATTCTTTGCTCTCCATAATTCAGTACAGATTCACAATGTTTAAAAAAAAAAGTATTTTGAAGGAATGGTTCATCCAAAAACAATTATTTCATCATTTACTCACCCTCATGTTTTTCCAAACCCAGAATGTATTTATTTAAATTTTTTGGGGTAAACTATCCCTTTTGTTTTCTGTCTCGCATATCTCATGAGTGAAACATCTAATTGCAAACATTAACCACTGTTAGGAGATGGGGTTTAATATAAATTAGTTATACTCTTGCGAGCATCCCATGCGCAGATCAGCATCACCCTATAATTGGAGATCATTATTCAATCAGTAGTGGAAAGGGTGTGCTGATCGATCGCACCTGAAGATAATCAGTGGGTGGATATATAAGCAGCACTGGAAAGGGAAGGAGAGCTTGACTGAATATTTAACACTGTGTCTTTGTATCTCTCCTCCTGCAGGCTTGAGTGAAGAATAGCCCGATCAGCATGCAGCAAACACAAAATAGCTTTTTCAGCTACTGCTACTATCCCTGCCCCGGGTACATTGCAAAGCAGTAGGAATGAGAAAGCCGGAGACCCTCATGGTCCTGGTAGAAGCTGTGGAGTTGGTGGAGGCAGTGCAAGCCTGGGGTGACGTAGAGAGAGCTGGCACGTTTCCCCGGAGGGTGCTGTCTGAGAGGCAACTGCTGGAGGGCACTCTTCGACCAGTAAGCAGACCGGCAGCTCCAACAATATGGGATAATCTGATGCCCACAGACCCAAATCCTCCAGAGGCCAGAGAATGATTTACAGACTGTATTGTCCATCAGACGATGCCCCAGAGAGACCCAGAAAGATTGACGGGCGATGAGTAAAACATTTACTGGACTCTGGGAGCTCTGTGTGTCTGGTGCAGCCCCAGATCTTCTCACCTCAGTCCACAAGCAAATTGATGATTCCTATTACCTGTGTCCATGGCGATACTTGTTACGTTCCAGCCCGGTCAGTTACCATTGCCGCTAGGCCAGGAGCCTGGCCTGTGGAAATAGAAATTGTCAGAGACTTGCTGGTTCCATTGTTGCTGGGGAGAGATTGGGCATGGTTCAAAAAGCTACTGGCCAACACCGTCCATCCTGCCAACCATCATGGACCATGTAGGAAAGGGCTGGTTTGAAGACTGCTCAGGCAGCCGGTTCTGTTGGCCAAAGATAGCAAGAGGGATGGTAAGTTGACGAATACTCCCCCTAACGTTTTCTCTGATCTGTTTCAACAGGTGACAGAAGGGGGACTGTTTGGCAAAGAGCAACGAGAGGATGACCATTTATAGAACTGTTGGGCTCAGGTCAGCGTAGTGAACGAGGAGGTCCGACACCCCGCAAACCATCCCTCCCCTCATTTCATAGTAGATAACGGTCTGCTTTACTGTGTCGCCCACAGGCAGGGGGAGGAAAAACAGCTATTTGGACTGGTATAAAGAGTCAACCATATGCTAAAGTGGATGTTGAGATGGGTGGTAACTGAGTATGGGTGCAACTGTGACCTCATGCTCCCGTACATGCTGTTCGGCATCTGGGAAGTGCCACAAGTGTCCACAGGATTCACCCCCTTTGAATTTCTGTTCGGATGGCAACCGACAGGTTTACTGGACATTGCTCGAGAAGCCTGGGAATATCAACCCTCCCCTCACTGAACAATCATCGAGCATGTATGGGAAATTAGAGAAAGGATAGGTTGAGTAATGCCCATGGTCCAAGAACATCTGGCAGAAGCCCAGCATGCCCAGCAGCATGTGTACAACCACCCCACCCAAGCATGTAAGTTTTAACAGGGGGACCAGTTTCTACTACTTATTCCTTGTACCACATCTAAATCCCTGGCTTTCTGGCAGGGTCTGTATATGGTGACCGAGCGGGTGAGGCCAGTAACGGACAGAGTTCGCCAGCCGGGGAGAAGACGTGTGGATCAGATCTACCAAATAACCAGCTCTGAGTGGCAGCCCTTGTGATACAGGAAGAACCGGTTGTAGATCTGAGAACTCAACTGTCTACTGCCCAGAAGTATGAACTGAAGGTCATGGTGAGTCAATTCTCTGTGTTTTCAGAAACCCCTAGGCAGACCAACATCATCCACCATGAAATCTGCACAACCCAGGATTTGTTGTGAGGCAGCGGCCCTATCAGTTCCCTGAGGCTCTCTGGCTGGATATAGAGGAGGAGGTTCACTTGGAGTCATTGAGGAATACCGAAGCCTGTGGTAGGATGTGCCCGATCCATTTCCACACTGGATCTCATGAAGGGAAATTGGTGGGTGCCTCTCGATCCCACCTCCAAAAAAATGACCGCATTCAGCACTCCAAGTGGCCATGGGGCACCTGCCACGTTCCAGCACATGATGGGCATTCTGGTGATGCCCCATCAAACATATGCTGCAGCTTATCTGGACAATGTGGTGATCCATTCTAAGCATTAGGAGGACCTCCTAGACTGTCTACAGAGGGTGCTGCGAGAACTGCATAGAGCTGGACAAATGGTCAAGCCGAAGAAATGTCCCCTGAGCCTGTCAGAAGCACGTTACCTGGGCTACCATATCGAAAGAGGATTGATCATGCCCCAGGAGCATAAGGTGGAGGCTGTTCGCTCCTTTGCCAGTCCAACCACCAAATTTGAGGTACGTGCATTTCTTGGGTTGGTCGGGTATTACTGATGTTTCCTACCTAACTTCTGTGCTACTGCCTGCCCGTTAACAGATCTGAACAAGAAGGGGCTGCCGGAGAAACTTAAATTGAATCACTTAGTGGAAAAAGTTTTCAGACCCTGAAGTCTGCCCTCACATCATCCCCAGAACTTTATGCCCCAGATTTCAGATGCCCCTTCATCCTGCAGACAGATGTGCCAGACACCGGTTTGGGGCCATCCTATCGCAAGTCCAACAGGGAGAAGAACATCCGATAGTGTACATCAGCCATAAGCTAAACCCAGCTGAATCCAGGTATGCCATTGTGGAAAAGAAGGCACTCTCCAAGTAGGCAGTCCTGAAGCTGCGGTATTTCCTGATGGGCCGAAGTTTCTCCCAGGTCACAGATTATGCTCCTCTCCAATGGATGTCTCAAGCCAAGGATTCCAATGCCAGGGTGACTCACTGGTTTCTTGCACTCCTGGACTTCCTTTTCGAGGTCCAACACTGGGCTGGTACACAGACGGTCTACTGCTGTGTCTTTGTATCTCTCCTCCCGTAGGCTCAAGTGAAGGATAACCTGATCAGCATGTGGCAAACACACACTCACAAAGGAAGGAATTATCGTCTCTGATGAACGAACCCCACTCCAGAAACAAGAACAGCCACTTCAAACTTCCCAGATCGCACCACTAAAGAAGAGAGTCACTGCACTTCTTAACACCATTACACATAGATATTGTCAGTGCCTCATAATACAAATGTTATAGAAATCGTTTGATCTCCATAATTCGCTACAGATTCACAATGTTTTAAAAAAAGTAATTGATGGAATAGTTCATCCAAAAACAATTCTTTCATAATTTACTAAAAATGAAATGTAAAATGTATAGTATATTTTATACAAATGTAACTGTCTGTATTTATTACAATTAGTAACAATTTCAGTGTAATTATTTTTTGTGGAACAGCTTCAGTAGGATTATTACATGGGTTCTATTTTTACACTTGCAACAAAAATGTAATGGCTTCATTGCACCGTGAACACAAGAGTTGGTGGATTTACAAGGAGGTTGTGAGATCATTTTTACACTTTCCACACTTAAATCACTGGCTCTCTCCAAATTCACACTTCCAAATGACTTTACCACGACAATACACCCACTCCAGCACTTCGCACAGAAATAAAAATACACTTTCTTCTTAAACTTTTCAGCTCAGTAACAATAGCAGCTGTTCTGGAAATGTTATAAAACTAAAAGATGAGCTTTCTGAGGGCCGGGGTTAGATCTTATAATAATTCCTAAAATATGTTCAAATTTCTGCATATTAAGTTGCATGATCAGTCACTGTAGCATGTCAGATATCAACCACATCCTTCACTAGTTTACATCTGCAACTGCTTTAAATCAGGCCTGTATATCTTCACTGAAGGAATTACTTTGTTTCAGCGGGTCGCTGTTGTCAATAAATGCAGTTCTTGGCAATTATGTAGAATAGCAATATTTGCTAACAACCACAATCATTATCTATAAATATGATGATGGGATTGCCAACAACTACAAAAAAAAACAAAAAAAAACAAACCCACAGCTTATGTCAAGAATTCCATTCCACCAACACATTATGTTTACTATGAGGCAACAGTGGCATTGTTAGTCTTTACTAATTGGAAACACTTGGAGAACATGTTGAAGTAAACAGAAGCAATAATGAAATCCAGATGGGTTCGATATTTTGCAAAACAACCCTGAAATCACATGCACTTCATTTCCAACACATAGCCTTTCAACAAACAGTGATTGTCAAATTAATATTACTAGGGAACATACCTCCTGGTGTGAAATTACCACTCATTTGTGGTTTAGTGCTTCAAAAAAAGTTGAAGACAACTACTGCAATGGCAGCAATAGTTCACAATACCAACAAGGCCTGGAACAGCAAAATTGCTAATCATGTTTTAACCCAAATGTTTGGCTTTAAAGGCGATCCTTCTCTTTCACAATGTCAAATGGCTTTCCATGCTGTCACATGAGCTCATGTGAGAGCCAGTATTTACTCTGCATAAAAAGCTACATGGGAACGCACTGCACCAGGTGCCATAGCTTTGACTGTAAAATCACTGTTTTTGTTTCTAAAACTGAAATTTATCATCTACAGAGTGGACAAATGACAACTGGAAACCTCAGGATGTGTACAGACGAAGTGCAGGAAGACAAGCTGAGCTTAACTGAAATATGAAGTCTGCTTCAGTGTGCTTTCAGGATCAGTGATCTGTGAATATACACTCAATGAGCACTTATTATTAGTAATACCTGTACATCTACTAATTTATGCGATTAATCAGCCAATCATGTGGCAACAGTGCAATGCATAAAATCATACAGATATGTGACAGGAGCTTCAGTTAATGTACAGTACTGTGCAAAAGTCTTAGGCACATAAGATGTTTTACAAAAACATGTATCTTAATATAGTTATTTCAGCTTTAGTGTGTCAATAGGAAATTTTAGACTCCCAATCATTACTTTTGTAAATAGAATAGACTAGAACTGAAGAACAGGGAGCACTACAACAGATAGCATGGCCTCCACAGACCACCTACTGAACATTGAATGAAGAGACAGAAGCAATTGAGACAGCCTAAATAGATAGAAGAACTGTGGCAAATTCTCCATGAAGCTTGGAACATCCTATCTGCCAACAACCAAGAAAAACTGTGTGAATTGGTGCTGTTTTGAAGGTAAAGGCAATCACATAAAAATATTGATTTAGCTTTTTTTTATTTTTAATGGACTTGGATAAATTAAAACTATTTATGGCATTATTTTTGAAGACATCCTTACTATGCAACATTTTTCACCAGTGCCTAAAAAATGTTCATAGTACTGTATATATCAAGCATCAGATTGTGGAAAAATGTGGCATGGCATGATTGTTGGTGCAAGATGAGCTGGTTTGAGTATGTCTGTAACTGCTGATCTCCTGGGATTTTCACGAACAATAATCTCTAGAGATTACTCACAATGGGGCCAAAAACAAAAAACATCAAGTGAGTGGCAGTTCTGTGGATGGAAATGCCTTGTTGATGAGAGAGATCAACGGAGAATGGCTAGACGGGTTCATGTTGACAGAAAGGCTACAGTAATTCAGATAACCACTAAATTTACAATTATAGTAAGCAGAATAGCATCTCAAAATGTACATGTCGAACCTTGAGGAGGATGGGCTACAACAGCAGAAGACCACGTCGGGCACTTTATTAGGACAATGTTCCTAATAAAGTGCTCATTAGGACCATAGTGTACCTAATAAAGTACTCAGAGAGTGCAAATATTTACGATATAATGAAAGACATGATATAGGATGGTCTAATTTTTTATTTGTAAAAATTAGGACATTAATAGATTAATACATGTTTGAAACATTTAAGATCATAACCATAGCTTATACAGTACTTGAGCTTTCAAAGTACAAGGTTAATCATTTATAATGTAGTACAATACAGTAGTACAATGATTTGATCACCCTTTCACAAAGCCTGTGGAAAAGTAAAGAAAATTAATAAACAAATGTGATAAAACTACATGGAAGGATTTTCCTCTTTAAAAGCTCAGATGTGCTCAACAATAAACATTGTTTAAGACATTATTGTGCTGCAAATTATTGTGCTGTCGGTTTGCATCAAGCTTAGATTTGTTGCAAAAAAGTTCTAAAGTATCACAGAATATTGGTCCATAGCCACTGTCAATCCATTCACACATTTGTTGCTTAATATTGTGGGACTGATGACTGAAGATGCTTTACTGCAAGTACCTCTTTCAGATACTTGTTCTGCTGTCCAATTCTGGTTTCCAAGGGTTTTTGCCTGCTGGCAGACCTTTAAATGCTACACATACAGATAAGAAGGCTGTGGCTTGTACTCTCTCAGCATCAATAATTTTTCTTTGGATACATTTTTCTGCTCTGAACTAATGTCAACTCAGAGGTAAAACAGCGTGCTTTAATCAGATATAGTCCAGATAAAGAAACATCAGCAGTGAGCTGCCCTCATAGAGAAATGAAAAGGCACTTTGCTAAAATTGATCTTAAAGTGTCTGTCTAGTGGCCTCTCTAACAGCTACTTAAATTAAACAATGCAATATTGTAAGAAGCCACAAAATACCATACATTTCAGTTTGGATAACGAGGTGTTCAAAGCATAATTTTGTTCTTTTATGCACTTGGTTTGAGGCTGAATTACAGTATACATTCTTCAAAATGTGAAAAATCAGAGAAATACTGCAAACATTTGTGTAATTAATTAAAAGCAACACGAATTAGTGACTAATATGTATACATTTTGTCTTTAAAAAACAAAACTACCACACATTCAAGGCAAAATGACTAAGAGTCCAGAAAGGCTATGAAATAAGTGTTTTTAAGCAAAAAATGGTACAAAAATATAAATCCCAAGGATATTGCACACATACTGTTATATAAATATCTAACATATTACCTATGATTTAATGAAATACTTGATTAGTGGAACAAGTGGTCATACTATATCAGACACACACACGATCAACATCAGAAAAAGTTCACATCATTTCTGCCACTCAAAACACATATATTGTTGCCTTACTGAGGAAACAATTGCAAGACATAAAGGATTCTTTAATGAAGAGGTTTCTGGTTGCTAGTGGTTACCATGAAGAAGTGAGATGCTCTGCAACACTTCCAGCCAGACTTTGTAACAAAACAGGTACTGTTCCTGACAACAGAGAGAATGACATTGTCAAAACCACTCCAGATAATTTATTCAACTATACATTCAGAGGAAGGGCAATGCATAAAATGAATGCAAAGGAAAAGTCTTCTTCCCAGCCCCATTTTGATGCTAAATAAAGTATTCTTGAATGTCGTTATTTACTCACTTTGGTCTGAATCATGCCATGCCGCTGAAGTCTCATCTCCTTTACTATGTCACTTACGTTAATCTATAAGAGCAAAACATTAGTATAAACATTTGCCTGATCAGAATAAATGTGCAGTTTTATCAGTTATAAATAACAATATAAAAGTGGATCTGCAAGCTCCTGAGACCCAAGCATGACTGCTGTGAGAATTTCCATTCCCTTTTTTAAATCTTTGTTTTTTGACCAAATAGTTTTCCTAGAAATCGATGTCCACATATGTGGACAGCAGGACTAAGTTGAGAAATGTTAAATGATACCAAGCTATAGAAAGTCATTTTTAAATCAAATTGTTTATGTTTTCAGGAGTGTTGTTTATTCATGTTTTTGAGACGTAACAGACACTACATCATATTAGCATAATTAATTCAGATGGCCAGCATCATCCGATCACTTTCAACCATGTGAAATAAGATTTTGCATGAAAAATTCTGAATCTATGAACTGATTACAATTGTCCCATGTCTGCCAAACATGTTGAGTGGTCCAAACATCTTCTGCAGCCTGCAATTGAACTTCTGATCAGATGTTAGGGGTGAATGCAACTGGCTTCACAGGAAAGCTATTGGATGCTCCCTTGCTCCCTAATTAGGGAATGACTTAACCTCCAGTGTGCTGTCTGTCTGCATTGATCACAGAACAGTTTGAAATGCACCTTATTTTCATCCTAACCATGTATACAACCTCTGAAAGCAAAAATGTCTAGCTTTTGGATGCCTCCAATGATCCTCAATGTGATTATGCACAATTAATATAGGATATTTTAAGTAAAAAATTAGCTTATAGTATACAAACATGGTCATTAATTATAAATGGGTCATGTCATGAGGAATCAAATTTTCCTTGATATTTTAACATATAAGAGGTCATTCTACAATAAAAAATACTGTAAATTCAAGATCTCAAAACGTAATGCCCAATGCAATAAAAGCATTTATTGAAACCAAGCTGCCAAATTGCCCCATTCTCTACTTCCGTGAAAACCCTACGTCACTTGGGTACTCATTAATTCAATACGGCCTCAACAGCAACATCAACCCTATTTTAAAATCATCACACCCTTGGCCCCGGCACCAGTGTTCAGTTAGCTCATAAACAGAGACAGAGAGAAGGACAAAAGGCCTACTGTATGTGGCCTTACTACTCCTGAACAGGAAAGGGGACGCATCTGGACTATTTCTAATTTTTTTTGTATACAAACATGTACTACACAGACTTCTTTGACTGTTGTCATCTCCCTGGCAGACTTTTAAAAGACGTGGTGTCAAATTTCAACTCTGAAGAGAAGATGAGTTTCATCAATTGCTTTGGCTCCTGTTGTTTTGTTGTTAAATCTGCTCAACAAACTGTTCTTTCGCCTATCAGCACTATTTTTAATTGTTGGTGTATGTGAACATGCACTAGATTGACGTCTTTGACTGTTATGATTTATTTCTGTGGTGTTACTCTGGTGCACATCGGCGGAAAACAAATCAAAACTGTCAAAGTCGACCATCTAGTGCGTGTTTAAATTGAGTCTTTGCCAAGAAATTATCACTGAAGGATATGGGACAGTTAAAAGCCCTATTGGACTCAATCAAAAATGTCAGTAAACAGTTCCATTCATTAATATTAAAAATGCAATGATTGTTTATGATGCTATACACTGTCTACACCGGGCGCGTCGACACAAACTTTCTGAAACTATTCTTTGTGTTGTTAGCAGTAGAAGCACCAGCGCAAAATGGAAGAGGACACCTGTTTGTTTACTGTTGGAGTGACGTGACACAACAGCCGCTTCCATGGTAGACAGCATCACTGATTATAGTGCTGCACTGCACGCTTTTAGCCAATCATAACAGAGGGCTTTTACAGTTAAATTTAAAGGAGGAGCCAAGGCAAAAATCGAGCTTTTCAGAAAGACATGGTGGAAAATAATCATATATTACAAAATTATGACTGTTTTGGTGAAAAAAAAAAAAACTTTACTAACATTATCAGTGGACCTCAGGGAAGATAATGAAACAATAAAAAAAGACCCCTTTAACAGCATGCCATTTCACAATAAATCTATGAATTTTTTTAAAAGGGCACATCGGATGAAACGCTTTAGACTCAATCAGGTTTTAATGTAAAAACTTAATGAGGTTTCTTACCAGATGTTGTTTTGTTGCCGTTTCTCCAAAAGACAAACTCAGCTGAAATCGGCGCCATGCTGTTTTGTCACATGACTCGGTGCATCAAAAGTTTAACTCTTTTATGACAGCCTAGAGTCTCCTGAACTGAGATCAGTCGGTTTAAATTAAATTAAATTAAAGCACAGCCTATAGTGAAGCAAAAATGAATGACCATGCATGTGGATGCTGGGTCTCAGGAGGATATAACTATATAAAAAAGTAAGACTGATTAAATATTTTAGAGCAGAGGTCGACCGATATTGGTTATTCAACTTAAGAGGTTAAGTTCTTTGAACAGAGCATACATTTGACTTAAATCAGTATAACTTAGCTAAATGTCTTTTTAATGAGTAATCATGACTTTCTAATTTCAAACTGAATATAGAAGTTTAATAACTTGTATTATCCTGTAATATTAACTATAAAAGTACTTTGGGCCAATTTATTGTCAGAGGTTAAATAAACTGACATTTAAATGGCCAGTTGATGACCTGAGGCCAACATCTGATCTGAAGTTCAATAACTTATCACAAGTTCAGCCAACAAAAACTTGGATAATTGAGTATCTCAACAAGATGAATCAAGGGCAATTATTCTAACTGAGTAATAATCTCAAAATGGGCAAATATCGTCCAATTCATCAGAGTAGACAATATATTGGTCTGATGCGCCATTTTATATGTTGTTTTCACCTTGTATAACTCATGACTTTTTAGTGACAGAATAACTTCAACAGCCAATATCTGTCTTACTTGACCATTTAATGTGGGTGTTCGTGCTATACTTGTGTGATATACTCACACTCAGGTCTTTCTCAGTGAGACTGAGAATGACGTCAGTGCAGATAAGGACCCCAGCTCGACCAATGCCTGCACTGCAATGTACTGTGATTGGCCCTTTCGAGTGTACAGCCCTCATGTAGCGAATAAATCGCACCAGCTGCTCCGAGGACTGGGGTGTGCCATGGTCAGGCCACGTGGTGAACTTCAGATGCTTCACAAAGTGAATGTTTCCACTCTGGAAAAGTACACAGTTACATTTTCAGGTAAATGTTAGGCTAAACAATTTGGGGAGGTATTGAATTAGGAAAACATATAAAAAAATTTGATTTTCATAATCAGTATTTGTGTAGTTTTTCAGTAAATCCTTAAAACATGATACATTTACTTGAAATAAAAAAATATGTATGATAAAATAACATATCTTGAATCAAGATGTTTTTTCTTACCTTACTGGCAAATGTTTAAGTATAAACTTGAATAAATAAAACTAAATTTAGTTAGATTTATGCTTAAAACAAGAAAAAACGTCTTGCCAATGGGGTAGGAAAAACTTAATTCAAGATATGTAATCTAAAAAGTCTTATTATCTTATATAATTTGCTTCTCAAGTAAATTAATCTAGTTTTAAGGATGTTTAGATATTTTTACTGAAGTTTTAAAATTTTTTTTTGCAGTGCAACGATTTTCAAATGGTAACTATAAAGTGTTACAATATGTAAAATATTTTTTTTGGAAAAGATACACTATTTCCATTCTACAGGTACATGGTTCCAACCTCTTTTTCCACCATCTTGATGATCTTAATGTGGAAATATCCGAGCATCTGATAGTTATCCAGGATGAGCTGGTAACGGCTGGTTTCTTTGGGAACATTAAGCTTCTCGGGCCAGTACTTGTGGCATTTGACCCGGCCATGTTCCACCTCCTGAGTCATCATGGCGATAACGTCAGACTTGTTCTCCCAAACCATCTGCCAGAAGTTATCCAGGGTGCCAGGTAAAGGGCCCTGAGAGGAGATGTAGAAGAACTCCTCTGCACCCACCTTCATACGAATGTAGCTGGCATTGATGTAGTCCTCATTCTCACCAACAAGAACACGCGTTTTATCATCTGAAAGTTCAAACAAAGAGAGAAACAGGGATCGTAGCTTGTGATCAACTGATGATAATCTGCAGAATGATACTTTTAAAAATTGAGCATATCACTTCTGCTGAAATGATAGATGTATAGGCACCTATCGTGTGGCTTAAGGCAAAGATTTTGGTACAAGTGTGTACTGCGGCCCCCCAAAAAAGTGGACACTTAAGACACTTAAAATTCAAACCAAAAGACATCCGCGAACGAAGGATTTCATCCATTTTCGCAATTATTTTTATCCATCTGGTCTCAAGGTTATATTTATTAGATGTATGTAGTCAAGTTCACGCAGGTGTTCTAGTAGAGTAACCACAGATCTCAATAACAATGGACATATTCCACAAACATTTGACAACCATATAGTCTCCAAATACTATGTCTTCAGTTTGAACAGTAGCTTATATCCATTGCTTTATTATTTTATTATTTTTGTAAAAATAAAATTTGTGTTTTTGACATCTTTCTTTAAAATAATTGTCACTAGGTTTGACATCTAATGCAAAAACATTTATACATTTTAAAGTGTGGCTTAAGTGTCCAAATACCTTTCGGGGGCCATGCAGTATTATAAGATAAGAAAACAACAGTTAAACTCTCTGTGACTGCTCCAGTCCCATAAGGCGACATTTTCGCTTATAATGAAAACCAGAAGGTATACAATGATATTCTTTTCAGATTCAATAAAAACCCATGCATGAGCAAACAAACATAGCTCTCATGCATTTGCTATCATATATATGTTTCCAAAAACACCATTTTTTTATATTTGAAACCCAGGAATGCTGAGGCCCCATACAATGAGGTGATTGTGTTTGTTGGCTTTGATAGCTAACAGTGTTATTAATCTAGCAAGAATGCAAAGTTGTTGGTTTCCCCATAAAGAAGAAGTAACACATTTTCCCAAGGTACAACAAATAACTACAAATAAATGAAACAAGCTTGTCTCAAGGTCATGCAGGCAAGACATTTTTGAGGAGTGAAAACAGGGGAGCAGGGTGAGAAACACTAGAGAAAAACAATGAACAGTAGAGAAAAATAATGCTAATAAAAATTATAAAAGGTAACTACCATACAATTTTGCATAGTTCGGATATCAAAATAAATAGGCTTATGAACTTTTAAATGTGATTTTGTTGTTGACATTAAAGGTCCAAATTCATGTCACTTAGGAGGTACATTCTAACATCGACAGGTTGTATTACATGCCCTCATCTTTGAAAATAATTAACCAAAACAATGCTTTTTGTGGTGAATTATTGGCTGTCAAGAGCATGAAACCCTTGACAGAGACATTTCAGATATTGTCAGGCCTATGCAGTAAGATAAACAATTTTGGTACTGTCTTTGGTAATCTGATTACAAAGTAATATGTTACTGTAATTGAATTACTCTTTAGTCAAAAAGATGTGTATCATATTACATTTTAAATTCTTGTAATCAGATAAGTTTCTGACTTTCAATAAGTTTAATTACTTAAAATTAAATTAACTGGGTTACACATATTTCAAAAATAATATTTATGTAGAATGTATCTTGAATTAAGTTTATGTTCAGTTTGCGCCCCCTAACGAATCATTGTAAAGAAGAAATTAGTGTGCGGAGTGTATGACTAGTGTTCGACAATGAACAAGGAGGAAACATAAAAATTACAATTGATGCCTAATGTAAAATCTGGCTTCTGAAGCAACACCAGTTGAAAACCACTGCTATAGAATACTCCCAGTGTGGCCATGTGGATTGATGTAGCGTTGTACAGTCAAAGTGCAGAAGAGCTTGTTGTTGTGTTGTCTCATGAGAGCAGACTTAAAGGTATCCCTCAAACAGTATTATTATTAGTTACATTTATATAGCACTTTATCTGAAACCTCAAAGCGCTTTACAAGGAAGGGGGGAATCTCCTCAACCACCACCAATGTGCAGCATCCAACTGGATGATGCGACGGCAGCCATATTGCGCCAGTACACCCACCACACACCACACACCAGCTTACTGGTGGAGAGGAGACAGAGTGATGAAGCCAATCAGTATACGGGGATGATTAGGAGGCCATGGGGCAGATTTGTCCAGGACACCGGGGTAACACCCCTACTCTTTTTCTAAAGATATCCTGGGATTTTTAATGACCACAGAGAGTCAGGGCCTCAGTTTAATGTCTCATCCGAAAGACGGTGCTCTTTTGACAGTATAGTGTCCCTGTCACTATACTGGGGCGTTACGACCCACACAGACCACAGGGAGAGCACCCCCTGCTGGTCTCACAACACCTCTTCCAGCAGCAACCTGATTTTCTCATGAGGTCTCCCATCCATGTACTAACCAGGCTCAGCTCTGCTAAGCTTCAGTGGGCAACCAGTCTTGGGTTACAGGGTGATATGGCTGCCGATGTATTGTACTGCTAGTGTACTGATGGCCCTGGGCTTACCTGTAACACTCTATAAGGGGGCTGCTTGCAAAAACATGTTAAACAGCTCGGAAGAGGAAGGGGTCTGAAAAATGAAATGAAACGAAAAGGGAAGGGGGGGGGGCATATGTGAGGGGAAGTGAATGTCGCTGGGAGTAGGTAAACTCATGCAGAGCGGCCCCCACAATGGGTGGCATCAGGCTTCCTGGAGAAGGTTGTGGCCCTTGAACTGCATTCAGTAATAACAGTGGTTAAGTCCCAGGGGCCTCGCACTTTTCAATACTGGGCACTTTATTTGGGGAACAGAAGCCCAGTGAGCTGCCGTGATAATAAACAAACATTCCAGGCCAGGCCAGGGCCAGTCTGCCTCCCGCCAGTACATGAAGCGTCTTATTGGGCCTCTTGTACACAGAGACCCCCTCTCTTCAATACAAATACAGCCTAATCTCCACATACACTACACCAGCCCAAAAATCACACCCTACATTCTGACCCCTCACACGAATGGATGTTTCCTATTAACAGTGAAAGCAGATCTGTGAGTCACACATCTCCTGTTTGACTTTACGTCTGCAGAATTCTGTGTTATGCTTTAAACAGAGAGGGCAAATACATTTAGAAAAAAAAAACCCACCACACATAGCAGCAAAAACTGATCGAGTACAAACAGGATAACAGTGGCTGTGGTGTGAAAATGGCACCGCATGAGTAAGGATGCCTGGAAAGCCACAAAGAGGTAGCAGTGAGAAATATACGTTTACACCAGCTACCTCTTTGTGGCCTGCACTGGTCAGACACCAGGGAGTAAATAATCAGGTATTGGTTACATTTTATTTAATTACAGTGTCATGTGTTCCACTGTTTACTGGTAAAGTTATACAGGGGCCTTTCTGTTGTCATCTAAGACTGGACAAACATCCGTTGCTCTGTGGTCCTCATGGTTTCAAAATGGTATGAAAATGGTATGAAAATGTGAAATGGATTCTTACAACTGGTAATATACATTTTAAATAGGGTAACTACTAAAAGAAGGTTTAGGGTGATTCATGGGAGAAACAGAAGGACTTACAGGGCAGGATATCTCTGTATCTGTTCTTCTCACGGTTTTCAGGTGCTTTACCAACCAAGCAGTTGTCTGAGAGTTTCAAATGCTCTAAGGCCTGTTAGTAAAAACAGCAATACATTGTCTTCTATTTATGCGCTTGAATAATTCTTTAAAGGAAAAATGTATGTGTTTTATAGACATCAGATTAAAACAGAATATCAAAAGTGAGTTTTAGATGAACAGATTTATATGAAACACATGACAAGAAAATAAATCAGAGGTTGTATATGTTTGCTTGTATCAGTCATCAATGTAATCATGTACAATGTAGTGACTATAGCTAGATTTCTCTTACCAAAACTAGAGGAACTTACCATAAACTCTTTGATGAGATCATGCTTGTCTAACTGTTCAAGGGCCTGGATGAGGGCTTTGACTCTGGAGCCAGAGTATTGGCCATTCTTTAAAGGCGATATCACCGCAAGACTGGCAAGCTCCTCTTCTGACACGATTGGTCGACCTTCATGTAATAAAGTGATCATATGTAAATATTATTTTTGGATGCTTCCAGGACCCATACTCTAGGTCTAGGAATCACACAAACCAAGGAGCCATCTCTAAAAAAATGTCACTGGTGCTCATCGTATACTGAAATTCATAATAATATTTATTAATAAATATTTAATTATTAGTGACAAAATACATGATAATAATAAATATTATAATAAATATAATTTATATGATGATAATTAAAGGTGAAATTTTTAATTTCTGTGACTTTAACGCCACCAAATGGAATAATGGTTTCACCAACGGAACTAAGAAATAGTGGTTTCACCAACACATGTCTTCCATTGGTCTAACAAATAGGTAGTCTCGCTCCCATACCTACTCATTCGTTAACCTTGTGTGACCCCGTGTACACATGCATGAACAATGTCTTTTGGTTACGCTATGCACAATGCATAATTTAAATTAATTTAAACAGACTGATCTCAGTTCAGGAGACTCTGGGCTGTCAGTAGAGAGTAAAACTTTCAACACATGGATTCGTGTGACAAAACAACATGGCGCTGACCACAGCGGAGTTTGTCTTTGGGAGAAACGCCAACAAAACTACATCTGGTAAGAAACCTCATTAAGTTTTTACATTGAAACCTGTTTGAGTCAAAAAAGATTAGAGTCTCTAGATTCACCCCATATGTCTTTTTTAAAATGTGAGAGATTTATCATGAAACAACACACTGATAAAAACAATGTATATTTTAGCGCATCTTTTCCTTAGAAATACTATATTTACAGTGCATTATGAAATTGAGAATTGTTCAACAAAAAGCTGAAAAAATTTTGCTTTCAGAGGCTTTATATTGAGTTAGGGTTAATTGCATTTTAAGCTGTACTGAGATCAGTGCAGCCAGACCACACACTGGTCTGGAGTCATTCGCTAAATAGGGAGCAAGAGGACAAGGGAGTATCCTATACAAACTTCCAATCAAATGTTCAGATTCAGGCTGCAGATGATGTTTGGACCACTTGACATGTCACTACGCGTTATTTGAAGGCATTTCTGTTAAAACTAGTCTTTGCCAGCTTCATAACTGTAAAATTAGTTGACTGGTTGCATATTAAATAATTTTGAAATATATATGTTTTTGATGGGCACGAGTATGGGAGTAGTTTGAACTGAAGACTGGTCATTAAAACGAGGCAGCGCAGACTGACATGGATGCATTCACCCTACAGAGAGCGCAATCCAAAGGACAAATGGATGTAACAGACCACGACATCTTGAGCCTGGTTCTTTTAAAGTAACTATTTTTAATCTGATACGCAACATTTCTAATTTAAAAACGCAATGATGTGTGGTGAACTCCAGTCAAGCCGGTTGCGGCGAAAATAATATGATTGCTTATTATGATTATTACGGTAGTCTGCAGGCACCAAAAAAATAAAAAATGAGTCTTTAGCAGACCCCATCGCAGCCACCTCTTCAAGTAGAGTATTATTATCATTATTAGTATTATGTATATCTTATTTAAATATAAATCAGCACAGAAACTTCAACAGGCTTTGTTTTTAATTCCCGTTTCCATTTTAGTCATTGTCCAACATTGTAAGTGGCCCACAATTGGAAGAAACATATGCATCTGATTTTGTTTCTTTTACTTTTGAGTGATGGATTAACTATTATTATTATTATTTGTAGAATATCAGATGATGACCTACAATTCAGTGGAAATGTAAGTTCTGCACTTATACATCTGAAAAGAGGGCACAACTTCTTAAGCACTATTGCATAAGCCATGGAACATATTCTCGAATTGTTTCAATACCATGTCTCCATTCCGAGTGTCCATGTCATTCTACGTATTAAAAGTACATTTATCAAAAATCAATTTCCAACCAAAACTTGAGGAATGTATGGGCCGTTGAGAAATCTATGAACAATTTGATTTGAGGGGAAACATAAGTTCTTCAAGAAAGTGATCCGTGATGCACAAAATTTCTAAAATGTCCCCCTAATGCTGGCCAAGAAGCATCAAATGGCAATTGCCTATCACATGGATGCCATTTATTTTTTCAAGCCAAGAGTACAAAGGACAGAGTGTGTGGTTCACTTGTCACAGCCTTTCCTGACAAGAATATCTGCAGCTGCGGAGTCCTAATTGTAGTACCCCACTCGTTTCATCCAGTGTTTACACTGATGGCATTAAGTACTGCCCAGACATGGTGGTTTCAGTTGGATATTGTTCAGGTTTGCCCAAGTTCTTTTTTTGAGGATTGAGAAAATCTTGGCAATCAACACTGACATAACGTTCCTATGTAAACCACAGACTGCATGTTTGAGCATTTGCTCTTTTATGAGTTGTGCAGTTTGCATTCACTGCAAGTTGTTCAGCCTTCTCTAATAAATGACTCCTTCCCTTTGGCAGCTTATAATATCCTTTTTTCTTTGTTTTGTAATTTCAGTTTGCCATGTCGATGACACTTCATGTTATTGTGCATGACAGTGACATCTTGGAGAAGTGGCCAGCACTTTTCACAGAAAGTCATGTTTTTTTTCCCTCCTCCAAATCCCAGAATTACTTTTTTCTATGAATTGAATGTTAATAACCACATATTTTTGCTTGGGTCTTTGTAGAATTCAATCGCATATCTGGGGAAAATCTGAGATCTGAGTTCTATGCAGCGTTGGACACGCATTCTGCACGTTTGACTGAAAATTTTCAGAGGAAATCAGGGAAGAACACTTGATGAAATGATGCATCATGTTCACTCAAGGTATTCCTTTGTGATTATTGCCATCTTTAAATCATGATTTGGCTATGATTGTTACCCTCACGTCTACCTGTCTCTACTTTTTCGTAGTCATCTGATGTAACATATGTTTGCACTGCAGTACTTCAGGATCTTCCAATCCTCCTGATGACCCAGAGGAATTTTTCAGGATGAGCTTTGTAAGTATTTTTATCACTGTTTATACTTTTTTAAATTGTCAATTTGCTTTATTACAAGATATTATAGATTAGGTTATGAAAAAGTTCTGGGTGTACTTTTACAGTCGATACTGTATTTGTCTCTTGTGAAAAAATTCTGATTTGTGACATTGGTGATTTAAATTCCTTAAATTGATGCAATAAAATGTACTATAAATGTATTTTGTGTTCTTAAAGGGATAGTTCACCCAAAAACGAAAATTATCCCATAATTTACTCACCCTCAAGCCATCCTAGGTGTATATTACTTTCTTCTTTTAGCCAAACACAAACACTGTCTCTTCCCAGCTTTATAATGGGAGTGAATGGTACCAAGCCAAAAAATGCACATCCATCCATCAAAAAAAATCATCCATACAGCTCCAAGGGGTTAATAAAGGCCTTCTAAAGCAAAGCGATGCATTTTTGTAAGAAAAATATCCATATTTATAACTTTATGAACTATAATCACTGGCTTCCGGTCACGGCCGTCCACGTTCACTGGCTTCCTCTATCCACTGCGCTTTCGCGTTTGTCACTTATCACCGGAGCTTATGCTACACCTATGTCATACGCCGGAACTCGACTCTCTTGTGAACGTGCGGACGGCTGTTACCGGTGATAATAGTTTCTAAAGTTATAAATATGGATATGTTTCTTAAAAAAAACACAACTTCTGAAAGCCTTTATGAACCCCCTGGAGCCATATGGGTTACATTTTTGATGGATGGCTGCACTTTTTTGGGCTTCAAAATCTAAGTTACCATTCACTCCCATTATAAAGCTTGGAAGAGCTACATAACAACGATTGTGTTTGGCTGAAATAAGGTCATATACACCTAGGATGGCTTGAGGGTGAATAAATTATGGGATCATTTTAATTTTTGGGTGAACTAACCCTTTAATAATTCAGAACAATGTAAAAGTACAATAAAGTAATTTCAAACTTGTTAAGTGCATTATTTGAACTAGAAAAATTATGTTCAGTTTACTTAAAGAGAATGTGGAAACCGATTGCATGCAGTATTTTAAGTGTACACAACTTAAAATGCTACAGTAAACTCATGTTGAGATTAGTGGTATTTCAGATGTAAAGTGAAGGAATTGTATTAATTTTAAGTAAAAGCAAGTAAAGTTAACTAGAAATGTACTATTAAGTTTAATAACAAGTTGACATTACTTGCATAGGAACATTAATATAACTTCATTTTAGCTAGTAAGATTGCTTTGCAAAAATAAGGCAATTGGTTTCCTTAATTTTTAAGTAAACTGAACATGTCAAATTTTACAGTGTATGCAGGTAACACATTTAAAATACTGTCTTGTGTAAGACGATGTAATGTTTAAAGTATATTGTACAAAGTATAGCTAAGTAATAACAGTTCGATATTGAAGACAAAGTGTGCAATTTGTAGCATTTGGAATAAGTCAAAGGTGTTACTGAGTACTTTTTACTCAAATATAATACACTTATGGTATATTGTTTGTATGTTTCGAAGACACTCACAATTAATTTGTAATGTACTTGTAACACAAATAAAGTACACTTTAATATCGCTAATCAATCATGTAATTACCCTACACTGGCATATACTTAAAGTATACTAAGTATACTTGAAGTTGTTCCAATTTAGTACACAAAGTACAATAAATACACTTAAAGTTATGCTTTACTACAATTTAATTACAACTAAAATATACTTAGTACAAAATTAGTTGTTCCAAAATAGCACACTTCAAGGTAACTAATTTAACACACTTGAAGTATACTTAAATGAGTCTGGCTTCAAGTATACTTAAGCATATTTTTTTTCCAACAGGGTAGTCCTGCTGTCCACATATGTTGCCATACATTTTTAGCAAAACAATTTCTCTAGAATTTATTTATTTTTTAGCATGTTTATTAAGTGCTACTAGTTAAAAATCAAAAAGGAAATGGAAAATGCACACAGCAGTCAAGCTCTGGTCTAAGGAGGTTTAAGAAAATGTTGTGTAGGTGTGGCTGGGATTCATAAACAAAGCAATATTTGAATAGTGCAACAACTGTTCCCACTTTTTTTGAGGGATTTTTTTTCACTGTCTCTGTTTATTAAATTGGGATAGGATAAATTATTTTACAAAATTACACACTTCATCTTTATACATAAAATCTAACAGATAACGTAGTCTTATTTACCTGTACAAGGACTTGTCTCCTGAGGTGACGGCAGAGAAGCATTGTCTTCATCATCATCATCACCATCTTCTTCCTCATCACTGCTCCAGCCGTCTAATTGACTATGCTCTTTGCTCATGACGGAGTGTTCTAGATGCTGCTTCGGTGGGTCTGTCCTGAAGGGGGTACGAGGCAGGAATGAGCAGAGACCTTGACCACATTGCTACGTTCCGGGGCCTGTTATCATGCAAGGCTGATTTTCCTGCGATTTTTCCACCTAAAATGTAAAAAAGCTGCTAATTGCAAGTGCTACGTACTAAAACATGTGCGGCTTGTAGGTCAACCTGACTAGAAGCTATGGCTGTTATTATTGTCGGGTTGGATCTATATTTCATTAATGACTCTTTAGCGCCTCCCTGTGGTGATTCCTTTTGAGAGCAGCGTTAAATACACCAAAACGGGGAAAAAACTTCCAATGAAATTCAGTCCTTATGACATGGTTAATGATAATTCACAGCACCTTGCAAAGTATATGAATAAATAAACAAACTGTAGTTTGAATTTAGTTTGGTTTAATTCAGGATGCACTTTCAAATCTAGTACTTTACAATAAAGCAGAAACTATCCTAAATTGAAACTTGTTTCCACTTACAGATCCGGTACTGATATTTAATGATACCCATCATGTTACAGCAGCAGGATCAACAAATTATAAATGCAGGAATTCAATGACACTCACCTTTCCTGTAGCATGTCCGTTACTCCCAGAGACGGACAACACCTCTGAAAGGTAGGTGTAATGTTTCGACTTTCCTACAGGCAACAGACAGAAAGAAAAAAGAGAAAGAGAGAGAAAAAAGATAATAGTTAACTAGGCTCGACCACCCTTTCTGACATCTGAGTTTTAACTATTTCATCTGATGCAAATAGGAGGCGGTGCTAATTCATTTTAAGGTGAACCTCTCTAGGTGATGGAACACGTGGACTAGTAACTCATTTACAAAGAAAAGGCTTTTGTCTCCAGGTCCATTCAGTTATGGGGAAGGGGATTCAATTCACAGTAGCAAGTAATCATCTCAATACTGCTATTTAGAAAGTTGACACATGACATGTCAATGCACTTCATTGTAAGTTAACATTTACATACATTTATATAAAAAAAAGTGTATAAATGTTCATCATTTCATTTAAGGTTTTCACGATTTTTAATCCCCCTTTCCCTTTACTAGTTCATTTAAAATTATTGTGCAATGTGAGAAATGAAAGAAAAAATATGCATGCATAATAATGATGAGAGAGTTAGACACATACATGGGACACATGTCAACCTTTCAAAACTATTTGATGTCAACTATCCATTTACATCCTCACAATTTAATAATGAAGTAAAGTTTTTTTTTTTTTTTTATACCTGCTCACATTCCCCTCCGAGACCATGACATTCTGAGGGCTGGAAAGACACATGATCAGGGTGTGTGTCTGTGTGTGTTTTAACATCTGCAAATTAAGCATTATCACAGGAGGAGACTGTTAAACCAATAAATCCAATATTTGACATTTTCTGAAATAGGTATCAATCAAGTACAAGGTATCATTTAATAGTTGTATAAAAATACAGTGGGACCCAAAGGTCTGAGACCACATTCAATTTATGGAATTCAAAATGTAAACACTAATTTAAACATGAAAATAAAGCCTTGGGATTAAAAAAAATAATTAAAAACTACTAAAACATTATGATGCATCAAATTAGTGAGCAAATTAGTGGCATTGACGTTATTAATTATACAGTATTAAATGGTGAGATTTCCTTGCTTCCATTTAAAGCACACATTATGCTCTTTGAAACACTTTCAAACTAACTAACTAATGAAAACCCGGCACAGCAGATGGACAGACATAGCAGAGCAGAGTGTATCAGAGGCTTGCTGACCTGCACGATTTGATGTGTTGAATTCTTGAGAGGCCTCAGCAGGGGAGCTGGAACCAGAGCAGGTTGACATGGGCAGGATGTCCCTACATACGATCAACTGAACCGTGCCCTCTGCCTTCCGCAAAATATCCACAACTTTACTATGGCTCAGCCCTGACACAATGATTCCATTCACCTACAAAACATACGGTACATTATATGGTATCATTAAATCTGTGGATGGAAGAGAAATGACTGAGTGAATGACTTGCATATACCTCCAAAATGATGTCTCCCACTCGCAAGCGACCATCCTGCTCGGCCACGCCCCCGCAACAAATATCCTTTACTCTCAGTGTGCTCCCATTGACTCCACCCACCAGAGCAAAGCCCAGCCCACCCCTCTCTGGCTTGGTGAACTCCACCTGAACAATACAACTCTGCAGAAAAAAAGAGAAATGGGATTATTACTTACTTAATATTTATGATTAAGATCTAATCAATACAACCTTGCAAACTAAATCTAAGAACAAAAAACTAACAGTATTCACCACCGTTGTGTGACATTCAAAATTTAATTGAGAATGGCTTTTAATTCATTCCTGATTTTGAATTTGAATTGAATTTGAATTGAGGTAGCAATCAGGATGCGGAATTGCATTTTCAAACTTGAATTTATATGCTCTGCACGTGCCTCAAGTACTAGGAAGTGTAATCAAGTTTGAAATCATGATCGTACCTAGAGACTGCAATGGCAAGATGTACAATGAAAAGAGTTATATTTTGGTCTGTTGCCACCCAAAATCAAATGGATCACTTCAGAAGACATTGATTAAACCACTGGAGATTTATGGATTACTTTTATGCTAACTGTATTGCTTTTTTGCGCTTTAAAGGCCTGATCACCATTCACTTTTATATATTTGGCAGACGCTTTTATCCAAAGCAACTTACAGTGCACTTATTACAGGGACTATCCCCCCAGAGCAACCTGGAGTTAAATGCCTTGCTCAAGGACACAATGGTGGTGGCTGTGGGGATCGAACCAGTGACCTTCTGATTATCAGTTATGTGCTTTAGCCCACTACACCACCACCACATTGTATGGAAAGTCATTCACCTTAGATGGCATGATGAGGGTGAGTAAATAACAAAATAATTTTCTTTCAGGTGAAATATGCCTTTAATCTTGGTGAATGTTAATTTCAACATATACATTTTTGAAATTAAATGTTGTTTATGTTAACATTATTTAATGCATTATTAATTAACATGAACTAGCAATGAACAATTGTATTTTCATAAATTAATAATAACCAAGATAAATCAATACTGTAAAAAATGTTAATGTTAATTTTCAGTTCACGATACCTAATGCATTTACTAATGAAATAGATCTTTATTGTAGTGTTACTAAAGATTAAAAAATCTTGAATGTTATATAGGACAGACACAGAGACACACAGAAAGATGGATAGACAGATATTCCTCTTTCTGTCATTCCAATTCAAATTCAACTTTCTGTGGGACGTGGCCAATTTGATTCAAATCCCAGCTCATCAATTGAAAGGGAGGCATTTCTTATATTTCAAATTTAGTCCAACTCTGGTTTTTACTGATTTACTGATTACTGTTTGAATAGAGTAAAATTTATTAATTATGAATCTAGTGCTGAGGATGATGACAAAAGTGTTGACAGGTGAATGACATGGAGAGATTACAGAGTTAGAGTCAGATTACAGTCCATGTTGTCAACATAGGACCAGGCCAAGAGACAGTTACCTCCTGCTCTGATGTCACAGAAAGCCTTTTCCTGAATCGTACAGCACTCTCAGAAACAGGTTTAACTGCAACAGAAATGAGAGAGAGAGAGAGAGAGAGAGAGAGAGAAATAGAAGGAAAAAGAGAGAGAAAGAGTTTATGTGCCTGAAAACTGCAAGATACATGAAACTCATTGAACATATATCAAGTTACTGGAATCATACAAAAATGACAAAATCCACTCAAGCATCACACTAAAGCTTATCCCTCCCACTAAAATGGAAACTAAAACACTGCATTGCAATTGAAAACAATTCCTAAACTCACGAGTGTCCCCCTCCTTTGCTGCCATTCTGGGGAGATGTGCTGATGACCTGCTCCAAGCTACAGTAGGTAAACTATGAGCACCTTTTCAAGCGCATTCGGAACTCCTGGCTAGCTGTCTCCTAGCAACCCGGATGCCCACTAGATCAGCTTGGCCTTTTATTCATCAGACACAATGAACAGGCACTTTGATCGGCCAGAGGAGGCCATGTCCTTTGCTAATAATTAATTCTGCATCCGCTGCCCTCTGAGCAGGACAGAACTCCTACACAACAGGGAAACAGAACACCAAAGGCTTTACCATCCGCAGGAGCTGCCTCCACATCAGGTGAGCTGGGCTCTTCCAGGCGAGGGAACAGCTTTTTCTCCTTCCATTCACAGAAACCTAGAGAGGAGAAATAGTGAGGATAAGTACCAAGAAGATATTTTATGGGAATATGAGTAATGTATGGTACTTCAGAAATCAGGATTTGCTCAATTTTCAACGGTCTGAAAATATTTAATTTATTTTATTTGTATAGCCTTTTTTTTTTTTTTTTACAATAAATACACTTGGCCCTACACAAATGTATAGGCTGTACACAAGTTAGGCCCAAAAAATTATTGTTAATTAACACTTTATGACATTTTCTGAAAACACGGTGTTTGCAAAGGCAAGCATCACTTTTACGGTTAGGGATTTGAAAGAACCTGGATAGTTCACACAAAATTGAAAATTCTCTTATCACAGACCATGCCATGGTCAGACTACAAATGACCCCATATCAGGAAACAGAAAGATCACAGATGTGGCATTTTATTTCATCTTTATTGCAAGATGTGGGATTTAAGGAAGATCTTCGAGCCCAGATTAGGCTATATTTGGAGACCAATGTCCCCACAGCTCCCTAGGTGGCCATAGTGGCCTAGGAGGCCATGAAGGCCTTTCTAAGGGGATTTATTATTCAATATTCTTCTCATAAGAAGAAGGTCAATGCAGCTAAACTCACAGATCTAGAAAGGAGAATTAAGAACACTGAAGCTAAATTAAAAAGGAATATATCTGAATCTATTTTAAAAGAATTGACCCACCTTAAAAATGAATATAATATTATAATATCCAAAAAAACTTTAGTTCAGGGCCAGGCAGACTATTTTTGAATCGGGGGATAAAGCAGGGAAATGTTTGGCTGGGAACATTAAACAAAAAGAATCCAAATCCTCGGTACCAGCAGTGACGACTGGGGATGGAAGTCTGGCAACTAAATCTAGGGAAATAAATGATGTATTCTAGAAATTTTATTTAAATCTTTATACATCTGAAAACACTGCCGCAGATGAAGAGATAATGTAATTTCTCAACAAATTAAACCTTCCTAAGCTGAGTGTCTCACAACAGGAGGACTTAGATTTGCCTATTAGTTCACAGGAGATACTTGATGCAATTAAGGCCCTACCATCAGGTAAATCTCCAGGCCAAGATGGGTTTATAATAATGATTCAAATATTATACAAAAAGTTCTTATGGAATGGTAAACATGCAAGGATAAAATTAGAAAGGCTTCAGGTGCCAATCAATAAGGGTGGCATGGACCTCCCCAAACTAGCCCTGTATCATTATGCCTTCTGCCTGAGACATATAGCTCAATGGACACTACCACCTGACAGAGCCCCTCCCTGGTTTGAGATTGAACGGAGATGGTTCTCCCCACTTACACCTATAAATGCTCTGTCTTGCAATATACCCTCTGAATTAAAATCCCACCCTATCATACCCATTCTCTGTAATGTGGGGAAGTTTTCCAAAAGCTTTTAATATCAATGTCTTAATTTTTAATCTTGTATTTGGAATAACCCAAAGTTACGTATTAATAAACATTCCCTTCTATGGAAAGATTGGGTTGTTACACTAGCAAACCTATATGAGAGGGATAATATAAAGTCATTTGAAAGGTTGGCTGCTGAATACAATCTGCCCATAAATGTTTTTTGGAAGTATTTATCCCCTACTGTCATAGGGAGAGGAATAGAACCTCAGCAATCAAACCTTCTCTCTCAGACTACGAAAATAATGGGTTTGGGGCATGAGGCTGCTATCTTTTATGCAATGTTACTCCAACAGACAGTTACCATATCCTATACAACAATGCTAACTTGGTCGGCAGATTTGAACATTGAAGATCCCCCCCAAGAGTGGGATCGTATTTGTGAAAACACTAAGAGGGTTTCAAGAGACATTAAAATTAAATTAATCCAGTTTAAGATTCTTAATCGCTTTTATTGGACTCCGACCTGGCTGTTTAGGCTGAAGCTGAGGGATAATGCAGACTGCTGGAAGTGCTGCAGCTCGGAAGAGACTCTTCTTCATCTGCTTGGAATGTCCCTTGATTCAGAACTATTGGCTAAAGATTCATGATTGCATTGAAAACATTACTCAGACTAGCTTGGAGTTCTGCCCAAGGCTGTATGTTTTAAATGATCCACAAATAACATTGAATTGTGGAGCAGCGGACTTTATTTGGACCAGTACAATGGTTGGAAAACAAATAATAATGAGAAACTGGAAGAATCCAGGTGAGCCCTCTTTCCAGGAGTGGAGCACGGAATTGGCGAAAGTGGCATCATATGAAAAAATCTCTTTCAACATCAATGACAGGGTGGAAAGTATGTGGCGAAATGGGGAAAATACGTGCAATATATTGCTATGAGATGAGAGCGTGGTGCTTATTGTAAAACTGTACATTTGATCCATGTGTGTTCTTAAAAGGTTTTTTTTTTTGTCTATCTCTATCTGATTTCTATGACCTCTTTTGGCTTAATCCTTTTATTTTTTTATTCAAAATGTATCATCACTATGGGATATATGTTACGATGTCAATTGTAATGCTGTCTACAATGTTGACTACAATGTAACTGTGGTGTTCATAAACTCAATAAAATACTATTATTACTTGCATATTGAGGACCTACAGAGCTGAAATATTCTTCTAAACATCTTAATTTGTGTTCTGCTGAAGAAAGATAGTCATACACATCTTAGATGTCATGAGGTTGTGTAAATGATGAGAGAATTTTCATTTTTGGATGAACAATGTCCTTTGTTATATGCACATGGTTTGTGCTATGGACATGTTTGATACATCATATGGAATGCCAACTATTTTCTAAGTAATCAATCTTGCACTTTTCACCTGGTAGATGATAAAAAAGTGAAAAAGGGACCCAAGCCATATCTATGGACCAGAATATCATAGAGAGTTTGGTGGACACTTTTGACATGAGCCAGAAAGCAACTGAACAACTTAGCAACCTCCTAGCAATGCCCTAGCAACCCCCCTCAACACCCTATCAACTGCATAGCTATGCTCTGGCAACCACTAACAACACCCTAGTATTATGGCTGTGATTTGTGCATGGGCAAGTACCACTTACATTTTCTTCAGAAAATAAAAAGATTTATTTATTTTATTTCAATATACCATGTGAACATTAAACTTTATTTCAGAAATTCCAACACAACTGACATACACTGACAAAATACAGTGAAGATTCAAATTAAGAGAATCAAATATTACTCAGGACTGACACCAATGAAAAAGGTCTCCAATAAGAGTTCACAATCTGCTCAAAAAATCAAAATGGCCAGTGAAGTGTGTAGTGAAAGCCTGGGTTGCTCTGGAACACCACTGGAGCAGCTCAACGCCTCATTACTGTAACTTCAGAATAGACTAAAAAACACGTAGATCACGACTGCCATCTGCAGCTCAGCCTCAGCTTTCACATGCCCAGAGCTAGCGAGAACACAATTCACTGACAGCCAGAGTAGTTATCTCCCCATGGGAAGGTTAAGACCCTATAACGCCATATAATCATATGACTCGTGATACCAACAAACACACACTCAGTGTGAAATAAACAGCAGAGATCAAACAATTATTCCTTAAGTTTACAGTAAGTATCAACTTTGTCTCAGATGTTACTCCTAAAATTCCTTAGAAGTAAAAAGAGACAAAAATTAGACAACACTTAAGATTTTAAAGAGATCTCCTTTGTGATTTTTCTTTACATTGGGTTAGAATGTGGATCACATATGATTCAGCCCATTATAAGTCAGTTATTGCTGTAATTCAAATAGACTGACTGCTATTGTGGTTTCAATCAAAGACATACCATTCCATTTATCTTTTGGTGTCACTGGTTGATCATCTCTGAAACAAAGAAAAAACATTTACCCAACTTTACAAAAGCAAACACTGACATGTAATGAATGATTTTCCCTAATCATACTGTAAGATACTCTAAAATTCTGCTCTCACCTCATGGCTTTGAATCTGACTTTGCGTGGGGCACTCTCGCATACTTTCACTGCATCCTCCAGTGTCATTCCCAGGGTGCACTTCCCACAGATGTAAACAATCTTGTCATTGGGCTGGATGCTGCCCTCCTCACTAGCAGGGGAGTTTGGAACCACCTCTAGGACATATATTCCCTGCCACTTGCTGCCAATCCCTCCTGTGAGCTTGATACCTGCACAGACAAATGGAATTCAAGAAGTCAGAATGTTACAATTGCCCCTAACCTCTGTTATGGTCATACCCATAACAGAGGGCACTTGAAAAATTTACATTTACCATAAGATCACATCAAAGCAATAATATTATTGCTGTAACACTTTAAAAACAGTGAATAGTTTTGTAATGATCAAGATCAGCTGATAAGTTAAGAACAGTCTTCAACTGGACAGATCAATGAAATAATGTTCATTACATATTTTAAAGATCTTTTAATTCAGCCATTCAATGTTCCTTTCATTACTAGTGTTAACACTGCACACAACCTCATAGCCATGATAGAATCTTATATGGTAGCTACAAGCGGCAATGTAAGCTGTCTTAAAGATATTTTGTGTTTCGTAATTGCCTCATTTCAATTGCCACTGGTCTACCCCACTATAAAGCATTTCCTCACCCAACTGTCCTGATGGAGTCTTGGGTATAACTATGTCTTGGAATGTGTCAGGAGGTGGTGGGGGCAGTAGATTTTGCACAGCTCTGCCCAGCACCATATGCAGTCTTTTGGAGGAGCACCTTAGAATGCCAATAACAACGTCATCTGTGACATTAGTCACATTTTGACCATTCACCTGAAAAATATATAGATAATGCCATCAAATTTCAATCGTATCAAATCTGTATGTTCATTAATTGAATTTAGCTTAGATGTAAATAGAATAGTGGGAAAAAACTGTACTATGACAAGTCTGTCTCCTGGTCTCAGTCTTCCATCTGCTTTGGCTGGATTATCCAGTACATCTTGGACATAATAGCAATTGTCCAGCTTACTCCTGGTGATTGTAAAACCAAAGCTGCCACACCACGATTTGGAGAGTGAGACGGTCAATTCAAACTCCTTCAACATGTCCTAAAAGAAGAAAGAACATATAAATTAGATTTTTAAAATGTATCCCTGCTAGCTGGTCACCTGCATATGTTGTGTTTTGGATGCTGGTCCCATTATGAGATACTGATGTGCTGGTGTCCCATTCAGGCTGTTTAAGTAGCCTAACCTACAAGACTTTCTTAGTCCATCAGCATAATTTTCCACAGTTTTCCTGAGCAACCACTGGGCGGAGCCATGATGATTCGAATGGCTTGCTTTCTGTTTCTGGTCTTGAGATGCAATGTAAAACTAACCGAAACGAGTGATCCAGACGGAGAACATCAACCACTTTAGTGTTATTTGGAGAAAAAAAATATTTCAGCTCAACTTGTGCAGTTGTTGGCTGTCATAACAACTCAGTTAATGATATCATCTCAGACCATCGCTTCATTTCATCTGCATACTCAGGTGAGGCACTGTCTTCAAAAAAAAAAAACGTTCATCTCGACTCTGTGAAGTATCAGCGCTAGATTAACATGTTTTTGACAACTTCTACAAAAGTAATACTTTACCCGCTAAGAATAAACTCTGAACCGGGTGAAAACACTGGAGGAAATTGAAAACAGGTGAACTGTGGAACTCTTCTGTGTTCAGGAAAAAGGTGGATAGCTACTACAAGATTCACCAAATAACTTTTGCTTGTGAACTATGATTGACCAGGTACACCAGCTAGACCAGCACCAAGCCATCATAAACCAGCCTGGACATTTGTACAGGTCTAAGCTTGTCTGGGCCTATCTATATAGACTTCACCTTTTGGGGATCTTCATCCTCCTCATCTTCATCATCCCAGCCATTGTTGCTGGTTGAAGGGGCAGAGGACTGGGCAGGAGGCGGAGGTTCTGGTGGAGATGCTGACTGAGGTACTTCATGGTAGGGTGGAGGTGTGCTTAACATTGATTGAGAAAGGTTGGGCGGAGGAGGCAGATTACTGGAGACAGCTGCCATGGCAGCGATGGTCAAGTATTCTTCATCAGCTATGACAGTCAGCCCATTAGCTGTGAAAACTGAAGCGCTCCCATTCATACCTTCACTGGAATGACTGTGAACAGATAACAAGAAGTGAAATTTAGTTTGGCTCTACTAAATCTCTACTGATGATTTGGTGGTCCCAAAAAGTATTTGTAAACTTAAGTCACATTTAAAAATGCATGCATGTCAGTGCATTAGGTAACAAAATATCAAACCAAAGAGAATTTATTCATGCATCATTGATTTGCAGATGCCATTTGGTTCTAAATTTTGTTTACAAATTACTTAATGCTAAAGTGTGTAATTTCAGCGCCACTAGTGGCACCTAACAGAATTGCAAAAATAAACATTGCTTTCAAAGATCTTGCCAAATATGTCCCCTGTCTGCAGTTGATTGAACAAAATGATAGTCCTGCCTCAAACTCATGCCATTAATTGAGTCAGTGTTGATGTGTCGGATTGGATGGGCCGCTCAAGGCAAACAGGAATTTTTATAGCGCCACAGACACAGTGTTTATAGATTTCGAGAAAATTAAACTACGAAAAGGCCTACTTTCATCGTCTCATTGTAGTTGTCTCTGCATATTAAAGGAATATTCCGGGTTCAATACAAGTGAAGCATACAATGGAAATGAATGGGGACAGTTTTTGGAGGGTTTGAAGACATAAATGTGAAGCTTATAATTTGATAAACCACTAACATTAATTCCTCTGATAAAACCTTTGTCCTATTTGAGCAGCAAATTTGTTTACTGTCATTTTAGGGTTTGTTGACATTACATGATCATGGTAACTGTAACGATCCACACCGTCTTTGGTTTGTTTACCTTTTTACTTTTAGTTTTTGGCACTTTTTATGTTCCACATTGTTCTTTGTTTATGCACTCTTTGAGTTTTGGCACCTTTTATGTTCCGTATTGCTTTCTGTTTTAAGCACTCTTATTTTGAAGTTTTGTCATGTCCTGTCCTCCCTCCTCGTCCATGTGTCCGCTCCCCATTGGTTTATTGTTTAACTACTTTACTCTCTGTTCTAGTCTTGTCATTGGTTTTAGTTAATTACCTCTTCACCTTGTTATTAGTTCTGATTGTCCATTGGTTTATGTTTTCCCTTGTTTTGTATTTTAGGTCCTGATGTTCACCTTGTCCTTTGTCGGTCGTTGTTTAATGTTTGATGTCTGAAGCTCAGTCCCGTATCCAGCCTTGTTCCGTGTTCCTGCCTAAGCCCACTTTGCAAAAACCCCCCGTGTTGTTTTCTTGTTTTCATTTCTTTAGTTTTCCCCTCGTGGAGGTTTCTTTTGTTCCTGCCTTTTGTGTTTTCTGATTATTTAATAAACTGCATTTGGATCCTTACTCCCTCGTCTGCCCACTTCATTACAGAACGACCGACCAACAATGGATCCAGCAGCCCTTACCGCCCAACAGGCAAATTTCCTTCTACTTGGCCTCAAACAGGAGGACCGCCCAATTGAGGTCCACGTTTCTGTGTTTCTGGAGCTGGCAAACTCTTCGGATTTCCCTGACTTCAGCTTGATGGTATTCTTCAGGGCAAATCTTGACCCCTTGTTAAAGGAGCGGCTACCACCAGCGACTCCTGGCTGGACGCTCATCGACTTCCTGGATGAGACCCTGAAGATCTGTGGCTCACCTTTCACTGTGGGTGTTGCGGAGGAGGACGCTACCTTTCTTCCCACAATGGTCACCCCCCAGCCTTCCTTAACTCGTTCCTCCACGCCTGCCACGGCCAATGCACCCCCAGTCTCGTCTGTCCCAGGGCCAGCATTGACAACCCCGTCCGCCAGGAGAAGGAGGAGAAGAGGAAAGGCTTCTGCTTCTCAGCCCACGCCTGCCACGGCCAACGAGCCAACGCCCACGCCTGCCACGGCCAACGAGCCAACGCCCACGCCTGCCACGGTCAACGAGCCAACGCCCACGGCCAACGAGCCAACGCCCACGCCTGCCACGGCCAACGAGCCAACGCCCACGCCTGCCACGGCCAACGAGCCGGCGTTGCCAGCCTCGTCCGTCCCAGAGCCGGCGTTGCCAGCCTCGTCCGTCCCAGAGCCGGCGTTGCCAGCCTCGTCCGTCCCAGAGCCGGCGTTGCCAGCCTCGTCCGTCCCAGAGCCGGCGTTGCCAGCCTCCTCTGCCAGGAAGAGGAGGAGAAGAGGAGGGGCTTCCGCTCACCAGTCTCCGTCCTCCATGGCCCCGTCCTTAGAGCCAAAGCCAGCGCCTGTAGCCTCGACCGTCCAAGAGCCAGAGCCGGCGCCTGTAGCCTCGACCGTCCAAGAGCCAGAGCCAGCGCCTGTAGCCTCGACCGTCCAAGAGCCAGAGCCAGCGCCAGTAGCCTCGACCGTCCAAGAGCCAGAGCCAGCGCCTGTAGCCTCGACCGTCCAAGAGCCAGAGCCAGCGCCTGTAGCCTCGACCGTCCAAGAGCCAGAGCCAGCGCCTGTAGCCTCGACCGTCCAAGAGCCAGAGCCAGCGCCTGTAGCCTCGACCGTCCAAGAGCCAGAGCCAGTGCCTGTAGCCTCGACCGTCCAAGAGCCAGAGCCAGCGCCTGTAGCCTCGACCGTCCAAGAGCCAGCCCTCCTTGAGCCTTCCAGAGCTCCGCCTCCCGAGCTTCCCAGAGCTCCGCCTCCCACAGCTCCGCCTCCAGAGCTTTCCACAGCTCCGCCTCCAGAGCTTTCCACAGCTCCGCCTCCAGAGCTTTCCACAGCTCCGCCTCCAGAGCTTTCCACAGCTCCGCCTCCAGAGCTTTCCACAGCTCCGCCTCCAGAGCTTCCCAGAGCTCCGCCTCCAGAGCTTCCCAGCGCATTGCCTCTCGAGTCACCCAGCGCACTGCCTCTCGAGCCTTTGAGACCAAGGTCAGGGCCTCCCACGCCTCAGCCACCCGAGCCTTCCGCACCCCTGTCTCCCGAGCCCTCCGCGCCTCTTCTGCCAGAGTCCCCCAGGTCTCCGCCTCAGAGGACTGCCTCGGCTCTGCCTGCAGCTGCTCCGCCTTCCACGGCTCTGTCTGCTCCGCCTTCCATGGCTCTGTCTGCTCCACCTCCCACGGCTCTGCCTTCGCCTACTAAAACCCCAGGACTTTCCAAGCCTCCTTGGTCACTGCCTACTATGGCACCGTCCCTGGGGGCCTCCTCAACTCCTCTCAGGCCTTCTGGCCTTGTCCTGTGGCCTCCTCCCAGGCCTTCTGACCCTGCCCTGTGGCCTCCTCCCAGGCCTTCTGACCCTGCCCTGTGGCCTCCTCCCAGGCCTTCTGACCCTGCCTTGTGGCCTCCACTCGGGCCTTCTGACCCTGCCTTGTGGCCTCCACTCGGGCCTTCTGACCCTGCCTTGTGGCCTCCACTCGGGCCTTCTGACCCTGCCTTGTGGCCTCCACTCGGGCCTTCTGACCCTGCCTTGTGGCCTCCTCTCGGGCCTTCTGACCCTGCCTTGTGGCCTCCTCTCGGGCCTTCTGACCCTGCCTTGTGGCCTCCTCTCGGGCCTTCTGACCCTGCCTTGTGGCCTCCTCTCGGGCCTACTGACCCTGCCTTGTGGCCTCCTCCCTGGCCTTCTGACCCTACCTTGTGGCCTCCTCCCTGGCCTTCTGACCCTACCTTGTGGCCTCCTCCCTGGCCTTCTGACCCTGTCTTGTGGCCCCCTCCCAGGCCTTCTGATCCCGTCTCATGGTCTCCTGACCCTATCCCGTGGCCTCCTCCTGACCCTGTCCCAGTCCTGAGGCCGTCTCCAAAGCCTCCTGACCCTGCCCTAGCCTTGTGGCCATCCCCTAGACCCCCTGACCTGATCCCTACCCTACGGCCCCTTCCCCGGCCTCCTGACCCAGTCCCTGCCATGGGGCTGCCTCCCTGGCCACCTGACCCGATCCCTGCCCTACGGCCACCTCCCCGGCCTCCTGACCCAGTCCCTGCCCGATGGATGCCCCCCGACCCGGTCCCCTCCTTCAAGTTGTCCCCTGGGCACCTACCCGGCCTCCTTGTTCTCCTGACCACCCATCTGTTCTGTCACTGTCTTCCTGTCCACGTCTTGTCCCTCTGTCCCCCTCGTGTTCCCTAGATCTGCCTGTTTGTTTTCGTTGTCGTTTTGCCCCTCCTTTGATTAGGAGCGTCTGGGATCCGCTCCTTAAAGGGGGGGCTCTGTAACGATCCACACCGTCTTTGGTTTGTTTACCTTTTTACTTTTAGTTTTTGGCACTTTTTATGTTCCACATTGTTCTTTGTTTATGCACTCTTTGAGTTTTGGCACCTTTTATGTTCCGTATTGCTTTCTGTTTTAAGCACTCTTATTTTGAAGTTTTGTCATGTCCTGTCCTCCCTCCTCGTCCATGTGTCCGCTCCCCATTGGTTTATTGTTTAACTACTTTACTCTCTGTTCTAGTCTTGTCATTGGTTTTAGTTAATTACCTCTTCACCTTGTTATTAGTTCTGATTGTCCATTGGTTTATGTTTTCCCTTGTTTTGTATTTTAGGTCCTGATGTTCACCTTGTCCTTTGTCGGTCGTTGTTTAATGTTTGATGTCTGAAGCTCAGTCCCGTATCCAGCCTTGTTCCGTGTTCCTGCCTAAGCCCACTTTGCAAAAACCCCCCGTGTTGTTTTCTTGTTTTCATTTCTTTAGTTTTCCCCTCGTGGAGGTTTCTTTTGTTCCTGCCTTTTGTGTTTTCTGATTATTTAATAAACTGCATTTGGATCCTTACTCCCTCGTCTGCCCACTTCATTACGGTAACGAAGTTGTCAAATTGGCTATAACTTTATACAGAAAAGGTTAGAATGCGATTTTATCACACTATATTGTTTATGTCTTGTAGCAATGCTTTTTGAAATAGTCAGTATTTTAACATTTACAGATTGTCCCCATTCACTTCCATTGTAAGGGCCACACTGTAACTCAGATGTTTAATTTTTTTAAAGAAGAGGATCAAATTTATTTTTTGTGGTAATCAATATTATGCTACAAATGCTGTTGATTGAGCTTAACTTTTATTGAACCTGGACTATTCCTTTAAGCTGGGATAGAAGAAAGGATTTTAACACAGAAAACGTTTCACATTTCACATTCAAGTGTCCAAATAGTTTTGGGGATCACTGTATCTAAAAAAACAAAAACAAAAACCCAATCAAAGAAACAAAAGGTAATTCATCTTTTTGTGCATCTGTATCATACAACTACTAAAAAGAATCTGCAGGCTTTTACCTAGCATAAACTGAGCTATGGTTGCTTCTTGAGATGGTATCATCATTTGACTCTTGCTTATGGCTTGTAATTGCTGCTTCAGGGGTTTCTGCACTTGGTGTGGTGTTGGCAGTTGTCGCTTTAAGAGTTGGGGTTGGGGCTTTGATCTTATGCTCCTCCTCCACCATGGCATGAAGTTTGGGTTGCTCAGCTTCAATGGAGGATGGAAGTGAAGGAGAAGACGAAGGGCTTGATGTAGTCTCATCCACCAGATCCCTGTCTTGGGTCTGTTGGGTCAGGGGGATCTCCTGGGTTTTCTCCGGGGGACCTTCTTTCTCTAAACCCATCTCCATTGCCCTCTTCTTGTGGAAATCTTTGAAGTCTGGAGCAACAGACCTCGCTTGCAGGTCTAGAGACTTGGATCTCAGTTCACGGGTTGGAAGTGTGGAAAGACCCTTTCAGAGAGGGATGCAAGTTTGTGAAAGATCTGTTAGTTATTAAAATCATACTTTTCCATTTGAACATGAAACAGTACAACACAACCCCAATTAAAAAAAATATTCTGAATGTTTTCTCCCAAAGATGTGGGTTCTTAAAGACTCAATGCAATGGCTTTGTGATTTTGTTTCCTGTGTTGATGTATTTCCTATTGAAACAGCATTTTATTAAGTAACATTTTATTGCACAAAACGTTCTATATACTTTCCGTATGCCTCTCTATACAATATGTGCCAACAATTTTTTTTTCCTATTTTCTATTTTCCCTGAAGAGAAAGACTGTAAATTGTAAAACTTTAACTTTTAGGAGTACATACCTACAGAGATTGTCACACAACTAAAGGACTAAACCCACAAAATTAAACTTGAATTTTGATTTGATGGGGTTTTTACGTACTGAATATACAATTATTTTACACAAAGAAGAACGATTATATATTGTTACTATCAATAGCATCATGAACATTTAAAATTTTCAGTTATAAAAGGACAGTGTTGAAGGGTATACCAGTGAGGTCTCAATATCTGGATGTTCATCCTGTGATGGTCTGCAAATTGACAGCCTGACCTCAGATGGAGAATTCTGGAGGAGATGTAGAACTTCCTGTGATAACAGAAAGAAATGTTTGTCATGAAGCATATTAACTATACCTGGTAATATATTATGTCTTTGAATAATTAAGAAAAATAAACATCTTGACCAAAACTAATGATGCATTATTATCTTGTAGTTATTTCATCCATTATGAATAAAGCACAAAGGGATCCTTTCTATGTATTAACTGTGATGAAGAAGGGCAAGTTATAAAAAAGCATGCTAATTGTGTTCCTTGGCCACACATTTACAACATAATGCTGTCAATCAGAGAAAAATTACACCATGCCACACACTAGTTAAAATATACAAATACAAATATATTTTGCTCATCTTCCCATTACATCTTTGAGATTAATCGTCTAACACTTTTTTGATGTGTTCAGTCCTGGAATGCTGGATAAATATATCCATTACCTCATTGGAGAGGCCTCTAACAGATTCTCCATTGACAGCAATGATGATGTCTCCCTCCTTTAGAAGCCCAGAGTCCCATGCAGGCTGAGCAGAAGAGAGGCTCTTAATATGCACCATGCTGGCCTCATCAGGACTTGGCTCAGATATGAGGAAAGTGAACCCCAGGCCACTTTCATTCTTCTGTACAGTTACCTCGATGGTGTTCTCTGTCACACAGAAAGCACAGGACATTTTTAAATTGTTGATTACAAAGTGTACATACTCAATGCATATTTTTTTAAATACAATCTTATATAGTTATGGGTTGTTCCAAACCTGTATGACTTTTTTTTACTAGGAACACAAAAGGAGATAATAGACAGAACATTAGTCACCATTAATTTTCTTGCAGATTTTTTTCCATGCAATGAAAGAGAATGGTGACTGAGGCTAACATTCTACCTCACATCTTTTGTGTTCCATGGAAGAAAGAAAGTCAAATGGGTTTGTAACAACATGAGGGCAAGTAAATGATGACAGAATTATCATTTTAGGTGAACCATCCCTTTAAAAGAAACTAAAGCTTCTTTACACCTCAATTAAATCCATTTTTTTTTTCAAATCCAATCTAGGACTGACTGTCCGCAATGTTTTTTTTTTGTTTTTTTTTTGCAAGAGATTAAATTTGATCCATTTGTCCAAATAGTATAGTCAATAGCTGGTATATCTACATTGGTTACAATAGTAATTACTTAAATCTCATGTGCTCATATCCATTTATGACATATTGTTTGATAACATTGCTAAATTTTGTTTATGATGTTTCAGTCCCAAATTGAGGAATGAATGCTACTTGAAATCCGATCAGACCTATCTTTAAAGCTTATATTTTGCATAGAAAAGTGAATGTAACAGTCAGAATTGATGTGAAACACATGGCAAGCTAAAATGAAATTATACCATTTTAATGTAAATATAAAAAACAGTGCCCCTTTGGACATGTTCTATTTTTGGCTTGATCTTTGAGATATGTGGGTCTGGCAGCTAGCACAGTGTTGCTGTCAGATTCAGTTGAAATGTTTGGGAGAGTGCTCTCCCCCTCTCTAAGCCCTGTCTCACCATCTGACACAAAGCTGAAGTCCTTGGCCCTGACAGACAAGGGCGTTTCCATGGCAACATCTCTCCTAAGGACGGTGGGGGCGCTCTGCACACTGAGGGGTGAAAAAGATCTCTGTCTCTCCAGTGTGGATGAGGCACTTGATGTGTCCAACACCACTGGTGGTTCTCTCTCCAGAACCAGACTCACAACCTGAAATAGTGCAGCATCCTGTCACAAGCCAATCAAGCCATTTTTGTCTTGTTTTCCAGTAAAAATATGTAAACATCCTCAAAACAAAATACATTTTCTTGAGAAGCAATATTGCAAGTGGCAAAACTTGTTTTTGGAATGCATATAAATTAAGTTTCAATTCCATTTTTTTTCTTGTTTTAAGCATAATACTAGTTATGTATAATATCTAGTTCTACATTTAGTGAATGCTTTAAACAAGATAAAATAATTAGCCAATGGGGTAAGAATAATAAGACTTTCAAGTAAACTAGTAAATATTGTTTTTTTTTTGTCAATGTGGTGAAGCACATTTTTTGACTTTTCAAAGGTTAACACAAATTTCAATCTGATTCAAGAGACAGTTTGTGAACAATTGTACATGATTAAAAGATTGAAAAAGGAACAAGTTTTTGGGACTTCAGTTTGGGACACGGTCATGTACAATCCTAATAAGCATTACCACGTCATCATACTGCTTGACTCAAGGTGCATTATCTAACCAGTGCGTAGGGGTGGAGATTGGTCAGCTTAAGTGTCATAGTGTGTCAGTACAACCACACACGGCTTAGCGTCATTCACCAGAAAATCTTATTAGCCCAATCAAAAATAATGACCAACACATATGCTTTCTATACCCTGTGTCACTTCAGATCTCACTGCTGTCTGGGAACCTCTAAGACACAAGGGCTGCTGGTGCTGCTGTCCTAAAACAACTGACATAATGGTGAGAGGGGCAAAGACCCCTCAGACATATTATGACCTTGTGCTAGAGTTCACGTCAACGGCAGTTACTTCTCAAAAAAGTTACTTCTCATGAAAATGACTTTTAAACTGTTTGCAGAAACACATTACAAAACTCAATGCAAGTGGTCTGATTTCATAAACTGGAGAATTATGTCTTGTTTGATTGGTTAGCATTGTCCAGTCAGCCCCTGCTTGTAGATAACTACACTATTCTGTGGGCTCCATTGATGACCATTCAACAGTAGCCCTAAATTCTGATGAAATAATAATAATAATTTAAATCTCATATATATCATTATATTTCGTTACAATGAAATTGACTTCTTAATATGTTTCCCTGTCTGCTGCTTCTGATGTCACAGCTCAGAAAAGTCGCTAGTGAATGGCTTGGGCTTGTGTTGTCACCAGCCAATCAGCATTTTCATTACATAATTTTATGATACTTGTGATTGTTTCAAAAACTTCCATGCCCAGAACTGCCCTGAGCAAAGATGGCATAATTCAAATTGAGTACTTCCATAGTGTCAATTACTACTTAAATGATTGTGAGGGTACCTCTCCAGTCCTCTTCAGGCACTCAACTGCCTGCCTGTGGGTGACACCACGCAGGTTACAGCCATCTACCTCCAGCAGTCTGTCACCTGTCACACGCACAAGACATTCATGCGTCACAACTGGACAGGAGGTTGCATATTCATGCTCATTAGCATGTCAGCAAAACATCTCACGCCAAGAACACTGGAGTCATATTTGTATATTGTCAAGGAAATGACAAATACTCATAGATCACACTAAAGATTCTCAACTATCCTGCTGAAATAGAAAAAGCTAGCTGCTATACATTCCAGATCAGGCTGGTCTGTTTGATAGCATTTTTCAGCTGGTCGACCACCTAAATCTGCAACATTTGGCCAAGCTGGGAGACCAGCTAAACCTGATTAAACCAGCCAGCAAATTATCTTAGCCTGGTTTTCCCCCCAGCAAGGTGTATTATAAAGTACTCACAAATATTTTATCTTTAAATTGGTATTATAGGAGACAGAGCGGTTATCACAATATTTTGAGTGCAGAATATGAATAATGTATTTTAATTGGCTTTACCGATCTGTATTCTTCCATCTTGATCTGCTGCTCCTCCTGATATCATGTTTTTTATGTAGATTCCACCATGCCATACATTAGTGTTGATTCCTCCCTGAAAATAACAGTACTAACAGTTACTCATGTTTCATTCATCCATGTTTGAAGATTCACAGATATGAGCACTACACAGAGTAGATGACACTCACAGCAACACTGATTCCCAAGCTACCATTGATCTTTCCAAGCTCCATGTTGATCACTTCACCTGGCTTCAGGCTGAAACTGGAGGAGGTATTGGAGAGCCCATCCTTCACAGCATAAAAAAAAATATTTGTAATTATTTTTGACTCACGTGAGACATTTCCCAATAAAACTGGACACTATACAGTGCTACAAGACACACCTTAATATCCAGAATCCGCACAACAGGTATGTGCAGCTTTTTCCCCATTTTAGGAGCCATGATATTAGAGAGGGTCTCCTCCAGTTCTTCCATGACAGGCCTGTACTCTGCATTAAGTGTGCTTTGGGAGTCAAATCCTTTTTCCAGCATCATCCCTAGATTACTTGTAGCCAGAGAGGTCTTACTGTCCTGAAGATACTCTATTCGAGAGAGAAAAAAATAAATTATATATATTTTTTGTATCTAGCAGTTGTTGGCTTTGTCAGTTTTTATGAAACGTGTCATTTTTGCAGCACTAGTTTCACAAAAGGAAGCTACAAAAATAAGCAGTGTTTTAAACAGGTTTCCCAAACACTCCCCTAACTCCCCAAACTCATTGGTTGTGTCAATTTTGCTGTGTATGGCTAGTCGGGATTCTCAAACAAACAGAGCAAATCTTTGATAGCACCACAGAGCTACAATGTGTATATTTTTTGTGGAAAATAACTTACGAATAGCTTATAGTCTCTGCATACTGGGATAAGAGAAATTATTTGAACATTAACCCTCTGGGGTCGATGGACGCACCGGCGCATCCTGATGGATTTTTTCGTCATTACAGTGGAAACAACATAAAATTCTCCATAATTTTGGGGCATACAGATAAGTGTAAGACATCATTAGAGACTCTAAAGGGTCTACTTTTATTTGTGTACACTCACAATAACAACAAAACCTTGTGCTTTTGTAAAATAAAGAAAATAAAAAGGGTGAGCTGTAAGCAGTCTCTGTGTTCGTGAGCATATTTCTGAAACATGTCACAAACATGAACTGAAACTCTGTGAATACTTATCATACAAACATGAAACATATGTCTAAAGAAAGATTAAAATGTCTACTATTAAATAAAACAATTCAAATTTAAAACAAATACTCCACCAGCAGAGCACACCATCCATACACTAATGTGCTGAGATAATCAAATCAAATGGTAAACACCACCAACTGTGCCTTAAAACAAAGTCATTCACTTTTCTGCGCATTTGAAAGACAGCACGATACACAAGTGAGAAAAATCCTGGATAGTGATGAAGAGTTACAATTTTCCTCAGAAGAGGAGCGGGACTCCGATGAACGTTTGAATTTTGAAGAGAGACTTGATCCAGCTGAGGATACAATTTTGGATGAGTAAGTCATTTAGTTTTCATTAGTTGACTTGCTATTTTATATAAACATGTACATATTTTACTAGTGGGACTGTTTCCAGATTTGCAAGCCAGGATTCAGAGTATTGACATTTGAAATATGACTCCTAATAAGCAGGTTTTAGTTACATTTAAATGCTGCTTCGGCTAAAGAAGGCATTTCAATTGTATGCTGTATGATATAAATATGATATGTAATATGATATAAAAATAAAATGAATGTTTAGATTATATTTTAAATAGCGTTTATGCTGCCTCATTATCATCAACAAAGCTTGTAAATATGTGTTCAGGTTATATGAGTAAAAATGCACTTTAAATATCCCCATATTAGAAAATCAGCATATTATCATGATTTCTGAAGGATCATGTGACACTGAAGACTGCAGTAATGATGCTGAAAATTCAGCTTTGATCACAAATGCATTTTACAATATATTCAAATAGAAAACTGTCCTTTTAAATGGTATTTTTTATTGTATGTTTTTACTGTATTTTGGATCAAATAAATGCAGCCTTGGTGAGCAGAAGAGACTTCTTTTAAACGGTAGTGTAGGTCTAAAATTAAGTAAAGTCTTTATGTAAAGAAAATGTATAGGCAGATTACTTCTTTTAACTTAAAACTAGATTTTGATAATTAAGTCTCCTTACATTCATTCTCTTTCTGTCACATTCCTCATTGATAGGCCCAGGGGAGGGATCTTTTGTCTCCTCGGGTATGAATTACAATCAATATTCATTATAGTTCACGCCTCCTCACTTATTACTTTTCTAACACTAAAAGTGTCTTACAAAAGTTCAATTACTATATTGTTTTGTATTAATGAGGGATCAGGATGGGTTTCACATCATTTTGTAGCAAAAACTCTAGGCTACAAGATCCAGTTCTCAAAAGGCTTGTGGATAAATGTTTAGTATGTGTTATATGGCCTAAAAGTACAACCTATAAGTGCAACCCCAATTCCGAAAAAAGCTGGGACAGTATGAAAAATGCTAATAAAAACAAAAATTAGTGATTTGTAAATTATATTCATCCTTTGCTATATTGAAAGCACTACAAAGCAATTAGGCACTAAAGACACAAGTTTGTTAAGTTTAAAAAGTGGAATTTTCTTTATGTACACAATTGTCCTTCATAACATTCTCATTTGGAGAAATGTCAGGACTGCAGGCAGGCCAATCTAGCACCCACAATCACTCTCTGCTTACATAGCCATGCACTTGTAATCTGGGCAGTATGTGGTATGAAGTTGTCCTTCTGGAAAATACAGGGACGTCCCTGGAAAAGAAGGTGCTGGATGGCAGTATATGTTGGTCCAAAATTTTTACATATCTGTCTGCATTCATGGTGAACCTACAGATGTGCAAGTTACCCATGCTATGGGCACTGACACACCCCTGGCCCATACAGACACTGGCTTTTGGACCAGACACTAATAACAGCTTGGATGGTCCTTTTCCTCTTTGGCCTGGATAATATGACGGCTGTGTTTAAAAAAAATACAAAATTAAATGTGGACTCTTTGGACCAAAAAACACAGTTCCACTGTCCTACTTTCCATCTAAGATGAGACCGAGACCAGAGAAGTCGGCAGCGCTTCGGTACAGTGTTGGTGTAGGGCTTCTGCTTTGCATAGAAAAGTCTTAACTTGCATCTGTGGATGCAGCGGAGAATGGTGTTGACTAACAAAGGTTTACTAAAGTAATCCCAAACCCATGTTCATTATATCAATTACAGATGAATTCTGTTTTTTTAAGACAGTGATCTCTGAGGGATCAGAGATCACATGCATTCAGAAGTGTTTTTTGTCTTGCCTTTACACACCGAGATTTGACCAGATTCCTTGAATCTTTTAACTATATTATGAACTGTAGAGGGTGAAATGCCCCAAATCATTCCAATTTGTCTTTGGGGAACATTGTTCTCAAAGTGCTGGATTTTTTGCTGAAGCATCTCTTGGCAAATTGACAAGTTTTGAACCATCCTTGCTCTTGAAGGACTAGGCTGATTTTGGAGGCTCCCAATACACCATTGACTCACCTGTTTAACCATCTCAACTTTTTTGAAGCATGTTGCAATCATCTGATTTGAAATTACAGTACATTTTCAAATATAGTGATTTCAGAATAGCAAAGAGTGAATATAATTTTCAAATCACTCCTTTTTGTTTTTATTAGCATTTTTCATACTGTCCCAACTTTTTCAGAATTGGGGTAATAAATGCATGGAGACAGAGCATTTGAACAAAGTGGAATTACATGATACAACATACAATAGATCAAAACGTACGTTTGGGTTGAGAAACAATGAGCTCCACTTCATCTGGGCTGTTCTGCAGGATGGCAGCAGCTGTATTAAACATCATGCCCTCTAGACTGATCTTATTCAGAGAGATCAACCGACCACCTAAACATAAATGAGAAAAGCTGAAAGTCTTTTTCTTTCTTTATTTGGTAATAAAAGGTGGAAGACAGTCAATATTATACCTGGTCTGATTCTGCCATCCTTTTCAGCTGGCCCGTCGGGAACAATGGATGCAATGAAAATGCCAAGATCTAACCTTCCTGTGTTGTCCTCCCCAACTATTACAAAGCCTGCACAACAACAGTGATACACACAGATATTATCAAATGTTTAAAAAGAAATAGCTGAGCCAAAAACACAACTTCTGTCATCAATTACTGATGTTGTTCCAAACCTGTATAACTTTCATATTCGGTGAACAATCCCTTTAATGCTATACAAAAGATGCATAAAAGCTGCTTTTATATTTGAAACTCATTTTTTTCTCACCAAAGCCAAGCGTGGGATCTTTCTTCAGAGTAACACAAATTATTTCTCTTTCTGGGGTAGTTCTTGTGGGAGTGTCTGCAAATTTTTTTTAAAATTTAAAATAATAATTTTATCAAGTACTCACAAATATTGACAAATGTTGCTTAGAATCAGTTAAAATTCAACACCTTTACCTCTTATAGATGATGTAGTGGAATGAACCTCTGAGTCCTGCTTTTGCAAAGAGACATTGGACATTATCCGGTAAATTGGTGAACTAAAAGTTTCCAGTGGGCTGCGGAGAGACAAGATCAACACGAAGGGCCTTTATTTTATATATATATATACACACACATACACACACACACACACACACACACATACACACACACATATATATCTATACAACAGTTAGTTCCAGTCCTTGAATCTGATTGGACAAGAGACGTTGCATGAGCACTGATGGTCTGACACATCAGCACTCCAACACTTCACTGTGTGTGTATCACTCACACACAAACACACACACACACATCCATCCTTGTTTATCTAAGAACTTGTTCGATACAGCACAAGCCGTGATACTATTTCTGAAGTGACATTTTTTAATTACTAACGGAGGCTTGGACACATCATTTGGTTGGAACCAGCAAAGGCAGATTCTGATTTGTTGCATAAGAAAGTAGTTCCATGCACAAATTAGTTTTTTATGACTGTACTCAGTTGTTCCTAATTTTAAAAAATGTACTTGTTCATTAACTGTTGTATATAAGCAATATCACACTCGCAAAAGTGCTATATGGCCCTAAATCAGCACTGCTGTGATTACCTACGGCACTCGGTCTGCGCCCGAATCACAGCAGTGCTGATGTAGGGCCATATTGCATTCTTGCTCATGTGTTATTGCTTTAAATATATATATACTGTTGAAATCAGAAGTTTATGTACACTTAGGTAGAATTCATTCAAACTAATTTTTTAACCACTCCACTGATTTAATATTAGCAAACTATAGTTTTGGCAAGTCTTTTAGGACATCTACTCTGTGTTAACTGTGCCTTTAAGCAGCTTGAAAGATTTCAGAAAATGATGCAAAGCCTTTAGACAAATTAGCTTCTGATTGGAGGTGAACTTAATTTTAGGTGTACCTGTGGATGTATTTTAAGGCCTACCTTCAAACTCAGTGCCTCTTTGCTTGACATCATTGGAAAATAAAAAGAAATCAGCTAAGACCTCAGAAAAAAAACGTGGACCTCCACAAGTCTGGTTCATCCTTGGGAGCAATTTCCAAACACCTGAAGGTACCATGTTCATCTGTACAAACAATAGTATGCAGGTACAAACGCCATGGGACCACACAGCCATCATACCGCTAAGGAAGGAGATGCATTCTGTCTCCTAGATATGAGCATAGTTTGGTGTGAAAAGTGCAATCAATCCCAGAACAACAGTAAAGGACCTTGTGACGATGCTGGAGGAAACAGGTAGAATAGTATCTATACCACAGTAAATGAGTCCTATATCAAAATAACCTGAAACACTGCTCAGCAAAGAAGAAACCACTGCTCCAAAACCAACATAAAACAAGACAAAGACCTTACTTTTTGAAGAAATGTCCTCTGGTCTAATGAAATAAAAATGTAACTGTTTGGCCATAATGACCATTGTTATTTTTGGAGGAAAAAGGGTGAGGCGAAGCCAAAGAACACCATCCAAACCATGAAACATGGGGGTGGCAGCATCATGTTGTGGGGGTGCTTTGCTGCAAGAGGGACTGGTGCACTTCACAAAATATATGGCATCATAATGAAGGACATTCATGTGGATATATTGAAGCAACATCTCAAGACATCAGCCAGGAAGTTAAAGCTCGGCCGCAAATGGGTCTTCCAAATGGACAATGATCCCAAGCATACCTCCAAATTTGTGGCAAAATGGCTTAAAGACAACAAAGTCAAGGTATTGGAGAAGCCATCACAAAGCCCTGACCTCAATCCGATGGAAAATGTGTGGGTAGAACTGAAAAAAATACATGTGCGAGCAAAGAGGCCTACAAACATGACTCAATTACACCAGTTCTGTCTGGAGGAATGGGCCAAAATTCCAGCAACTTATTGTGAGAAGCTTGTGGAAGGCTACCCAAAATATTTGACACAAGTTAAACAATTTAAAGGCAATGCTACCAAATACTAAAAAAGTGTATGTAAACTTCTGACACATTAAGCTGAAATAAATAATTCTCTCTACTAGAGCAGGGAATTTTTCTACAATTAAATATCTCACATGAATTGTGAAAAACGTCTCGGTTACGTATGTAACCTCCGTTCCCTGATGGAGGGAAAGAGACGTAGTGTCGAAGAAGCGACACTAGGGGTCTCTCTTGAGCGTCGAAAGATACCTCTGATCTATGAAAAAAGGCCAATGAGAGTTGACGAAGAGTATTTGCATACTCCGCCTCCGGATACGGATATAAAGGCGAGAGAAATACATTCAGGATTTTTCTGAGGAGCCGGGAGTGTACCATGCCCCACTTTGGGCATGTGGGAGGAAATGGCGCGGTGGTAGATCCAACCTCGAGGAGGGGGGAGTTGCTACAACACGGCGACCGGAGGGCAGCGAAGGACTGCCTAAGGGAGACGCGGGTCAGCTCGTAAGGTGACCGTACCGCGGAAATACACACAGGAGGAGTCCCGTAGGAGGCCTGATCTGTGGAGCACCTATTCCAGTAGGGGTAGCCGGAGGTACCCGTAGTGGACTGGACCAGCACGTTCCTCCGCTGAACTGCTGCGGGCCCGAAGGGCTAGGGAGGAATCAACCAGGGACCTAGGTCCTCTGGGACAAAAGCGCACTGTTTTGCCTTGGCAGAGGGAAACGGCGCTGGAACAAGCGGTTCACCCGGTCAGATCGTCGACGTGTACCGAGTTCTACGGGCTCGGACCTGAGAGAACACGGGACGAGACTGACTCAACCCTGAGATTGTAGAATCTCGTAAAGGTGTTAGGTGCTGCCCAGCCCGCAGCTCTGCAAATGTCTGCTAGGGAGGTGCCCCTCGCCAGTGCCCATGAGGATGCCTAGTGGAGTGGGCCCAAACCCGTAAGGGGGGTGGCACGGCCTGGGTGTGGTAGGCCAATTGAATGGCCTCCACCACCCAGTGAAACAACCTCTGTTTGGAGACAGCGTTCCCTTTCTGCTGTCCTCCAAAGCAGACAAAGAGCTGCTCAGAGCGCCTAAAGCTCTGGGTGCGTTCCAGGTAGGCACGCAAGGCACGTACCGGACACAATAGTGAGAGGGCTGGGTCTGCCTCCTCCCGGGGCAGTGCTTGTAGGTTCACTACCTGATCTCTAAAGGGCATGGTAGGAACCTTGGGCACATAGCCCGGTCGAGGTCTTAGGATCACATGAGTGTCTGCCGGACCGAACTCCAGGCAAGTGTCGTTAGTAGAGAACGCTTGCAGGTCCCCGACCCTCTTGATGGAGAGCGAGCGCGATCAGCAGGGCCGTCTTTAGAGAGAGGGCCCTGAGTCCAGCTGATTCTAGCAGCTCGAAAGGGGATCTCTGAAGACCGGCGAGGACCACCGAGAGATCCCAGGAGGGGAACAGGTTTGGCCGGGAGGGGTTTAACCTCCGGGCACCTCTTAGGAACCTGATGATTAAGTCGTGCTTGCCCAGAGACTTGCCGTCTACTGGGTCGTGGTGAGCTGCGATAGCGGCAACATACACCTTCAAGGTGGACGGGGACAGCCTCCCCTCCAACCTCTCCTGTAGGCACAGGAGCACCGACCTAACTGCGCACCTCTGTGGGTCTTCTGCCCGGGAAGAACACCAATTGACGAACAGACGCCACTTCAGGGCGTAGAGTTGCCTGGTAGAAGGGGCTCTGGCTTGGTTGATCGTGGCTACGACCGTGGGTGGTAGACCAGCTAGATCTTCCGCGTCCCGTCCAGGGACCAGACGTGGAGGTTCCAGAGGTCTGGGTGCAGATGCCAGAGCGTGCCCCGTCCCTGAGAAAGAAGGTCCTTCCTCAGGGGAATTCGCCAGGGAGGGGCTGTTGCGAGGAGCACGAGGTCTGAGAACCAGGCCTGGGTGGGCCAGTAAGGAGCCACGAGAGTGACTTGCTCCTCGTCCTCCCTGACCTTGCACAGCACCTGTGCAAGAAGGTTCACTGGGGGAAATGCGTACTTGCGCAGCCCCACCGGCCAGCTGTGTGCCAGTGCATCTGCCCCTAGGGGAGCCTCTGAGCGGGCGTACCAGAGCGGGCAGTGGGAGGTCTCTCGGGAGGCAAACAGGTCTACCTGGGCCTTGCCGAACCGTTCCCAAATCAGCTGAACCGAGTGGGGGTGAAGCCTCCACTCTCCGCCAGGCAAGCGTTGTCGTGACAGCGCGTCCGCCATCACATTGAGGTTGCCGGGGATGTGAGTGGCACGCAGCGACCTGAGTCGGTGCTGGCTCCAAAGGAGGAGACGACGGGTGAGTTGCGACATGTGACGGGAGCGTACGCCGTCTTGGCGATTTATGTACGCGACCGCAGTGGTGCTGTCCGACCTGACCAGGACATGTTTGTCGCGAATTAACGGGAGAAACTGCCGCAGGGCTAGAAGGATGGTCAACAACTCAAGGCAGTTGCAAACCCGTTGCAAACGGCACCCCAACCCAATCTGGAGGCGTCGGTCATGACCAGGACGCGTCTGGACACCTGCTGTAGGGGTACTCCAGCCCGTAAGAAACAGAGGTCTGTCCAGGGGTTGAATGTTTGTTGGCAGGTGGGGGTGATTGTTACCCGGTGCGTGCCGTGGCGCCATGGTCGTCTCGGGACTTGGGTCTGGAGCCAGTGTTGGAGCGGTCTCATATGCATCAACCCCAGCGGCGCGACTGCCGCGGAGGACGCCATATGCCCCAGGAGCCTCTGGAAAAGTTTTAAGGGGACCGCTGTGCCTGGCCTGAAGGCGGCGAGGCAGTTCAACACTGAATGGGCACGCTCGTTGGTGAGACGTGCGGACATTGAGACCGAGTCTAACTCCATCCCGAGAAAAGAGATGCTCTGAACTGGAGCGAGCTTGCTCTTTTCCCAGTTGACCTGAAGCCCCAGATGGCTGAGGTGCCTGAGCACCTGGTCTCTGTGGGCGCATAGTAACTCTCTCGAGTGGGCCAGAATGAGCCAGTCGTCGAGGTAGTTGAGTATGCGGATGCCGGCTTCTCGGAGCGGAGCAAGAGCTGCCTCTGCGACTTTCGTGAAGACGCGAGGGGACAGAGACAGGCCGAAGGGGAGGACTTTGTACTGGTACACCTGGCCCTCGAAAGCAAACCGCAGGTAGGGGCGGTGTCGGGGCAGGATGGAGACATGGAAGTACGCGTCCTTCAGGTCTATCACTGCGAACCAATCTAGATGCCGGACGCAGGTTAAAATGTGTTTCTGCGTGAGCATCTTGAACGGGAGTTTGTGCAACGCTCGGTTGAGAACTCGAAGGTCCAAGATTGGTCGTAAGCCGCCGCTTTTCTTGGGTACGATGAAGTAGGGGCTGTAGAAACCCTTCTTCATCTCGGTTGGAGGGACAGGCTCTATCGTGTCTTTGGCCAGAAGAGTCGCGATTTCCGTGCGCAGGGAGTGGGCGTGTTCGCCGTGTACTGCGGAAAAGCGGACGCCCATGAAGGGGGGCGGGGGCCTGGCAAACTGAATTGCGTAACCGAGTCGGATGGTCCGGGCCAGCCAGCGAGACGGGTTGGGAAGTGAAAGCCACGCGTCCAACCTCTGCGCTAGGGGCACCAAAGGGACTGTTAATTTGGACATACCCGGCGGGGCTTCGCAGCAGGGCGGAGCAGGTAGGGCAGCGTTGGGCAGCGACGGGGCGACCCGCGGCTGAGGTGCTGAGAAAAGACTCAAAGCACTTACCTTGCTCCGCACACCCGGCTGGGGGCGGGTTAGCGACTGAGGAGGAGGTCCTGGGTATGCGTCCTCTAGACTCATCGGAACCGGCCGGCCGGGGGACAGTCGTGGGGCTGAAGACGGGTGGTCCGTGTCCAGGAAGCCAGGACTGTTGAGATCTAAGGGCAAAGTGCCGTGAGAACGGCATTTGCGGGCCAGGTGACCCAGAGACATATTATTGAGAATGTGGGTACCGCAACCCCGTCTAAGGGGGAGCGGCAAATTAAATTGTTTGAAAACAAAAGATTCTCCTCCCGGCCCTCCACCGGGGGACGGAGTGGTCTTACCACCTCCGGAGCTAACGTCTGTGTCGCTGGGTCGTCCGTCTCAGGACCGCCTAGGAGCCTTCCGGGTCCTCGGGGGAGTCCGGGAGACGTCTGCTTCCTGCGGTGTGCTCTACGCAGGGGCCGAGAGCTGGGCCCGGGTTGAGGCGGAGCAGGTTTCTTAGCCGCAGGGGGACGCCCTCGGCGAGCAGACGGGGCAGTGGCCTTGGCGGCAGGTTTGCGGCGAGGCAGGATGTGAGAAATAGCCTCCGTCTGTCTTCTCACCGCGGAGAACTGCTGGGCGAAATCCTCGACGGTGTCGCCGAAGAGGCCAAGCTGGGCCGGATAGGCAGACCGGCCCGGAGGCGAGTCGCCGTTACCTCGAGGCTGGACGGAGGTAAACGAGCGTGTCGGGGGGCGGGTGGTCCGCGGGGACGTGCCCGGCGGAAGCGCACCCACTGCCCTCCCCAAATCGCCTCCAGCGCCAACCACATCGTCCTCAATCCCGTGGGAAGAAGGAGCGATACGGGGGGCGGATGGAGTGGCGTGCTTTCTATTGAAAGCGAGCCGCGACCGCAACGTTACCATGGTCATGTTCTCGCAATGAGAACATGAACCATCCACAAACGCTGCCTCGGTGTGATCGGCGCCCAGACACACGAGACAGCGCCTGTGGCCGTCAGAAGCGGAGAGCACTCTACCGCATCCAGGAACTACACAGGGGTTGAATAGCATCTTTATAAAGACGCGCCCTGAAAAGGGCGTTCAACACCGCTGTGTATTGCTCTTTTAGAGAAATAAACTCTTTATGCTTAAGAAATATAACTCTTTGGAAAGGGAACTCTTTCAGCTCTGCGCTGTCGAAGCGCCCAGGGGCAAACTGCACGCCGGCAGAGAAGAGAAAACAGCCGCTGAAGTGCGCCGTAAATCCAACAGCAGCAGTGCGTGAGAGGATCAGAAGCAAGATCAGTTGTGTATATATATATATATATATATATATATATATATATATATATATACACACTGTACAAGACTTTTGCACAGTACTGTATATGTACACACACACACACACACACACACATACACATACACACATACATACACATATATATATATATATATATGTGTGTGTGTTTGTGTATGTTTATGTTTGTTTACGAAGACAATTTTTATGTTACAAACTGGTAATTAAAGGTACTGTGCAAAAGTCTTTGGCACATACATTTTTCACAAAAACATGTTCATGTTCATTGTTCATTATTCATGCTTCAGAAAAACATTTGCCTTAAGATGGTTATTTACTGTATATCTTCAGTTTTAGTGTGTAAATAGGAAATATAAATTTTAGACTCCATTCCTTTTGCAAATAAACAGAATAGAAGAACAGAGAGCCCTGCAACAGATGGCATGGCCCCCATAGAGTCCCCAACTGAACTCTGAGACAGAAGCAATTGAGATTGCCTAAAAAGATAGAAGAACTGTGGTGAATTTTCCAAGAAGCTTGGAAAATCCTATCTTCCAACAACAAGGAAAAACTGTGTCCAGGTGTACCAATGAGAATTGGTGTTGTTTTTAAGGTAAATATTGGTTTACTGGACTTTGCATGACATTAATTGATCAATAAAAAAATATTTATGGCGTTATATTTGAAGACATCCCTACTGCGCAATAAAAACCTTTTTCACAGTGCTGTATATACATACATATATATACACACACACATATATATATATTTCCATTGTGATTTCAATGATGTGCAGAGCAGAGTCCTTTAAAGTACCTGCAGCTTTGGCTATGGTCTTTCAGTTCACTCAGAGCTCTCGTTTCAGGAATGTAATTTATTTCATTCTGCTGTTGTGTCCGAACACCGATCTTTGCTGACAGGTCATCACAGGACTTGCTCATAAAGTCATTTTGTAATGCATTCAAACCAACATTATTGAGCACAATTTCAGAGCATGACAGCCTCTTCATCTGTTCATGTCGAGCACGGCATATTGACGAATATTTTGCTATGTTTGCATCTAGAACAAAAGATAATAGAATTAATTAACTCCAAGAAATTCAGCTTATTCACAAAGTGCTAACACATTATAATAAGATTCCATTCATTAACACAGTTAATGCAACTAACAATGAACAATATATTTTTACAGCATTTATTAAGTTTTGTTAATGTTAGTTAATAAAAATACAATTGTTTATTGTTTACATTAGTTCATAGTGCATTAACTAATGCTAACAATGATTTAAAAAATGTATTACTATATGATGAAATGAACATTAACCAAGATTAATAAATTAAGTAAAAGTATTGCTTGTTGTTAGTTCATATTAACTAATGTTAACAAATGGAACCTACTCGTAAATTGTTTCCCACAAAGCATTCAGACACATGATTATAATAAAAAGAGCAAAATAACTAACAACTAAAATAATGGCACTTTAGATTATAAACAATAGAAATACTGTTAAAAATTAGGCTCTGTATGCAGAAATATTTTGCGAATACTTCCACACACCTGAAGCTAAACAGTAGTTTAGTTGACGAGAGGTCATCTCACTATGAAACTTGTGCTGGGCTGAGCAGAGGTTCAGCAGGTATTGTGCGATCTTTGAGCTCTCTGTCACAAACGAGTGCTTCTTCCCACTTGGGCTGCACTCAATTGTGAATTTTCTTCTCTGTGACAGGATCAAAATATAAAAAAAACTACATCCAAAAAACACTTTCAAACAACTTTAAAATGGCATGTTATTGGATTTCATTAAGTATTTAACCAAATCAAACAATGTAAGCTACACAAATAACAATTGTGAACTTACACTTGTTGAGAGACAGTCCGTCTCTGACCAATGAAATCTGTGGCTTAATATTCGAGAATTGCTCTTGACCTCATAAACAAGAATTCCTTTGGCACATATTCCTAAAATCAGCTCTCCAATAACAGGCTTCCTTTCCCGGGCAACTCTGTGAAACAGCACCCCATACTCTGGTAGCTGCTGTGCAATCTATAAAGGCATGTAAGACATTGAAAATGAAGACTATGATCAAACATCCAGATAATTTGAGCAAAACAACAATAACATTATTATGTAATCGTATTCAGTTGTTCTTAGGAATGTGTAATGCGTAGGTTAGCGAAATTACACGTGTCAGACGTTGTGTACATGCTTATTAATTTGATGCTCTTCCCCAAACCCAGTATCTAAGCCTAACCATAGAGTCTATAAGGATGATTTGAAGCATAAAGAGTATGTTTTGTATGAGAAAAGAAAGTAACTGTTGTGTTTTAAGAGGAAATGAGGGACAGTCACCTGATTGTTTGACAGTTAAAAGTCAAAACAGTATTTAAAACTATTAGAAATTAAATCCCTAAAGTCTTAAATTCTGTTTTGATGAAGAAAGAAACTCGGATACATCTTGGATGGCCTGAGGGTGAGTAAATTATCAGCAAATATTAATTTTTGAGTGAACTATCCTTTAAGTGAGTTGTCTCACTGTGGGATATGCCCCTTATGCGTATTCCTCAGAAGCCCTATTACATTGCGTCAGCCCTTATTGGCTGGCAGACGTGACGCTCGCGTCTGGGAGTGGCTCCAGTATAAAATGAGCAACACAGTGTCACTTCAACGTTCAAAACAAGAACACCTCTTCTTCGCTTCACACAACAAGTAGGATGATCCGGTGAGACACCTCATATGGAAGAAGTTGTCTCATCACCCATTTTGCCCTCTGCAGCCTGTTGCATCTCATAGAAAGACTTTGCAGCCTGCGCTACCACAGTTGGCCACGGAATATTTTGTTTCTCTGTTATGCGTTTGCACACATTTTGCAGATCAATGCTGAGAAGTGGAGAGGATGGTGCATCACCCGCCTCTTCTGTGGTTCCCATCGCGGCGAGGGGGTGTGCCAATTGTGCAGGGGGAAGGAAAAGGGAACCCTCAAAATCTTCCTTCTCAGAGAAATGAAAATCAGACTGTCGCTCGTCCTCATCTGTAGGTAGGCATACCGTGGTAGGCAGCTCTACAGAAATGGATACCTGTGGGGCAGTAGCCAAAGCAGGGCTAGCTGACGTAAGGGGATCCTGGCCCAACAGGCTAGCTTGGCAAGCTAGTCTGCGACAAAGGCTCTTCATGGTGAAATGTACACAATGATTACATTATCCCAGGTTGTCAATCGCCGCTTGGGCATGTTTCAGCCCATGACATGCAGAGAAAACCTGGTGTGTGTCTTTGCATGAAATTGTGTTCCCACAACAGCAAAGCCGCAAAGAATCCCCCACGCTAGCCAAAGTACTCTGCATTGCAGCAGCCATTTAGCTGGAATGCTGAAGAAATCCTATCAATTAGCTGGAGAGCAAATTGCAGAATAAAATGAATACGTTGTGGTGGCCAGTAATTTGTCAAATGAACTCTGTACCAGAATGAGTAGTCAGCGGCCAGTGTGGATCCTCATCTATGTCTATTTCCAACAGTAATCCAGACTTCTGGAGTGAAGCGAGAAGAGATTTTTAAATAATGAAGTGACAATGTGTTGCTCCTTTTATACTGGGAAGCGGAGCCACTCCCAGACACGAGCGTCACATCTGCCAGCCAATAAGAGCTGGCGTAATGCAATAGGGCATTCTGAGGAATGTGGTATCCCACATTGAGACACCGAAGCAGGGATGGATTATGACTTGCAAAGACCCCAGGGGGGTCAATCCATTGTTGATGGATTTTCGAGCAGGGGGATCGCCAATTTGGATCACGCAACCTTAAAGCCAGTCAAGGGCCCCTGGTAGTAAAGGGCCCCTGGGCACTGGCCCCATTGGCCGGGTCGGTAATCCATCCCTGCTTGAAAAAGAACTGAAAATGCCTTCAAACTCTGAAAACAGAAAAACTGAAATATAAACAAAAAATATGAATAACTAAAACTAAAGATCATATTGTGAAAACTAACAAAAGCAAAACTAAATTGAAAGGACAAATTTTTTATTTTTTTAATCTAAAATAAATTTAAATCCCAAACAATAACAACCTGTCTGATAGTTAATTTTCTTTTTTGTTGTGCAATAGAGTTCTACAAGCATAACAATAGTCTTTTTATAATGAGACTTAAGTTAAAATAAAACTACCTTTAAGAACTCAATCTCAGCCTCCTCTGGAAGCATTTGGGCATTACTGGCATGTAACCTTGGCAACTCCTCTCTTAAACATGGCAAGGCCACTTTCTCTATGACACTCTTAGAGATGTACTGCTCCATCTGGAAATAGTTCTTCCCATAAACCTGAAAAAGAGTTATATCTCAGAATACTTTGTCTTTTCGACAATGGCTATGTCTGTTAAATATGATAAAGTCCTATCTGACTCACTTCAGGCATGTAGTCTCCAAACTCAGCCTGCAGTGCTAGCGCTGCCAGAAACAATGCTGTTTCTTCATTACAGTACACTCTGTCCTCAAGAATGTCTCTCCTCAATTGGAGATAGTATTGGTGACGTGTAAGTCGATGCCTTTTAAAAGTAATTTAACACACACACACACACGCACGCACACGCATGCACGCACACGCACACACACGCACACACACACACACAAAAGTAAGCATTAGTATGAAATGAGAAGACTTAATTGCAAACTACTAGGTATATTGTCCATTAAACAGAAAATTAAATCATGATTTAAACACAATTATTAAGCCAATCTAAAACAGTAAAATACATACAATATGTAGGATATGTCATCAGAGAAGAATTTGACACGGAGAAAAATGGTAAATTTTGCGCAAGCCACTTTCTTCCAGGAATCTGGGGCAACTTTGGATATTTTTGTCTCATGGTCCAAAAAGAAATATTCACCATCTACATTAGAAAATAAAATGAACACCAAGATGAAACTTTTTGACTTCACTAGTTAATTTTAAATGGCTCTGCAGTGTACAAATGCATTTTTAAACTATATAGTTTCTGCATGAATAGTAATTTGTGAAATGCTGTAATCCTAAATACTTTTAGATGGAGTTTAGCATGGACATGTCAACTTTCCAAATGTTTTTTTAAGTCAACTACACATGCCCTTTGATGTGAGTTTAATATTACATAAGTACTTGATCTCTCTCAGTTATAAACAGCACAAAAAAGAGCAATAAAAATGTATTCTGGACAGTTACATAGCTGAATGACATGGAAGAGCATTGCATTACCATCAATGAAAGCAAGGCCAAAGTAGAAGTGCTCCACAAGGTTAGCGTGAGCTACAACCATGTCGAAGACATCTCTCCCACGTGACTTGATGTCACATTTCACTGTCAAACACTGCTCGTTTGGCATGATCACATTAACTTCCCTTTGAGACAAGCCTGACTTGCCTTTCTTCGACTGTATTGATCGGGAGAGAAAGAGAGAGAGGAGATAATACTAAGCAATTTTAGTGGCCAGTACAATGTTATAACACATTAAACCTCTTAACAGAATATCGAATGCTTAATTCGAAAGAGCATATGATATATGTAACAGTAATATTAAAACTCATTTTACCACTATAGATCCAGGCAGCTCTAAAACGATCTGAGGTTCATCAGTCATTCTGGTAAACTCAGGTCCTAGACTCTACAATTGAAATATGAAAACAGATAACACTATGTAACACAATTTTTGTTCCTGGGTAGTAAGTGTTATTTCCTAATTGCTTATGCCTCAAAAGTATAGAAAATGGCTATTATTCCCCACAAACTTTGCTTTTGTGACCAGGACAGTGATATTTTGAAATGTATCTATTTCCAATGAGAAAACTTTTCATCTTTTCGTTCACATAAAGACAGAAAAAACAACATATGAATCCAAATGACCACGTATTTATACTAAAGTAATACAAAAATGTCTACAAAAGATTTAGAAGTGAGTAGTTTTTCGAAATTTACGATTATACTGTAAATCACTTTCATGAATCAGCCCCCAAATGTAGTCTCCCATCATGTTCTCGTTATACTGTCCTTGGTAGCGGCATTCAAAGTCCAGTATATCCTGATGGAAGCGCGCGCCTTGCTCATCTGAGTACGTTCCCATGTTCTCCTTGAATTTATCAAGATGAGTATCAAGGATATGGACTCTGAGGAACATTGTACAGCCCATTGTGCCATAGTTCTTCACCAGAGTCGCTTTCTCCTTACTAGTGAGCTTCTTGGGGATTTCAATGCACTCCAAGTTCTTCTTTATCTGTGGTCCAAAGAAGACACCTGCTTTGACCTTTGCCTCAGTGAGCTTAGGGAAGAAGACTTGAAGGTACTAGAAGGCTGCCGACTCCTTATCTAGAGCTCTGACAAATTGTTTCATAAGGCCCAATTTGATGTGCAGTGGTGGCATCAGCACCTTCCGGGGGTCCAACTGTGGCTCCCACTTGAAGTTGTTCCTCCCCACAGAGAACTCGGTCTGCTGTGGCCAGTCCCGCCTGTGGTAGTGCACCTTGGTATCCCTGAGGTCCCAAAGGCAAAGATAGCAGGGAAACTTGGTAAAACCTGCCTTGAAGATCCATCAGGAATGCTACCATTTTGAAGTCTCCTCTGACCTCCCAGCCGTACTCATCATAATTCAAGGCGTCCAGCAAGGTCTTGATATGTATGCACTTTGGCAGCTGGAACTAAACTGAATTGGTGGGCTTAAGGCCCCTGTATTTATACTACTATTTATATTACTGGAAAGTTCTAGAAAGTTCTACAAGTTACTCCAAGTTTACTCAGCATTGAATCTATCTGCAATGTATCTATCTGCAATGTTCTGGAAAATAGGTACATTTCAAAATATCACTGTCCTGGTCACAAAAGCAAAGTTTGTGGGGAATAATAGCCATTTTCTATACTTTTGAGGCATAAGCAATTTGGAAATAACAATTACTACCAGGAACCAAGAAAATATAATAATAATAATTTGTTACATGTTGTAATAAGCAACTAAAACCAAGACTAGGATTAAGCATACATAATACATTATGCATAAAAGCAGCACATCAGCATAAAGCAGACTGAGCATACAGTGGTTTAAAAAAATTAATTTGGACAATTAAGCCACACTTCAAAATTCATGAATGGTTTTACATAACAGTATATATTTTATATCAAACAAAGTGTCATTTATTTTAAATAGAGCAGAAGCACATCTTCAAGCTAAACATTTGAGAAAAGAAGTTTGTAGAATTTAAATGATAAAACAGTAGATAAAAACAAATAAAAAATTAAGACAAAAGTATTTGGAAATGTTCTGGTTGTCAAATGTACTAGAACATGCCAAGAGTTAAAATACCACACCAGTTTTTTGCTGTAAAAACAGAATTTTAAACAAAACATATATTTATATAGTTTAATTCAAGTAAAGAAAATAAATAGTTGCAAATGTTTTTTAAACTACATTTTGTCATGCTGATGTAAGTAGCTTTACATAAAATCCCTTGCGTTATTTCTGAATATGATAATAACCTCAGTTCTGTAAGTGAAAGGTTGATTCAGTAAGTCATTCATTGTAGAACTTTGTCAGACTCTAAACTGGTATTTCATGTGTTTGTGAGTCTTTTTTACTATTCATTAAAAAAACAATAATTTGCTCATGAATTGGACTACACTGGTCACGCTGTGTTTTTGCGTGCAGCCCGCGGGGACAACTCAGAAACGACGTGTTTTCTTGACATTATTTTGCAATACACTGTCTATTTATCTTGTTGCAAGTAATTTAGACTGCAAGATCACAACTTGGGTCACAAAATCATTTATTCCCTGTTGATTAAGTAGTGGTGGAGAACTGAACTTCACCTGTGGCTACCAATAATTTGCTCATGAATCGGACTACACTGGTCACGCTGTGTTTTTGCGTGCAGCCCGTGGGTACAACTCAGAAACGACGTGTTTTCTTGACATTATTTTGCAATACACTGTCTATTTATCTTGTTGCAATTAATTTAGACTGCAAGATCACAACTTGGGTCACAAAATCATTTATTTGCTGTTGATTAAGTAGTGGTGGAGAACTGAACATCACCTGTGGTTACCCATAGGACACTACTTGTGAATTTGAAGGGGAACTGATTTTACACATCCACTAAAACTGATCATGAAATCAGTTGGTTAAAAGCAATTAAATATAACCAAAATTGGCCAATGTGTCCAAAATTATCCAAATAATTTTTGAGTCCACTGTATAATGCACAATCCAGCAAAGTCACTGAGCACTTTACCATAGCTTTCCTTTGGGAGAGGCTGACCGAAGACTCGCTGACAATAATAGAGGGACTGGAAGGCCGGGCTTCACCCTTGTTGGGAACGTTGAGGTACGTACTCTGCGGCAGCCAGCAACTTGTGCTTCGTCTGTGATGAAGCCCCTGAGAATTTCTAGGATACCATATAGCATTGATTTCTGCCCATCAGAGGCCACATTGCTCAAGGTTCTCAGTGTAATGGTAACTGATAAGTTGATAGTACATTTAAAAGTGCATGACAGAAATTGCTAACCTGTTTGAGATGCCCTGATAGGCCGGAGTCTGACTAGGTCTACTTCTAAGAGACCAGGTTTTATGTTGATGGGAAACTCCTGAAAATTAAAACCAAATAAACTTGATTGAACATTGAAACTAGAAATGATGTCTAAAGGCTCTGCAATAAAGACTAACAAACCCAATGAGTTACACAATTAACAGAAACACTTTACAATGATGATTTTTACATTTAGTTAATGCAAACTTTAATCATGAACAAACAATAAACAATCCTTTTGCAGCATTTATGGTAACACTTTACAAAGAGTATTTGTTTAGTTAAGTATTTTTTTACATTAGTGTGGCACGGTGGAGGGCGGGACCGGCGCGTGATTACGCATGCCCGGTCCCGTATCAGGCTAATTGAGCCGTCAAGAGGGATAAAGGCCACTCGCAGACGGCGATCGAGAGAGAGAGCTTAATCAGCAGACATGTCTGTTGTCCTATGTGTTTGTTTTAAGTTCTTCATTAAAATATTATTTATATTGACAAGCCGGTTTCTCGCCTCTTCCTTGCCCATGAAAATGATCTTCTTTACATTGGTGCCGAAAGCCCGGGAAGGAAGAGGGATACGCCGTAGCGGAGTTCTCGCCACTTCTCAATGGAGCAGCCGCGGCCATCTGCTGGGGGACGGAGGAGCCCAGCCACCTGGACGCGGAGGAACGGCCGCCGACCGCGAGGGGAGGAGGGGCTCCTGGCCGACCGCCTGGAGCGGTTAGGGCCGCTGCCAGGGGCGGGGGAGTCCCCTACTAGCCGCTGGAACGCGGTGGGGTTGGAGACTGCCGACCGCGTGCGGGGAGGGGCTCGCCGCTGACCGCCTGGAGCGGGAGAACCGCTGCCAGGGGCGGGGGGAGGCCCCTTCGACACCCCGGGAACGCGGCGGGGCGTTCCGTCCGCCAGGGGCTGAGGACTGCCTCCGATCTGCCTGGAGAGGTGCGGCTGTTGTCCTGAAGATGGTGGAGAAGTGGCTGAGGAACGAGCTACGGCGTATCAGAGAACCGGCGAGTAAGTTTTTTTTTTTCTCCATTAAATCTCTCTCTCCTCTTTCTCTCGATACCGCTCTGCGTTGGCCTTTTCCCTCTTTTTTTAAATTATGGTGTTCGTGGGAGGGGAGGTACCGCCCAGTGCAGGACCCCCCCCTATTTTTAATTGTTGTTTCCCTCCCCTTGCCCCTCCCTCGTCCAGGTTGATGGGGATGACCCGCCGGCAGACCGCGCGGGAGGCGCCCCCCCCCCAGGGGATGTACGTCAGGCCGGGGGTCCCCAGCCTGAGAGAACGGGGGAGGAGTGTGGCATGGTGGAGGGCGGGACCGGCGCGTGATTACGCACGCCCGGTCCCGTATCAGGCTAATTGAGCCGTCAAGAGGGATAAAGGCCACTCGCAGACGGCGATCGAGAGAGAGAGCTTAATCAGCAGACATGTCTGTTGTCCTTTGTGTTTGTTTTAAGTTCTTCATTAAAATATTATTTATATTGACAAGCCGGTTTCTCGCCTCTTCCTTGCCCATGAAAATGATCTTCTTTACAATTAGTTAATTCCTCAGGTATCATAACTAACATTTTAACAGCATTTAATAATCATATTTAATTTAGAAAAAAACATTGTCCATTGTTAGCTCATGTTAGTTCATAATGAACTAACTAATGATAACATATACCACTTTTAATTAATATATCTAAATACATTTGGGCATTAACATTAACCAGGAATAAAAAGTGCTGAATAAGTTTTCCTCATTGTTAGTTCATGCTGACAAATAAAACCTTAATGTAAAGTTTTACTACATGTATTATTTTGATTAATGATATTTATTGATATTTATATCTTGATAAATGTGAATTTTTATGTATACTAACAAATGTTTACATTAAAAGTGGTACACCTTAACATTAGTTAATGTATTATGAATGAATATGAACAATGAACAACAGAATAAATTAATAAATTAACATTAGCCAAGATTAAAAAAAATACAAAATAGCTGTAAAATGTTTAAAATGCATTCTTTCAAAAAAATAAATACATTTTGTTATCATATTAAAAAATGTGTTGTTTTCACCCATTTAAGCCACAATAATTTCTCTAATTTATATTAAATTTTAGAGTTCGGAGTTTCAAACTCAGTGTCCTTCATCAGTAATTATATTCAAACTGGTCAATAAATTTAACAAACTTCTTACTACAGGTTGTAACTTTGTCTTCACTTCTGTTTTTCTTAAAAATGTATGGCGGCAAATAAACATTATTTTCCATTTTAATTCCATTTCCACTGTGTTAACAAATAGAACTTTAAAGTGGTACCAAATTTAAATTACATTTTTATTTAACCAGAAACATAAAACAACAATGAATTCAGCACAGAATTGAATTGATTAATTGATTATAAAATAAAATGCTCACCTTGCTTTGCCTCAGAGTCCAGAGAAAGTTTGTGAGTGTCTCCTGAAGCTCTCCTCCCCTCTGTGTAACCAGTATATGGTCCACGCTTACCTGCTCAACAAGGAGACCTGATCACTACTGAGATGTCCACCACATTGTATACACACTGAAGTTTATACTGCACATGCCCCAGAAAAACCTCTGGAAAGGGGCCAAACAAATGAGCTTTTAACTCTACATTAAGGGTTTACCTTATTGCATCAATGCTTAGATCCTGATTATAACTTTTTGTAATCCCATGTTCGGTTTAATTTAAAACCTTAATCCTATTGTGGACACTGTTTTATTGGTGCAATGGTGCTTTCTTACGCACATATTGGTCAAACTGGAGAGGTCTTATTAATTAGAATTTAACAGAATATAAATTTGAATCCAAGGTATAGGTCTGGATTACCATTAAATGTTTAGTTAATGGCATAGATTAATTTGTGACATCACCCACTTACACTTGTTACGCAAAAGATGTGACGTGCACAGAGTGTAAAATTGCATGTATACTCATTACATGACCTCCTTTGCATATTTTTATTAAAACAGGTTACAGTTACTTTTAACATGCAGTATAAACATTTTGAGAAATTTAACAAGTTTGACTTCACCAGATTCCACAATTTATTTAATTATTACAATTTTATTTTTACAACCTTAAAGGTTCACACAGAATTGTTTTTCCTCATTTAAAAAGTTTTACTACTAAAAATGTGTCCTCCTTCCCTCTCCGTTCCCTTATAAAAATAGAATTCCAAAAACATTCTAAATGAACTCTTATAATTTGGACTGGCAGCGGTTCTAGTGCAGTTGGTGGTTGTGATTGGCACGTCTTGTCGGCATGGGCATCACCGTTTCAGTTTTTAATTTGCCTGGCCCCTCCCTTTCCCACGTCTGCCGGCAGACCCTTCTCTCATTTAACGGGACTATGTCGGAGTGCTATCTAGGTTGGATGTGGTGTCTCTGGCTGGGGAGATAACTGGTGCCCACCACAGTTGCTGCCACAGATTACAGTCCAAAAAAAGGCAACCAAACAATGACCAGTCAGATCATTGTACACTAAAGGTGAGCTTGGTTTGGAGGTGCCTGTAATGGTGCCCCAGCATCCTCTGTAGAGAAAGACACAGCAGAGCACAGAGGCTTAACCGCTGATAAGGGGGTTGGGTTTTGCCGGCAGTGGGGAGTGGGGGGTGGGAGGTGGGTATGTTGGTTGTACTCGCCGGTGGTAGTGGAGCAGCTCCCAGACCTAGAGAGTTGTGTATATCGGAAACACTTTATGATCTGACATCTTAAATTTCATAAAACTGAAATTATATTATTATTATTACTACTGCTACTAAAGCTACTACTACTACTACTACTACTACTACTATTGTTATTATTATTATGCTGCTACTACTATTATTATTATTATTATTATTATTATTATTACTACTGCTACTAATGCTACTACTACTACTACTACTACTACAACAACAACAACAACTACTACTACTACTACTACTATTGTTATTATTATTATTTCTGCTGCTACTATTATTATTATTATTATTATTATTACTACTGCTACTAATGCTACTACTACTACTATTGTTATTATTATTATTACTATTATTATGACTACTACAACTATTATTATTATAACTATGATTGTTTCAAATTGTCTTGATTTCACTCAATGAGTTATATATCCACATTAAATATCCATATTTTTTGCTTCTCTCTCTCTCCACATAACCAGAAAAAATATATTAATGATAATGATTACATTATACCACACTAAATGTATCTATTGCTTAAAAGTATTACTGTACCTGTATACACTACTATATCTATACATCTATATATTTTGTTGTTCCTTTTTTTATGTGTGTGTGTGTGTGTGTGTGTGTGTGTATATATATATGTGTGTCATTGGTCTCTTTTATAAGCTGCTATGTCGTGTTTTTCTAAATATAAACTTTGCTTAAATTGACACAGCGACCTAAAAACTGTATGTTCTTGATGAAACGGAACCGAGACGCTCCAAAAGCGTATGTCTGATGCAGGTGAACCCTGAAGCATCCTTAGAAAGCTCTTATAATAAATCTCGGACTGATTGTTGAATTTAATTGCAAAATGGTTTGCTGTGAACTATGCCAATGATAGTATTATGTTCAATAACATGGAAATATATTGCACAATTGAAACAATATTATGAAACAATATATTGCATTATAAAGCCACTTTTTGTATCGTCTTTTTTAATGCTTCACTTGTGTGCCAAAATAATGTAATGCATTTTATTTATCTGTATTTATATTTATATATATATATATATATATATATATATACACAGGTGTATACAAAAGTTTAGGCACCCCTGACAATTTCCAAGATTTTCATTTATAAATAATTGGGTGTTTGGATCAGCAATTTCATTTTGATCTATCAAATAACTGAAGGACACAGTAATATTTCAGTAGTGAAATGAGCTTTATTGGATGAACAGAAAATGTGCAATATGCATCAAAACGAAACTAGACAGGTGCATAAATTTGGGCAACCTTGTCATTTTGTTGATTTGAATTGGAACACACAATTGGTTTGGTGAGCTCATTAAGCCTTGAACTTCATAGACAGGTGCATTCAATCATGTATCAAAATCTAATCCAAATCCAATCAAAAGGTATTTAAGGTGGCCAATTGCAAGTTGTTGTTCTCTTTCACTCTCTGAAGTGGCAACATAGGGGCCTCAAAACAACTCTCAAATGACTTGAAAACAAAGATTGTTCAACATTATGGTTTAGGGGAAGGCTACAAAAAGCTATCGCAGAGATTTAAGCTGACAGCGTCCACTGTGAGGAACATAGTGAGGAAAATGGAAGACCACAAGCACAGTTCTTGTTAAGCCCAGAAGTGGTAGGCCAAGTAAAATATCGGAGAGGCAAAGGCGAAGGATGGTGAGAACAGTCAAAAACAGCCCACAGACCACCTCCAAAGACCTACAACATAATCATGCTGCAGATGGAGTCACTGTGCATCGTTCAACAATTCAGCGCACTTTGCACGAGGAGAAGCTGTACGGGAGAGTGATGCGGAAGAAGCCTTTTCTGCACACACGTCACAAACAGAGTCGCTTGAGGTATGCAAACGCACATTTGGACAAGACAGCTTAATTTTGGTAGAAGGTGCTGTGGACTGATGAAACAAAGACTGAGATATTTGGTCATAACAAGGGGCGTTATGCATGGCGGCAAAAGAACACAGCATTCCAAGACAAACACTTGCTACCCACAGTAAAATTTGGTGGAGGTTCCATAATGCTGTGGGGCTGTGTGGCCTGTGGCGGTACTGGGAATCTTGTTAAAGTTGAGGGTCGCAATATCAGCAGATACTTGAGAATAATGTAGAGGAATCAGTCACAAAGTTGAAGTTACACCGGTGCTGGATATTTCAACAAGACAATGACCCAAAACACTGCTCAAAATTTATGCAGAGGAACAAGTACAATGTTCTGGAATGGCCATCCCATTCCAGAAGCAGGCTGTCCATGCTCTGCAACCATCAAACCTAACTGAACTGGAGATGTTGTGCAAGTAGGAATGGTCCAAAATACCTTCATCCAGAATCCAGACACTCATTACAGGCTATAGGAAGCATCTAGAGGCTGTTATTTCTGCTAAAGGAGGCTCAACTAAATATTGATGTGATATTTCTGTTGGGGTGCCCAAATTTAGGAATATGTCTAATTTCGTTTTGATGCATATTGCACATTTTCTGTTCATCCAATAAACCTCATTTCACTATTGAAATATTACTGTGTCCTGTAGTTATTTGATAGATCAAAATGAAACTGCTGATCCAAACACCCAATTATTTATAAATGAAAATCATGGAAATTGTCAGGGGTGCCTAAACTTTTGAATACGCCTGTGTATATATATATATATATATATAATTAATTTATATTTAAATATAACTATTTAAAAATTATATACTGAATTATTGTTATTTGGGGGGCTTGTCAGTAAATATTTATGTATGTGATTAATTGTGATTAATCGGCATACCATGTAATTAATTCGATTTTAATCGATTGACAGCCCTAATAAAATCATGACCCCTCGTGTGAGATGAAGAGTTCAGTCATATCAGTAACCTTATAAAAGCTCCTTTATTCTACATGGAGCAGGGGCACCTCATGGGGGCATTTCAGTAACTGCCCTGTTATTGGACCTTTTCATTCATGGAATAAGCTTAAATGTACATAGTGAATTTCTACAATGACAATGGTAAGTAAAAACAACTGAGTTTGAATAATGCAGCATCCAGGCCACTGGGCGTAAGCCATTCTTTGACACACTTGGACGTACACAAAATTATTGAGGGCACCTAAAAGAGAATAATCTACATATTGTGATTCAGAATTATTCAACAGATTTTGTAAGTTCCTACCATGAAGTCTTTCTCTGACCATCTGACTTTTGCCACTCAATTGCACAACGTTCTCAGTTAAAGCAGCTCGGTCCACCTGGAAAGGAATGTCTCATGAACTTTGGCTACAATATCTCAAATTTGATTTCCTGAAAACAACTCTTTGAGACTTAAAAAGACTTTGTTTAACTCACAGAGTCTTGGAAGACATCCTCGACCAGCTTTTTGATGACCTTGTTGGGAGGAGGCAGGAGAGAAGCTTTGTGGTGTGATTCACACACCTCCAAGATGGAGTTGAGGTTTGCTCGCCGATGGGCCATGTCCTCACACATGCTCAGGAGAAGGCAATTCAGAGAATCACTTAGCTGAATAGGCTGAATAAGCAACAACGACAACAATTTCCAATACATTGTCAACTGGAAGCTAAGCAGTTTAATGTAACAGGGTTTTTCTTTTCTATCATGGTTCATTCATAAATGACTTGCTTTATGGGATTGCTGTGACTGACCTGGTTTTGAGGGAGGTGATAGTCAACTGACCAGTAGAGAGTCATACCGAGAGAATACACAATTATCTGGAATAAATTACACAAATCAGTAGAAATTAAAATTAGCGATGACTAGCAGTATTTTTTGATGTATTAGTTGTCTACCCCCCAGTTGAGAATCGATGTGTTAGAGCTGCACGATTAATCATTAAATGATCGCACGGTTAATCGTAAAAAGATTGTGATCTCGATTCAGACACCCACACAATCTCATTTCTAAATGACAATGATTCTGCAATGTATATTAACGTTCCAGTGGCATGCATTTGAAAGGCGATCAAATTTAAATACAAAAGTCCTTGTAATAAGGGCTCTGTAAGTTGCTTTGGATAAAAGCATCTGCCAAATGCATAAATGTAAATGTAAATGTACAAAACACATCACTCCTGCACGAGACGCTGAACAAACTAAAACGCAATTGGCCAAAGATGTTTGTCCAGAACAGTAATTTACAAACTGAAGGGTTCTGCCACGAGTAACTAGGAGCGTGACAGAATATATGTTCAGTTCAATATTTTAAAAGCCACCGATGCTACAAAAATACCAAGATCTGATGAACTAAATTCACACATGCGTGTGTCAGTCCATGCACTTGTGTCTTGTGATGAATGCAGCGCTAATGCACGAGACTATGCACTGTTTTTAATTACAACTCCCTCTTTAGGGGATATTAATGTAAACACAGCTATTAATGAATTACCAATGTAAACATATGGGATTAAATCTGCGCTGTCTTGACGAGCTATAAACAAAATCTGTGCGATGTCTAATTATATACTGTAAGTTGCATGCTGTCTTTTATAGGCATTCCGGCATTCTTACTGCATCAAATCTAAATTCATGTAGATCTAATAATAACACAGTAAAGAGTGTCAAATATTTTAGTACTTTTCATTTGCATTAAGTTAACTTTTTTATATGTTTTTCTATTATAATTTTTTTAATGGTTAATTGCTACTGTTGCTAAAAAACTTAAATCACTGTTTACTCTGGCTCTTGAATAATTCCTTTACAAGCTTATAAGCTTTATACAAATTATGAAGTTATACAAGATTGTTTTAATTTAAATAGTTAATATGTATTTAAAAAAAAACATTTGTAAAATAACAGTTTTATTGCATATTTGCTCACAAGTGCAATGCCAAGTTTACACAGAACTGTTAATAATGCTTTTTTCTGATCGTTTTGCTTTTTACTTAGCATGTGAGAAACAGCTTACATTGTTTATTTTTATTAATAATGCAGTTTTCCAAAAGGATTTTTATTTATTTATGATTTTTTTTGCAATAATCACTAGTTGTAAGTTGTTTGGTTTATAATGTGTTCGTTGCGCCCTCTTGTGGAATTATTTTAAATGTATATATTTAATTAATATCTTTATTGCATTTTTGTATAGATTGAAGCAGAGAGCATTTTGTCAGAACCTCTAGTAAATTATGTTCTTTGTTTAATACCCTTATGGCCAAGTTTTGTAAATCACTGAAATAAGCATTTTTCTTCAGAATCGTGATCTTTATTCTAAGTAGAAAATTTGGGATTATCAGTTTATCCAGAATCGTACAGCTCTACTATGTTTTAAAGGGATAGTTCACACAAAAATGAAAATTCTCTGATCATTTACTCACCCTTATGCTATCCCAGATGTGTATGACTTTCTGCTGAACACAAACAAAGATTTTTAGAAGAATATTTCAGCTATGTAGGTCCATACAATGCAAGTAATTGGGAACCAAATTTTTGAAGCTCCAGCAAGGACATAAAGGAAGCATAAAAGTAATCCATAACACTCCAGCGGTTAAATCCATATAAATTTGTGTTCAGAAGAATGTGAAACCAAAAGTGAAAGAGGGGATTCATATCACTTCTGAAGATATGGATTTAACCACTGGAGTGTTTTGGATTACTTTTATGCTGCCTTCATGTCCTTTTTTGGAGCTTCAAAATTTTGGTTCCCATTCACTTGCATTGTATGGATCTACATAGCAGAGAAATTCTTCTAAAAATCTTTATTTGTGTTCAGCAGAAGAAAGAAAGTTCTACACATCTGGGATAGCATAACGTTAAGTAAATGATGAGAGCATTTTTATTTTTGGGTGAACTATCAATTTATTTTGTGCAGTTAAGATTTCTGTGGCTGAAAATATAATACTGAGCAGTAAATTTGATTGTCAGTTCATAAATATACTAGTGTACCTACAAAATATAAACATAAACATCTTTTCATATTTGTAATATATTAAATATGTTTTTAATATTTGTATCAATATTACACAGGACCTGTTATAGGAAAATATAACCCAGAACCTAAAAAGTATTTTTTGCCTGTGTGTTGTCACAGCATTCACTATAAAATATGAGTGAAATACACATATTGTATTATTTATGTTTAGTTAGTCAGCTATTTATCTATTTATTTATTCATATTTTTTCTTAAAAAAATTATCATGTTGCTTTTCAACTAACGCTATAATTATGTAAAAAAGAAAAAGATTCAAAAAACTTTTGACCTTCACTGTTACTAATGGAAATTCTTTCTCAACATTCTTTACTGTTGTCTTAGCAATTAACTTTCCAGAGCTAAAACAATCTGAGGTTAGCCTGCATCCTAGTTGTCTAATACCCACATGATGTCATTAAATGAAACTGACCTTCTCCATAGCTAGCTTGGTGGAGGCGGTACGGCCTTGCAGCATTTCTGGGGCTGTGAAGGCACCCACCTCATCTGTCATGGCACAGTTCTTAAACGCCAGCGTTCCAGTTGCTGACAAGAGCAGTGATGCAGGAGTTATAATGTTGCAGATATTGTGACCTAGAAAAACAGAGCCACATTCATTACATTTTGTATGGAGTGCACTCTTCACCGGCTGGACATGACATCTGCAAGGGTCAGTGCTTTACCTTTGTAGGAAAGATCCATGAGAGATTCTGCCGACCCCAGCAATAAGGACCACACCTCGTTCTCTTCCAGCGGTCCTCCTCTGGCTTCCAGCACCTCGGTAAGGGTCACAAATGCACTGCTCATCCTGCAGAGTCGCGAGACAGATACCTGAGAAGCAGAGACACAAGCTGGTCTATATTCAAAGAAGAGAATGGAGATGCTCTGGTTCATACACTGGTTCAAGAACTCTGTAATTGTATTCTGGCATTCTCACTAGTTTAGCATTTTTTTGTGTATTATACACAGATTATGTTAAAAGATTTCAGACAGCTTGATCCTGATGACAACAACCTTTCAAATCCTCCACGTGCAGCAAAAACAGCTTTGGCATTCTAGCTGTCAGTTTGTCCAGATACTCAGGTTACATTTCACCCCACACTTGCAATAGATGTGGCTGTCTTGTTGGGCACTTCTCACGCACCTTACAGTCTGATCCCACAAAAGCTCAATGTCTTTCAGTTTAGTCTGTTGTTTTTTTCAACTGTAACTATGTAACTACTCAACACAGAAGCCAGAGGGAGCCATTTCAGTTTGCTTGGTTTAATTCCTCATCAGACATGACATTATAAAATATAAACAAATGTTCATGTTCATACAAAAACTAATCAATGATATGCACAAAAGGCCATTTCCTGGTGATTAATGCCCTTTGATCTGAGATACATGTTCTAACATCTTATAGCCTGCTAGAGCAGAACCGTTGTAGTACACTTTTATTTTATGATACACGTAAGAGATATTGAGCCTTTTCTGTATATATTGGGAAAATAATTTAATAAAGCAGCAGCAGAGTGACCATAATGTTTCTTGTACGTATTATATTTCTTGTGTGTGTTATTCTCTTATTTTTGTGACATTTCCTTGGCCTTTCTCCTGAACTTGCTGGGAGAGTGTGACTATGTTTGTTTGATCGTGTGTATTCTCATTATTATGGTGCTGCTCTAGAATGCTACAGTGTATTTAGGTGTCAGAAGATCTACATCAGACCAAAGTATTTACCAGGGAACAGTCTTTTGTGCATCATTCAGCAAATAATTTTGGTATGAAAATGCACTTCTGTAGTTTATAACGTCACATCTAATGAGAAATTCTGTAAAGAGTTTTAAACTCCTTATTATCTAATGTGATGTATTCATGGCTAGTTATAGTCAACATAAAATCAGAATTATTTACTTTCGTAATGCACATTCCTGGTCTAATTCTGCACAATTCATTGGTGCACATTATTCAAACAAAAAATTTTTTATCTTCAGAATCTTTTAATCGAAATGTAATAACTTGCTTCGCCTCTGAAGAGTTTCCTTCTCGGATGACATCAGCAATCCCTGTTACTTTTTCAATCCCTCCCCTCAAACCACCTGTCACAGTTTTCATGATCCAATCAATTCCTATTGGAAAAAGTCTCATTATACATTTCTTTCTCGATGCATATTCTCTTTCACTTTGGAAATATGCACATTGCGTAAGTAGAAAGATTGACATTATTATTTCATGTTGACTTTAAAAAGACAGTTGAACATAATTAAATTGGTTAAACCACTATCAACCTCAGATGGAATTTATTCTACAAACTGCATCAGCTAGACCATGATAGCCTATACAGGCCCTGGCAGTAATAAAAATGTAGGAAGACTGTTAAATTCCAAGAAGTTATTTTTTTTAACATTCTTATTAATTTATAGAGAAACTGTAATAGCTCAAATGCATTGTTTCTTTGAGAAATTCCAGCATCTTAATCAAAGTGAAAGCACTCAACCCTGTCAATGTCCTAAACTCAAAAGAAGTTTAAGCATCTCACTTTAAAGAGTCAAGAAGAGGATGGCATGTGGAGCTTATATCAAACAACAATTTGTTTCAAATAATAGGGTATTGTACGCTATGGTCAACATGATAAATCCAAACTAATGAAGTAAACTAACATTTTGGAGCAAGTTAGATTATTCACATTTCCAGCTCATTCATAAAAAAAAAAATTTAGTGAATGTATTGAAACAAATGCACTAGAACGGAATGAAAAATTATAGAAAGCAAAGTAATCTGGCATGAGAAGTGGGACATAATCAGGTCCAGAAACATCAGGATTTAAACAATAGCCAAGGTACATCCAGTGACTGCTTAAGTAAATTTAACTTCAATACTTCATGGCATAAAGACCCATGACTCTTTATATTTTCTTGTTCAGTCAAAAGAGAGATTTTAACATGTCACAGTAAAATACTGCATTGTCAATTATATGCACATATGGCAAAAAGTTATATTTTCTAAAGTACACCTTCAAAAAAGAAGAAAACTATTTACAAATAGCTATATTACAGATATCATAACTAATCCTAATATTCCTGCATTTACTTCTCCAGTATTCGTTTTCTGAAAAAGTCTCAGATATCTAAATAGCAACATATAATTAATATTTGAATGTCTTCTTGAAAATTAGTTAAACTTGAAAATGGGCTTTAAACCATGATGTTCAGTCTGTTGTTGTTTGACTTACTTTAGGCTTGCTATATTAAACCAGATCAGGTGTGTTTGTGTGCCTATTCTTACAGAAGATTACACAGTCTGGTTAATTACACAACCTACAAGTGTTAACAGACTGACTCAACACCTAATGGACTACAATCTTAAAATGACATACATATACTATCAATTAATTGCCAACAAAGCCCTTCATCAGCCAACTAACAAGGACAATTGCATCTATGTGAACTTCTGCAGTTAATACAGGATGACATTAGTCATTAATCTTACAGTTCATACAAAATCTTTGTTTAAACACTGACTCTTAACACTTACTTAGTTTCATAATTTTAAACTATGACTTGCACTATATTTAAGTAATAGTGGCAGTCATGATTTTAGTCAGAGTGGAACTGGCACCCACTGTGAGTCTGGTTTCTCCCAAGGTTATTTTTCTACATTGAGCAACATCTTCTGGAGTTTTGTGTTCCTTGCCACAGTCGCCTTCAGCTTGCTCACTTGGGTTATTAATACAATTATTATTTTATTACTTATTTTTAAACAAAGCTCACAATTGTATTTTATCAAACTACACAATGACGAGGGGGGTGGGGGGGGGGGGGGTGTATGTCATGCCGGGGGCTCCCCAGCATGAGAGAACGAGGGAGGAATGTGGCAGGCCGCAGGGCGGGGCCGGGTCTTGATGCTACACACCCGGCCCCAAATCAGGCTAATTAGCCCTCGAGAGGGATAAAGTCTGGCCAAAGATAGCAGTGTGACAGAAAGAGAGAGAGAGATTTATGGACAGCTGTCAGACACCTGTGTGTGTGTTTGGCTTTTTGGTCAAGTTTATCATTAAAATATTATTTCTATTTTTCATGCCAAAAATGGCATGCTTAATTCTGTCTCAGTCTTAAATCAACAACATTTCATAAAATATTATATTCTAATAAATTTAATCCATTGCTTGCAACATTGTAGCCAGTCTTGTTGCTGATGGACAATCATGACATGGTATCTTTTCAAACAAGGAAAGCAAAACAACAATCTCTTAATGAGAACACTTAACGTGATGGCAATTTTTGCAGATTAAATTTACATTCACATTTATTCATGTAGCAGAGGCTGTTATTCAAAGCATATGAGAAAGTACAATCAGATAGCAAATGAGAATAATACAAGCAGAAGTAAAAAGAAAAGATTTCTGAAGTTCAATCAAGTAACACAACGATTAGAAACATAAGCTTAACAAACAAATTAATTTTGGGGGGCAGTTCCTCTGAGCTTTTCTGATATATGCCTTATATTTTCTAGTGTATTTTCTATGTTTAATTGTTTGGTTTAAACTATAGTTTGGAAGTGTGCATTATACATGCAAGTGGACTGAGAGAGAGAAGATGCTAAACCCTCTCTGCATTCCCACCATAATCAAATCAGAGAGCTTTTCAATAAACAAGGCAGCCGTTGTTTCCATATGCTTACTTGCATACTCTTTTTTTTTTTTTTTTTACAGGGGAACCTTGAAGAACTGGTAAAATAAGAAAATTCAGAGATATTAGCAGAATAATATGGAATTTTCTTTCTATTCTATTTCTTGACCTTCTTTAATATTAAATGAAATGTCACAAGCCTTCCCGGCTAAATAAAAGTTCAGAGATCCAGTATACAGTAGACAGCACAGCATTGTAGCTTTTTAACAGCATTAACCAATATAGCTGACCAAGTCATGGAAGTAGACCCAATTAATTACAAATAGACAATGTTGCATCTATATTCTAGAACATACAAATTCATGGATTGAAAACTAAGTAAGATTCAAAAAAGCGATATGATCTAATATTCTTAGAATATCAACTTAAAAATATATAGATTTTACCTTCTAGCATTCGATGTCTTAAAGTCCTGATCAGCCTCTGATGCCTTCAGCCACAGTGCACACTTTAATCTAGTGGATCACGCTCTACATGTTTTGTTTACCTTCTGTCACCCAGCGGCACATGCGAGTCAACGATTCACAATCTCTGCTCCAGCATTGTACTTTACAACCATTAAAAAATGCATTTACTGATAAACTACTTCCATGTCTACTAGCTATGAAGAAATTTATGTCTGTGGGCCTCGAAACTTTTTGCAAATTGAGGAACTATTCTTAGACTACAGCTAAGAGTTTTATTGGATTAACAAGCGGTGACAGTAGAGGATGAGGAAGTCTTAGAAAAAAAATTCCCTTAAGCTGTGCAAAGATATGGACCATGGTGGAGCTTTTTCTCATTCTTTATTATTAGTATTTTTTACATTTAAGGATAATAGTAAAGTCATCAAAACTATGGAAGTACAGAAATGGAATTGTGTTAAATAAATAAAAATTGATATACTTTAGCATCTTCAAAGTAGCCTCCCATGCATAGAATTTGCATAAAAAAACCTCTTGACATTTTCTCAACCAACTGCTTGAGGTATCACCCTGGGATGCTTTTTAAACAGTACTGAAGGAGTTCCCATCAATACTGGGGACTTATTAGCTGATTTTCTTTATTATTCGGTCCAAGTCATCCATTTCAAAAACTTTTTTTTTAAATAAAATCTTTGTTTTGTAATGAAATAAATTAATATGTTGGCACAATTATATTTTTGTCTACAAAACAAATTTCAAACATTTAATCATACGCCTTCAAATCAAAAGGTTTATAAGATCATGAGAAACATGTCAGTCAAGTGACCCCAAACTTTTGAATGGCAGTGTATATATTTTTAGAAACATTTGCTCTCATACAGAACAACTCTTGGTATGTGTTGAAATTCCATAATAGTCAGCAGGCTAACTGAGTAATGTATTATGCTGTCAAAATGAAAGTTCCTCAAAAATATGTATGAATGAACATGGCGTTGTCCATGTTTGCTGTTCTTTCCGACAACAAAGCACTTGAAGGCAACATAGAAGTGGGAAGTAGGATCATTCTGATAGCACATGAAGGCAGCATTAGAGCAGACAAACCATCAGATAGATAGAAAGATAGATTGATTGATATTGATGTGTGATCTTCTGTACGAAAATGATAATTTTGATAAGTTGGAAAAGTAATTGCAACCTGAGCCAGAACAGTCTGAAGGTCTGTGTCAAGTTTGGTGGAAGTAGCTTGAAAACTCTAGAAGTTACATTTTTCAATTTATATTTTTGGTTTAGGTTTAGGGATTTTGGGAAAACCTGACAATCTGCGTTTACAAGAGTTAGGGTAATTAGTTATCCTGAATGCCGTTTTCTGGTCTCCAGTGTTTTCACCTGCATCAGCATATGTTTTTAGCAGGTAATATAATGTTTTGTGTATTAAATTGACAAAAAAAAAACTCGGTTGCTCCATGTTGCTGATTTACAGAGATGTGATGATCTTTTGACAGAGCCTCGCCCTTAAAGTTTAAGAGGTAGATGATAAAAAGCAAAGGCCCGAGGTTAGTAACATTGATATTAACTACTTTGAGTTGTTATAACAACTGTTCAAGTTGAGCCTGAATGAATTTTTTATTAAACTAACACTATATGGTTGTTCCTTGTCTGAATTGTTCGTTTCAGTAGTTCTCTTTCAAGCATACATTTCCCCTTCCGCCCCTCAACGTATTCCTCATAAGCCCTATTACATTACACCAGCCCTGATTGGCTGGCAGACTTGATGCTCATGCCTGGGAGTGGCTCCGCTTGCAGGAAAAAATTAGCTCAGCAGCATCACTTCGTTATTCAAAACCTCTTCTTGCTTCACGCCAGAAGTCTGGATTACCATTCATTATAGTCATCGACTAGGATCCACACTGGCCCCTGACTACTCATTCCGGAGATTTTTTGTTGAATTACTGGCCACCACACCATGTTCATTTTGTCCTGTAATTTCCTCTCCAGCTAATTGTTAGGATTGCTTTAGTACTCCAGATAAATGGCCACATTAATGCAGAGTACTTTGGCTAGTGCGGGGGATTCTTCGCTGCTTTGTTCATGTGGGAACAAAATTTTATATAAAGACACACACCAGGCCTGCTCTGCATGTCTTGGGCTGAAACATGCCCACGCGGTGATTGACAGCCTGGGATCCGGGACCCGTGAAATCATTGTGCGCATTTCACCATGAAGAGCAAGATTTTGAGGGTTCCATTTTCCTTCCCCCAGCACAATAGGCGCAACTCTTCAGAATCACAGGAAGAGGCGGGCGAGGTTCCATCCTCTACGCTTCTCACCTTTGATCTGCAAGATGCAAATGTGCGTCAGAGAAACAAAAATTTCCATGGCCGACAGTGATAGCGGAGGCTGCAAAGTCTCGCTATGAGGGAAAAAGGCTGTTGAGGGCAAAATGGGCGGCAAGACTTCTACCAATATTTCCAGTTATTGGAAGAGGTTGCACTCACCTGGAAGGATAAACCTTTCATGAGCAAAATGCCCATTCAGGGGGAACCGCGCTCTATGTAGAGGGAATGGAGAAGGAAGGTCTTCTCCACATGCCTCCCTCCTGCACCCCAGGAGCACGCCAGCTGCGAATCCTATGTTGCCATTGAAAGTGGAACAGTTTCAGTCAAGCATAACGGGACACACTTATAAATTAGTCGTTATCTCTGTTAGGGCTTTGAACACTATCTCCATGTTGACTGCATACCAAGCAGAGCTGCAAGACTACGTGTCTGCCATGCCAGCTCAGGGACAATGGGATGAGATCTGTGTCATCACAGACTTCACATTTCAGAGATGTGCTGTCCAAGCTGCGGGCAAGGCTATGGCCATAATTGTTATTCAGGTGAGGGGGTGATGGCTAAACCTAGCCAACCTTTCTGATAGGGAGAAGGAGGCCATTTTGGATGCATCGTTTGTTTCGGAGGGTATTTTTGGTATGGCTCTGACATGGATGCCGAAGAGGAAAGTGTGAGGAAAAAAAAGTGTTGATGAAGCTTTGCAGCTCTGTCTGCTCAAAAAGACACAGACTGCACCTCCCCCATCACCTCGACAAACTTTCGCACAAGTTACGGCTCACCCAGCTCCGAGCTTTCGTATTCCTAGGTGACATCAAATCAAATCAAATCAATTTATTGTAACTCAACCATATAATCAAGTGCAACAGTGGGTGAAAATCTTGGGTGCAGTTCCAAGCAACATAGCATTATGACAATTACAACAAACATCTTATTTACACATAACACAGTTTACACTTCTTGTTACATAACACAATATACAATATACACCTAATAATATACAATATACACAAAATAATTAGACTGTATGAACTGTAGTACTGTACAACACCACTAGATGATGTTGAAATAACAGAGTTCAACATTTTTTACTATGAATGCAAACTTTAATTAGTGAAAAAGACACTCTATTAGCATAACATAAATATATATAAATCAATAAATAAAAATTTCCAACATTCTTTTGAATATCGATGTACTAAATTAAAATATTTGATGTCATGAATGTATCTTAATTTACTATTACTATTATTTTTAATGTCCATGGAAAATGAAGCAATGTGATAACAATTTTACCTGGTCGCAAAAAGTAGTTCGTTAATTTACCTGATGAACTTTTGCAGAGGTTCGAAATGGTACATTCACAGAGCTAATGTCTGCTTCTATATCACTTGCACCTTTATTAGCAACTGACACACAAGTGCCAGCTTTACATGTCATCCATTCTACTTCCCACGGATCTCGACCTGGACAAAAGCCTAGGAATTTTTTGTGCAAATCTTCTGTAAATTTGCACTTTCGTTTGAGCATTGTTTACACTCTACTGTCATTTGTGCTACTGTCAAGCAAATGTTTGATGCGAACACAACGTTCATGGAGAGATTGTTAGGGAGGAATTTGGCCAATAGTTGCTTCAAGCCTCTTATAATCGACCAATTGGTGTGTGAGAAGACGGGACTTACAAAGAGGGGTTAAAGCAATGCAAATATGGGTGCACATACAATGAAGCATTAGACCAGATGCATATCATAAAGCAACTAAAGCCAAATCTCTGACATTTTTGCAAATTTTGAAATCCAGGCCGGACACTTTTTAAAGGTCTGAAAAAGAGGACATGTCTGGGAAAACGAAGACGTATGGTCACCCTAGGCTTGGCTTTCAGTCCAAGGGTCTTTATCAAGTGCATGGAAGCGACGCTAGCTCAGAGAAAATTGCTACATACATAGACGATTGGCTGTTGACAGCGCAGACGGAGCGCATAGCGAGAGAGCATACAGTGATGCTTATAGAGCATTTACAAAAACTGGCTTTAAGATTAAACACAGAAAAAAGAATATTCATCCCCACACAGTCCATTACGTATCAGGGGCTGTCACTGGACTCTGTGACATTCAGAGCGTGGCTGTCAGAGGAAAGAGTGTGAGATTCATTCAATGTTTGGCCGGGTTTCGGAGAGGAAATAGCATTTCCTTTTGCACATGCCTCAGACAATTAGGGCAAATGGCCTCAGCTCTGATGGCCACTCCACTAAGCTGGAGATTCATGAAAGTGTTCCAGCGTTGGATAGTCTTTCTGAGACTGGACCAATTATGTCACTCTCGGAGGAAAGTGAGGGTAACACAGGCAGCGGTGCTGTGGTTACGCCATTGGAGACACTCAGCCTTTTTGGTTAAGGGCGTGCCCATGGGTGTTGTTCAGGCCAGGAAAGTCATAACGATGGACGCATCACTTTCCAGGTTGGGATCCACTCACGAGGGCAGAATAATAAATGGGAGATGGGATCTACATCCCACAAATCACCATATAAATTATCTGAATATAAAAGTATTTTCTCCCCTTTTTTGAGGGGGCATCATGTTCTCATGAGAACAGACAACACTACAGTGGTAGCGTACATAAACAGGCAAAGAGGTCTTAGGTCGCTCCTTCTGCACACGATGGCACGCAAACTGATTCTGTGGGGCAATGCACAATTCTTGTCCTGGAGAGCCACGCACATATAGGGAATTATGAACCGAGATGTGGATATACTGTCGAGGGGATAATCCTCTTTACGGAGTGGAGATTGAACAGAGAAGTAGTGGAGCAGATCTGGAACCGATTTGGCAAAGCGACTTTGGATCTATTTGCATCTCAGTGAACAGTGTTCGCTGTCCTTTTCTGCATATCGCGGTGCCGTTTTGTGGTCCGTTCTGAATAACGCCGCGGCTCATTTTAGCTTATCGTGGGCAATTCAGCCCATTTTGCAGGTGACCCGCCGGCCCGCTCGGTTCTCCCGATGGGCAGTCCAACCCTGATCGGCCCCAAAGTGCATCAGCCCACAGTGAAAATGCCCGGTATTCCAGATTACCAGTCCAGCCCTGATCAGAGTGCACAGTTGGGTATAGATGCGCTTGCGCACGAATCACCTCGTATTCTTTTTTATGAGTTTCCTTCGATAGCGTTGATATCTCCAATGCTCTCCAGAGTGAGAGAGAAGGGATTGAGAATGTTATAAATTACTCCAAGTTGGCCAGGAAAGTACTGGCTGGCTGTAATCATACATCTGCTATATGAACAGCCATGGACTCTCCCACTATGAAGAGATCTGCTGTCACAAGCACAGGGAGAGATTTTTCATCCTCATCCAGAGCGCCTGACACTGTGAGTCTGTCCCATGAGTGGTTCAATTTGAACGCAACTGGTTTACTGACAGTGTTATTAGGACCATACAGACTGTTAGAGAATTGCCTACAAGATCTCTTTATGAGTGTAAATGGGACATGTTCGAGCAGTGGTGTGCAGATAAGCTTGAGGTTCCTTTCCAATGTTCAGTTGGCAGTCATACTTTAATTTCTACAAGATTTGATAGATATGGGGAAAGCATTCTCAACCATTAAGGTGTTTTTGGCTGCTATATCAGCATATCATATAGGCTTTGATGAAAAGATCCCTTAGTGTGTTGCTTTATGAAAGGCATGCATCGCGCTCTCCCAGTCTCAAAACCGTTCTCCCTCATGGGACTTATCAATTGATGCTATTTCGGTGTCTCCAATTGAGCCACTGGACAAAGTGGATTTTAAAATATTGTTGTTCAAGACGACACTATTGTTAGTGTTGGCTTCAGCTAAACATGTTAGTGAAATTCATGCACTCTCAGTAAATTCTGCTTGTATGCAATTTATACCAGGGGACGCATTATATTACGTCCAAACCCTGCATTTATGCCCAAAGTCATTCAGTCCATTGTCCTTTTTGTCCACCACCTTTTGCTTCATTCGACCAGCAAATGTTGAATTAATTATGCCCAGTCAGTGCACTGCGCATTTACACAGAAAGGACTGAGAGGTTCAGGGAAAGTGATCACCTGTTTGTATCTTGGGCGAGCCCACGCATGAGGGAACCTATCACCAAACAGCAGCTTTTTCATTGGATAGTGGAAGTGATTTCTTTGGCATATTCCAGTAAGGATTTTATGGCCCCAACTGGTTTATGTGCACATTCCACAGGGATCTACATCTACATCATGGGCTCTCTTAAAGGGGGTTTTGATACAGGATGTTTGTGAATCGGCAAGCTGGTCTTCACCGCACACATTTGCAAGGTTCTATAAACTGGATGCTACTGCACAGATGTTTGCGCATGCTGTCCAGACACAAGCGTCATATCTGCCATTCAATAAGGGCTGGCGTAACGACATAGGGCTTCTGAGGAATACACGGAAGGGGTGTATCCCATAGTGAGACACAGGGGCGGACTGGCCATCTGGAGCACCAGCCATTTTCCCTGTGGGCCGCTGGATAATATGTGCCAGCCCATTGCTACACAAGTACCGGCCTGTCTTACATGTGATATATAAGTGGCCACTCTGGACTCCAACATGCCCATGCAGACCCCATTACAGAGTGAATTTTCTAAAAACTCTGCAAGGTAAAATTGATACAATGGTTTTCGTAGGGAGCTGAAGTACGGCTTGCTGAATAATGCTCACGCCTGATAAAAATGTGGAAAATAAGTCATTAAAAATATTACTTTGTGGGTACTTGAGGCTTACTTTGTTTAAAGGATAGCAGAAACAGTGCTTGTCAAAACATAGGGCTTTTCACTTTTTCTCAAGAATAATCTGGGGAAGAAATTAAAACACTGCAGATATTAAGATGCGAAATACTATAATACAAAGTCCTACACTTTAAGATGTATGTTTATTTTGTTTTACATACACTGGTGGCCAAAAGTTTGGAATAATGTACAGATTTTGCAGTTTAGGAAGGAAATTGTTACTTTAATTCACCAAAGTGTCATTCAACTGATCACAAAGTATAGTCAAGACATACTGATGTAAAAAAAACTGCACCATCACTACATGAAAAAAGTAATTTTTTATCAAATCTAGACAGACCCCATTTCCAGCAGGCATCACTGCAACACCTTATACTTGAATAATCATGCTAAATTGCTAATTTGGTACTAAAAAATCAATTGCCATTATATCAAACACAGTTGAAAGCTATTTGTTGCGTTAAATGAAGCTTAACATTGTCTTTGTGTTTGTTTTTGAGTTGCCACAGTATGCAGTAGACTGGCATGTCTTAAGGTCAATATTAGGTCAAAAATGCCAAAAAACTGAAGATTTCATACAAAGTTGTACACAACAGTCTTCAAAGACAAAGGGCAACTGGCTCTAACAAGGACAGAAACAGATGTGAAAGGTCAGATGTACAACTAAACAAGAGGATAAGTACATCAAAATCTCTCTATTTTGAGAAATAGATGCTTCACACGTCCTCAGCTGACAGCTAATTCTAGTTAATTCTACCTACTCAACACCAATTTCATGTACAACAGTAAAGAGAAGACTCAGGTGTGTAGGACTTATGGGAATAATTGCAAAGAAAAAGCCACTTTTGAAACAGAAAACAAAAAGAAAAGGTTAGATTGTGCAAAGAAACAGACATCGGACAACAGATAATTGGAAAAGAGTGTTATGGATCTTAACCCCATTGAGCTTTTGTGGGATTAGCTAGACTGTAAAGTGTGTGAGAAGTGCCCGACAAGACAGCCACATCTATGGCAAGTGCTACAGGAAGCATGGGGTGAAATGTCACCTGAGTATCTGGACAAACTGACACACACATATATATATATATATATAAATTAAATCAATGAGCCAACTTAAATTATTTACTTACATTTTCTATATATTTATAGGTCTAAGCAGAAAATTATTAGGCTGCTTTGTTTACCTTTTAAAAATGTGTAAGTATAAGCAACATATAAATCCACAAAATTAACCATAGATATTTTTATATGGTTACTATTACTAAAACCATGTTATCATATGGATACTACAAGTACAGTATGCTGTAAAACCATGGTTAATTGTATTAAAAACTTCCTTACTGAAAAAAAAAAAAAAAAAACATGTTTACTACAGTCGTGGTTACTAGTCATGGTTAATACAATATTCATACAGTAAATCCATGGGTCGTTTTCATAAAGGTTAATTTTCATAGGGGTATAATTTATGAACGAGGATTCTTTCCACTTCGAAGCTTATGAGATGCATTAATAGTCATGTTATCTAAATAATAAGATCACTAATTAAAAATAAAATCCTTAAGAATTGATATTTTAACGCGAGGACCGATATTCTTGATACCACATCAGTATCGGAAGTATCGATACTTAAGTATCGATCCGCGCATACCTAGCAGAGGCAGGCTAAATACATACAAATTGTGCCGGTTATTTAATGTGCCGAGTAACGTGAGTTTTCTCACCGTGTCCGATATTAAAATCAGTGCGACACACTTTGCAAAAGGCGTGGGTATATTGTCGATATATCCCATATATCGCTTCGAGATATTAAATTAAATTCTTCCATCCAGCTGTTGTTAAATTTACATGTATGAATTTTTTTTTTATATATATATATTTTTTTTTTGCCGGAGCACCAAATTAATCTTCTCCCATCTACCAGTGATGCTCGGTTCAACTTCCCGCTTCAACTACCTGCGCAGATATCAACAGCGCAGCTGGGTTTTGGTAGCCAGGTTGAGGTCACAAAGGTTTGAAATTTGTATGATGTATCGATTGTGTGAGTAGGATGCGTTTTATTCAAGATCTGGCAACTGGACAACCTTGGAAGAATATATTGATGTTTATTCATATAACGAGGTTTGGGCCATACTAATTACGTGAGTTTCCCGGAAGAAATAACAGAATGGGAGGGGGCGGGAGATCGGTGTGAAATACGGGAGACTCCCAGGAAAACGGCAGTGTTGACAGGTATGTATGGTTACTGACCTTGAGTAATCTAACGGAATCCGTTATAAATAACATTTTACAGCATGTATTCTGTAATATGTAGTGGAATACATTTCAAAAGTAACCCTCCCAAATCCCAACCCTGTTCATTTACGAACAAAACATCACTAGATCAAAACAGTATTGAGAAGAGTGCAGAGTTGTGCTTAATGCTTTGCCTATTCATGCCAATCAATTTGGAGATAATCAATACCCACGCCTTAATGAAATATAGCCTAATTTATTTTGTGTGCAAAAATAAACACTTACCTACTGTGCGATTGTTCGATTTTAAATGATGATTAAATTTATCAAAGTTTTTTTCAATAGTCTATAGAACCATGAAAGGATTACATTAACATTATAATCTAGCTCAGTATTGTTGAACTGTTGAACCTCATTTAGACATTAGATTGAACATCAGTCTCTGCATGTGCATTAAGAAAGAAAGAAAGAAAGAAAGAAAGAGAGAATTATATCTGTAATATCTATGAATAGACCGGTGTGATTGCACGGAAGCGCGTGGGGGTTTGGTGACGTAGAACGCATGTCGTCTGCAGCGCACGCGAGGCCTGCTGCCAGAGGAAGAAATCGCTTTCAATTCGTTGAAGTCATGTGGAAACCACCGGGAGAATAAGAGCTATTAATAATCGATAGAGCCTTCACCGCATAATTTCTGAAGAGTCTGGTTATTTAAGTGGCTCTAAGGATACAGAGAGTGCTGTTGATATTTCAATCGCAGCAGGTAAGCGAGCGTTTTAAAGGTGGTTTTAAAGCCTGGCATTGTTTCGCTGTGGGGGAGGGTGTCTGCATTCATCACAGCTGATTTTTGTTTCCGTTGAATCAATAACTGTCGCTGTTTGGAATGTCAAGTATACAACGTGTCTCTGAAATGTAGCGAATGAAAAATAACCAGGGTACCGTAGGTTAGGTGAGATCGGTTTCAATGTTATTTGACAAACTGCTCGCATTACTAGCCACCCACTGTAATCGTACTATTCTTCGTATGTGTGCTCTGGAAAGACTTTGATCAGGAACCTTATATTTTATTAACAAATATCTATAACATTTGAATGTGGCTTGTATTAGCTATTGGTTTGTTTCTGATTTGTAGCCTATAAGCCATATTTGCTGATCACTGTTCAAGACTAGGTGAAATTGTATAGGACAATCCAGGTTATTCATTGTATACATACAGTCGTATTCATCTTGAGTATATATATATATCTTGAATGAAAATATTTTAGATATTGCTTCTAAACGAATTGGCAGCATGCTGCTTTATAACTGCTTTTAACATCTGTCTTTTGGATATAAAAGAATAATAATAATAAGTATGTGTTGAATTGAGCTTGCATAGAGTTAAATCTAATATTTTGGCATACTACAAACAACCGCACAATTCTGCCAGTTCTTCTTCTCTAGCCAATGTACACTAGCCGATACACTTTTGATACATTTAGTTTTTATTGCAATACACTGTGGTACATATTAGGATTTGTGGTTTGAAATTATTATAATTTTCTTTGCAATCTGTTTAGCTGAATAGTTGTCATGCAGCCTTTTTTGCCCCTCAAGAAGAATAGAATCACTACAAGATTTATCTCCAATTAATGTCATCCTATACTGTATCAAAACAGTGTTTAGATGAAACCACCTGGGTTTCGCTAGTCTTAGCCATTGTTAAGATCTGATTTAGAAATTGTTTTATGTGATGAGCTAGTTTGGCTCAGTGCATGCCTAAAATTCATAAGTAATTGTTTAAATTACAGCTGCAAAATTGCCTTTGTATCAAATAAGTGTGTAAATCCATTTTTAAATAGCTTGACTGCACACATTCTGTACCATATGATATTAAACTCTCTAACTCATAATCTAGGGTTGTCCATTAATCAGATTTTGGCAAAATCTCTCCTAAAGTCTCTCTCTGTTGCTATGGATCTAAACTGCCATATGTCCTTGCATTCTTGTTCATACAGATTTATTGCTACTTCCTCTGATCACTGCAAATTGTTACTTTTTCGGTTCTGTGTGGCATGTCAGAATAAAACTGTCCCTGGCATAATGCCATATGATGAAATAATGTTCAACCAAAAATTTGGAAGCATGTTCCTGTGGAAGTGGGTCATGCTGTTTGTACTGCGGTTCTTTTTTATTAACCCTAGTTAAGAGCCATTAGGATGCTGCCCTACTCATTATACAGATGCTTTGTGGTGAATGACTCCCCCTTTTCTGTGTTTGTGTGTTTCTAACCGCTGTATGCTGTATTTACTTTCTTTTTTCATGGCACAGAGATAAAGCTTAGAGCCAAAAAAAAGGCTCTGGACCACTCTGTGCAGCCCTTTCACATTATTCTGCTGTGCCAGGCAAAAAGATAATGCACTCTCCTAAAATATGATGTTTTAGGCTAGAGGCATCACAACAATTGCAGACATCATCTTTCAGTATTATAGTACATTTTGATTTATTTCTTTCCGTTTTGTTTTGATCAAGGTTCATTAAACTCTGCCTCATTCGGATGATCAGATATCGACTTCACCATGAACAAAAATAAGCGAGAAAAGGAATTCTACAGTGTAGATGTTGGTGATTCAACATTCACAGTGTTGAAGCGGTATCAGAATCTAAGACCTATTGGCTCAGGCGCTCAGGGAATAGTCTGGTATGTTCGAGAGCACCGATTCCACATATCCTACTCAAATCAAGGACTTTACACAGTCGTCACATCTTTTCATCTGTTCTGTACATCCTTTTCTCTTTCAGCTCATCGTATGACCACAACCTTGAACGAAACGTGGCTATAAAGAAACTTAGCAGGCCTTTTCAGAATCAGACTCATGCCAAGCGTGCATACAGGGAGCTGGTGCTCATGAAGTGTGTCAACCATAAAAATGTAAGTGTCCAAAATAGGTCATAACATTGAAACTTTTACTAATCACTCATCCAGCAATTTACAAGCCCACTAATTCTTCTGTCTTCTTTGAATTCCCAGATAATAGGCCTCTTAAATGTTTTCACACCCCAAAAATCATTAGAAGAATTCCAAGATGTGTGAGTACTCTTAAATGTAATAGTGCAGAATACATATTGAGGAGGCAGCTTGTGTTTTTCTATCATTCAGTGGAAAAAAGTCAGACCCCAGATGAAAGCCCCCCCTTTCTCTTACGCCCCCCCTCTCTTTCTTGCTCTCTCTTACCCCCCTATTACACCCCTTTTGGCCCCTCCCCTTCCCGCCCTTCCCCAACGACAGTTACCTAGTAATGGAGCTGATGGATGCCAACCTCTGCCAAGTCATTCAGATGGAGCTGGACCACGAGCGGCTGTCCTATCTGCTGTACCAGATGCTGTGCGGAATAAAACACCTCCACTCAGCGGGGATCATCCACCGGGTCTGTACACTTTAGCCTACAGTCTCTCCGTCTAAACAAAAACACTGCCATACGCAGCCAAGGTTGCACTGACGGCGAAAGGCTTAATCAGTTAAGGTGAGGGAGGGGGAGGGTTTTCATCCCCATGGGCTGATTACAAAAAGCCAGTCCTCTGCCTGCCTGACTGCAGCTGCTGCTGTGGACTGCATTGCGCTGTTGAGTCAGGGACGTGTTGAGAGGGGACAGGAGGAAAGCGATCAAGTGATCCTCAGTAAACATCGCACTCCTCTAGTCCTGGATCACCTTGACTTTACCTCTGTCTTATATGATACATTCTTTTTGTACAGATGTGACTAGAGACCTTTATGTAACTGCATCTGTACTACAATGAATCTTATTGTACAAGGTTATTTTGCATTAGGTTATTTTGCTCATCCAATATTATAATTTTATCCGTAACTGTGGTTAATCAAGCTTTAGCCCACATGAATACAAATAGTGTCACTCAAATCCATTAATCTCAGACAGATCTTTTCATCCGAGTCATTTTTGTTCAAGGTTAAAAATGTGGCAAGACATATTTATGAAACAATGAAAAGTAAATGACAGGACATTTGATTTACAGTTTAGCTCCTGGAATAAATAGGTACTTTATTGATCCCATGTGGGAAGCTGGGTTGTATTCACAGTCAGAAAATCAACACCTAACCATACAAAGAGCGTGTCAAATAAAATACAAGAAATGCAAGTACATTTTGAAAAATTCATCATTATAAATATGATGCTTAATATGTACCATATTCATTACAATAAATGCCAAAATTATAATAACATATAAAGACAAAATCACAGGTTACACAACAAATTTTAGAGGTTTAGCATGATAGGAAGCCTGCACCAGTGTCAGAAATTTGCCCTGAAATCCAAAATATGGGGGCAAAAATGCCCTGGTTATGAATTCTTCTTTTTTAATTTATGACATCTAATCTTATTATTCTATTATAGTCTTAGTTGTGTATATTATGGCATAAAATATGAGTTGGATGTTGATTTAATTCTTAGGGTAAGAAGTGATAAATTCTCAATTTTGAAAATGTGTATTAATAACTTGATTAAATTAATTTATTTGACATAAACCTTCATAAAGGTAAAAAATGCCCCTGAAATCCAGGGGGTAAATATTGCCCCTTGGGTATGTAAAAGTGAATTTCTGACACTGGCATGCATAACAAGTACCTTTTGCACACATGTATTCTATTACACATTGATTTGTGCAATAGCTGTGTTTTTGATAAATTTTTAATTAGACAGTGCCTAAGTGAAACCAAAAATAGTAACTGCTTTAGCTGACTGGTATAAACCTTTCTAAAGCCCACACAGTATAAAACAGCTGATGACAGTTATATCAACAATTATTCATGGAGTATTTATGAAAAGCTTATACTTAAGACTCCCTACATTTTGACATTTGCGTTCATCCAGAAATGTTACCCGTTTCTTAAATGCAGCTGTCACAGAACTTGTTACATATAGGTTCATTTGAACAATTGCAGTAAAAAAAAGAAAGAAGAATTTGTTAAATGCAAAACTGACTAGTGTTCTGTCCCATGTTTTTTTTTTTTTTTTTTTTTTTTTATAGGATCTGAAGCCCAGTAACATTGTAGTGAAGTCAGACTGTACCCTGAAGATCCTGGATTTTGGTCTGGCCAGGACAGCCGCCACGGGTTTGCTGATGACACCATATGTGGTGACACGTTACTACAGAGCCCCTGAAGTCATCCTGGGAATGGGATATCAAGCCAATGGTCAGTGCTGCTGACAGGCTGCAGAATGCCTAGTTGGCACATCCTATGCATGCTTAACGGCTAATATCATCCTTATGTTGCAGGTTTCATTTAACACTTTTATTGGCCCCTCTGATGCTTTCCTTACACTAACTGCTTTGTGGTTTCAGCACCAAAAAAATGTTCAGGGTTTAGGATGGTTAGGAATTATTTTTGTTTATTTGAAAACAACTTTCTTTAGCTGTGTTTAGATGGACCCTAATGATTCATTTTTAATCTGAATAGTATCCCAGTCTAACTTAAAATTACTCATGTAACCACGTTAGTTGGAATAAACTGGCCAAATCCAAAAATATTAACCATATGCTCGATCAGATTGCTGGATGTTTATGTTCATTTCTGATGCAGGATAAAAAAAATAATAATAGAAACAGGTATGGATGTATATTAATGACAACTGTCTTTGAAACAAAAAGGCACACTGAAGTGCACTAATTAAAAAAGAAATGCATTGCATTATTTCTTTTTTATTATTAATGTATAATATATAATTATTTATTATTTATGAATTATGTTTAAAGGGATAGTTCACCCAAAAATGTTTCTCATCATTTACTCACCCTCATGCCATCCCAGACATGTATAATTTTCTTTCTTCAGCAGAACACAAACAAAGATTTTTAAATGAATATTTCAGCTCCGTAGGTCCATACAATGCAAGTTAATGGTGATCAGACCTTTGAAGCTCCAAAAATCACATAAAGGAAATGTTAAAATAATTCATATGACTCCAGTGGTTAAATCCATATCTTAGAAGTGATAATATAAATGTGGTTGAGAAACCAAGCAAAATGCAAGGTGTGTTTTTTTTTTTTTTTTTTTTTTTACTGTAAATGGCCACTTTCACTTTTACATCTGAAAGCCACATGTCGACTGTTTAGTTTCACTTTCACATCTGAAAGTGAAAGTGGAGATTTAGGGTAAGCAAATAAAATTTACATTTTCTCACCCACACCTATCATATAGCTTCTGAAGATATGGTTTTAAACACTGGATTCATATGGATTTATTTTACATTTCCTTTGTGTTTTTTTTTTTTTGAGCTACAAAGGTATGATCACTATTCACTTGCATTGTATGGACCTACAGAGCTAATATATTCTTCAAAAATCTTTGTTTGTATTCAGCAGAAGAAAGAAAGGCATACACATCTGGTATTGCATGAGGATGAGTAAATGAGAAAATGTTCATTTTTGGGTGAACTCTCCCTTGTAGCTGTGAATATTTTAGCTGAAAATTGTGCACACAATTTCAGAATTAAAAATTAAATAATAAATATTCACCTACCAAACATTCAGTTACAAAAATTTTTATTTTTTTATTACTTTCATCTTTATTATTCAACTGGTAATATTCTGTCCATTATATTTTTCTTTGCAAATTTACCTCTAAAATGTCAATGGTTAAAATTTGATTGCACCACCAAGTGTTGAAGCCTAGTAACAGAGAGTTAAGATTGTGCATCTGCACTCTACTTCTTGTAATGCAGTGCCAGGGTTTACAAAGTTGAATTTTAACCACTGATATTTTAGAGGTGAATTTGCAAAGCAAAATATAATGGACAGAATATTACCTGTTGAATAATAAAGATGAAATTAATAAAAAAAACTGAATTTTTTGGAACTGAATTTTGGAAAGTGAGTATTTATTATTGAATGTTAAATGATGAAATTGTTTGCGTAGTTTTACATTTTAAATATTCACAGCTGAAATATACAACCATATGAAATTGCATCCTCCAAAAATGCAGGCACTGTATTGCAATGCATTTATTTTTTAATTAGTGTAATTCAGCCTGCTTTTTAGAAATGTGTCATTATAATACTTCTATAAATAGGAATAACAGGAATTATACGAATAGGAACAATAATGTTAGATATAGTTTATGGGGAGGATGGAGCAATTGTGCTGCTTTGCAAGTGAAAGCACCACTGCACAAAGCATCATGTGCTCACTTCTATTCAGGACCTGATTTAGAAGAATATTACATTGAAGTTGCTGCTTTAAAATAAAGAACAGTAGCACTGGTAAAAATGTTGGCTCGCAGGTATTCTCTGAAATGGCTTTAAACAGTAAGTTTAGAATCATTTATCAGAATGATTTCATTCAAAAAAAAAGTGTCAATGTAAATGTAACTTAATAAAATGTTAAGCATATTTCGTTTGTATGAGCATGAGTTATGACTTGGTGGTTTTCACATTTTGATTTTTTTTTTTTTATGAACAAAACAAGCGCTTATGCAATAGTGCAAAAAATACTAACACCCCCTGACTTCCTGCTTAACTGTTCTCTCTCTTTTCCTCTGCTGCACACGCTTAGTGGACATTTGGTCTGTGGGCTGCATTTTGGCAGAAATGGTCCGTCATAAAATCCTTTTTCCAGGGAGGGACTGTATCCTTGAGGAATACGAGTAAAAAAAAAATATATCAATGACCACTGGATGTCTGTTGTCATTTTGAGAATACGTCATTTTGTTCACTAGGAAGAGGCACGCAGCACATTCTGGACTAAATGTACTGTATTCCTTTGCGTGTTTGAATAATCTATATATTGTATTATTTCATTATGGTCTTTTGTTATGCATGCTGTATGTTCATCATGCAGTAATCAGTTGTTTTGGCAGTAGCTGACATCAAAGACCTTTCTATTTGTTGGTATATTTCATTCCATTTATTTCAATGAAGTGGCAGCTTGGCTTCACTTCTGCTCTGAACCATCTTGACACATTTCTGGCTAATTCAGGAACATTTGATTTTACCTTCAGTGAACACAACAAGAGTTGAAGAGTTGGTTTTGAATCTCTTACCTAGGAAGGACCCTAGGTTTTTCACTTAATGGCCATCTTCTTTTTGGTGCTTTTTGTTTTGACACTCATCCAGCAATTCTAGTCATTTTGTTCTGCTCCCTACCTTTAATGATAAGGGTCTGAAATTGACTTGGTGTCATATTCTAAAATAAGTCATAAGTACTGAGCCTGTAGCACTTATATAATATCTGAAGGTTTTGTTCTTTCTATGGTGCATTTGGGATTTATACTGGGACTATATAATCTATTGGGATTTGTGGTGTACATTTGGGAGATATATAGGTGGGTCAAGTTAGGTTTTAGGGAGTAAAAAGGAAAGAGAGTAATTCTCCTACAAAGGCCTACATCAGAATTTCGACACCTGCTTAAAAATAGTTAATTCTCAATGCTAAAACAAGTTTGAGTCACCGTTTTGAGTCACAAGATAAGTGTAAATGGTCAGCCTGTAATGTTTTATGGAGAATGTTTCCAGTTTATCAATAGATCTCTGTTTTTGGATCAACATATTGGTGTTACTTCTGTGTTCCCTCAGCAGTGACTGTTCAGTGTGTCATCTTGCTAATTTCTAAAATCGTGCATGCCTAACTTTACCTGCTAGACATGGCAGATTCTGCATGACGTACATGATTTTTGCCACCTAGTTTCCACTTCATTTTGTCTTTTTAATTGTTTAAGCTTTGTGTTGCATGCTAATTTCACTTTCATTTCATTTTTCAGTTGATGTGTGGTCTGTTGGATGTATCATGGCTGAAATGGTCAGAGGTAGTGTGTTGTTTCCAGGTACTGATCGTATCCTTACCTGTCTGTTTTTTGTCATCCATTCCATAGTCATCCATTTTCTATTACTTTACATTTCATTATATTTCTTGCAAAATTTTAATCTTTAGTTTTTAGGGCATGAACCTCCAAAGTGAAATGGTGCAATGTAAAATATTTGTAGTAAGCCTGCAAGCTCATTTTAGAAATTCTAAGCCTATATACATTTTCTTAACCTCTAATGTGTGAAGATATTGATCAGTGGAACAAAGTCATAGAGCAGCTTGGAACACCATCGCAAGAGTTCCTGATGAAACTCAACCAATCTGTGCGGACCTATGTTGAGAACAGACCACGCTATACTGGGTACAGCTTTGAGAAACTGTTCCCTGATGTCCTATTCCCTGCTGATTCAGAACATAATAAACTGAAAGGTACAACTGCTTAATGTTTAACTGGGTTTCATTATATTCTGTAGCTTTTGTGTACTCTTGAGCAGCTGTGCAATCTGTGCTTGCAAATTTGGTCAGTTTGATGTATGAATGCATTTTTTTTACATTTTATGCATTTGGCAGATGCTTTTATCCAAAGCGACTTACAGAGCCCTTATTACAGGGACAATCCCCCCGGAGCAACCTGGAGTTAAGTGCCTTGCTCAAGGGCACAATGGTGGTGGCTGTGGGGCTCGAACCAGCGACCTTCTGATTAGCAGCCCTGTGCTCTAGCCACTACGCCACCACGCCACTACGCCACCATGCCACCACCCCATTTGACATGAAATGCTTATGTTGTAGTGTTGACATGCTTTAACTATGGATGTTTTAAAAAGCATTTTTCTAATTATTCTATAACTATTTTGCATACAGCTTTTGTGACCTCATATTAATTGAGACACTACATGGAATATTTGTAGGCTACTTTAAAAAATGAATTTGACTCCCCGCTTGACCATGTAAAATTAACCAGTGAAGTCAAAAGTGGTGATTAAAAATGTTATGAAATGGTGACTAGTTACAGGACCTAAGATATATTACATTCATATACATTTTTACCTAAAATCTTTGTTGATTTAAAAAAAAAAAAAAAAAGTCTTAACACATTATGCTTCAACTACCCACCAACCTAATTCACCATTCAGAGTGCATTCAGATTGAAGTGGCCTGAATGGTCTACTGTGATTGAGGTAACATGTCAAGGTCACTTGAGCACAATAGCAGCCCCAATTAACTCTCTGCGCTGGATGTAATTTGTTCTGCAGCAAGCCAAGCACGGGATTTGCTGTCTAAAATGCTGGTGATAGACGCATCCAAACGAATCTCTGTGGATGTAGCTCTGCAGCACCCCTACATTAATGTGTGGTACGACCCAACTGAAGTGGAAGCGGTAGGCTTATGCGCATGCACACAGAGACTACTGATTGATTGCTGTCAATTATGCATGCTGGCATCTAGCTCATTGTTATTTCAAGTCCTTGTAAAACATTAAGGCGTGTGTACTTTTGAGAGCTTTTTAAAAAGTGGCAAAAGTTAAAGACCCCATGAAATCTATGATGAGCGTGAATTTTCTTTACTGTGTTGACATATTTCTTATGTAGTGTAAGATGAGGCATCGATATTCTTGGTCTGTTTTCCGGAAGATAATGGTATTTTAAAAGCATTAATCTGCTGAAGATTTTCACAACTTTTTGGAGTTTACTAACATATACTTCAAATTTGATAAACATGGATTAATATCTCCAAAACACCAATTGTATTTCATAGTGGTTTAAAAGGGATATTTCACCCATAAATCTAAATTCTCTCATCATTTACTCACCCTCATGCCATCCTAGATGTGTATAACTTTCTTTCTTCTGCGGACAACAAACAGATTTTTAGAAGAATATCTCTGCTTTGTAGATCCATACAATGCAAGTGAATGGCGACCAGAACTTTGAAGCTCCAAAAATCTCAAAGGCCACTTAAAAGTAATCCATAATACTCCAGTTGTTAAATCTATCTCGATATGATGTGTGTGGGTGGGTGCTTTTTTTTTTTTTTTTACTATAAATCTCCACTTTCACATTCTTTCACTTTTTAAAGTGAAGATTTTTTGGGAAAAAAGGACTTAAATATTGATCTGTTTCTCACCCACACCTATCATATTGCTTCTGAAGATGGAGATGAAACCACTGGAATAGAATGGATTACTTTTATATGGCCTTTGAGATTTTTGGAGCTTCAAAGTTCTGGTCACCATTCACTTGCATTGTATGGACCTACAAAGCAGAGATATTCTTATAAAAACCTTTGTTTGAGTTCTGCAGAAGAAAGAAAATCATACACATCTGGGATGGCATGAGGGTGAGAAAATAAGATAATTGTAATTTTTGGGTGAACTACTCCTTTAATGATGGAGACTAAAGTTCTGGCAAATTATTTTCACAGAAGCTGATGGTTTTAGACTGAAAGTATTCAACAAATTTTGATTTGGTAACTGATTTTCTGTCTCTCTGCAGCCACCACCTCTGATCACAGACAAACAGCTCGATGAGAGAGAACACACGGTGGAGGAGTGGAAAGGTAGCTTTTTCATTTTTTTTTTGCTACCTTTTAAAGTTCACTGATCTGAAGCAAAGAAAAGTGCCCAAGGTTTTTGAACATCATTTGCCCGTTGCACACACATTTGAAATCTTGTCTGCTGCAGTCACCTAATGGAATAGTGTTAATAGGCCCCTCTGCATGTTTAAATGTCTGACGGCAGTTGCTTAAATTAGAAAGATTGATATTTCTTTCAACTCGTGGAGAAGAGCATGTGCTGTTCAACTTAAAGCTTGCCAGTTTCCATGACAGTTCTGTATCTGTCCATTTGAGTGTTCAGGAGTAACTAAAGTAGGAACATCACTAAACAAAATTTTTCAGTAGCGTGACAGTAGCTCAGCTGTTTTCAAAACAACCAGTAACAAGCTACATTTTCCAATGTGTAGCAATTTAAAGTGACATTTCAAATCAAACACACTGTCCTTAATTGTCATCTCTCTTAACCCTTGTGTTGTTCAGTTGTGCTAACATCTTTTGTGTTCCTGGTCAAAAGTGACCGGACCACTAAGACTGTTAATAAATCTCTCATATTGCATATATTATCCCAAGAAATTTCATTAGATTTTTTTGTCAACTTATATATTTTTTTAGCAATTATGACTTTATTTGAGCCAGTATAAAAAAAAGTATGTTTTTTTTAATTGATTGAAGGATTTATTGAACTGAGTTGTGACCGTGCTAGTAGGGGACACTCCCTGCAGAAATCATGAAAAATAATACAAATTATATAAAGCATTAATAACCACTTGCTTGATCTAAGCAAAATAGGTGTTATTTTAAAGTAGACCTATTATGCACCTTTTTACAAGATGTAATATAAGTCTCAGGTGTCACCAGAATGTGTCTGTGAAGTTTCAGCTCAAAATACACCATGGATCATTTATTATACCATGTCATAAATCCCTCTTTTTGAGTGGAATAAAAAACACGCTGATTTCGTGTGTGTCTCTTTAAATGCAAATGAGCTGCTGCTCCCCACCCCCTTTCCGGATGAGGGCTGTGCCTTTACAGCTCGTGCTTTGGATACTAAAGCAACAACAAATCAGAACCAATGTGACTGACAGCGTAAATACCGGAGTTCAGCCACAACTATGCATAAATAAAATAAACAACTGGTCAATAAAGAATGGATTCAGATTCTCCAAAACAAAGACCGTATGTATGCACTTTTGCCTTCTCCGATCCTTACATCCCGACCCAGAGTTGAGTATGGAGAGAGAACCCATTAAAGTAGTGAAGGACTTCAAATTCTTAGGCCTTGTCTGTGATAATAAATTCATCTTTATCCCACATATGAAGATGTTGAGAAGAAAATGTTTTAATACAATGAATATTTTAAAAGTCTTGGCCAATACAAAATAGGGTGCAGATGCTGCCATTCTTTTATGCCTCTACAGAACATTAATCAGATCCCGACTGGATTACGGGAGTATTGTGTATGGTCAGGCAAGGAAGTAATACATTCGAACACTTGACACAATACACCACCAGTGAATATGTCTAGCTCTTGGAGCCTTCAGAACAAGCCCAATTCAAAGCCTTTATATAGAATCTGGTGAACCTTCCCTCCAGAATAGGTGTCTGAAACTTGCCTTAAGGGGCATTAAACTTAGAGATCTCAGAATGTCTGATACCACCCTCTGACCTCAGGCCATTTAATAAACTTGTATATCACCAATAAGTGGCAATCAGAATGGAATGAGTGCGACAGCAATAAATTATTTGAAATAAACCCCAGGATCCAAAGAAATTACACTCAAAATTTTTAATCTAGGCATGACCAAATAGTGTTTACCAGATGCCGACTGGGCCATATAAGACTAACCCATGTGTTTTTACTGACTGGTGAAGATCCTCCCATATGTATACCTTGCCAAACCCCTATGACCATCAAGCACATTCAACTGAATTGTAAAACTTTAGAACCATCAGACAACGTTTTTATACAGAGACTTGTTTAATAGATATTTTAAAAAAAAGGTACCATCTGAACAGATTTTACAGTTTTTATTTTGTATAAACTTAGTGTCTTATCTAATATTGCAAATATGTAGTGACAAACCCTTGTTTGCCATGTGAATTGTTTAGTTGCTGACATGGCGTTAAAACTAAATAAATCAATAAATAACCGGAGTTCAGCCATATGTATATCTGGTCTCCGTGAATACAACCAGAGACAATGGTAGCTTTTGCTGCATTAACCGTGGAATCAGCTAACAAGCACATTCGGAAAGGCGATTATGAACATTCACAAAATATAAATTGTGATACTTATATCATAAGGATATAAAGCTGGACACAGGATCAATGATAATAGGGTGGTCTGTCACCAGTCATGGGAGAGGCCTGCTCTAACGTGACGTCGCTTTAGAGCAGAAACGAAAACAATTCATTTTGGCACACTGTTTTTGATAATATAAGAAAGAGGAGTGGGTGGACTTTTAACATTGTAGGGTGGTTGTGTACACACAGTACCGACTCACATTTATGTACAAACACCATGTCAAATGATGTTAATTTTGCATAATAGATCCCCATTAAAGCTTAGAATCCAGACTTTACAATTCATATAGATGATCCTACCATTTTTTTTGAGCAGCACGGCCAGCCCGACACAACATTGGCTCAACCAATGGTGTGAGTTTAGGGCGGGACTATCTGTTTGTTCACAGCTGAACAGAGTGTGTATTTGTAAATGTTTGAACATTTTTATTTTTGCAAATCCATTTGGTGATGCTTTTGTCGCAGAAATTCTACACTTCAGGTTTAAAGTAGCTTCCCCCAACTACTTTAGTAGCCTCTCTCTCATCTAAAAATATAAAGATATAAAAGTCTTTAAGACCATTTTTCTTTTGAAAAATTATGACTTTAGACTTGTCCATGGTTATTGGTAAGGCCCAGTTACTGCAGTAATTTTCTAGAATTGAGAGGCTTTCACGTAATCCATCTTCTGTAGATGAGAACAGCAGTAATTTTTCTGCATATAGAAGACATTTTGATTTCTCTGTCCTCTAGATTGAGTCCAGGGCTAGAAGTGTTTTGAAGCATTGTTGCCAAATAAATATTAAATAAAGTTGTGCTTAGGCTGCAACTTTGACGAATCCCCTTATTTTGACTAAAATATTCCGTTCTTTTGTTGTGTATTTTAATGCAGCATTTGTTGTCTTTGTAAATGTCCTTAATGAAATCATAAACCTTTCCTCCTATTCCACTCTGAATCAGTTTTAGGAAGAGTTTTAGGAAGAGTCCGTTTTACCAAACTGAATCAAAGTCAATGAAGCAACCAAATATTTTTCCTTGTTTTGTTTGGTGGACATGTTTGTGTATAAAGCTGCGTTCACGCTGCTAACAACACGCAGCGACAAAACGATTCATCTCATTCATTTTCAATGAGAGCTGGCGACTTCCAGCAACACGAGCGATGGCGTGATTTGGGCGTATCCAGTGACGCGACAAAGTTGAGAAATGTTTAATTTATGCAAATGATGGGTGACTTTCCCAATACTACAGAAGATGGTAGAGATCACGTGATCCTAATACTTTAATATTAATTGTAAAGAAACAGTGCTGTTTAGACTCCCCTTACACATTACTAGCGACCTAACCGCCAGCCACTGGCGACATGCAGCGACAAAGAAGCTGACAGTGTAAACGCAGCTTTAGTGTGTGCAGTGTGTAGAAATGATCACTTGTTCTCTGTTTTGAATCCAATTTGACAGTTGTTTAAAGTCTTGTTTTCTTGGAGATAATGGGGTTAATCTGTCATTCATAATGCAACAGGATAGTTTGCCAAGGTTGCTGCTTAATGAAATGCCCCTGTAGTTGTTTGGGTTAACTATGTCACCTTGTTTGAAGACTCGTGTGTTTTGATTTTCTTTCCAATTCTCAGGAAAGTGTCCTGATTCTAAGAGCAAATTTAATAATTTGAGAATGCCTCATTCAATTTGGGGCTGCCATGTTTCAACATCTCATTGCAAATTCCATCTGATCCACTAGATTTTTTTTTATTTTTCAGGGATTCTATTTTTTTTTCCACAGATTTCCTTTATTGATATGGAGTATCCAAATTATTTAATTTACCCTTTATTGTGTATTCTAGTTGTAGTTGGCAGGTCATATTTGTTTGGGTGGGGTTAGTTCACTTTGTGTATAAAGGTTTCCAAAATGTTCTTTCCAGGTGTTTGGGTCACAGATGGGGATTATTTGTTGTTTTTTTTTTGGATTTATTTCAATTGTTCCATAATTCCCAGGATACATTTTGATCAACTGCTTCCTCAATCTCATTGAGCTTTGTTGTCATATGTTCAGCTCTTTTGCTTTTTAGCAGTGACTTTTTAAGAGTTTGTTGATAGGTGGCATGTGTTTGTTGGTTTGCAGGGTCTCTGTTTTTTTATTTGATAACAATCATATTTCTTTTGTATTCTTGACATTTGACATTCATTGTCAAACCAGTCAGTTTTAACAATTCTCTTTTTACTCCTGTTCATTTCGATTGTTTTCAATTATTTGCTGGCAAGTGTGAGAAAGATTTTAGTTCATGGTTTCGTTGCCATATTGATGCTTTTCTCAACACCTCTATCATGTCCTCTCTCTCTCATGTCTTTTTATTTATTCTTCCTCAGTATTGATCTATAAAGAAGTGCTGGAGTGGGAGGAGCTACTGAAGAACGGTGTGGTTCGAGGTCAGCCATCCCCACTAGGTTAGTTAGACAAGTTTCTCTTAAACAGAAAAGATTTTAAGATCCATTTGCTTATGTTGATATTTTTTATTCACTAGTTGATTTTTGTGATTTAAGTAGTTTTCATCACACATTTCCATATCTATATGGAGGCTGTCCTCCCATTAGCATATAATTGCATATAATGTGCAGGTAATCTGACTGACTGTTTCACATAGCACAGGTGCAGCAGTGATCAATGGCTCACCCCAGCCCTCCTCATCCTCCTCTATAAATGACGTCTCCTCCATGTCCACAGAGCCCACCGTGGCCTCAGACACAGACAGCAGCCTGGAGGCCTCCGTGGGACCTTTGAGCTGCTGCAGATGACTATCACCTTCCCCTGGAAATTCTGTGTGTGTGGCATGGTATCAGATTTAGGCCAGTCTAATTCTTTATTTCAGGTCGGGTATGGCTTTTTTGAGTTCTTCTCTAGATGATGTAAATTATTACACATTTTTATCTTTTTAGCGACATTTTTAATGCAAAGCCCCAACAGGCTTAGCCAGTGATAGTAAGATATTTGGAGCTCCTTAACAAATCTCTTCTTTTATAAGCTACAGCTAGAGTATTTTGTCATGATGTCGTAGAGTGATTTTGGAAGGGAATCTGTAAAGATTGAATTGCTAATATATTTTCTCAAATTAATTTATTTTCCATTTTTGAGTGTGTTTTTTTTGTTTTCCTGGTCATATTAGGACACGGAAATCCTTAGAAACAAATCCACTATAGTATTTTAAAATACACAATCATGTTGCACAAAATTATATCAGCATAGTAGAGTTATTTAAGTACATTTAGGTATAACTTGCTAAACGTGGCTTTTTCTGGCTAATGTTTTCCATGTTTGCGCGCAACGCATTTTACTTCTTTTGTACACTTTCATTTAGATATAATCACTCACGACATTAAAAATATTTTTATATGTATATTGTTTTATGTCAGGCTGCATTTTGTTTTTTCAGGAATATTTTTGCTGCTGGTTAATTTCCTTGTTTACTGTGAAATGTGACGTTCTTCTGTGTATGTTTCTGATGTTCCTTGTTCGAATTGTTCTAGATTTATCTAGGATTTCAGCACCTTTTTATCATTTGTGTTTACCCCCTACAAAATCTACATATGGGTCAAACACTGATCAATAATAGCTGTACAGTGATTGTCTCAATAATGCCATTTTTTTCTTTATATACAGTCCAGTTTATAAGATGAACAGGTTAGTTTTGTGACTTTTGGATCAACAATTCACAAAGCTGGTAGATTTTCCTATTTTCTTTCTTTTCCTTTTCTTTTTTTTTTACACCAAATGATTGAAAACAGACAAAAGAGTCTGCATTGGTTCATTTCTAGCATATTCCATTACAGTAATGGTACATAACCGTGAAATGAACCAAATTTGGAAATAATTTATTTCCACATAGTTATACTTTGTTAGTGTCTTTCTTTTTTTTATTCCCCATCAGAATGGAAAGTCTTTAATGGCACGTAACATGCTGTAAATGAACGTGAGCTACTGTATTGAGGACTATGTGTGTGCATTGTTACTTGTGATATTGACAACTTTGGAGCTTTACACAATATTTGATGAAAGATTAAGATACGTTTGTTTTTTAATGTGAGCAAGAACGTTGAATAGACCTGACGTTTTATTTTTTTTACCTGCACACAGGGTAAGAAAAGACAATTTTGCTAATACTTTATATAGGTTTCGTGTTTTTGTTTTGTTTGTATTTTGGAAGTGCTCTTAACAGTGGCATTGATATTTATCCCTACTGTACATACTTGCATGGGAAGCCTGAGCTACAGTAACAGCAACGAGAACAGAAGCTTCTCACGTGGTACATTTTAGGCATGGAACAGCTGATAATGTTTGAGAGTCGAGTCTGAACTACCTCACACTGATGCCATACAGCTCACATTTTAGAAGTATTATTGTATCGATTATTTTGCTTAATCAATTTATTAAGATGTGCTTGTAAGGTGATGTGTTAGAAATATTTAAGTGTCTGTAGAGTTTGTAAGTGTGAATCTGTGAGAATGTTCTGTGTGAGTGTGTGTGTGTGTGTGTGTACTTCCGAGTGAAAATTCTTGTAAACACTCTTAAGCTCCTGTTCAAAGCTGAAAATTTTATGATCTTATTTCAGACTCGACATTTAAGTTCAAAGGTTTGGAAGAATTCTGTCCATGTTTTGCTTTTTCCAGGAAAAGAAATTGATGAAATGGAGAGAAAAGAATCTCGTCCCCAGTTTCAACAGCGGGCAGTACAGAATCTTGCATGGCCTGCTTAGCATTTAATATCATTAGTATATATAAACAAAAAGATTATAGTGCCGAGTTTATTAGATTTCACAAACTGATACAGTTTTGTAGGGTTAGCATATTACCACCTCATTAGAATGTACTGAAATTCAACTGTGTCAACATCATAACAACTGGAAAAATCTAAATAAACGATTGGAAAATTGGTTTGCTTAGTGTGTCATCATTTTTCACAACATTGTTCTCAATTTCCAAAAAGTTATTAACATATAACATTTTATTTGACAGTGGACATTTTTGCTTTCTACACATCACATAAGAAGTATTTTTTTAAATCCTTGAAAATCGAAGCTAGTTTTTGAAAATGTATACTTTAATTCCCATGGCAACGTGTTATTAGTCAGTGTGATATTTAGTTGTAGGTCACTCATAACAGTTGTTTATGATTTTCTAAGTACATCATAGTCACTACATTGCACAGCTTTGTTCACAATGGTACATTTATTACATTGACTCTAATCAGTTTTCATTTGAAATGAAATCGGGTCAATGTCCATTTCTTTAGGACCTCTATTTTGGCACTTTCTGCATACAAGAATCAATAATCAGGAAAAAGGGCCACAAGAACATATGTGCACACTTAAAAAAAAAAAAACTTACTTTATACTTCAAGTACTGTATATGTCAGCCTTTGTTTTGTCATCTTTTTTTATATAAAGACACTTATTCATTTGAGTGTTTTGAAAAACACCACCTGAGAAATAGTTCTAGGTTTACATTAGTAAGCTTTAATAAATATTAGACTTGGCAATCTTGCAGCTGAAATAATCTTATCATGATTTAAAAGTTTTTTTAATAACTTTGGAGAAGTTTTGACATATGGCTACAATGTCACCTTATCTAATACAGGAAAAAACAATTTCCATAGTGCATTTTTACTTATACAATAAAGGGATACGCTAAAAAGATTTGTCTGTTGAGTCTGATCGTGTAACAGTCTAAATGAGCCATCAATGACTTGCTATTGTCTGCGTTTGGTAGTGTCAGGCAGTGTGATATGATGCAGCTTGTAAATAAAAAAAAATGATAAAGCCTAAAAAAGGGGGGATTTGGAGAACTTAAAGCACCTCAAGAGACAATTCAGCAGGATTTATTTCATAACATGCATTAAAATAAATTGACATTGTAATCACCTGCCTTATTTAAGGGCAAATATTTCAAACACGCCAATCAGGAAGGTCAAGCTTTGGTATTAACTGTGCATGTTATTAATGTAATGATTGCCAATAATTGAACCGTACAATAAACTTAAGACTGAAGATCAAATGGAAAGTACCTCAAGGTGAAAAAAAAAAATCACAAGGTGATTATTATTATTATTTAAAAAAAAAAAAAAAAAAATACTAAAAAATTGTAGGCGTCTTAATGCCTTCCTGAGCCTATGTCCTACCAATTTTACTTACTGATAGTGGCACCTAGTGGCCGAGGTTGGTACCACATGTTGATTTGTTAGCTATCATGTGATATGTTGCCTCTTGAGGAAAAAAATTCTGAGAAAAAAGTTCAGAGAAAATATTATTATTATTATTATTTCCAAAGAAAGAAATTCATAGGCACTAAAAAAAAAAAAATCACCTAGTAAATTTTGTTTTTCACCTTGTGGTTCAGGGCGACACATGATAATAGCTGTAACAAAACAGCACAAAATTACCTCTGAAAACTCATGATGCATGAGCAAAGAGATTTAAAAATTCTATTTCTATCTACAACACAGTCTCTCAGCGTTAAATAAGGAAAATTGTAACATCAGAGGGCCAGTCAATTTTTGCTTGTCCTTGTTCCCAAGGTTAGATCTCCCAAAGTGGAGAAGAACACCTCCATCTCGCGTTGAAGTAAACAGTTCCGGTTCTCTGCGTCCTCACGGGCCCGCTGAGAGTTGCGAAGTTTAATTTCCAACATGCAATACTTTTTCTTCTCCTGGTCTAACTCCTCCTCTAGTCTCTCCATCTGGTTACGCAGTGCTATGCATGATTTCTCAAGCCTTAGAAGAATACATTTATAATATATTAATAATCAAATTACATTACAACAGAATTAGATTGCAGGGAATGCAAAGGAAAATGAAATAAAAAAATTACATTAAAAACCATGTAATTATAATTAAAAAATGTAATTAGATTACAAAATCTCTTAGCCGCCTTGTTCAAGTAAACTTTGCTCTATGACAATTAATTACAAATACATTAGGGTCCAAAAGTCGGAGTGAAAATGCTTTTAGTTTGCATTTTTATTCATCATAAAAATTTGAGGGGAAGTTTAACTGAAAAATTTACATGAATTTAAGAATTTCTTAGTATTTGGTTTGTCCCTTTATTGTTTTAATGACAGCATGCACTCGAGCTGGCATGGAATCCACAAGTTTGTAAAAAACTTTAAGGATCCATGTTATGCCAGGATTATTTGAGAATGTTCTAAAGAGCATCTTGCATGCTTCATGGAAGCAAGGAAATGTGACAGTTAGTACAAAGGAGATAACATGGACAATGTCATAAATTTGCTTATATTTGATTAGTGACCTAGATATATTGCAGAATCTTAAATATTTATCCTCATTTTACAAGCTTTGTTTATTTCCAGGTTTAAATAAATAAATAAAGAAGTACCAGATTTATATATACAGTATATCTATAACTATCAATTAAAGTCTAGTAACTGGTTGAATGAATGAACTGGCCTCCAATACTATGTGTGTGTGTGTGTGTGTGTGTATATATATATATATATATATATATATATATATATATATATATATATATATATATATATATATATATATATATACACCTGGCAGCCAAAAGTTTGGAATAATGTATAGATTTAGCTGTTTCTGAAGGAGATTGGTACTTTAATTCACCAAAGTGGCATTCAACTGATCACAAAGTATAGTCAAAACATTACTGATGTAAAAAAACAGCTCCATCACTATATGAAAAAAGAAATTCTTTATCAAATCTAGACAGACCCCATTTCCAGCAGGCATCACTGCAACACCTTATACTTGAGTAATCATGATAAATTGGTAATTTGGTACTAGAAAATCAATTGCCATTATATTAAACACAGTTGAAATCCATTTGGTTTGTTAAATGAAGCTTAACGTTGTATTTGTGTTTGTTTTTGAGTTGCCACAGTATGTAATAGACTGGCATGTCATGAGGTCAATATTAGGTCAAAAAAGGTAAAAAAGAAATGGCTTTCTCTAGAAACTGGTCAGTCAATCACTGTTTTGTTTTGAGGAATGAAGGCTATACAATGCTTGAAATTGCCAAAAACAAAACAAAAAGGTTTCATACAAAGTTGTACACTACAGTCTTCAAAGACAAAGGACATCTGGCTCTGACAAGGACAGAAAGAGATGTGGGAGACAGATGTACAACTAAACGAGGATTTCAGATTCCAGATTCTCTAGTTTGAGAAATAGATGCCTCGCATGTCCTCAGCTGACAGCTTCATTGAATTGTACCAGCTCAACACCAGTTTCATGTACAACAGTAAAGAGAAGACTCAGGTGTGTAGGACTTATGGGAAGAATTGCAAAGAAAAAGCCACTTTTGAAACAGAAAAACTGAAATAAAAGGTTAGAGTGGGCAAACACAGACATTGGAAAACAGATAATTGGAAAAGAGTGTTATGGATCTTAACCCCATTGAGCTTTTGTGGGATTAGCTAGACTGTAAGGTGCGTGAGAAGTGCCAGGCAAGACAGCCACATCTATGGCAAGTGCTACAGGAAGTGTGGGGTGAAATGTCACCTGGACAAACCGAGTATCTGGAAAAACTGACAGCTAGAATACCAAGGATCTGCAAAAGTGTCATTGCTGCACGTGGAGGATTTTTTTGATGAGAACTCTTTGAACTTTTAAATTATAATAATAATTTTTCACATTATTAATGTCCTGACTAAACATTGTGATCAGTTGAATGGCACTTTGGTGAATAAAAGTACCATTTTTTTTCCCATTAGAGCAAAATCTGTACATTATTCCATTATATATATATGTATTTACATATAACAAATATATTTGTCCTAATAACACATTAAAACCATTTGGTAAAATCTGCCTTCATAATATAGATGACTCTTGCCTTAATGTGTCAGTGGGGTTTGATCATGTTCGCTTGTTTACCCAATAGCTAAAGTATTAAAAAAAATGATGCCAGTGAAAATCTACTTTGGAGAATGGATTTCACAAAGGTCATTTTTGTTTAAGAGGGTTTTGAACTAGGTGTTTGAAACCAACATAAAATCCTCTGCTAATGAAAACACATAATTGCCAATTGGATTTTTGATTCCAAATCATCACTGTGTGACAGCTAGTCTGGTCTCCCTTATATTATTAATTGACTGTGACTTTCAAACTTACTTCAGTAATCGTGATTCATAGTTGATCTTCTGCTTCTTCAACTCATCTTTTAGCTCTGTTACCAGGCTGTTAAGTGCTGCCGTGCTATTTTCAGTATCTTCTGTGATGTTCGCCACATCTTCTAGATACCCATTCTCACTGCAACCTGCACTGCTTACACACATTCCCAGTGCTTCACTGCTGTCTGTGACTTCTGAACTCCTGTCCTCCCCTTGCCCTTGAACAGACCCTCCAACTGACCATTCGGCCTTCATAGAGTTCAATCCTGAGGGGTCGCTGCCCACCGAGTCCGCCACTAAGATCTCACAGGAGGATGTGGACCAGGGCGTGCTTGCAACACTGGGCACGCTGAGACTAGATGAGGTCACATTGTCATAAGTGGACAGACGGTGTGACAGAGCTGAATCCTTGCCCATGCGTTCTCCTGAAGATGTACGCCGGTGACTACGGAGAGAAGAAAGCCCGTTCATTAACCAGTTACCAGTGCTGGGCAGGCTGGATACGTCCACAGACGAACCCCCAATTTTTGCGGGCTGAGCACGAACCCCTCCACTCTTGAATGGGTACTTCCAGGAGGGAAGAGATTTCGCCTGCTTGCTGGGGATCACCCCAGATTTTCCCTGAGGTGTCACTTTGGCAGTGGTCGGGGAACCTGCATTGATATCCAAAGATATGGCACTGCCAGACACACACTCTACCATTTGGGAAGTCTGAGTGGATGATGGGCAGTTCAAAGTCTCCTCCTCCGAGATCCACTCCACCCTGCCCCGTGGACAGCTTCCTGTCTGCTCAGAGGAAACATCTCCCTCAGTCCCAACGTACAGTCTCTCATGTTCACTGATCAACAAGGTCATCAAGTGCTGGACCTGAGAGGTTCCTGACAGGACAAGAGGTTCTCAAATCAGATATTAAATTGGACATCAAGTGACGACCCAACACAGTACCAAAATTATTTATCACAAATAAGTGAACAAAATGTCCTTAAAATCAAATATTGAAATGTACTAATATTGCACTTAACTGGGCCCAACAAAATTATGGCATTGGCTAATAAGGAAAATGTATTTTTTGTTTTGTTTTACATTGTCGTTAATGTTTGTATAATTGGTTTCTATACAGTATATCTCAAAATTTGTATGGTTTCGTTCATGGTTTTCAAGGAAGTCTCGCAACCTGTCCATGTTGCATATGTCTAATTTGGCCTGAGTAACACAATAATTTATATACCTTCAAGTTTGATTGGACGCACAGCTTTTGACGTACTGTAAACAATAAAAGACATGGGAGGCATTTTCTACAGTACTTTATAAGACTATTTAGCTGCTATATACGGTTAGTTGCATTTTATTATTTTGATTTCACTTTGTTTTTTCTCTACTGTTCATTTTTGAGCCATGACCCATCAACTGAAACCAATGTTATACTGTATGATTTGTTACACTATTAAATGTTATAGGGACAGTTCACCCAAAATGCAAATTCTCTCATTTATTTACTCTCATGCCATCCCAGATGTTTATGTTTTTCTTTCTTCAGCAAAACACAAACAAAGATTTTTAGAAGAATATTTCAGCTCTGTAGGTCCATACAATGCAATTGAATGGTGATCAGACATTTGTAGCTCCAAAAATCACATAAAGGAAACATAAAAGTGATCCATATGACTCCAGTGGTTAAATCCATTTCTTCAGAAGTGATATGATAGGTGTAGGTAAGAAACAGATAAATATTTAATTTGTTTCTACTATAAATCTCCACTTTCATTATTACTTTCAGATGTGAAAGTAAAACTAAACGGGCACCACATTTTTACTTGTTGAAAGTGAAAGTGGAGCTTTAGAGCTAAAAGGACTTAAATCTTTATCTGTTTCTCACATATGTCTATCATATAGCTTCTGTAGACATTGATTTAACCACTGGAGTCATATTGATTACTTTTGTTTTTCCTTTATGTGATTTTTGGAGCTACAAATGTCTCAACATTTAATGTTTATAGTATTTTTCAAAAAACCTTTGTTTGTGTTTGGTTGAAGAAAGAAATTCATACACAATTGGGATGATATGAGATTGAGTAAATAATTAGAACATTTTCATTTTTGGGTGAAATATCCCTTTAAAGGGGTAAACATGAGGAATAAAAGTTAGTAAGTTTCAGAACTCAAAACTTCCTTCTCACTGCAAAAAGAGCATTTGTTGAAACTGCTAAATTGACTCACTCTCTATATTGTGATGTCACACCATGGTAGACATGCCTCTGACCACCTCCACAACAACATATCATTGGGAATTTACTGTTAAGTCTTAAAGGACAAGCAGCATAAAAACCAAACATTTCTGGCAGAGGGTCATAAAGAGAGTGGAAAATGATCATGATAAACAAATATATGACTGTGCAAAATTTTTTATAATATTACAACTGAACCTCAATGAACATGTTAAAATAATTTAAAAAAAGGCATGTCGTGACCCCTTTAAATGTCTAGTATTAGATATCAGGTTCTAGTTGTAACTATTGCAAGGACCACCCTTAACGTATCATACATGTTCTTACCTTCCATCATTGAAACAGGGTCCTCCACTTTAGGCCTAAGGATATTTGGTCCAAAAACTGTTGCAAGATTCTGAACACTCATCTTGTTCTCATTCGAGTGTGACTGTACCTCATCTAAGAATCTAAATGAAAACATGCAAATAATACAATACAATACAATGAAATGGTAAACATCACAAAGAATGCTGACTGGGATGCTGTTTATTCACTTACTTGCAAATGTACTTTAACAAATTATAATTAGCCTGAGGAAGAGTGTTCACCTGCTTCACAAGCTCACAGAGTCCCTTTAGAAGACACATGCCACATTAGAAATCCAGAAAACAAGATTTTTTGGGAATAAAAGCACTGCAGTCTTTTCTATGAAACAATCATAGTTTAATTCAAACCGTTCTTGTGAAATAAGAAACTGGATCAGGGAAACTTCTGCAACCTCTTACTAAAACACAGACAAAGAAGCAGACTCACCACTTCTTCATCTTTTAGTAGAAGCTGCGCACATGTTAGAAAGTCCTCATACTTGCTGAAGGGGATCACAGGCTCAGGTAACTCCCTGAGGTAAAGCTTCAGGAGGGACGCCACTGTGTGTACATCAGTGTTACTACAAGAGATCACACACACTCACGTCAGGGTGATTCAGAAATACATCAATTTAATTGTGACTAGACAACAGCTGGTAGACCCTGCTGAAAAGACCAGCATTGCTTTTAACTAGACTACTTTGTGTTTTGGATGCCTTTTCAGTGTGCTAGTGTTCCCACCAACCTTCATAACTGTCTTAACCAGAAATACACACAAAGACAAGCGTTTGATGAAAAGTGATTATATTTTGAAGAACAGACGAAAGAAAAGCCGCCAATGCGCATCTGATTTGATTTGTGTGCGCAGTGAGCTCTGCTTTTCACGAGTGCAATGAAAGAGCTTCTCCAAGACACGCACATTCACATTCATAGAGTTCTGGGCATCGTTTCCCAATAACTATTGATCTTAGCTATTAAGAGCATTTTCTACGAGTGATTTTATGAACGTTCGTTATTTTTTGTGTGCCCAGGTTGTGAAGTAGCACCCACCACCCGCAAAATGCAACGAGGCTCAATCCAGTTCACAAGCTCCTCGTCCAAATGCAGGTATTTCATGCACGAGTAATTCTGCTCATCTACCCGCAACAGGCGGGTGACCTGTCAGACGTCTCGGAGTGACACAGGACAAGAAATGCTGATAGTCAAAAAGAAATGCCCTCGAAGAAACATTTAAAAAACATTTTTTTAAGAATAATTAATAAACCGTCAATGCTCATGTCTGATACTCTGTTTGTTCAGAGACGTGCAGAGCAAGCCTGTCTCGTGAAACAAGCGCATGCACAGTGTTATCACTCCTTTTTCTCTATTTCATTTGACTGAAAACTGTTTGCAAGAATGATGTCATCTATGAGAATGTTTGCTATATTTCCACAGAGCAGTTCGCTCTTACACATTGTGAACACAACTCTGCAGGTTCATTAATATATACAGGTATCTTTGTATTAAAGAAACAAACACGAAAGTAATTCAATCATAAATTAATACAAGACACGTTCAACTTGAACCTAAAATTGAGTTCTATTTTCTTTAGGTAGCATAAAATTTATTACCAAAACACAATATAATCACATTCGATATGAACACAAATTGTTTGTCAGCATTTTTTGGGAACACAAGGGAATTTATTAGGCTTATTTATTATAATTATATTCACATTTATAATTGTCTTTAGTTCTTAATTTGTACCTGTTTCTGCATACTGATACTTGCATGATGGCAAATGGGGCCACTGATGATGGTAAATGTTTGGATTTGGGGAGGTGGATATATATATAAATAAATAAGATTTTTTAAACACTTTTTTTAATTGCTTTTGTTGTTTAGTTTAACGTGCCATTTGAATTTAGAAATGTCTTTTAAGTTTTTCGTGTTCCGAAAAATTAATTTAATTTTTAAAGCAAAATCAATAAAGCAAAAATATTCACTGACCCTTGGCAGGGGTGTTGACTATATAATCATATATTGTGATATTTTAAAGGCGATTATTGGTCAAATAATTTCTGCAGATGGCCCAGCCGTAGGGAAGTAACATTTTTCATGAACAATTGTAAAATGAAGTAATTTTATGGAGGCCCACACAATCATGTGTACTTCCACATTGCAACATATTACCTATTATTTTTTGCATATTTGTGTGTTTTTGAGTAGTCTATGTGCCTTACTGGTGGTTTAATAAAATAAATTAGATATTTTTTTTAAATAATTTCTATAACATATATATATATATATATATATATATATATATATATATATATATATATATATATATATATATACCCTTTAGTTTTATATATTGCCCACCAATATACTCAGTTAATACATGACTTCACTCAAAAAAAATGTTTATCTTATTTTTAAGATGTATCCATTTCAATTGAATAACAAATTTTCATCTAATTGAATTGCCTAATCTTTAACTAAATAAAATGTACAAATCTTACAAAATGCAAGTTTTAATAATTACATTTTCTTCAACACTATTCAATTCAATAACTTTTGGACATTACAGCATCATTTTCTGTTACTGCTTAATTTTCTGTTAAGCTGCTTTGAAACTATGTTTGTTGTGAAAACGCTACAAAAATAAAAATTACTTGATTTGACTTAATTTATGTATTTTGACCTTCCAGTGAAAGCAGTGGGCATCTTGCTCTTCTCTTACCTGTCAAACAGAGGTTTCTCCCCACAGTCAAAAGCATCCTGGAGTTCCTTGACAAGGTTGGCCTGCCCTGGCATCCTAAAGAGACCCTCCTCATTCAGACCCTGCTCCCGTATGAAATCCACACACTGCTCCACTAGCAGAGGCGCCAGCCGGGGCCCAAACTTCTTCTCATATTGTACAGTGTCTTCTAGGCGCTGACCAAAGATACCTAAAATAAAATAAACACCGTAAAAAATTAAAGAACAGTTATATAGCCAAAGATCTCATTCATAACATGCATTTTAAGTCTAACAAAACAAAAACACAGATCCCACAGCATTCAGTAAATGTCAGAATCTCCTAATTGTTCTGGACTGTATTGTTTAGGCATGTAGGCAAATACCTTGCAATGTACTGGTTCTGCCTTGTATGCTATGTTCTCCAGTGAGCACACACAAGCCATGATGAGCAAATAGACAAGAGTTGCACAGCAGTATACTTCTAACTTCAGGCATGAGATGCATGACAGATCCCTTCTGGCTTCAGACACATTGTGTACTCTATTGTGTGAGTGTGTGAGAGGTATATTCAGCCGGTCAGCATAGTCACACCTGTTTTTTTCCTCTTTCATTGTGATGGTAATCCAGCCTCAGAGTGTGGAGAGAATGTTGGACAGTGAGCCGAAAGTGATTTGCACAGAGAAGTATCATATTGCTTTTGATTGCTCTGGTCAGTGTAAAATAACTGAATAACAGGTTGGCAATGCAGCATGTGTGTCTGAATATACTGTTATTTTCACAGTAATAAGTTAATGTAGAAAAAATTAAGTGAGTGACAGAGACCATTTTCCACTTCATAGTCTTGCTTTATCTCCCAAGAAACATTAATATATGCAACATCAATTTGTGAATCTCATTTAAGAACAAATCCAGGTCACACTTCACCACAAAATCAAAAGAAAAAATGCATAAAAATATACTTTTCACTAGGAAAATTATTTTGCATTATGACATTATTTTCATGACAATTAAGCAAACTTTTTCTCCCAATTCTCATTACTGTTATGCAAAATTGCATTTTCTAAATGGTAAAGTTTATTTATAATAAACCATTACATTTGTTTTTGCATTATGAGACTATGTTCATTAACAAAAAACACATGTTGTCCCAATTCTAATTACTGTAATGCAATAAAATAAAAAACTAAATGTATTTCCTCTATTTTTAATTAAATAAAAAAGTATTTTCAAGAATTAAAAATCATTACAATAAAAAGTTTATTGTACTGTAGTAATACAATACATTTTCTTTATGAAAAAAACTATTTGTAAAAATTTGTCCGAGTCTGGACATGTTCTGGAAAGGTTTTGTGAGATTTACTCAAATACATCAGTTTATTTTACTTTTAACCTATTAATAAATTGAGCCACATCTGCAAGTGCATCAAGTTTGACTGCTCGCTGCTCTTGTGAGGTAAGATTACAAAGATTAAGGGCAAGATTGAAGAGTCCTATTGTTGTTCTCAGTGCTATCCCCAGCACCACATTCTGTATGGGATTTATAAGAAAGACTATATTAATTAAAGACGGTAACACAATGCCTAAAGATGCAGACAATTTGTCATCTGAACACTGCAAGTGCTGTTGTTATTTTAGTGTGCATGTATATCTGTAAAGGCCTTTCTATCAGCCATGCGGCATATGATCTAAGCTCTGTGCCAGATATAGATCACTCAACTTAAACTAGGTGAGAATGGAAAACTAGACATGCTTGTCAGTTTCATTGTTATAAAAACAACTGAACTGTTTCTCTTTTTTGTAGAGGAAATCAGGAGACTGTGTGCCACAATAAGAGAGAGGATAATGCCTACTGTTTGTACTTATTTGAGCGTGTGAATCAGGTAAATAGGTTACCTCCACCAAAAGGAGCCCAGATGACACGTCTGATGGCTTTGACCCAATCCTCCATGTCATTCTGGGAGTTTGCCATAAGCAGGAAAGCCTCATGGCTCAGAGCCGATCTGTCTTTTTCTCCTGTAGTGCCTATGGAGAGAGAGTGAGAGGGAGAGAGAGAGAGAGAGAGAGAGAGAGAGAGAGAGAGAGAGAGAGAGAATAATGAATAAATCATTTCAATGGCACTGATGGCATTCAGTTCCCTTGATGCTTCAAATGGCAAAAAAATACCGAAAAATAATTAATTCTATTCAAGTTGTCCTATTTTTTTCAAATGCAAATTTTTTTTTTATTATTGTTAATAAAAAATATTATAACCGTTTATTAGTCCAGACCTATTTATATCAAGCTTCACTGCCTTCTGAGAAAGCAAATTATTTTACAAATATCCAGCAAACAACACCCCTCAACCAGTAATGCCACCCTCCCAGATGAACTGAACACCTTTTATGCTTGCTTTGATCATGGAAACACATAACCATCATCAGCTCCCACCTGATGATCTGCCGCTCACATATTCCTCCAGTGACGTATGCTCCACCCTTAGCAGAGTGAATGCACATAACGCTGCTGGCCTTGATGGCATCCCGGGCCGAGTGCTCAGGGCCTGCGCAGAACAGCTGGCTGACGTCTTCACCAACATTTTCAACCTCTCGTTGGCCCAGGCCATTGTCCCCACCTGCTTCAAAACAGCCACCATTGTACCAATACCAAAACATGCTGCTACAGTGGCCCTCAACAACTTCCGCCCCGTTGCTCTTACTCGCATCATAGCAAAGTGTTTTGAGAGGCTGGTCCTCTCTCTCCTGAAAACATGCCTGCCCCCAAAACTGGACCCATATCAGTTCACCTAGAAACCCAACAGGTCAACTGAGGATGTTATCACCTCAGCTCTTCACCCCGCCCATTCGATTCACTTGTACAAAAACATTTGATTTCAGTTCTGCCTTCAATACTGTGATCCCATCCAAGCTGATCTCCAAGCTCACTGATCTTAGCATCAGCCCCTCCCTCTGCAACTGGACCTTTGACTTTCGCACTAACAGACCACAGTCTTGTTAGGATAAGCAATAACAAATCCTCCACCCTCACTTTAAACACTGGTGAACCACAGGGCTGTTTGCTGAGTCCAATCCTCTACTCTCTCTTCACCTTCGACTGCATACCTGAGCATGGCTCCAACTCCATAATCAAGTTTGCAAATGACACCATGGTGGTAGGCCTGATCAGTGGCGACGATGAGACAGCCTACAGGGAAGAGGTACAGCACCTGGCAGTGTGGTGTGCCAACAACAATCTCACGACCAAGGAGCTGATTGTGGACTACCGGTGGACTAGGAAGGGCCACACACACACACTCCCATCTACATTGATGGGGATGAAGTGGAGCGTGTGGTAAGCTTCCAAGTTCCTGGTTGTCCATATCTCTGAGGATCTTTCCTGGACCTACAACACCTCCACTCTTATCAAAAAGGCACAACAGTACCTTTACTTCCTTAGGAAGCAAAGGAAAGCTCACCTGTCCCCCCATATCCTGCTGAAATTTACCGCTGCACTATTGAAAATATCCTAGTATTGAAAGTAACAAACTGCATCATAGTGTGGTATGGCAACTGACCAGACCAGAAGGCACTCCAGCGGGTGGTGAAACCTGCCAGATACATCACTGGTGTTCAGCTACCCTCCATCAAAGACATTCACAACAAATGCTGCCAAAGGAGGGTGAGAAGCATAATCAAAGACAACTCTCACCCCAACCACAATCTGTTTACTCCTCTCCTATCTGGGAGATGCTATAGGAGTCTTCGCTGTCACACCAGCAGACTCAGGAACAGTTTATTTCCCTCAGCTGTCAGCCTACTGAACTCTAAACTCAGGCACTGAACATAACATCCCACTCGGACTACATTCTTTTTGCACATATGCACATTTCTTTGCATATAACTTCTACCTCCTGATGCTGCTTGCACTGTTATGGTTACCGGCCATATAAATATATTTACATATTTATACTTTCTGTACAATGCACCTTCAGTTTTATACTTCTTCATTTGCACTTTTTACCATATTCATAGACATATGTATTGAGCTGGTCCCTGCTCCTCTACCACATAACTTTGCAGCTTTTACACAAATTTTTTTTTTAGAAAAAAATACATACATATACGTTTCATTGGCTCTGTAAATGTATTTTGAACAATGACAATAATGTTGAATCTAATCTAAAAAATTATAACTCTATGAAAGCATGTTTCATAATTATATATGGGTAATCCTTAAAAGCACACAATCAATCCTATAAAGTATAATGAATTAATGCTGGTCTTTGTGGCTGTACAGCCATGTTATTTTAAAACTGTTATTGATTAAAAATAATAATTCTGACTCAGACATGAGACATCTAGACTGATTGATGGTGTACAAACCACCACATTTATTTATTAATTTTCCACAAGCTCCACCATCTCTTAAGTAAATTTATGTTTGTATCTTCATAAAAATATTAATAATAATATACAGAGGGAGAGGGAGAGAGAGAGAGAGAAAGAGGCTAACAGTCTCTCAAGTTTTTTACCGCTATCAGTATCAAGACTAGGGGTCATATGTGTGTGTTAATCATAAGCCTTATATATATATATATATATATATATATATATATATATATATATATATATATATATATATATATAGTACACATGTATAAACACCATGGAACCACGCAGCCATCATACCGCTCAGGGAGAAGATGCATTCTGTATCCTAGAGATGAACATTGTTTGGTGCGAAAAGTGCAAATAAATCCCAGAACAAAACCAAAAGGACATTATGAAGATGGTGGAGAAAACAGGTAACGTATCTATATCCACAATAAAACTAGTCCTATTCTGACATAACCTGAAAGGCTGCACAGCAAGGAAGAAGCTACTGCTCCAAAACCACCATAAAAAAGCCATACTACAGTTTGAAAGTGCACATGTGGACAAAGATCTTACATTTTGGAGAAATGTCCTCTGGTCTGATGAAACAAAATGGCCATATTGACCATCGTTATGTTTGGAGGAAAAATGGTGAGCCTTACAAGCCAAAGAACACCATCCCAACCGTGAAGCATGGGGGTGGCAGCATCATGTTGTGGGGGTTCTTTGCTGCAGGAGGGACTGGTGCACAAAATATAAAGGTATCATGAAGAAGGAAAATTATTTGGACATATCAAAGCAACGTCTCAAGACATCAGCCAGGAAGTTAAAGCTTAGTCACAAATGGGTCTTCCAAATGGGCAATAACCCCAAGCATACCTCCAAATTTGTGGCAAAATGGCTTAAGGACAACAAAGTCAAGGTATTGGAGAGGCCATCACAAAGCCCTGAACTCAATCTGATAGAAAATTTGTGGGCAGAACTGAAACTGAAAAAAGTGTGTGTGAGCAAAGAGGCCTACAAACCTGACTCAGTTACACCAGTTGTCTGGAGGAATGGGCCAAAATTTCAGCAACTTATTGTGAGAAGCTTGTGGAAGGCTTCCCAAAACATTTGACCCAAGTTAAAAACTGATGAAAGAAATAAAAGCTGAAATAAATCATTATTTTGAACTTATATAAAAGAAAAGCCAAAAGTATTAGTATGATTGTTCATGCAAATAATATTGTTTGAAAAATGTTTTTAGCTAATTAACCACTAGATGGTGCCAAAGGAATGAGAAATTTCACAGCAGTTGCCAGATTGTAACAGATGACACCAGATTTGAACTATAACAACACAAAAAAAGAATGATTTCCTTCTTAAACTCTGATATCAAGTGAAATAAAGTGACATGACATTGGGAGAGGTCTCAGAAATGTGCACTATTTTATCACTATTTTGGTAGCTTCATAAAATAAAACACAGCATGTCAGAATTACATTTCTGACATAATGGAACTGACTATTTTTATTTCCTTCCTTAAACCCCTTTCTCTGCCTCCTCAAACACAGTATATTCAGCATAAATTTAGCCTAGATTTTGTGGATCGATAGTTCCATTATTTGTCTGAGTCTGTCTGTGGAGCCCCAGGTTCATAATAAACAGGGTATTTTCAGGTAGCTAGAGGAGCCTGCAGTTCTTTCTGACTCTCTGTATGATTGAAGGAAAGTGGGAGGGAATGATGCATTGCCTCTGTGCTTGTGCTCTCAGTAGATGCAGCAGCTCCATTGCATTTCTCTCATTTGTAAAGACAATAATCAATGGCCTGACTTTGCAGAGAAGATAAAGGCTGCATGATATACTGTACCAGTGAAAAGTTTGGACACACCCAACTGTTTGTTTCTTGTGATCTTAATAACCTTTTGATCTAAAGGTTTATGCTTAAATGCTTGAAATTAGGTTTGTAGCGAAACATAAAGTGTGCCTATGTGTTTTTTCTTTACAAGAATAATTTGTATATATATATATATATATATATATATATATATATATATACAAATTATATATATATATATATATATATATATACAAATTATTCTTGTAAAGAAAAAACACATAGGCACACTTTATGTTTCGCTACAAACCTAATTTCAAGCATTTAAGCATAAACCTTTAGATATATATATATATGTGTGTGTGTATATATATATATACACACACACACACATACAGACACTACTGGTCAAAAGTTTTTAAACACTTGACTGAAATGTTTCTCATGATCTTAAAAATCTTTTGATCTGGAGGCATTTGCTTAAATGTTTGAAATGAGTTTTTGTACACAAAAATATAATCATGCCACCATATTACTTTATTTCATTATAAAACAAAAATGTAATAATTTTTTTTTTTTTAAATTGATGACTTGGACCAAATAATAAAGATAAGCAGCCAATAAGTGCCTGACATAGATGGGAACTACTTCAATACTGTTTAAAAAGCATCCCAGGGTGATACCTCAAGAAGCTGATTGAGAAAATGTCAAGTGTACATGTCTACAAATTCTAGGTAAAGGGTGACTACTTTGAAGATGCTAAAATATAACACAGTTTTATATTCCCATAGTTCCATTGATGTTACTCCATATTTTTGATGACTTTACTAGTATTCTAAAATGTAAAGAAAAAATGTATAATAAAGAATAAGTGTTTCAAAACTTTTAACTGGTAGTATATATATATATATATTCTGTATATTATATGTGTGTGTGTATGAGATGGATGAGATGAACCAGTGAAGGAAAAGTAGCCAACAAGTGTCCAGCATAAATTGGAACTCCTTCAAACCAGTATCAAAAGTAACTCAAAAGTAACTGACATATCGGTAGAGATAATGCAGTAGAGTTCATAAAGCATTTATCAAGGAAAAGGTGGCTACTTTAAAGAAGCTAAAATATAGGTTTTACATATTTTTAGTGATTGCAGAATTCTCACACTTCTGTACTTCCATTTGTGTTATTGTACAGTTGACTGTACTCTTATTCTAACATTTATTCTAACATGTGGAAAATGGTAATAATTAATAATGAGTATGTGTGTTAGAACTTTTCACTCATAATGTACTGTATGTATGAAACATTTGTAGCATATTATTAATAAGCATTTGTTATTATTTGCTATAATTGAACTATAACAACAAGAGAAGGGTGAAGAAATGTTGGGGAAAAGCATGAAATACAGATGAATTACTGCTGTTAAAACATTTACCAATGAATGGCATATTTTGAGAAATTTTTAATTTGATTTACTTATAAACTCTACTCACTTGCATTTTTACTAATTTACATGATTTACAATAGAAAATTAGCTAACTTTTTTGATTGTATTGCTGGCTGCAATGCAGTTTGAACTAGCACTATTAAATGAGGGTTCAAGTATTCATATGTTGTGGTGACTATGCTCACCTCTTTTAAGGCACCAGCAGTCAGCCTGTGCCTCACATTTTTCATTGTGCAAACTCACAAGGTCAGAAATAATCACTCCACATTCACAACATGTTCTAATATCTCCTACTGAATTCCCAGTGTTTTAGATGGCCTTGGCATCCCTTATCTGCTACCCAAGGCTGGGCTAAACTTCTTTCATCAACATTATCCCAGCAGCATGCATACATTTTTCCCTCTAAGGACAATGATTTTACTATGACATTCAGCATATTTCCACGGGGAGGTCATGGCTATGAACTATTTATAAAGAGGAAGGACTGAACAGTGAAGTGCATGTTTAACATTCCACTAGTGCAAAGAACCAAACAATGTCATGCCTTGCTGCCCACCCTTTAATACATGATGCATTGTTGAAGATAAAAACATATTTGGGAGTTTCTTCTCTTGGAGAGTTTTTGCTCTGGAGGGAGAACAAATTTACAATGATCTCAAGTAATAAGCTTGATATATAAAATAATTCAACAACTGATACTATGTGGGAAAAAGTAGACCTACATTTTTAGTAATCTTATAATAATGCATGTCTTTTTAATGGCTGCAAATTCAAAAGTGTTCTATGTTGCTCATTTAGGAGAGGTAACCATTTTTACACTAAACACTTAACAACTTTAACCTCGTGCGACCCTGTGTATTTTGGCGTTTTCATTAAGTTAAGGAGTGGTGTAGACGCACAACATCAACTATTGGAGAAAAATACTTTCTGTGCTACCATCTGATCTATTCTTCTCAGTAGCTGCTATGCCACCCAGAGGTTAAGAGACAAAACACAGAAGCACGGAGCACAATAAGGTGAATATGCAACACATCATTTCAATTAATTTAAACCGCCTGACCTCAGTTTAGGAGACTGTGCTGTCAGTAAAAGGTTAAACACACGCACAGAGTCATGTGACAAAACAACACAACATGGCGCCGACCACAGCAGAGTTTGTCTTTAGGAGAAATGCCAACAAAACTACATCTGGAAAGAACCTTAATTAGGTTTTTCATTTAAACCTGTTTGAGTAAGAGTATCTCTAGTTTCATCTGATATTCCATTTTTAAAATTTGAGCGATTTATTGGAAACTCCATGCTGTTTAGCACAATGTACATTAATGAGTACTTTAACAAGACATCCTATATGTCATGTGCATTATCACATTGAGAAATAGTGGGTTCATCCAACAGCTGAAAATTAAGCTGCACATTATTTTGAATCAGTATTACTTATTCATTTCTGATGTAATGTCTGCATTGTCTCAATAACACTCCTGGAAACATAATAAACAATTTTAATACAAAATGACACTGTCCACATATGCTGCCATGAATAGGAAAACTATTTGTTCAAGAATTTTTTTTGCATGTTTATTAGGTGCTACAAGTTACAAATCAAAAAGAGAATGGAAAATCAACACAGTAGTTATGCTCAGTTAAAATCATAACCACTTACTTCGAACACTAAAATGCATGAGTCTGTTAAATAACTGGAACATGTTTTGCATTCACTATCTAATGATCACTGCACTGCAACTTATTCACATTGTGAATAACAAAGTAAAATCACACTAAGGGCTCATTCTGCAGCTTTCAGGTGTAATCCGCAGCATATCTTCCTCATGTATCAGAGAGAGAGAGGCAGAGAGAAGCCTGGAGGCACATTGTGTGGTTTGGCCAACAGTAGACTGGGAGGACATCCAGCACGACAGGCCTGAGGCTTTTAAAATGAATACCTTTATTTCTGATCCAGTACTTTACAGACACTCTTGCCTTGAGAGGCAAAAGTCTTCACCTTTTAAAGAAATTGCACTGAAAACTCTGAAAAATAGCCATGATCTTGACACGACTGACTGTATATATTATTACACTGCTACTTAGCAAATTAATAAATAAATGGCCAGTGAGTATTGATTTGTGTTGAAATTATTTTATTATGTGAGAAGAGACCACAGATTGATTGCCAGGGACAATGGTCAATTAAACAGTTTAGCAGTCATATATTAATTTTGATCAATAAGAATGCAATGATTGACCAATCAGAATCAAATATGATTTGAAAAAAGTGGTAACATAAAATTGTTACCTCAAGGATCTATTTCTACCTAATTTAACTGATAAAAAATACTTTTGTTGTTGTAACCTTATTGGTCAGGTTGATTTAGTCAGATTAAATAACATATTTGATAAGAATAAAACCAGTTCATGCACATAAAGCAAATTGTTTAGGTCACCCGACAAAACAATTACACTTAGCGCAAAGAGTGGTGTAATAATAATGTTTAATGCACATGTTTAATAATAATAATGTTTAACTAATGATCTGTTAAGCATTATATGATGTTGATTAAACTTAATACAAAGAACCTGAAGTTCTTTGCCCATGTTCAGATTTAATGTGCAATCAATTTCAGTATGGCCACAAAACAGTCTCATCTTCATCTTGGCAAAATCTAGCCAACCGCTAATTGCTAACACAATGTGTGTCAATTGAGTTCAAATTCTTTATGTAGAGCAATTTTGTGATTACTCTAAAACTCTAAATCTATGTAACAAAACTATGTTCTCCAAACATCTGCCATTTGCAAACTCTTATCAATCCCATTGGTTTAGCTCTTACTGTAAGGCTGCTGTCTCTGGTTCTGATTATTGGAGGTTTTCTCTCTGAGCCAGCAGAAGGACGCTGCTCTGTGGTGAGTCTGTACTTCCCTAAATGACCCTCATGATTCCCTCATAAAATCATCTCATGATGGTTCCCTATCATCTCACAGACATTAGTTCTTCCTGTGTGGCATGTTCCACAGCTCTCTTTCTTACACACCACAATAAATGGACACTATACTATAACTATACTATATATATAAGAAGTGAATTACGTCACATAAAAAGTGTTTTAATACAGTGTATCAAGCAACTGGAGATCATGCAAAGGCACAAACTTAAAGACATGTATATGTGGGTAGTCATTTTAGGGTAAATGTTAACGCTCTAAATCAGACCCTCACATATCTATGGTGCCATTTAAATTGTTTCTATTTTGGGAAATGTTTGTATAAAAAAAAAAAAAAAATCAAATGTTAATTAAAAAAATGCTTTGCTTCCTCAAGCACCTCCACATGTGCCTTCAAACAGTGATTAATAGGACAATGATTTTTTTGAGGAAAACATTTCAATAGTGAATTTCAGATGAAATTGTATCTAACAAAACAAGGATTTTGTGCTTTACCCAGGATTTCACAACAAAGTATTAGTTTCAGAAACTGATGATTTGCTGGGAAATGCAAGGATCATTCTGTACTTCTAGACATCATTGGTCTATGAAAGCTATGGGGGTGTAAAAATTCTTGTATCATACGACAACGCTCAAAGTTTAATACCATATGTACCGTACGATACATGTGAGCGCAGCGTAGTTCTAGCGGGAAGACTAGCAGCTGTACATCATCACACCATTAGCTGGGTAATACCGCAGGTAAGCCATTGCTTTAGAAGTATACTCACAATCTATCACATTGCTGTTTCAGTGTGCTAACATGACAACCTCCACCACCCCACCACCACAGGTTGAGCCCCGGGGGTAGGCTCCTCGCCCCTGCCTCCTATCTCTGGCAGGATATTACGGTTCCGAGTACAACTCCCTCGGACCGCCAGACGGGGCCTACGCCAAAGAGAGACATTACTTTTCTGTTTTACATTCATCAAATAAATGGCATCTTAAACCTCACTCAAGCCTGCGTGTCTTCCCGATAGAAATAAACACATTTTAGTGTAATTAAGACCAAGCAGCACAACATTGAGAGCTGAGAAAGTCTCCTCCATGGAGAGGCGGCACTGAGTGCTCACAGGACAACAGATCAATAGATCTACAGTACATATGTGAGAAGATCAATGGGAAATGGCAAGTAGATTGAAGCGTTAAAACTTGTGGAATTTGTTCAACAACGATGCCATGTTCCGGTGGTACAGTACATCAAACATGTCCTTTTTTTTATGCCGACATCACCGTGCAAATCGGTGGATTTGTGATGCAGAAACACAGCTGCAAGGTTGCACCTCTCCCAGATGACACGGAGCATGACACAGAACAAGTAATAATGCTGGTCAATGTTATATGCAAACATGAAACCGGGGACAGCATAGATATAGTGGCCACAAAAGTATTACTTTTGGACACTTTAAATATTTTTAAAAATACTTTTAAATTCACAATGTCCAAATGTCACTGCATGAAATACAAATTTTAATTCAATTTTCCTCTGTAAACAAATTGTCCTAGAGTTTTTTTTGAGAACTATACACAATTTTTTCACCCATATACTTTAAACTGATATCAAGGGTATTTTTCTGAGGATGTTTGATGTCAGTTCCCTCAAGTTCACACAGGTTTCCTAGCATATTTACCACAGTTGATTTTGCCTTCATTTTGAACAATATATCTATTAATTTATCATTTGAAATCTAACACACTTATTTTTTTGTCAAATGTTTTCCTTTTTGAAAGTGTGTTTCATGTGTGCTATATTTCTTAAAATAATTGCCACTGGGTTCGATATTTTTTTTAAATAATGCAAAGATATTAATACATTTTAAAGTCCAAATACTTTCTGGGCACGCTGTATAAAAGTTGAGTTTACCAGTTTTATAGAATATGACAGAATTTGTTGAGCAAATTTTGACAAACAGAAGAATAAAAAAAGCCATATCATTTACACCATAACCATTCAGGAATTGACTTCATCATCTGAAGATAGAATCAATCTGAGCATTTAAAGTGTTAAAAGTGTCAGTTTCAGATCAGAGAGTAGATGAACTTGAGAGAACACCTTTTAGCATAGCTCAGGCAAAATTACAGGCCTTCACATTCATGCAAGACTACCTCACCAACAGCAGTTCCACTCTTTACAGCCCGTTCCAAAAATACATGGCTCACAAAGCCACAGCTTCCTGGATCTGTTTCATGCATTTGACACTCCAGATGTTCCAGACCTTACACGAAGCAGCTGGATCCACAATAGATGATTTGCAGGTTCAAGAACAAAACTGCCATCATCCATAAATTCCTATCCTCCAATAAATGCAGCACTGTACTTTCACAACTGTAAATCTGTCTCACATATCGATCACTTTCATACTGACTATATAAGTCGAACTGTGCCGCCATGATTCACCAAGCTCTACGAAGAAAGTGTTTCCTTACCTTTAGCGTGAACAGGTCGGTGCTCCTGCAGCTTGCGGCAACTGAGCCCCATGCTGGCACACAGGAGCCAAAGAGGGCAGTGCTACAGCTGTGCCATACTAGTTACATCTCTGGCCCTCCTGGAAGATGAATATGCAGCATAGGTGTGTGCCAGTGGCATTCGAGAGTAGAGAAAGTGTGTATGTAAGAGGAAAGAAAGTAAGAGAGATAGCGAGGGGAGAAAAGAGTAGAAAAAGATAGAGTGGGAAAAGAGATAAAAAAGAGAAAGAGATAGGCAGAGAGAGAGAGAGAGAGAGAGAGAGAGAGAGAGGGGAGAGAGAGAAAGAGAGAGAAAGTGTGTATGAGGGAAAGGGAGAAAGAACCCATAGAACCCCTCAGTACCATCACAACCCAACCCGAAACCCGAAAAACAAGTCCTCCGTCTGCTTTATTCATTCATTTAAAAAGAAGCTCTTGTGTTGTTGTTTTTTTTCAAACTTTTCTCTTCCCCGCCCCCCTGGTCTGTCAGACTCGCCCTCTCTCACCCTCATGAGTGGAGCCACCACAGAGCTCATCTTTGCCAAACACTGCAAACATCCCCCAAACACAAACAGACCCGGCTAATCAATCTGTGTGTGTGCCTGTGTGTGTGGTGGGGGTTGAGGTGACTTTACGTGGGGGCGGTTTAACATTTCTGTAAGCCTGACTCACAAATCTCTGCTTGCTGCCTGGATCTTTTCCCCCTATTAAATCTAACAGCTTATTAATTAAACCTTCCCCTCTTTGAAGACATTTTTGGAGACCACAAGGGCCTTTGTATGTGTGTGTGCGTGTTACACAGTTGCTTTTATTGCAGATTGCCAGAAGGGTTTAGATCAGAGCTTTTAATGTACCAAACTGCAATGTTCACAAACAGTGATACTTCTCCAGCATACTGTCAGCTGTAAGAACATGCTTGAATTAGACCTCCACCGTGCAGCCACAGTCCAGTCTCCAGTCATGCTTTTGTCAAAAGCAGGGGTAAATAATGCTATTGTTTGAGTCTGATATCTTGTGCTAGTCAACTGAAAAAAATTGTGATTTATGAAAAGCAGGTTTAGTTTCATGAGCTATGCATACATCACAAAATTAATTTAACTGAGGAGGCACATGTGATCCACCTTGCAAAAGGATGACAATAATAATGTAACAGGTCAAGAGGTAAGCTACTGTAAGAATAGCAAATGTAAAAAAAGTAGATCGAAGAGGGGGCCATTGTTCAATCCCTATAACTAATGCACACTTCATGCACTTCAACTCACTCAGCCGAAGCTGCTAAGACTTCACTTTTGTTTGCCCTTTTTAAGAACTATTCTTTCTCTTCCCCTAAGAAGTGTGTACAGACAAACAAAGACAGGGGATTTGGCCTTTATCTAGTTTTAATCTTAATTTCAATAATATAGGACGCAAGACCACCAAGAATCGACAGGGTTTTTTTTTTTTTTTTTCCAAATAACTGAATAAAATATTTTCTTAAAATTCCTTAAGAGAAATCAAACTAGACCCAATTCGCTTGAGTAAATTAAAATAGCTGCATTTTTGAAAAATTATATTAAGTGGTTCTTTACATGTACTACGTCGGTTACAAGTAGGGATGGGCATTTAGAGTAATATTGTTGTCGAGAACTCTAACACAAAAAATTATTAATTGATTATTTGAAATTTAGAATTTAAGTTCAGTTTCTTATGAAAAAATTAGCACTATGCATAAAAAACAAGATCTAGATAAAAAGAAATGCACACACACATAGAATCATACTTTCCAAGTCTTCAATCACTTACAGCCACTATAATTAATGGCAGAATAATCTTTTTGGGAGAACTAATGGCAAGATTTACATGAGAGAAGCAAGCAACAGCACAAAGGAAAATCAAATTGCAATATTAGAGTAGTGTTTTTCCTAATAGAAGTTTTAAAGCTGACCGATTAATCGATTACTTGTGCACCATAGTTCCAAGAAAAAAATGATTGTCTCCCAAACAGATGAGGTCTTTAAGGTTAATACTCTATTGAGTTTTAAATGAACAAAAATGACCTCCTTACCCCAAACCTTAAACCTCACCTATAGTATCATAAAAAGCAAAGGTGAGATGAAAACCTAAACTGCTGAACCAACAACATAATTTTGCATTACAAGGGCCATGCTCTGTCAGTTGAGTATCCAGACAATTTGATAAAACATGAAAAAATGTTGATTATGTGATGCAAAGGTTAATATATATATTGTCTTACAAGTCATACGCTATAGCAGAAGTGTTTAGATGTCATAAGATAGCATTGTGAGAGGAATAGTGTGAGAATTGTTTATAAATTGATAATCTACCATTTTAGTGAAAGTGAATGAAAGTCGTTGTTGTATTGCCTCTTGTGTTCATTTCACCAGCAAACTGCTGCGATATGTATAACGATCCACGTAAAAAACATTTTGCTTAGATTCTACTTTGGTGCCAGCATAAAATCATAGCTTTAGAGAATTAAAGTTAATTATGACTAAGGGCTTAGAGTCTCAGGAAAGAATACAAACACCATGGACCTGAATGCCAAGTGAAGTTACGTGTCAGTCGGTTGAACTTTTATGTTCAGGTTTGAATGCTGTGGCAGCATTTTGTGATATTTACATTTTGTAAATGAAAAAATTCCCTCATCAGTTCTTTTATGACAAAGAGGGGAGAGAGTTCAACTGTTGCTAGGCATAAAATATCCCTGTAAATAGGAAAAGAAGACAACACAATTTCACTGTAACATTTTCAAAACTATAACCTAATTGTAAATCTAAGCATAAAGAAATAGATGTCAACAACAGCATAGGTCCAAACTTGACCCAATGGAATAATTCACCAAGTTTCATAATGCAAAAAGATGTTTTAAATTGCATTTCTGCTTGCAGTTCATGATAAACAACATACAAACATATCTGAAACATCCCATTTCTAATGGCCCAGCTTCAAACCACTCTGTTACTCTTGCAGGCAAAAACTTAATCAAAATTAGCAGAGGGCAGCAGCTAGCATGATCGAACATCACCTGAGCAAACAGATGTGTCTCTAGTGATGGACACTTACAAACCTGACACTGGCTGGCTGCCATGCTACCAGCAGGGCATGAACAAGGCAACCAGTAGGCTAACAGATAAGTGGAGAAATAAGACCAGCTGTCAGTGAAATCTTATGTGGGATTTTCTATTATTGGGTGCATTTTCCATATTCTAACAGTCACTGGTTTTACTCCTAGGTTTAAAATGGGCAACTGTCACTAATATCTAAAAGCGATAGCCAGTGACCTCATGCAAACCTGTATGACATTCTTATGAGGGGTAAAAAAGAAGATGCTATGCAGAATGTTAGCCTCAGTCACCTGGGGCTGCATCTTTTTTCCCATATATTGAAAGCAAATGGTGACTGAGGCTAAAAAATAAAGATAAATGGGTTTGGAACAAAATGAGGCAGAGTTTTCATTTTTGGGTGAACTATCCCATTAACTATACCATAACTAGATATGCCATAAATGCAAAAATGTATCAGTGCAGAAATTTAGCATTATTTTAAATCAACACTGACTACTGCATAGGTCATGTTAACCAATCCTTTCTGAATTTCCAAAAAGGGATTAAGGTCAGTGGCTGTGCAAAATGACGTGAGATGTGGAGGTTCCCAGGGTACACAAACAATGGACACTTCAGCAGAATATGTTCTGTGGGAACATACATGAATCTCCATCATTTGATCACTGACAGGGATGCACTGTTGTGTGTTTGTGTTGTGTGCGAGAGTGTAATGGATCCGGGGGAAAACAACGCAACCAGTGTTTCCAACCAATGCTTATGCTGGTTTATGCTGTATTAACGGTAAGCGTGTTAATTGCTATTAAGAAAAATGTACATGTTAAACCTTTTAAATTTACCGCATGCATTAACACGTTAATTTTGACAGTTCTAATTTAAACACAGAAAAATTTACATAAGCTTTAAACTGATTATTTGTTTTAGAAAATAAATACATCTGATTTTAAATGTGGTGTCAGGCTTATGGACCCCATTCTAGGTGGCAAGCATTATGCAGTCACATGTCCTTCATACATCCTCTCACAGGACACCATGTGCCCTCTAGTGATTAACTCTGGTAACGAGGAAGCAGTATTTCATCAGAAACAAAATGCAAGCTCAGGCTCACAATGCCTTGTTGTTGTTTGCTTGTTTTTTCAATGTCTTCCTCTATTGAATGACAAGTAAACTAAAGGACATACAGATTACATATTATGCACTGATGGCACAAACCTTTCAATGCATTTTTTCAATCTAAACTCTTCAGTTTTAGGCACGTTTACTTATCTCCTACCTGGAACAATCTCAAAAAGATGCCGCCCAGGTTCATCAGGATTGGCTGTCAGCTCATTGACTTGACTACCCTGTAATGGGATACAACCCTAGAGGAAAAAAGAGAGAAAAGGTGACTTTAGAGAGTTTAATGAGGTTTGAAAGGCATTTTCCACTTGTGCACAGTTTTTAAAACTTTAAGCTTTTTTTAATCTATTTAATTTATTGTCTGAATAAACAATTGCTCTCTAGGATAACTGGAGTTTAGTTTTCCATGAAGCTGTTAATTGATTAGATGTGGTAATCACTGGTTTTCATTGGAGATAAGGCAGTGTGGGATTCTAGCTGTCTGTTGTATGATTGTCCCTATTTTACGCTGTAATCAGCAATGCTGAGTCATGCACAATTAGACCCACCCACAGTCAAATCATAAATTATGCAACATCCTCTTTTATCTCATCCTTTAATTCGCTGTCCCAGCATTTACACAGCAAAGCAGCAGAATCTCATCTGAATCAACTGAAATACCTCTCTGCTATTCAGCTTCAGCTAAATTAAATTTTAGGGAATGCATTGACAAATGATTATAGGGTTACCCACTCATGTGCAAGCTGGGCACATTTCTACAGCAGAGATTCAATTTAGCTATGATGGAAGTAGGATGGGGATGGGGAAAGAAGAATTGGAGTAGGGCACGCCGAGCAAAGTCATGTCGCTACCTCTGAGCCACATTATAGAGCAGCACAGGGGTCAAAGGTCAGCTGCTCTGTATCTGCTAAATGCTTTCACTTACACCACAGTCAAGCAGGAGGGCAGGCTGTTACCGGATTAGCTTGTCAGGCTAACAGCATGCTGATGTCATCCTGGCTTAATGGAGACAGAGTAAAGTTGTGTAATAAATGTGCATAAATGTGATATTTAACTGATTCGGTTGTTTAAAAAGGCAATATTATGTAATGAAAACAGTTCCTTAGTATAAAACACCTTTAAGGGATAATGTACAGTCAGCTGGCCTTATTGTTTCACCTTAAATAGGTTTATTTTTGGTAATGATTGTCATTGACAGACATGAAACTAGTACAGTTACGTATGTAGGAAATTGGTTGCCTGGGACAAAAATCAAGCAATACTGTTTAGTGAAAATATTTGACTAAATAATTCAGCAACTGAACAATCAGAATAAAATATTCCAGAGATCTGCATTATAAATAACTATAACACATAACAATAAAAATGTAGATATAATATATAACAATAACTGTCTGAAAGAACAGTGTTGTCCCTCCCGCTGATACAGGTTGATGTATGGCCGTCAAAAACCTATATGTATTATACTGTAGGTTAAGGGGTGAACTATAAAATGTTGAAGACATTAGGTATCTGACAATCAATGCTTATTCACTAAGAGGAATAACGGATTGATTTTTCGGAGGTAGAGATATTGATTAAATCTTTTTTTGCAACATTTAGTGTCACCTTGCTGTCAGATTCAATTATGATTAATGTGTACAAAAAACATAAACCTCATATTTGAGATTTCATCTTTTATTTAATTTATTCTCAGGTTATTCTGTCCACTTCTATTCTCAGAGTCTACAGTATGTTTAGATTGTAGGCTACCTGAGGTTTGGTTTCCTCCTCATCCTTATAGAAGTACAGCTGGTCAGTTCGGAGCACGAACCAACGCAGCTGCCAGTTCTTCATGATGCTGCGCTGTTTTTTAAGCCAGCCTGCTTTCAGTGTCCTCTCCTGCAGGCCTGGAGACGATGGCCTTCTGAAGCCACGGGAGAGCTCCCCCATGACCATGCTCTTAGATCTAGCTGGAAACAGAATCATACACACACACACACACATATATTTTCATTGTTAGGATAGATTTGAAGTTAAATTCACATTTCCATTCTACTTATCTAAGCAAAACAAATCCACCTCCACTAGTCTGAACAAGTTTGTGCACAGAAAGCACATAAAAATGTGCAGACTTGATGCGTTCGGCAATGCTAGCAATGTCCCAACCACAGCAGAAAAAAAGACGTACCATGCATGCCTTATGTTTGACAGGCTTCTTAGTGAAGGCAGAGTAATGATACCAAAGCCCATTTCTTTTGGCAAAGCTTTTCTGTGAATTTAAATTCCCTTATGTTGACCAGGGACAACCACAATCCACAGCATTGTGGATCAGATTGGGCAGCTGTCTAAGAGGCCTGTTCATACTCGAGCATACAATGCAGCCTAATTTCAAGTTTCGAGCACATTAATGACCAAACAAAGTCAAATTTACTAGAAGGAAACTAGGATGATGTGTGAGTGACCAAGTTTTGATGTTAAAAGGGGCATGTTGATATGAAAGATGATGGAAAGCAATGATATTGCAAAGTTATTTATATTTAAGTGCTTTATTTCAGTAAACTTGTTATATATTTGTTTCAAGCAAATTCATATATAATTTGTTAGATGCCATTCTTTAAATCATCATATAGGTTGTGTAAAAGTGTTGTAGATGTATTCACTTATGCTTATTCACTGGTACAACAGAAAAAATAACTTTTGCTGTCATTCTCTCTGCATTTGTTTAAGCTAGGCTCTTTTGTATTTTGTGTCCGACATAAATGTGTGACATGTCAACATAATGAATGCTCTGACATAGGCGCTTCCCAGGTGGACTTAAAGTCAGCAAGAGTAACAGCTTGAATTGAGCTGCTCAGTTAATTACATCAAATTGAAGGCCAACCAGTATGGGAAATTTGCCTTTTTTGAGTTTCCTTTGGAATTTTTAATTCAACTACTAATTCATGTAGGACATTATTGAGCTATGGGATTTTCCAGTTGGTTTTTAAAATTGTGGTTTTCAATTTATGACTAAAATAAGGTCTGTGGTTAACATTACTTGAAGAGACTTTCACTTTATGCTTTACAACAAATTACACACAGTCATACCTCAATCATGAATTTTGAAACTGTTGTGTATTTATAAAAGATGCTAACAAGTTTCTACAGTCTCTAGTAATGATAACCACAGACCCTATTTTACTCATAAATCGAAAACAACCATGCTAAAACCCCACTGGAAATTCCCATGGCTTGAAAATGCTAATTTACTTCTGGGTTTTTGCACTACATGACAGAATAATTTAAATCAAGCCCCTTTTCTACTCTAACGATAGTTGTATGTACACTCACTAGCCACTTTATTAGGTATACCTGTACATATACTTATCTCATGCGATTATCTAATCAGCCAATCTTGTGGCAGCAGTGTAATTTATAAAATCATGCCGATATGGGTCAGGAGCTTCAGTTAATGTTCACATCAACCATCAGAATGGGGAAAATTTTTATCTCACTGATTTAGACATTGGCATGAATGTTGGTGCCAGACAGGCTGGATTGAGTATTTCTGTAACTGCTGATCTCCTGGGATTTTCACATGCAACAGTCTCTAGAGTGTATAGAGCATTAAAACAAAAAAAACAAAAACAAAAATCATCCAGTAAGCGGCAGTTCTGTGGATGAAAACGCCTTGTTGCTGAGAGAGGTCAACGGAGAATCGCCAGACTGGTTTGAGCTGACAGAAAGGCTACGGTAACTCAGATAACCACTCTGTACAATTGTCGGGAGCAGAATTGCATCTCAAAATGCACATGTCGAACCTTAAGGCGAATGGGCTACAACAGCAGAAGACCACGTTGGAACCACTTCTGTCAGCCAAGGACAGGAAACTGAGGCTGCATTTGTGTACCTTGGCAGAAATCCAGATTTATCAGACCAGGTGATGTTCTTCCAATCGTCTACTGTCCAGTTTTGGTGAGCCTGTATCCACTGCAGCCTCAGTTTCCTGTTCTAAGCTGACAGTAGTGGTCATGATGATGATGATCTCTCACGATCTACAATCAGCACTGCACTTTATTAAATCTTCATTCTGTCAAATATATTCTCCCCAATTCAATTAGTGTATATAAATATTTATACCCTCATCTAGTGTATGTGTATTCTACATTGTGTGTATTGTGTACATTTGATATGTAAATTGTTGTGTAAGTATGTGTACATTTGTTATGTAAATTGTGTTGTGTAAATATGTTGTTATTGTAAAGTGGTTTATGTCTCGTCACGTTCATTACTGCAATGTTGCTCGGAACTGCACACAAGACTTTCACCTACTGTTGCACTCGTGTACACAGTAGTGTGACAATAAAGTGATTTGATTTGATTGACCCGGAGGGTCCTTCAACTGCTGTAGCCCATCCGCCTCAATGATCGATGTGTTTTACATTTAAAAAATACTTTTCTGCATAGCACTGTTATAACGCGTGTTTATTTGTGTTACTGTCACCTTCGACCAGTCTGGCCATTCTCTTCTGACCTCTGTTTTTCGCATCATTCTTTACAATCTAGAGACTGTTGTGTGTGAAAATCCCAGGAGATCAGCAGTTACAGAAATACTCAAACCAGCCCATCTGGCACCAACAATCATGTCATGTTCTAAATCACTGAGATAAAATGTTTTCCTCATTCTGATGGTTTATGTGAACATTAACTGAATTTCCTGACCCATATCCGTATGATTTTATACATTGCACTGCTGCCACACAATTGGCTTATTAAATAATCGAATGAGATAAGTTGATGTACTGGAGTACATAATAAAGTGGCTAGTGAGTGTATATAGCCTGTAACCAAAGTGAAAGAGAATATAAATATAAAAAATGGTAAATTCCTTAAGATCGGAAAGTTTTATCAAAATCGAGATATCGCTATTTAAATAACAAGTCTAATCGAGGGAGTTCATCCATCAAAACCTAAATAATCAACAGTGGCTTTTTTAATGTTGTTTTGTTTCCTGAGTGTAAAGCACAGCATTTGAGGTGCGCCCAGACCACAAAACTGAACAGAGCAGCTTTGGTGGAAGACAGTGACTGAATCTAAAAATTGTGTTCCCAGAAATTAAAGGGAGCCACTATAGTTAAAGAATGCAGCTGCTAATCTCATTTACAACTGAACTTTGTGGAAACTATTTAGCACTTATTCTTTCCTCTTTTGGTTCATTTTAGTTAAACCTGGACATAGCAAACACTTTCTTGTTTTTGCAGGTGAATGTATGTCATCACAATAAGTATGTATGCAAGACATCAAAATAAAGAGAAAGATTGCATATAGATATAGGATCTATTCCAAAACCTAGTGAGCTTCCTCTGGAGTCACCATTTTAAAATATCACAATCTGCTCCTGATGCAAAGGATGTTCCAAAACGTAGGTATCTTAATTATACTGTGTAAGCCCATTTATCGGTCCAATGGCGGTCTCCAATAATACGGGTGAAGGTCTCTGCGCGTTACTGTCTTTCTTTTACACAACACAACCAGATTAAATGAAATACATTTTCTCTTATGTATTACCTTGTTATTTCATCTGACTCCATAAATGAAAAAGGTTTTAATGATATCTGAGCATCATTAAAAGTGAGCGAATGTTTGATTATTCTTTTTAACTCCTTTAATTATATTTTACCCGTTCAGATTAGGAAACTATGTCGCTTTGAGGTCCTCGCGTGTTTTCTCTACACTGCGGGTCTCACGATCACAAGCATCAGTATTGGATCATCAAACAGAGGTAATTGCTATATACCTAAGATCAGTCACGTCCACGTTTACACAATCAAAGATACTTCAGTATAGCCCCCATGGAATTGCATACACTTGAATTTAATTTATAGTTCTGTTTCATTCCTACTGACCGCCAGAGGCAGTATAAAACACTACTGGATTATCGCAGCGCCAGCCAGATAGGTCGGGAGAATATACCAACAAAGTCACATAGTGACGTATGCTGAGCCCTGGGGGTTATAAACCACAGCCGCTCAGCACACTGCCTCTTTCGCTTTCTCGCTTGGTTGAGATAGGTTGTTTACCTAAGTGATATTGCGTTGTCAAGTGCAGCTTACAAGAGCAGCGAGATATCGTCCTCACAAGCTGTGTCAGCGCGCATCTACGCCACTTCAACGGATTTGAAGTGTTTTTGGCCGCATTTTGGGGAGTTTTTAATTCTTTTCGTCGGTAACACTCTGTGCCTCTCGGTGCTATCCGGTGGCTGGTGTTTTCCGCGCTATAAGTTAACGGTCTCCCGTTGACATTATCCTCATTCATTCATTCAGTTTCTCTGAACTTTTTTCCTTGAACTTATGTGATACTCTGCGACACGCGGTTCAATTTATCGGCCATTTTAGACATTTATTTATCTTTTTCGTGAGATTACCTGCTTGAATTAAACCTTACGGTTCTATCCGAAGGTGTTATTACCGAGTAACTATGGCTCACAGCTCAATTGCCACTGGTTTCCCACTGACTTGTAAGCTGTGCCCTAATAATCTCCTCCCGGACGACGGTCATGACATCTACCCGTCGTGTTTGGGTGTTCAACATCTGAGAGAGGCTCTCACGGACCCGTGTCTGCACTGCAGTCTTTTACCTATGTCGGAACGGCGGCTCCGTCTTGCTGAGTTAGACCCCAATTCAACGGTGAAACTCGGGCAGTTGGATGTAGCCCCTTCTCGCACTCAGAAGCGTAGGGCGTCTGTGGCAGCCGGCGCTCCCCTCCCATCTAAGAGGAGGGCTACATCGCGAAGTGATGAACATCCGTTTGTGGAGGAAAATTCACTCTCTAAGATGGTTTCTGTACTTTCTTCAGAGATGGCGGAGCTGAAACGCCTGCTTCACTCGCTTCAGCCTGTCACATCTGCTACACCTGTGAAGATGACACAGGTGGATGAGAATGTTCTGAATCGTGGAACTGGGGAATCGCTTGATTCCTCTCGTTTTACACATCATTCTGAATTGGATGTGCTTTCTACGATTGCTTCTGATTCTTTTTTTCATGATCATGGGAATGCTGTGGATGTTGCGGCGCAACCATCACCTCAAGAAGTTTTCGCTGGTATTCCAGCAACGGAGGGGTCTAGTGGGGGGTCAGTTCAGTCATCTGGGCAGGCTCTGCCCTCTTCTGATGATACTTTGGCTGTGCTTCGAATGGCTCTTGCTCGCCTAGGACATGATGAGTCGCCTGTCCAATCTGCCCAAACCAATGTCTTTTTCAGGCAGGCCACAGCTGCGACTTCTTTTGCCATGCCACCATGTAAGGATTTTGTGGCTGAATTTTCAAATGCCCTCACTGGTTCTGGTCCACCTAAACGGCGCTCAAAGATTGCTCGGACATTAGCATCTATGGCTGAAGCAGATTCCATCGGGGTGAGCCGTGCTCCAGAAATAGAGCAGTCTGTTGCAGCTTTGGTGGTGTCTCCTGACGAGGCTCTACGAGGGAATGTGCGATGTCCCAGTGCGCAATGTGGTCGCACAGATTCCTTATTAAAAAAGGCATACGAGTCTGTTGCTTACATAACTCATGCAGAAAACACAATCTGTCAGTTACTACTTGCTGCTACCAGTACGCTAGAACCAGCAAATGTTGATCCTTCAATTTCACAGTTTCTGCAAACGGCTCTTTTGGCAACGGGCCATGTAACCCATGAGCTGGGTAGCCTTGCAGCCACACTTCTGGCAGCCCGCCGCCAAGTGTGGCTTGCCCAAGCACGGCTGCCTGAGGACTGCAAGAAAACCTTGAGAGATCTTCCATTCGTTCCCGGGCATCTTTTTGGTCCTAATGTTCCGGAACTGTTGGAAAAGAGGGTAAAGCTGTCTGAGGCCACTCGTCAACTGACGCAGGTACAGCGCAACCATACCTTTAGGATGCCAGCAGTTCAGGCCCGACATCGCTATGCCACACCGGAGCAATATTTCCGCCAGAACGCTACACCTCAGTCACAGCCCCCTCAAAGGCCTCGGGCTACTGAGAATGCTAGAGTTTTTCGGCCACCTCATCGACATTTGCCAGGAGGACCCCGTCAGCGCCCCCCCGCGACCACTAAAAGTCGCACACATAAAGCCTGAGATACTAAGGCCGGCAGTCGATCGTTTCTCAATAGAACAGATAGAGTACTGGAGGACCAACACAGCAGACCCTTGGGTTTTGGCGACACTGAGCAGGGGATATACTCTACAGTTTCGACGCCGGCCTCCCAGATTTTCAAGAATCGTTCCTACTGTTGTCAGAAATGCAGTTTGTTCAATGGCCCTCTCTCTGGAAATTCGTTCACTGTTACAGAAGGGAGCCATAGAAAAAGTTCATTCCCTCGTTCAGGAAGAGGGGTTCTATTCAACATATTTTCTTGTTCCGAAGAAGGACGGTGGTTTCCGCCCGATTCTCGATTTGAGGCATCTGAATTTGTTCCTGAAGGTCCTTCCTTTTCGAATGCTGCGCACAGCCGACGTTCTTCGGTCTGTGGCAGCAGACGATTGGTTTGTAAATGTCGACCTGAAAGATGCATACTTTCACATCCCAATTGCTGTTCATCACAGAAAGTTTCTGCGTTTCAGTTTCCTGACTCAAGCCTACCAGTTCAAGGTTCTACCTTTCGGTCTTTCCCTTGCTCCTCGTGTCTTCACAAGGTGTGTGAGCGCAGCTCTGTCTCCTCTTTGGATGAGAGGTATGCGTATTATGCCTTATCTGGACGACTGGCTTCTTTGTGCCCCCACAAAACAGCAGACTGTGCAAGACTCCAGACTGCTTTTGAGACATGTGCAGAAGTTGGGTTTTTCTGTGAACGAGAAAAAGAGCTGTCTGAATCCAACACAGACCACTACGTTCATAGGAATAACCCTGAATTCCCGCCAAATGTCCGCCTCCCTCTCTCAAGAACGTGTGACGAACATTCTACAACTCTTGGCTCGCTTTCACCCGGGTGTGTCTTTACAGTACCAGGTAGTCCTACGACTAATAGGGATGTTAACTGCTGCTACAGTGGTGATTCCCCTGGGTTTACTCCACCTCAGACCACTTCAGTTGTGGAACAACAGTTTGCAACTAGATCCCACCAGACATCGCCATCGACTGATTGTAATTTCTCACCGTTGCTTATGGGCATTGAGGTGGTGGAGGCAGGTGGATTTGTTGAAGACAGGAGTGCCCCTGGGTGTTGTTCCCTCTCGACGGGAGTTGGTCACGACCGATGCTTCCCTCACAGGGTGGGGGGCAACATGGAACCAGAGGGGTATTTGCGGGCGCTGGACACCGACCCAGACCACAGAACATATCAACCTTCTGGAACTACGTGCAGTGTTCATGGCTTTAAAGTTTTTCATGCCAGTCCTGACAGGCCGCCATGTTCTCGTTCGGTCCGACAATACCTCAACAGTGTTCCATCTAAACCACCAGGGCGGCACGAAATCCCGCAGGTCTCTACAGCTTACGCACGAGATCCTGACATGGTATCAGCCACGGCTTGCTTCACTGAGGGCAGCTCATATTTCAGGAGCATGCAACCAGACAGCGGATGCTCTTTCCAGGGATCGGGTACATCCAGGAGAATGGAGACTTCATCCAGATGTTATGCAGGAGATCTGGCTACGATTTGGAAGAGCAGAGGTGGATCTTTTTGCTTCGGAGATGACCACTCACTGTCGTCTATGGTTCGCAAGGACAGAAGTGTCCAGCCCCTTGGGCCAGGATGCGCTGTCTCACGAATGGCCAAATTGCCTACTATATGCGTTCCCACCTATCCCTCTGTTATGGGAGGCGTTACACAGGATCTCCCTGTGCAAGCACAGAGTGCTATTCGTGGCACCACGATGGCCAGCCAGACCATGGTTTCCTTTGTTGCTAAGACTTCTGTCAGGCAATCCATGGAAGCTTCCCCCCAGGAAGGACCTCCTCTCCCAGCTGGAGGCCAGCGTCTGGCACCCGGATCCAGCTCGCCTGCAGCTTTGGGTCTGGCCATTGGGTTAAATCCTTCTCTGGAACATTGTAATCCTGCGGTTATTCACACAATCTCCAATGCAAGGGCTTCTTCCACACGACAGATCTATGCTGCCCGTTGGAGGCTTTTTTCTGCATGGTGTGAGAAGCAAGGGCTCGATCCTGCAACGTGTGACATTCCGAGCATCATAAGTTTTCTTCAACATTTACTGGAGGAGGGCAGAGCGGCTTCCACGTTGAAAGTGTATGTCGCTGCGATTTCTGCATATCATGTTCCAATTGGTGGATCTTCTCTGGGATCTCACAGTCTTGTCTGCAGTTTTCTGAAGGGTGCACGCCATCTTAAGCCTGCTCGGAATCCTTACTTTCCCGCGTGGGATTTGCCACTCGTGCTTGCTTTCCTTTGCTCATCCCAGTTTGAGCCCTTGCAAAGCATTGATGTGAAATGTTTAACCTTGAAGACTGCCTTTTTGTTGGCTATTGCTTCTGCAAAACGAGTCAGTGAGTTACACGCACTGTCTGTTAGCAAATTGTGCTTGCGTTGGTTGCCGGATGACTCCGGGGTAGTCCTACGACCCAATCCTTCTTTTCTTCCTAAAGTCCTTCTTCCTCAGTTCATTAACCAGCACATTGAACTGGCCTCTTTTCAGACTTCTTCAGGGTCTGATTCAAGTGCTCAATTTTTGTGTCCTGTTCGTGCTTTGAAGTGTTATGTGGACACTACTGCTCAATATAGACAGGCAGACCAGTTATTTGTCTGCTATGGTGGTGTGAGGAAAGGTGCTCCAGTGTCGAAACAGAGGTTGTCAAACTGGATAGTGGAAACTATTATACTGGCTTACAAGGCAGCAAGGCAACCATTGCCCCAGGGGCTGACTTGCCATTCCACTAGGGCCATCTCATCTTCATGGGCTGTTTTTAGAGGAGTTTCGTTGGCGGACATCTGCACTGCCGCAACCTGGGCTTCCCCATGCACATTTGCCAGGTTTTATAAGGTCAATGTTGCTGCTCATCATGCTGTGAGTTCTGCAGTTCTTCAGGAGCGGCCTTAATTTTTCAACAGGTCAGTGGCATTCCTCATGACTATGTTGGTATGGGTCATCCAGTAGTGTTTTATACTGCCTCTGGCGGTCAGTAGGAATGAAACAGAACGTTAGTTACACATGTAACTGTGGTTCTGTGAATTCCGGATGACCGCCAGAGTTCTTGGTCACTCGGAATGCGCGAGAAAGGCGTACCGAGGCAGTGTGCTGAGCGGCTGTGGTTTATAACCCCCATGGCTCAGCATACGTCACTATGTGACTTTGTTGGTATATTCTCTCGACCTATCTGGCTGGCGCTGCGATAATCCAGTAGTGTTTTATACTGCCTCTGGCGGTCATCCGGAATTCACAGAACCACAGTTACATGTGTAACTAACGTTTTCTTCAGTAGAGGATGTAAATTGACCAACATAACTTCTCTTGTAATAGCTTTGGATTGGCCATGTCGTGGTTTCCCGCGTACACTTATCTGGAGAAACATCAAATTAAAACAGAGGTAAGACACACCCGAATTTAGATTGGTCAAGCAGCGTTTGCTGTTCTAAACAGAAATACCCTTTCTGTCTTTGCAAACCAAGTACACTTGAATTGATGCCAAATATTAGTCGTCACTAATCTGACGCAGACTTGCGGTAACATACGAATCGTTTAATCTGTTTGGGAAAAAAAATTTCAGAGTCAGTCAGAATAAAATCAAATGTTTACAATTTATTGACCAGGTAACATAATAAGTTCATCGCAGTTACCAGATATAAACTACACACAGTAAACTGTGTGGGATCGTCTGACTACAGAGAACCACGAACGATGTGCCACATCTCCTTAAATACCCAAATAATTCAATATGCTAACCAAATGGTGGTGTCTGTCTTTATAATTAGATTTTGGTCCCCTATTGTGGGGGTTCCTGTACATTTACATATAGTTTGTATGGAGGATCTGGGGGAGGGCACACCTTTAAGGGGCACACCACATCTCTCATATTTTATAACTTCTTTTAGATTTTCATTATGGCTGGGAGGATGAGACCAGTTTATAAGGCACACTGAGACACTTTAAATGATACCAAACATGTTATAGTTACTTTTTGTACACACTTCACATTGCATAGGGTTTTAGTGAGCTTTAAGTGAGGAGGAGAAGGGGGGAGTAGGGGGAGATGATGAGAGTGTAGAAGGGAGGTGTTAGCTGCACAGTTTGTTGCATCTCAGACGTTGCTGTTACATGTGCAAGAGATAGTTCAAATGTTAATTCTCATGAGAGCCTTTTGTCTGGTCGAGGAATAGCCCAGACTCGCTGGCACCCGCCTTACAACTGCATAATAAGATAACTTGTTTTAAACAAATTTTAAGGGTGCTTTCACACTTGGTTCTATTGCTTGGACCGAACTCTAGTTAGATTCCTCCCCCCTCCTCCTGTCCCCACTGGACTCACTGTTCACATCATATTATTTGGGTCCGAACCATGGTCTGATTACTTCATCATTGTGAGTACAAGCTGCAGCTGTTTACTACTGTAACTAGGTAACAACTCATCAGCTTCACTGTGTTATTAATGTATTGGTCTCTTTGGATAGATACCAACAAAACTTTTCATGAAAAGTTTTCATTTTGAATGTTCAGTGATGTGATGAATGAATTTACTTGTCCATTAAACTGTAAGCAATATCACACTCGCAATCGTGCTATATGGCCCTAAATCAGCAATGCTCTGATTGCCTATGGCACCAATCATAGAATTTTGCTCATGTGATATTGCTAAATTAACCGTTACAACTGCGATCAGGAGCATGCAAAAATGCTAATTATACGTCATCACAAGTGGTTCACTTCCGTGATTTGGTACAATTGCATTCAAATCAGTAGCAAACCGTACTGGAGTTCACATAAACAGTACACCCCAGATCATCTTTCAAGTAAACTCTGGTGCTGTTCCCAAGTGCACACCAGAGTTCGGAACACGGCGTTCACATAATCCAAATGAACGAAACATTGACGTCATTTGAACCCGGGTGTGTACCAAAAGTGCTAGTGTGAACGCACCTTAAGGTACAGGGTATATCTTATGTATCCTTCCATGGGAAGATGATCCCAGAATGCACCGTGTTGAACTCTGTGGAAAGATAAATCCAAGATGGCAGACGAAATGACACAAATTTGGATTATAAATATACTTTTAATACATTCAATAAAGAAAAGTATCTATACTTTTTTTTTTATCTTAGAAATGTTACTATTTTACTCTAAATATGTAAATACTATGTGTGCTTATTAGAGTATCGCGTTGTTCCAATCTCGTCACCTAAAATCAGTTGCGAATATTTGAATGATGAGTGGAGCTACCGCCTATGTAGAACATTCCCAATTGTTCTCGGATGCTGCTATAGAAGACAGCTGCCTCTGTAGGCAGGAGATAGCAAGGTAAATCAATACATTTTTGGAACAGACCAGTAGTATTCTTTTGTAGTAAGAGTAGCAAGAAGAATCTGGGGAACAGGAAAATGACAGGCAGGGTGATCTTAAGAGCATGAACCTATCACACAACTTTGATGAAGTGCAGCTTCTTAAAGGTGCAATATGTAACAATTTTCATGTAATATTTGCCTTTTTTGCCAGTGTGTGAATGGCTTGTAACACAACTTAAGAAATTAGCCCTTCCCGGACTTTCTAGGTTGCCTATTAAAGCCTGTAGACTGATTTTCATGGGGAGGGAGCGGGCCGATTTTGCCGGGAAAATCCAAAGACATTTATGCACACTCCCAAGAGCATTCTACTGAATCTCGTCTGGCTAAACGGGAATGTGATTGTGGTCGAGCAAAAACTAGCGTGAACATCGGCAGGGCATTTGATTCCAGGAGAGACCTTTGATTGGTTTTGGGGATCAAACCCTACCCAGCATTCTTCTTATTAGACAGTGCATCTTTTTCATAAACAATAAAAATGACTGGTAACAGAGGCTAAAATTATGCCCAACATTTCCTTTTGCACACCACGGAAACAACATAAGGGTGAGAGTAAATGATGAGAAAATGTATCACATTTGTATAAAAATACTGGCTCTGCCACTAGTCTTGTCCCAATCCTCTTATTTGCCAAGTCATGACTGATTTTTTCTATCCTCCATCAGAGTGGACTACAATGGACGTTCTGCTGCTCAGTCTATCTGTCTGATAAAGAGCTGCAAATGCTGCTACTCTGATTCAATCACTGTAAGTATGGAAGCCTCATCAGTGTTAATGTGCACCTCACAGTCTCATGGAGAGAGAAAGAGTGAGATAATACAGATGGGAGGAAAGGGGTGGGAGGAAATCCCCTAAAATGATCCTGTCCTTTTAAAACCAGTCTCCTGGGACATTCAGAATGATGTTTCTCCTTATTACCCATAAAATGGTTTCAGAAAGGACAAGGATATATAGCATTATATTTTTCCACCATCTGAATTCTTTTCAGCCCTGGTGAAATGTTCAAATCTAAAAATACTGAAAGTCTGCGCAAGTCCTTGCATATTTCATTCAGACTCATTTTAGAATGATAGAGACCCATTTTTTGTCTGTCTGTTCCTTAAATATCCCTTCCGGGCTCTGCTGCAGAATGAGAGAATATTAAGACAAATTAAGAATTAATATCAACAATTAATCTTTGTCTAAAAGGATCAGACTACTCAAAATAGCCCTGTAATAAAGAGAATCACCTTAAGGATTTAATTCCAGACATTGTTTTATGAGGACATCTTGAGTATGGCACGAGGAACAGAATTATAATGAACCTTGTGTAGCTCTCTGGCTTGGATTATTCCTTTTTGCTGAAGCAAGCTGACAATCATGGTTATCATGCACCATTTTGGTCCTTTTAAATTAGGCATAAAAAACTAAATGTGGCCTAATGCAAGTCCAGGGATGTGCTGCGAAAGTTGACATTCACTTTTGCACCTGTAAAATATTCTATACCAGAACAAGAAGCAAATTTGCATCTTGGTAGTTTTAATTAATTACATTTTTAACAAGATTTTAGGTTAAAATAACCCGGTCCCAAGCCAAAATAATAGGGTTAGGGGTTATGAGATGGTGAAATCGGACAAATCAGCTTGTACAAAAATGTATTACTTTTACTCCCATGGATAAAAATATGAACCAAAGAGCAATGTCATACGATTTTTCATAAGACTAACCTCTAATCCATACCTAAGCCTAAACATCATGTCTAGCCCCTTACCCAAACCCTTCATATGAATAGGAAAATAACTTTTGTGTACCATGAAAGAAAGAAACATCCTGCAACTAACACAAATTTCCAATACGGAAAGGTATATAAGGTTTATATACTTATTGTTATGACAATCCAAATGAAATATCAATGTGACACAGCCGCCTTCAAATTACACATGGCGGTGTCTCTGTGCCTGGTGTATTGGAATATGTGCTGTGGTGGCTTAAAACAGTGTTAACTTGAAACCCTCATCAAAAATTACACAACCCATATGCGGTATGACAAATGCAGAGGACAGCAGATAGGCAGTGTGCTTCAGATGCTTTTGTTTGCTATATATTGCACAGCAGGGTGGAAATCAATCCACAAATAGCCTTTTACATCAAGACAATATGACTGCTGAAGCAGACAAGCCTCGATTCTCCATTCAGGGTGGAAGTAATTAGAATAACCATGCAATACATATTAATAAAACTTATTTAAATAAAAAAAATTACATATAGCACCTGTAGAATTTATCAGCTGTGATCAATAATTAATTATTAGCAACAATAAACCATAATCTACCATTATATACTGCAGTTTATTTAAAAATATTTTGTCATGTAACCTAAAAAATGTGGTAAGGTCTAAATTACTATCAAAAATATTAATTTATGACAGAATCAATTTGACTATGTTAGGTTAAACCAGATAAAGTCCTTCTGAAGATAAAAAAAAAAAAAAATGTATCCGTAAGGTAACAACTGCACGTTAACATTTTAAGAGTGTATACTGTATTATCAGCTTTTGTAATGTTGTATATTGCTATTGTCAGCAAGCTTTATGTCATACAGGTGGAACTGTGCTTGACATTCAGCTGTTATGATTTATTGTACCTGCATGTCCCCTGATTCTATTTGTCAAAACTCAGATTAAATATGGACCAAGAATAGAACATAGGCACAATTCTTTATACACCGCATGAAAATAAAATGATCACATTTATTCTTTCAGCACCACATTTGACAAAGCATAGAAAAATCACACTGTAAAACATTATGTATGAGACACCACAATGTGTATCAAGATCATATCAGCTTAGGAGAGCACTGACTGCATCATTACTGCCTGGTTAAGGAGACTAGTATCTATGACACAAACCCCTTACACTCATTAACCACTCTAATCAAGCTGAAAGATGTTACTTAGCAACTGCCCAGAATATTGGATCACTGAATATCAACCTATGAGATTTAGCCTACTGTCCTCACTAGTCCATCACCATGCTATGAGATCATCACAAAGAGAGCCTCATTTTCAGCAGTGCAAGAGCCGGGGTGTAGCTGAATCAAACAGAATAGTGTTGCTAAATATGTGAGTGGATGACTGATGCAGAACACAGCTGGGCAAACAGCAGTAAGAAAAAAAAGACCATCCTTACCTCTCCTTGTCTGTCTAATCTTGGGGCTTAGCATGGTGTTCATAGCTGGGTAACACTGTCCTCCATCCACATGTTGGGATCCCCACTCTACTCTCCTCCTGAGCCTCGCCCTGTTGCACCTCTTCCGTCTGCTCTGGACAGCATCTCTCTCTCCCCCCCCACACTTTTTTATCCCTCTCTCCCTCCCTCAACCCCTTTGATGTCCCACTGGCCCACTGCACTGAGCGGCACGTTTCCCAGGCCCCTCCCACTCTTATAATGCAGAGGCAGCTGGAAGAGACAGACCTCATGCATAAGCTCAGATCCACCCTCACCAATGATGTATTATTTATTCCATACCACCAAAATTAATTCCACGGTGGGCCAGCCATTAAAGTCCTGAATGATTACACTTAATAATTCAGTGAAGCAGAAACAGAAAAGCTTTTGCCACCCCCTTAACTTCCTAAAAATCATAATAGCCTATAGTTCATTGGTTTGTTTAATTTTCTCTATAGGAGTAGAAGTTGTTCATTTATGTAAAAGCCTCCTTCATACAAAAAAACTCCTTCATACAATTTCCAAATCTTGTACTAATTATTATGACTTGTCACTAGATCGGGTTGTCCAAACCTGTATGTTGCTATTTCCTGTGCAAAACTTTACCTCATGCGACCCTGTGTACACATGTGTGGACGTTGTATTTTGGCTTCGCAACTCATAAATTAACTAATTTAAACCAACTGATCTCAGTTCACAAGACTCTGGGCTGTCATTAAAGTGTAACACTTTCAACGTACGGAGTCATGTGACCAAACAACATGGCGACGACCACAGCAGATTTTGCCTTTGGGAGAAATGCCAACAAAACTACATCAGCTACATCTACGACATATATTTTTTTTTTAGGTGCATCATGAAATGCCACACTGCTAAACACAATGTACACAAATGTATACTTTAGCACATCTTTCATTAGATATCCGCCCTTTACTGTGCATTATCACACTGAGAATCAATGGGTTTATCCAAAAGCTGACATATGTTGCTTTCAGAGGCTTTATATGGAGTTAGGATGGAGTTAGGAAACTCTTCTGGGACTAGTACAGACAGAGAGCACACTGGAGTTTAAGTCATTCACTAAATAGGGAGCATTGTATAGCTTTCCTGCATCTAAATGCATTCACTCCTAAAATCTGACCAACAGTTCAGATTCAGGCTGTAGATGATAATTGGACCACTCAACATGTTTGGTAGACATGAAGAATGGTAATCTGTACTTAGATTCAGAATTTATAATTGTTTTTTTTAACATGGATGGCAGTGACTGGATGACACTGGCCATTACTTTGAATCAATATAAATTATGCTAATTTCCTATGTAATGTCTTAACTTGAATAACCAACACTCCTGGAAACATAATAAACAATTTTATTTTAAAAAAAATAGGACTTTCTTTAGCTTGATATTATGTAAAATATCACAACTTAGTCCTGCTGTCCACATATGTTGCCATACATTTAAAAAAATAAAATAAAATACATTTGCTTGCACGTTTATTAGGTGCTACTAGATACAAATCAAAAAAGGAAATGAAAATGCACACAGCAGTCATGCTCGGGTCTCAGGAGGATAAAGAACATGAGTGTGAAGTTTGGTGGAACAGAGGGGAAGATTATCAATGAATAATGACATTTTCCATCTGTTCCTCACACACAGCTATCCTATGCCTTCAAGAAAGTGTCGGAATATAGTGCACAAGTTGTATGGACTAGTTTTATGTTTGGTATGGACTAGTTTTAAATGTAGATTGACAGACATGGTCACTATGAACTGTTGTTTTCAGAAAGACGATTCAAACTTTACTCTTACAAAATAACAGCACACTTGATTGGAATGACACAAGTGTAGGTAAATAATGACAACATTTTCATTATAAATACTCTCAACAATCCTATGCCATAAAAATATAATGACTGTTACAAATAGGATGTAAGTCAGATACATAATACTGTGAAACCAATTTAGAATTTGGTTAATAATAGTAAAACAAAAAAAATCACATAATTACCTAGACCTCCGTGTACTCCTTGGTAGTGTACAAGCAAAACTTCTTCATTAGGACTTCTAATCTGACATATTCATGTATTTGATGTTTGAAACTAACTGCCTCAAGTCTCTGTATAAATAGAAGAACCACAGTTATGAGTGTAAAGTTCAACAATGTGACATCGAGCTGGAGACTCCCACTCAATCTCTTAAGGAACTGAGGGGAGGAGAATGATCTGTTGAGTCAAAATTAAAATGCTGAAGTTGAATCGAATCTAAATCTTAAAAAAATGCACCCACATCATCAAGTAGTAAGAGGAGAGACTTTCTGGAGCAAATTACACAGTTATTTGTCCCACTCACACAAACACTATGAGGTCGGTGTTTGCTACTCTATTCACATTCTCTGAATAGCATCTAGTCTAGAAATATCTGCAATGGGCAGGGAAATTTCCAAAAGCTGGATTCACAGACACATAAGGAAATGATGACTGGTAATGGAGAAGTGAAAACAGTTATGTAGTGTGGAAGTGTCCCTAATTTTGTCCTTATATGTCATGTTGTCCTTGATAAAATGTCAATACTAATTGGTACTTAAGGTTAATGAATAATAAATAGATTTGTAATTTTTATTAGTATATCAATTCAGTCTGTGCAACAAAAAAATTTATGATTGTTCTGGAAAAATTCATGTAATATAGAGAGTAAATCGTGATACTGGATGAATATTCTCAGTTCCCCATCTGTCGCTCACTCGACATTGTGTCGAATGAAACGACACTAGGAGTCTTTCTTGAAGGCCTCAATTACCTTTGAACTTGAGAAAAGGCCAATGAGAAATTGGCAGACAGAATTTGCATGTCCCTCCCCTGGACATACGAGTATAAAAGGAGGGAATCGTCCATCTGTCCTTTCAGATTTTATCCTTCGGAGCTGAGCGGTTGTGTGTTCATTAACCTGGTGTTCCACTACTGTTCCTCCTGTCGCCTCTAAGAGCATTGCTGTTGGATCCTACAGTGCACTACCAGCGGCTTTCTCCTTTCTCTGCATGCCAGTGCAGTCCACGCCCCTGAGCGCTTCAACAGCATTTTCTTAAAGAGCAAAAAGACCTGTAAGAGAGTATATTTCCTCTTAAAGAGTATACACATTGCCGTTGAACGTCTTTTTAAAGACGTGTCTTTTTAAAGATGTCTTTCCGCCTTTGTTTAGTTCCTGGATGCGGAATATATCTCTCCTCCCTAGCTCTATGGTCCGCGAAATTCAGCGGAGGAATTCCCGACCAGACCCACTACGGGTATTAACTACTCCGTACTGGAAAAGGTGCTCCACAGGGATTAATCCCCCTGTGTATATTTTACGCGGTACGGTCCCCCTGCCAACAGACCTGCGTTTCCCTTGGGCAGTCCCCTCTGCCCCCTGGTCACTGTGTTTGTAGCAACTCCTCTCTCACTAGGTAGGATCTACCACCGCACCACTTCCACATGTGGCCTGAAAACCCAAGTGGCGTATTCGCCATATTTAACCTCCCCCCAGCCTGGGCAGTATGTGTTTTCTGGAGTCTTTTCGCCCGAAAGAATAGGAGTTGGAAAATAACGCCTTCCCTGATGCGTGTTATAGCGTTAAATGGCCCCAGCCGCTTTAACTCTATGCGAGAAACATAGAAAAGGCACGGCTGGCACAGCCTCCCATGCTTGGCACGTTGCTTGCCCAAACCCCCCCCCCCCCCCCCCCCCCCCCCCGGGGATGCCAGGAACCTAAAAAGTTTATGAAGTTTTTATGGGGCGTTGGGGAAGGGTACGTGCATTCTGACGCAGCCTGCTGCTTTGGCACGCAACTGCCTGCCCGCACCTGCGTCAGCAGTTCACGGTTCAGCGCATGGTGTGATTGAATAGGGACACCTAATTTTGCTTCATTCGACACAACAACAAGTGAGCAACAGACGGGGAACATCTATGTTACTATTGTAACCCCCGTTCTCTGATGGAGGGAACGAGACGTTGTGTCCCCCCGGCCACGATGCTGTACCGAGCCACTGTAACGACCGAACCTCATTCTCAGCTCCTCGATGCAAAACCTGAATGGACAGATGCACGATTCCCTCCTTTTATACCCGTATGTCTGGGGGAGGTACATGCAAATTCTGTCAGCCAATTTCTCATTGGCCTATTCTCAAGTTCAGAGGAAACCAAGGACTTCAAGAAAGACCCCTAATGTCGCTTCATTCGACACAATGTCTTGTTTCTTCCATCAGGGAAAGGGGCTTACAATAGTAACCTAGATGTTTTAAAAATGTATATCTATAAAGGCAGTAAGGCACTTTGAAATGATTATTTTGGTTAACATTTAAATGGATTATTTTGATAAAGCCACATGACCACAATTGATCACTGGCAATTAGATTGAATTATAATTTCGTCCAGTAATGGAGAAAGAACTGAAAATGAGCACAAGATGCTGTTATACAGTCCAGAGCAGTGATTCACTTCAGAAAACAGAAGGACTACACTAATAGGGAAACAGATGCCATACAGTCACACAGTATAATACTCACTTAAGCCCTATTTTGACAGCAATTATTTTACATTGGTACATGAGGTCATTTCAGTATTTACAGGGGGTAGTCAGTGATTTCATTGCTGTCTGAATCCGAAATGTCTGTTTTTCTCCAAAGGTCCAAGGTCATGTGATAATTGAATTACTGTCCGAATAAACAGCTCTGGTGGTAATGGGCATTTGTGAAAATGGGAGGATTGTGTAACAGAATTTTTTTAAATAATTCACAATAGTAAAATTAAATTAAATTAAAATTACGCCACCGCTCCACCACGGTGAATGGGAAGGCTTAAGTAGAAGGGAAAGAATATCGAAAGCCAGGTCACATAAATGTTTGAAATGGTCCATTATTATGGCAGCAATGCAATACAATTGTAATACATCACATTTTAATGTAGAAACATTTACTAAATACATTTATACATAGAGCTTGCATGACTACTCGTTTATACGGGTTGAGTAATCCCAGAAAAGTTGCCAGGTTAATATCGATCTAATTTAAATGTGCAGTAGTGTAAGATTCAGAAACCTTTGTTATTAATGACATCTGCGGCCGTTAAGTGAACTGCAGCCAGCTACCTGTTGCTCATGCTCGTGCACACACTCCATAGGGACGAGAGCGATCATCGGTCAAAACAATGACATAACGTACAAAGAGACTGAACGTAATTCAACAGCATCATGCTGACAGATGAGGTAGCATAATTAAAATTTCACAGTGATTGTTTTACTACAAACTTTGAGACTGTATATTATATTTGACTGTCCAGTGTTGGAACAGGGCTGAAACAAAGTGTGGATATAGGTTTTCTTACTAAAAGATTACTTTTTTTTTCATTATACATTGACTGCATTTATACGATATCCTATGCCAGCATTAACTAGCTAACAAGCTTTATCAATAGCTGTTAGCTAAATATGGTGGATGATGGCAGTAGCTGTTTATAAAATAGACTGTAGATTATAAATATGTTGACACAATTCAGTATTGATGTGATTCCATCACAACTGCCATTTTTATATATTTATGCACTATATCATAATAGAATGTATATATTTTCTGTATAATCAAGTTAGGTTACACTAATGAATGGGTCTTTTTGCATTATCTTGAACATTGTCAAGCATTCATTTCATGTGTTACTGTAGTTCAGCTAAAATTACACATATCAATCCTTATGGCACTATATATCACATGCTTTGCAGTTATGTAAGCTTACCCGTCCAATAAGAAGAACGCCAATTCAGGGTCTGTTTGATCCCCAAAACCAAACGAATGTCCCTCCAGGAATCAAATGCCATGCAAGTTTTCACTCTAGTTTTCACTCGACCACTATCACGTTCTGTGTAGGAGTTTGTGTAGGAGTCGTGTTGTGCTGGGAGCCGGCTGTTTACTGGATTCCATCTCTAAGATAACATTAGTGTTGCAGTTTGTTGTCGCTGTTGAATAGTGGAAGAGAAGCACTGAGGCAAAGTTCTTGGGAGCGCACATAAACAACACATCATTTGGATTTTCCCGCAAACTGACCCACTTCCTTCCCATGAAAATCAGTCTACAGGCTTTAATAGGCAACCTAGAAAGTCTGGGAAGGGCAAAGTTTTTAAGATGCGTTAAAAACTGCAAAAAAGGCAAATATTACATGAAAATGGCTACACACTGCACCTTTAAAAGGTTTAAGTTCCACCTCCACTTTTTAAACACAGACAGATAATTCAAAATTATGTCCATTATTTTGATAGATAAAACATAAGAATTTTTTTTTTATCATAGATCCTCAAATTATTTTAACTATCTTTACTGTCCTTGATATGTCCGGCTTCTATTTCTCATTGCATGAGCTTAGGAGAGAGTGTGCAAGCGGCACAACTGAGGTGATCAGGGTGACAAAACATGCGCACCCCATTGACAGATTTATTTGTCTGTGTTGATAAACAGTCTTGTTCCTACAGTTTCTTGATTCGTTTAATTGCTCTTCGCAAGAATTTTGGCTTACTCCGTATGCAAAAATGTTCACTGTGCTTTGTAGCGCGGTTCCCTTGTGCTTTCAACTTTTATTTTCACTTAAGCATAATTCTAAACATATTTAAACGCAAATACAGAGCACACAGTTTGTGGACTGATGAATTTTCCATATAAACAAGCGCAACTGCAATCATGTGATCGACAAAAAGTCTTTTTTGTCCCACGTTATTTAATTGTAATCCAAACGCATGTGTTTTTATCACAGAGAAGCCATGAAAATGTACTTTTACAGACATCACCCTGAGAAACAATTGCTGTTTGAATGGGGCTTAAATACTCTTAAAGGGGTTATGACATGAGCAATACAATTTTCCTTCATCTTTTGACATATAATAGTCTGTGTACTATAACAAAACATATTGTAAGTTTCAGACCTGAAAACTTCCTTCTTAATAGAAAAAGAGCATTTATTTAAACCAAGCAACAAAAACATCTTGTTTGGAATTTGTGGTACATGTGGCATCACAAGGACCAAATACATATGCATATGACTGCCTCTTCAGCAAGACATCAACACCTATTTTTCGTCATTGCACCCTTACCCCCACCTACTCGGACTCAGTTGAAGAGGAGAGCGATAGGCCTGTCATGGGAGATTCATCTATACCAAAGTGGACATAAACAGGACACCTTTATTGCCTATATGGATCTAAATGTTTATTTAATTTTTTTTGCACATAATAAATGTAGAAATGCTTTAAACGTTATCATGCATATCGTGCTGCTTTTAAAATGGAGACCCTCATTCTCATTCATCTTGGTGTTTGCTATTTTTAAGGTATCCTGGACCATTTTTCACCCATCTGTGCTGTTTAATTGCTGGTCTTTTGTAAAAATGCACTAGATGGACATCTTTGATTGTATTGATGTGTTTCTGCACAAAACTTCTTCTCATTTTAAGATGTGATTGCTTGTGAACCAATCACAATATGAATCAAGCTTTACAAAGGAACTGTTATTGAAAGATGGGGCAGTTTAAATGTTACTATGAAAAATCGGACCATAAAACTTAAGTAACCAATTTTATTCACAAATGTTTAAAATGCCATGACTGTTTGATAGTTTATGCTGTGCTTGAGTGAACAGTTAGATACATTCAGATGAAATGTGTTGGTTGTATGTTGTCCTGTCTAGACAACATCTGTCCTCTCTCCTCTAGACCAGCACGTACTACACCACCCAGCCCCTGGCTGTCTGACGTAATTCGTGAACATCGGACCGATCTCAGGGCAGCCGAGAGGAGATGGCGGAAATCTAAAGATCCAGCCAATCTAGGTAAATATCAACTTATGCTTGCAACTTTTTCAGATAATGTTAAAGCTGCAAAACTTCATATTACCAGACCAAGATCAACAGCACCACAGACACTCGTAGCTTGTTTAGAACATTTAACTCGCTTCTCTGCCCTCCGCCTCCACCACCTGACACATCACTTACAGCAGATATCTTCGCCACATTTTTTACTAATAAGGTTAAAGCCATCAGCAATACATTCACAGCACCACACCCTGTCAAACACCCAACTCCTGTATGCAACTCCTCCTCTCCAACCACCCCACCACCTGTTCTCTTGACCCCATTCCATCACACCTTCTCCAGGCCATCTCTCCGTCCATCCTACCTGCACTTACACACATAATTAACGCATCTCTTCTTGAAGGCACTTTTCCCACTACATTTAAGCAGGCTAGAGTAACCCCACTGCTGAAAAAACCTGCACTTAACCCCACACAGATAGAACACTACAGACCAGTCTCTCTCATCCCATTCATGGCAAAAACACTTGAAAGGGCAGTTTTCAATCAGATCTCTGCCTATCTCTCCAGAACAAGCTGCTGGATGACAATCAGTCAGGCTTCAAAAGTGGTCACTCCACTGAGACTGCCCTGCTGTCTGTCACAGAGTCGCTGAGACTGGCGAAAGCTGAATCCAGATCATCCGTTCTGATTCTGCTGGACCTTTCTGCAGCCTTTGACAGAGTCAACCATCAGATCCTACTTTCCACCCTCTCTAAACTGGGCCTCACCGGAACTGTGCTTGACTGGTTCAACTCCTATCTCTCAGGTAGGTCTTTTAAGGTAGCCTGGAGAGGTGAGGTATCCAAGCCACATCAGTTACTTACTGGGGTACCTCAGGGATCAGTGCTTGGGCCACTTCTCTTCTCCATATACACAACGTCATTAGGACATCATCCAGTCACATGGTTTCTCTTACCACTGCTACGCTGATGATACGCAACTTTACTTGTCTTTCCAGCCCAACGACACCACAGTGACCGCTCGAATTGCTGCCTGTCTGGCTGACATCTCAGCCTGGATGAAGGAACACCACCGGCAACTCAACCCAGCCAAGACTGAACTCCTTGTCTTTCCAGCCAACCCTGATGTTGAACACAACATCACTGTGCAGCTGGGTCCAACTACAGTGTTGCCTTCCAAAACGGTCAGAAATCTAGGGGTAACCATTGATGACAAGCTAAATTTCACAGACCACATCTCAAAGACTGCAAGATCATGTAGATTTACACTCTACAATATCACGAAGATAAGACCTTTGCTCTCTGAACATGCCACACAACTGCTTGTTCAGTCACTTGTCATAACTAGACTGGACTACTGTAAAGCTCTCTTTGCAGGCCTTCCTGCATGTGCTATTAGACCTCTGCAAATGATCCAGAATGCAGCAGCACGTCTGGTCTTTAATGAACCAAAGAGACTTTCAGCTTTATCATACAACGTTGGTGGAATGACCTCCCCAACTCAATCCGTGAAGCTGACTCACTCTCTATATTCAAAAAACGGCTAAAAACACATCTTTTCCAAGAGTATTTAACCAGCCGCTAAAAAAAAAAAAAAAAAAAAAAAATTCTAAATGTATTAACAATTCTTGTTGCACTTAAATCGGTTTTGTATACTATTGTGATGATACTGAAACTTTGTAGTATGGCACTTTTCGTACCACTGTCTCCTTAAGATGATTCGCTTATGTTCTTCCTCTTTTGTAAGTCGCTTTGGATAAAAGCATCTGCCAAATGTATAAATGTAAATGTAAATGTTGTGTTAACCCTGAAATGTAGTTTTATAATGTTGTGAGGAGTTCAATTTCTTCAGATTTGAGTTTCAAATATGACTAAATTGGTAGGGCTACACAATGTTAGCCAATAATAACAGTGGGTATATACACTGAAGTCTTAAAGGGCCAGACAGCTTAAAACTGAGCATTTCAGATAGAGGGGATAGAGACAGTTTTGGTGATTTGTTTTTACTAACATTAGAAGTGGAAAATAATAATAAAGAGTATTACATGACTCCTTTAATGAAATGAATAAAATAATTTAATATGTTTTCAATGCACCATATCAGACAGTCACAAATTTATATTAAAATCTGAGGCCTAAATCAAACACTGGACTTGCATGTCCCACAAATAACCTTTAATATGAGGGTAAAATGGTTTTGCTCTGTAGCAGTAGCAGGACTATATAACAAAAGTAACATAATGCAATTACCCATTGCCATTTCACTCAGACCAATGATATAGGTCTGGAGATTTCCCCACTGAATGGTATTATGGGAGCAAAATCGATGGAAAATTAGCAGCAGACTAAACAGGCCTCACAGATGATTAATATTGGACATACATTGTAAAAGCAGGGCTGGGGCTGCAGTACTGAACACTTCACAATTGGAATGCAGCCATAACTGCTAGAAGTAGGGTGGCCAGATGTCCCGTTTCTCCCTGGACAATCCTGTATTCTGAAAAAATCATGTTTTGTCCCGTATTTCCCCTCTCCTAAAATTTCTCTATCGCCTAAGCAGCTTTCTCAGACACGCGAGTATTCTAATCAAAGATAGCCAAGTATATGCTTGTAAAACCAATAAAATCTCCAATCATTCATACCCTCAGACATTAAAAAGCAGTTGGATGCCCTGGTTTAAGCTGGTGACATGCTAGCAGATGATTTCTTTAGCGCAGTGAGAAACTTTTATTCAGCATCAGTGGATTACCTCCAAAATTGGAGCTGCTCATTGGAGAACACAGAAAACTTGAGAGCAGCTGCACATTCAGAGCAGCCTCGAACACTCCTACTCCAGAATCCCTGCTCTCAGTTTGATTGACGAAACCACGCTTGATGAGAGATGGACATATGTATTTTGTGAGCTGGAGAGCGAGACCATCAATATCGGAGTCTTATCCAAGGTCATGGAGGTTTTTTTTTATGCCTGCATGGGACATCGGCATCTGTGGAGCGTGGTTCTCGTTAATGAACGCAGCATGGACACGGGATAAATCTCGACTCAAGTGTAACAGTAATGAAGGCAATTTTCGTACATCTTAATTTTAGACTGCATTTTACGATAAAGAAAGAAAAGCGCACAGAGAAAAAGTAATGCCAGCAAAATGTACAAGGTGACAGTTACGGATGTGGATGCACTCTCTACATCACATTGATCTGTGGCTAGGTAAGGATACATCAATTATAAAAAAATTTTTAGATGCTCCTATGATGCTGTAATGTTGCATTTTCATTCAGCTTGAAAATTTGCTACTTTTCAAACACTTTAAACTTCACATCATTCCAGGTTAAATACAACTTATACTCTAGCATTTTTGGTATGTTATTGACAACCACAGACTTGCCCCTCAGTTTGGGGGGAAAATATATGTAAATATATTTACATATTTTTTAGAGAATCTGCATGAATCTTTCTGCAAAAATGTAAAAAAAAAAATAAAATATTTAGCTGTAAAGTTGTCTAAATTCAAGTGTGAATACATAATTCAAGCATTCACAGAGCAGGTTGGAAAAAGTATGTGAACCCCTAAGGTTAATAACGTAAACAAAAGCTAATTAGAGTCAGGAGTTGGCAAACCTGGCATCCAGTCAATGAAATGAGATTGGAGGAGTGGGTTAGAGCTACTTTGACTTAAAAATTCAAACATGAAGCATCTGCTGACGTGGACCATGCCTCACAATTTTTTTTTTTAAAATCTCAGTTTACATACACTAAGGTTGAAGTCATTATAACTATTTATACACAGACAGATTGTTTCACTTTTATTTGACTATATCACAATTCCAGTAGGTCAGAAGATTACACTACGTTAACTGTGCCTTTAAGCAGCTTGGGAAATTCCAGAAAATGATGTAAAGCCTTCAGACAATTAGACAATTGTTTTCTGATAGGAGGTGTACTCGTGGATGTATTTTAAGGTCTACCTTCAAACTCAGTGCTTCTTTGCTTGACATCATGTGAAAATCAAAATAAATAAGCCAAGACCTCAGAAAAAAATTGTGGACCTTCACAAGTCTAGTTCATCATTGGGAGAAATTTCCAAATGCCTGAAGGTACCATGTTCATCTGTACTAACAATAGTATGCAAGTATAACACCATGCAAAATACCTCTCAGGAAGGAGACACATTCTGTCTCCTTAATGTAACTCATATCTCCTATGCCAATTACAAGTTAATTTTTTTTTTTACTGATGGACCAGTGGCTCAGAAGTCTAAATTTGTCCGAGGAGAAAGAGGCCGCAACAGCTGTGAACAAACTCAGGCAAGTCTCTTGTTGGGTAAGAACAATGTTTGATGTATTGTAACAAACAAACAAAATTCACATAAATCTTGTACAATGTCTTTAGATCCCTGTAGGTACTCAATGTTACCCTCTTTTACCTTCACAGGTTTTATGATGGTTTCTCCTTGTTGATACGGTAAGTTTGATATTTCTCTATTTAGATTTTATTTACCTATCCTACACTCTTGTAAAGCTTATGTTTATTTGTTTAGTTATTGGTTGATTTAGCTAATTTAATTAAAGCTACTGTATTGGACTTTATCTAATTGACTTAAGGATTTCTTGTGGAATTTGATACTATTTTTTAGTTTTCTTCCTTTTAACTGAATAAGAGACTTTTCTTAATAACCCATAAACTCTTTGAAAATAAACCCTTTCAATTTAACCACAAATTTCAGAACATTAAATAGAACAACAAAATACACTTGAAATGATGATACCCAAATTACACAAGTATTTTAACAAGAGTCAGGTTTCCCTCAATGAGAATTTTTTAAAAATAAAATAGCTCCTCAAAAGAAAACAATTAATCAAACTATAAATTCGGTTCACATTTCCAGGGAATGATTGTACCCCATCAACCCTTGAATTTCATCCCTGATTAGGACAAACTGAGTTGATCTGCAATTCCACTTTCTGCCATTTCCAGAAGATAAGCAAGTTCAGTATCTGTATTTTTTCCAACACAGGGAATTTAAAAGGATTCGTTCAGGGATGGCTCGCCAGTTCAACCCCACCTCGCACACAGGAAGAGTTGAGACAAATCCAGATCCAGGAATGATTCACACTTCACTCAACCCACATCCAGATTGGACTAACTCAGCAGCAAGGAAATCAAGTGCTATTTACATGCACATTGGAAGATCCAGGTATTTTCCAGATGATACACATACAAAGATGTCTCTTTCAAACATTCTCTACTTCTCTGAACCTATATATATATAACCAATCACATGGCAGTTGCTTCAATGCATTTAGGGGTGTGGTCCTGGTCAAGACAATCTCCTGAACTCCAAACTGAATGTCAGAATGGGAAAGAAAGGTGATTTAAGCAATTTTGAGCGTGGCATGATTGTTGGTGCCAGACGGGCCGGTCTGAGTATTTCACAATCTGCTCAGTTAAGGGAAAAGGGAAAAACATCCAGTATGCGGCAGTCCTGTGGGCAAAAAGGCCTTGTTGATGCTAGAGGTCAGAGGAGAATGGGCCGACTGATTCAAGCTGATAGAAGAGCAACTTTGACTGAAATAACCACTCGTTACAACCGAGGTATGCAGCAAAGCATTTGTGAAGCCACAACACGCACAACCTTGAGGCGGATGGGCTACAACAGCAGAAGACCCCACCGGGTACCACTCATCTCCACTACAAATAGGAAAAAGAGGCTACAATTTGCAAGAGCTCACCAAAATTGGACAGTTGAAGACTGGAAAAATGTTGCCTGGTCTGATGAGTCTCGATTTCTGTTGAGACATTCAGATGGTAGAGTCAGAATTTGGCATAAACAGAATGAGAACATGGATCCATCATGCCTTGTTACCACTGTGCAGGCTGGTGGTGGTGGTGTAATGGTGTGGGGGATGTTTTCTTGGCACACTTTAGGCCCCTTAGTGCCAATTGGGCATTGTTTCTGACCATGTCCATCCCTTTATGGCCACCATGTACCCATCCTCTGATGGCTACTTCCAGCAGGATAATGCACCATGTCACAAAGCTCGAATCATTTCAAATTGGTTTCTTGAACATGACAATGAGTTCACTGTACTAAAATGGCCCCCACAGTCACCAGATCTCAACCCAATAGAGCATCTTTGGGATGTGGTGGAACGAGAGCTTCGTGCCCTGGATGTGCATCCCACAAATCTCCATCAACTGCAAGATGCTATCCTATCAATATGGGCCAACATTTCTAAAGAATGCTTTCAGCACCTTGTTGAATCAATGCCACGTAGAATTAAGGCAGTTCTGAAGGCGAAAGGGGGTCAAACACAGTATTAGTATGGTGTTCCTAATAATCCTTTAGGTGAGTGTATATATATATATATATATATATATATATATATATATATATATATATATATATATATATATATATATATATATATAATAGTGGCGCAATAGCGGAAATTTAGTGATGTTACTCAAGGCGCGATCTCATTGGATACTTCACAAGATAAAACATATCACTATTGGAGATATTTATAACCTTTAATATTTTATAGTTATATATTTTGAAATGATACATTTATTTGCTGCCTAATATTCACTCTGTTAGCATCTTTCATACCTTTAATCTGTTATTTAAATTACAATTAATCTCCGTTACTACCTCTAGTAACCTGGGTTACATTAAGATAAAGGTAGTTTGGTGCGAAAAGTGCAAATCAATCCCAGAATAACAGCTAAGGACCTTGTGAAGATGCTGGAAGACACAGGTAGACAAGTATCTATATCCACAGTAAAACAAGTCCTATATCGAAATAACCGGAAAGGCTGCTCAGCAAGGAAGAAGCCACTGTTCCAAAACTGCCATCAAAAAGCCAGTCTACTGTTTGCAAGTGCACATGGGGACAGATATCTTACTTTTTGAAGAAATGTCCACTGGTCTAATGAAACAAAAATGTAACTGTTTGGCCAAAATGACCATTGTTATGTTTGGAGGAAAAATGGTGAGGCTTGCAAGCTGAAGAACACCATCCCAACCGTGAAGCATGGGGATGGTAGCATCATATTGTGGGGTACTTTGCTGCAGGAGGGACTGGTGCACTTCACAAAATAGATGGCATCACAAGGAAGGAATATTTTGTGGATATATTGAAGCAACGTCTCAAGACACCTGCCAGGAAGTTAAAGCTCGGCCGCAAAAAGGTCTTCCAAATGGACAATGACCACAACCATACCTCCAAAGTTGTGGCAAAATGGCTCAAGGACAACAAATTCAAGGTATTGGAATGGCCATCACAAAGCCCTGAACTCAATCCAATTTGAGGGCAGAACTGAAAAAGCGTGTTCGAGCAAGGAGGCCTACAAACCTGACTCCAGACCAGTTCTGTCAGGAGGAATGGGCAAAAATTCCAGCAACTTATTGTGAGAAGCTTGTGGAAGGCTACGCAAAACATTTGACACAAGTTAAACAATATAAAGGCAATGCTACCAAATACTAACAAAATGTAAACTTCTGACCCACTGGGAATGTGATGAAAGAAATAAAAGCTGAAATAAATAATTCTCTCTACTATCATTCTGACATTTCACATTTTTTGAAAGTAAAGAATATTTTTTAAAATAAAGTAGTGATCCTAACTGACCTAAGACAGGGAATATTTTCTACGATTAAATGTCACGAATTGTGAAAAATGGAGTTTAAATTTATTTGGTTAAGGTGTATTTAAACTTCTGACTTCAACTGTACATTAAAGAATTGTTGCTTTGCATTAAGCTAATAAGGGTCACAAAGTTAGCACCTGTCCACAGTTAGACAAATATTCTATAAATGGAGACAATTTAGTAATGTGGCTACTCTCCCTAGAAGCGGCCGTCCAGCCAAGATGACTCAAAGGGCACACCACATAATGCTCAATGAGGTAACAAAGAACACTAGAGTGACAGCTAAAGACATGAAGGAATAATTTTAAACTGGCTAACGTCTCTGTTCATTAGTCTACTATACAGAAAAAATTAAACAGGAATGGTGTCCATGGCAGGACACCACGGATGAAGCTGCTGCCTTTCAACATAAACATTGCTGCACTCCTGAAGTTTGCTAAAGACCATCATAACACTCCACAATGCTACTGGGAGAATGTTTTGTGGACTGATGAAACTAAGGTTGAATTGTTTGGAAAGAACATGCTGCACTATGTATGACGTAAGAAGGGCACCACATACCAACATTAAAACATCATCCCAACAGTGAAGTATGGTGGAGTGAGCATCATGATTTGGGGCTGCTTTGATCTGGGGCCTGGACGGCTTGCCATCATCAAGGGAAAAATTAATTCTCAAGTTTATCAAGATATCCTACAGAATAATTGCAGGGTGGCTGTGCGCCAGCTGAAGCTTAGTAGAAGTTGGGTGATGCAGCCTGGACAATGATCTAAACATCAAAGTAAATCCAATAAAGAATGACTCATAAAAAAAAAAGAAAATCCACCTTTTGGAGTGGCCCAGTTAGAACCCAATAGAGATGCTGTGGAATGCCCTCAAGAGAGCCATTCACACCAAACATCCTAAGAATATGGCTGAGCTGATCAGGTCTGTAAGAAAGAATGGTCCAAAATTTCTCCTGAACATTGTGCAGGTCTAATCCACAGCTACCGGGAATGCTTGGTTGAGGTTATAGAGCTAACTGTTCAGCTGTGACATCAATTTGTAGGCAAACCTGAAATCTAATTCGCCGTGGTTTCCCTGAGGATTTTCAAATGGGCTTTTATAATGGGATAACGCGAATTTTGAAGACACTGTGTTTACAACAAACCTTATTTTTCTCATGAGTCCAAAAACCCATTATAAAAACCTAAAGAAAAATCCAGGGGGAACCAATTGCAAATTCTCTTCCGGGATTTTGGAAGCTTAAAGGGATACTTCACCTCTGGGAAGATGAATGTGTATTTAAAATTGGTCATTTATATAGTATAAATGTGAAATTATTTTTGAATTTGAAGCATTCTAGACTGAGAAAAGGCAGAAAATGTATTTTTTACTCATGTGGCTGAAAGACAACAACTCCCAGAATACACTTGCTTTGCTGCCCTTACGAGGCCACTCCCAAACCACGCCTACCGGTTACAGGTGGCAGTATCTGAAAATATGATACAACTAGGCTTGCTTTTATACATCGTGACTCTATAAATCGTGAGTTAGTTGATAAATTGACTGACTGGAAGAACATTATGATAATTCCGGGTGTCCAAACTCTGTACATGACGTCTTAGTAACAAAAAGAAAAACAAACAAAATACTCACTTTACACTAAGCCGTCCGTTTGTCCCTGCGGGCTTTGGCTGGTGTTTCCAATTTATCTTCGGGATCCTAAAATAAGTTTCCAGGACTCCCCTGTCCATGTGTGATACAAAACTTGGGTGCTCAGTTATACATGCTCAAGTTAGTGGTGCTGTTTCATCAGCGGATTCAGCGATCTCGTCCAGAAGAAAACGGCATCGCTGAAATTCGCGACAGCAATAGGACACTCTATCTGTTTCCATAGGCGCACAGCGAGAGCACTGACACCACCAGTCCGCCCCAACTCGAGTCTGAATATAATTTAACACTCTCTTCCTCCTGCCTGCCAAGCAGGTCTTGCTCCCCTGCTACAGCAGCTGCTCCAGCCTCCGTTCATCGCTGTATTGCGGCTCGTACAGGTAGCCGCGATCATCAGATTCTCGCAACAGATCGTCGTAATCCCCTTCTGCCATTTCAACTTCAAAACTACCTTCCGCAATCGTGATTAGCCTACTTGTATACAAACTTTCTACACAGAGCAAGAGCATGTTTTCTTAGCTTCTACAGAAAGATGGCTGACACTATCTTCACATTCTGTGAGTGAGATCCCGCCCCATATGGGCGTGGTGAAAACATGCGGAATACTGGCTGTAGTTTTAAGCCTCTGGCCCAAAAATCCTCCGATGACGCAAAATGACGATTTTTGCGTCATCGGAGGATTTTTTCCAGACTAAAAATAAATAAATCTCTCGTCTCAGGGGGATATGAGAGGGGGGAGCTTGGTAATTCGAAAATACTACTGGTTTTCTACTGATACAAAGCTTAATGCTAAATCCTGAAGTAACCCTTTAATAGCTCTTTTCTGCCAAAGAAGGGTTCACTTACTTTTTCCACAGCACTATGAATGTTTAATGAGATATGTTCAACAAAGACATGACAAATTTTTAAGCACATTGTGCTTTGATAAAGATTAGATCACATTTTATGACCATTTAATGGATCATATGCATTTTTCTTTCCACTGTATATAGCTACATCACATCCATTCCTGGCACCCTTAAGTGTTACTTATGTTTCACACCACACGCCAAAGCAGTGTGTACATGAAGCTGCTTGTGGCTCATGTGCCCAATGTGAGTACTCTAACCTGTTAATATGGTTGCCAAATAATTATATGCACTGCTTACAGACTGCTTTCATATGGTGTCAAACAGGCCCCAGTTGAAAGATGTTGAAAATTGGAGATTTTTTAAACATAAAAAGAGGGGAAGTGATCTTCTATCACACCAATCTCAATCTTACAAGTGTAATGTTTAAGTGCTAAGGTTACATGGTTATTGATAGCCACAGATGCATAATTTGTTACAACCAGGAATATTACATTTAAAAATGTAAAAAAAAAAAAAAAAAAAAAAAAAAAAAGAGATTGAGAGTGCGATGTTGCTTTGTAAATTCACAACACACCCTAGACAAATCTAAAATTTCTATATTGTGAAAGACTGACAGTGCTGCTTTCTTTTTCCATCAAGCAGAAAAGAAAGGACTGTAGTCAGGCATTGTCTTTTAGAAGGCCCCTTGTTGTCATAATGTCTAAAGTAGGTGGTGGTCCCCATGGAAATGGCACCAAGCTGCTCACTTAGCAACCAGCCCACCCAGATCAAAGAGAGGATGTTGAGCAGAGTCAACAGTAGGACCCAAGCCTCTTTTCCGGCCACGGTGCCATAGTCAGAGCACTGCAATCCTGACAGTTTCAGATGGAGGTAGTAAATGGCACTGAAGATGAAGTGAGCCATTACTAAGGCCATGATGAAGAGGACAAAGAGACATTATTTGTCCCGCCCCACACATTGATTAAGAAAGGAGGCAGTGGTGGTCATAGTCTTGAATGTTCATGTCACACAGATGTCAGAGTTTGCAGTTGTTTACTTGGAATAGCAGAAAGAAAATGGCTTGAGCATTTCTGAAATTGAATTGGGAGTATTTTCAAAACTCACAGTCTGTAACAAGGTCAGAAAGGAATTATAGTCTCTAATCATGGAGAGGGAAGTATGAGAATGAGACTTCTTTAGCCATTCAAAGAAGCCATCTAAAAAAGACTGACAATTCAACCATATTATTTTAGAAACAGTCACAGATGCACTTAATTTTTTATGGCACTTTTAATAAAATAATTTTATGTCCAACTTTCATAGGTCAGCAAACATATTCAGACCCATTAGACGCTGGATAAATAAGGATGAATGCTAACCTCACAGTAAATACAGAATCTGTCTGGGCTCTGGTTGGCTTCTAGTAAGTCTAATATGCTGGAAAACCGGGCATCAGTATCAGTTTCTTTGAGTTGTGATGGAAAAGTGAAATGTGTAACAGGGTATAAGCTGGCCAGAAGCGTGAGCAGTTAAGTGAATTTTGCAGTGCAACATTGTAAGTGACTGAACTTTAGTGGTTTAAAAGAAGATGTAAGCTATTCACAAAGGAAATTAGGTAACATTTTATAAATAAAGCAGGCTGTCAGTAGTCCAATGTAAATAGGGTTTGGTAACCAAGAATCCAATAAAAACAGAGGAAAAGAAGTCATTGATAAACAATACAATACGCAAATATATTATCAAAATCATCTAACAGTTGAAAGCTACTCAATCTGTGATACTGTGAAAAAAATTACATTTGCCATACATTGAAAAAGCACCGCAGCAAAAATGCCACCATATTCCCAGAGAGCTGCAACTATAATGAGAACTACTGCCCCACTGAGAGATGGAGACAGCAGCATCTAGAAGTACATCACTGCAGAACTGATCATTTCATGAATTACAGCCAATATATATTATTATACAATAAAACCAAACGGAAAGCAAAGCACAGGCACCATATGGATCTTTAGGTATCAGATCCTAGGGTCGTTGGCTGAAATGCGTAAAAATCCTGGAGAGTTGCTGATGTCTACACAAATATAGAGAATCTTATTCTTATTTAAATGTAAATTACTTTTAACTGACTGAATGCCAAAATAACAGTAATCACAATAAACAGAATATATTCAAACATGAATGCAGATAAAGGTTGCTTTGTTTTTTGCTTTTTAAAGTATGCTAAATTCATACACAGCTATGATTTAAAGTGATAGTTCACCCAAAAATAATAATCTCTCAGTATTTACTCACCCTCATGCCATCCCAGATGTGTATGACTTACGTTTTACTGCTGAACACAAATGAAGATTTTTAGATGAATATCTCAACTCTGCAGGTCAACAAAATGCAAGTGAATGGGTACCAAGATTTTGAAGGTCCAAAAAGCACATAAAGACAGCATTAAAGTAATCCATAAGACTCCAATGGTTAAATCCATATATTCAGAAGCAATATAATAGGTGTGGGTGAGAATTTAATTCCTTTTTTCCTATCAGTCTCAATGTTCACTTTCACATTCTTCTTTTGTTTTTGGTGATTCACATTCTTCGGGCATAGCACCAGAGCAGGGATGAGAATTTACAAAGGACTTAAATATTGATTTGTTTCTCACTCACACCTATCATATCACTTCAGAAGATATAGATTTAACTACTGGAATCTTATTGACTACTTATAGGCTACCTTTATGTGCTTTTTAGCTTCAAAATTGTGAGGACCTACAGAGCTGAGATATTCTTCTAAAAATCATTGTTTGTGTTCAGCATAAGAAAGAAAGTCATACACATTTTGGATGGAATGAGGGTGACAAAATTATGAGAATTTTCCATATCAGGAAACTATCCCTTTAAAGGTAATGTAAAACACATTTAAAACCATGTGATTTGACCATGTAATTTTTAAATGAATTTGCAATTTCCACAACATTCTACAAATATTCTAGTATGTGACAACCTGGGCAATAATACAAGGTAAAAACCTTAAGAATTAGGGCTTTATATATTTAATTTATTTTCAACAGACCTAAAAGTATTACCTCAATTACAGAGGTCTAGAGGTCAGTGTGGTTTTTCATGTGTAAAATGTGGAGTCCGGCACTCTTCACCAGTAGCCAGCACACCTCAAGCGTGCCTTTCTCTGCAGCCATGTGAAGTGCCGTCGCCACCTGGTGGTCAAATGCCACTAGTGTGCATCAAATGCTGAAAATCAAATGCCACAAAAAGCACTATATAAGTGTAAAGGAGTTCAATGGAAAGTAGGTGGCGAGAACTGGCTTGAAAGTATAAATAATATTTTAAAGTAAAACTGAAACCAAAAGACAAACACACACACATAGGATGGACAGATGCCCGTAAACATTCTCTCTCTGTAGCACCACTGTCCACAGTCGGTCTTTATCCCTCTGGGAGGCTTGATTAGCCTGATAAAGGACCAGCTTTGTAAAATCATGACCCTGCCCCACCCTGTCACATTGCTCCCTCGTTCTCTCAGGCCAGGGAGCCCCCGGCATGACGTACATCCCCCACCCTCTTTCCCTGGGGGAGGGCATGCCATATGCCCAGTCTGCTCTGCTGTGGTGGATGGTAGCGGCGAGCACTCAACTACAACGTATCCTTCCTTCTTCCCGTGTCTTTGGCAACAATTTAAAGGGAACCAGCTTGACAATATAAATATTAGTTTAATAAAAAAATAATCCAAAAAAGACAAAACACACACATGAAGGACAGCTACCCATAAACGATGTCTCTCTATATCGCACCACCATCCGCAGGCCTTTATCCCTCTCAGTGGCTTAATTAGCCTGATAAGTAAAATCACTACCCGGCCCTGCCCTCTGCCCTGTCACAATAAGCAATACAAATATTAAATGTGCCAATGAAAACAAAAAGCTGATTTCTGACAGTGTTTGAGCTGAAGACAAATACAAGCTTTAAATTGTCTAGAGCTTATGATGAAAGCCAATTATTGTAAATCACTGTAATCTCAGGATGCTCTATTTAACAAGCAAGGAAAACTTTACCACAGGGAAAGAACAACCTTAACTCAGAGTCTAGGTAACAATTCCAATTACTTATTTTGCAACATTGCCTTTAACACTCTTACTTTTCTTATTAAAATGTAAATATTAAAATGTCTCTTAAATTTGACCATCTACTTCATGAAATCTCCTTATGGACGAACTTCCACCAGCTTACTGTTGTTGTTTTGACTATTTCTAGTAATTATAAAAATGTAATGGTTGGTGTCTGATAAAAACTACAACTCCAGACAGAAAGATTAAAAGTAAATGGTATGGAAAAAATGATACAAACACTTTTTTTAAATTATGTACAAACAACAATGGCTGAATGAAAGAGCAAGTGCTGTAAAGTAAAAGAGCTTAGCTGCTCTAAGGAGATACCGGATGACATATGTATTGCCTGTGGAAGCAGCCAAATGCAGTGGAGTGGCCTTATAATTATCTGCATCTGAGAAACGGAACATTCTAGTCTTCCACAGGTACTGCATGGCAATTCTAATAGGTAGCAAGAAACAGAAAGAGGAATACAGAGTACAATATCCTGACATATGCAGCACACACCTGTCATCATTTACACACCCATATGACTTTCTTTATTACATGGAACACAAAAGGAGCTATTTATAGTAGAATGTTCAAGCTGCACTCTTCCATAAAATGAAAGTGAAAGGTGAAAAAAGGCTGTCAAGATTTCAGTGAATAACCAGGCTTTAATTTCAGTCTGTTCCTCACATAAAGCTATCATTTTACTTCAGAAGACTTGGAAAATAGTTCTCGAGTCACATGGACAACTTTCACGTCCATTTTTACAGGCCATGGTCCCCAACCACTTTCTTTGCATGGGAGAGAGCAGCGTGAACATTCCTCTAAACCTTTTCTTTTGGATTCCACAAAAGAATGAAAGTCATATGTGTTTGGAATGACGTGACGGTGGGTAAATGATGATGAAAATGAACTATGCCTTTAACAAAATGTTTTCAGACTATCAAACCACTAGGTATAATAAAGCTGCAGCACTAGTGTAACAGGTTCAGCACAATGCAGTCCTGAAGTTACTTACATGCTTCCACCACCAGCTGCATGATGAAAAGATGTTTTCCCTTACTCATCTACTATGCGTATGTCCGCACCATGCTGCATAATTTTGTGCATGATAGAAATATTGAAATTTCTGGTTCAGTAACAAACAAAGTACAGTAAGTCTGAAGCCTTGCTTGTAAAACAGAGGAGAATCATACCTGCAAGCGAAGTGAAAAGGAGCTTGTTCTGCATCACAATGGATGTTTGGATCAGCACCACTGTTCAGTAGAAGCTCAACCATTGGCCGATTTCTATGGAGAGCAGTAAAGTGGATGGCTGTGTAACAACCCCAACCTGGATAAATGAGAAAACTTCAAAAATTCGGTCAAAACATTTGTCATAGAAACACAGATGTCATATTGCTGGATTCAGGACCTAGTTAAAGGAATAGTCCACCTAAAAATGAAAATTCTCTCATAATTTATTCACCCTCATGCTATCCCAGATGTGTTTGATTTTCTTTCTTCTGCAGACACAAAGATTTTTAGAAAAATATTTCAGCTCATATTTCACCAAGTGAATGGTGACCAACATTTTGAAGTTCAAAAAAGCACATAAAGGCTGCATAACGGTAATCCATAAGACTCTAGTGGTTAAATCCACATCTTCTGAAGCAATACAATCCATTTTGGGTGAAAACAGACCAAAATATAACTCCTATTTCACTATAAACCTTGACATCAGCTGTTTCCTTGGCGATTGTGATTTCATGCTCGATTACACTTCCTAGCGCCATCTAGCGCTCTGCGCCAGTCTTTTATAGCAAATCAGTTCACTCGGCAGCCATTTTTGGAATGCTCCCGGATTGCTATTTTCTATTTTAAGTGGCATACAAGCGCAGCTTCTATCTACTTGAATGAGGAAAGAGCAAAATCTCCAAAATGGTTGGTTAAGATAACAATCAAAGAACATATTGCAAATCAGCTGTTAATTCTGACAACACTGGAATCATAAATTGTGCTTCTTTACCTCAAATTACGCAAAATAATTCAAAAAAATATTTCCGACTCGTATAGCTAATGCGCATGCGCATTTTTGAGTTGATTGACAGGTAATGTCTGTATATAAAAGGTGATTGGCTCTTTTAAATGTAAGGCAGGACTTCCATTCTACAACTGTTGAGCGTTCCAATTTCTCTCATTCATTTTAATAGAAGTGGCCCATCTCTGCTAAATAGTCTCTGTCTGAACATGCACTAGTTAGTGTAAATGAGCTTGAAATCAGGATTATGCCTAGAGACTGCAATGGCAAGATGTACAGTGAAAAAGGAGTTAGGCCTGTATGTTGGTCTGTTCTCACACAAAACCGATTGGACCGCTTGAGAAGACATGGATTAAACCACTAGACTTTTATGCTTCCTTCAAGATCATTTGGAGCTTCAAAGTTTTGGTCACCATTCACTTTCTATTTTGCATTGTTTGGACCCACAGAGCTAAAATAGTCTGTAGAAAAAAGTCTGGGATCTGGGATTTCATGAGGGTGAGTAAATAATGAGGGAATTTCATTTTTGGGTGAACTATTTCTTTAATAGTTCCGGGAAAGTTTTTTTTTCTGACTACCCTACAATATGACTTGACAGATGAATAGAGGATGAGCTGACAATTTTATTATAAAAATGCACTAAATACTTGTGTATAACGTGTACATAATAAAATCTCTCAACAACGTCTGTACAAACTTCAGCACTGGATTTATCCCCTTTAGATGAACTTACAAGATGTACTATGGTAACTGTAGTTTCCACCAAAATACTATAATTGTGTTTACTGTAAAAAGAAACATAATAGGTTATTAATGGATCTCATTTATACAAGTGTATGCTTTAATTCCTTTTTAATTACAGTCATGGCTAATACAATTTATATATATAATAGAAGTATTAAAGGAATATTCAGTTTTAATACAATACAAATTTAGCTCAATCGACAGCATCTGTGGCATAATATTGATTACCACACAACAAAAAAAAATTGACTTGTCCCTTCTTTTCTTCAAAAAAAGCAAAAATCGAGGTTCCAGTGAGACACTTCCAATGGAAGTGAATGGGGCCAATCCATACTCAAGGTTTCAAAATTAGAGCCACATGACATAAATTTATATTGATAAATGTTAACAGGATTTTAGTGTGATACAATCTCTTATTAACCTTTTCTGTGTCAACTTCATTGCATGATGATGTAATGACAACAAACCCAAAAAGGACTGTAAAACTGATGACTTTAAAACAAAGTTTTAACATTGATTTGAGTGTTTTTAATGTCTTCATGCATAATGGCATTGTGAAAAATTAAGGATGTAAGCCCAAAAAGTAATAAAAAGCCTAAAACTTTCAAAACTGACCTTCATGATGAATTTTTCACAGATCAGTTTTTGTCATTTAACCAATTTTTTGAGTTCTTGGGTCAACAGTTTATCAAATCAGTGTTATAGGCTTTGACAGGTCACATTTGTAACGATGGGCTGTCAATGACAGGCAGACGAAGATGAGATGATGTGAAGAACCCAAGTGCAGTTTATTACAAACGTGAAATCCAAAAACTGTAAATCCAATCGTGAACAAAACATAAACTTGACATGACATGAAAAACCCAACAAAGTTACAATAACAATACCTGACAAGAGACAATGGCAAACATGAGGGCTGAAATACACAGACATGGGTAACAATAAACAAGACAACAATCACAAGACTGAACTAATAAACATGATATCAAGACAATGACCATGAACCAATGACATAACAGAACTAATAACAAGACTATAACCAATGGGAACAGGATAAACAGGATATTCACAGGACTTGACATGGAAACAGGGAATCACATGACATGGCAGGGAATCAGGAAATAAAAAGACATGGAAACACTTTTCAAAATAAAAGACATTAACACAAAACATGAACAAAAACACAACTAGACATGACAACATTCATGATAATTCTGATGGAAAAACACTAGTTTCACACAAAACAGGATTTGTGAAAACTTTCACAGATTGATTTTACAGTTAGATGGCTTTGGTTTATTGATGACAAATTAAATTGATATGGATGGTATGTCAACTAGTTAATAATTTTGTTTAACCTTTTGTGTTGTGTTCGGTTTATTTTTGACCCAATTTGATTTAGTTTCTTTTTTATAAATGTTCTTCTCAATTTGGAATGCCCAATTCCCAAAGTGCTCCAAGTCCTCATGGTGGCATAGTGACTCGTCACAATCCACATCTCACCATGTGCCCCGCTTAGAGTGAGAACCACATTATAGTGACCTCGAGGAGGTTACCCCATGTGACTCTACCCTCCCTAGCAACCGGGACAATTTGGTTGCTTAGGAGACCTGGCTGGAGTCACTCGGCACGCCCTGGATTCAAACTCGCGACTCCATGGCTGGTAGTCAGCGTCTTTACACACAGAGCTACCCAAATTATGTTTCACAACAGAGTACTTGCGAGAAGTGATATGAGATATGAAAACAAATGCATGATCATATTTTATGCATTTCAGAATATGATGTGTATGTTTTTAATCATATATTTTATTGGTTACAATATGAAAAAGTACCTCCTACTGAAAAATCTACCTATTTGCTTACCTGACTCTCCAAGAGAATTGCCCATTTCTCTCCAACTCTTCTCTTTCTCCACCCGGTTGTGGTACAGTTCAGAGGAAAATCATATAGGCGCTGATGTCCTGCCAATGTTTCACAAATTTTTCCTCCATTTCTTCAGTCCAATGAGACTTTCTTGATACCGCAGCCATGCTAATTGATATTCTGTTGCAGGTACATCAGGGCTCCTCCCACTGAAACTTCACTTGCCCCGTTTCTTGCTCTCTCATTGGCTGTAGGTCAAAGTCGCAATTGTATTCAGTCAAAACACATTCCACATTGCACGATTTGGAATCGCAGACAGGTCCATATATTTAACATCCTATATATCTCGCTGACATCGGCGATGAGTCGGCGCTTCTCAAATCGCATCTTTGATATTTCACACATTGCGATCGTCGCTCACGGAAGTGAGCTCCGATTTGCCTACGATTTCAGGCTTTTGATGGCAAGTGAATATCGGCCTTAAAATCGTGTAGCGTAAACTCGGCATAAGCCTATAACTTTGATTTTCAGGTAAACTGTTGACTCAAGGATTCAAAAAAAGAGTTTGATGACAAAAACTGATCAGCGACAAAATCAGGATGGTCTATTTAATCCTAGTTTGACATATCTAGGTGCTCATTTTGTAGAATTTTAAGATGTGTCTTGGTTTTATGGCATAGAAAATTTATTTTTCACAATGCCAATATGCATGAAGCCATCAAACTGAGTAAAATCAATCTGTGAAAGATTTCACAAATCTTGTTTTGTGTGAAACTAGTGTTTTTCCATCATAATTATGATTTTTTAGAATTATTAGAGACAAAAACTGATCTGTGAAAATTCACAAATAAAAATGGTCTATTTAAGCCAAATGTGACCTCTTCAGATGGTCATTCTGTAGAATTCTAAGAAGTTTATATTGGTTTTATGGTTTATTTTATTCATATTTCACAATACCAATATGCATAAAGCCATCAAAATTATTAAAATAGATCTGTGAAAGATTTCACAAATTCAGAAACAAGTGTTTTTCCCAGATCATAAGCGTTGTGCTTTATAAAAAGGCCTAAATAATACTTTTTTTCTGATTAATTGTGGACTCAGAAACTTCAACAATTAGTTAACTGATATTAACTCAATTGTGAAAAAAAAAAAATCACATCATAAAGGTCATTTTGTGTCAACTATGACCCACCTAGACTTTCACTTTTTAAAATGATAAACATTTGATTAGACTTTTTGGGCTTACATAATGTTTCACAATGCCAATATGAATGAAGCCATTATAATGACTAAAATCAATCTGTGAAAGTTTTCACAAATCCAGTTCTGTGTGAAACTAGTGTTTTCCCAACATATTTATCATGTTTAAAAAATGAGACCTCTCAAACCCTAGAACTAATTTTTCAGGTAAATTGTTGACTCAAGCACTCAAAAAAGGATTAAGAGACAAAAACTGATCTGTGAAAACATGCACAAATCACCAAGGTAATTTTGAGCCTACTGTGACCTGTGAAGATGGTCAGTTTTTAGAAGTAAAAGCTGATTACTACTCAATGCAGTAGGGGTAGAGCAGTAAGATGCAATCAAACACAACCAAATGTGATTGTGAAAGTTTTCTAGGTGTTCATCTTTATTTGCATCAGAAAGTGAAGAGTCATAAAATGTAAACGACCGATTGCAGAGCGGAGGAGTATGTCATCTGAATTCACAAATCATGAAGAATAAAATGCAACATTATTTGCATGTCTACAACATCCCATAGCGGGTTTATAGCCATTCAAAGTCTGAATTTCAAACCGCAACTCTATCTTTACCGCAAAAGTGAAACAAACAGGGCTCGATTTCATTCGAAATGTATTAATGCAAATGCAACCTTTTGAATCACGCTTGTGCCAGAGAATTATTGCACCTCGACCTGTAATTGGCCAAAATGCTCCGTTCGACTTTTCCGATCTCTGACCCACTTTCTGTAGATCTGAATTTCTGTAGATCTTAAAATATTGAATTTGGTGTTCTGAATTTCTTCTTCATCTTGAAAACTTGAAGCTGTATTTTTTAAAACAAGATAAGTGTAAAACAGTGTAAGAATTCAGAACCAAAAATGTGCTGTTTGAAAATACATATTTATACAATTGTGCCATAAAAAAACTATTCAATTTGGTTAAATATGAAATGTCCAGGATTGGAGTTTAAAAAATTCTAATTCAAACCTAAAAAAATACAACGTAATATTAAATTTGGCAAAGTCAAACTTATAATTCAAATTCAAAATTCTATAATTCAAATTGTTTTGTCATATTTCTGGCTCCATAGCATAGTGGCACTATACATTTAATCCTTTTTTTAAACTAAAGAAACTCTTGGGAGAGAGACATTATAAAATTACAAATATTATTCGTTTTATACTGTTTAGGCGCAGCAGAAAAGTCAACGTCCACAAAATGATTGCCCGTTAAATTAATGTATAATTTATCTAGCTGGTAAACGGTGATCCCGGATCGATTTGGGGAAACTCTGGTTCTGGTTGATGTTCAACAAATTAACTGAAGAGAGTGCCATAATGTATACCTCAAAGGGGCGCATGGTGTCCCCAAAACCACTATAATCGCATTCAAGTGTCAGCATTTTTGTATAACTTGAGATATTAGTATAAGATGAAAAAAAAAACATTGTTAATAATCGTTAAAGTGTTTTTACATGGCATACAAATAGAAACCATCCTCAGCAATCTTCAGAAAATAATTAATAAATGTCTATCATGTAGGTTACATACGGTTTACACGACTGTGATTGGTCAGTACTACCCAGCGCGGTGGAAAGTAAAATGTAGGCTATCACATGTCAGTGAATCTCTGCTGCCTGCGCTGCTCCAGGAGCAATATGAACTAAATTATGAGTAATTCCACTGATCCATCTTTATATCAATTTAATAGAAAATACACAGTGAAGAGTTAAAATAAGAGTTACAATTTATTTAGACCCATTGTAACGGACCAATTAAAGACAACTTCCGAGCCGGCCGGCATGCCTCCCCGTTTTATACTTTTGTAGGTGCTATAAATTCCTCCACAGTACATTGATTTTTCCACTCGGTTCTAGTTCTGTTTTCAACACGTGACAATGTATTTGAGCATCTCGCCGTCATTTTAAAAATATCCACTTGTTTTCCTGAACGCCGAAGTGTTCCACGATTCACTGTTTTCCATAACAGGTGTTGTGCTGGAGTCCGGAGGTCGCATTTGTCGGCCGCATACGAGACGCAACAGACTCTCCAGGCGTGCTCACGATAACTTGCACGTGCGCCAAGCGCGTTCTCGCTCTAACGTTTGATGATAACAGCGACCTCTAGTCACAGATGTCTCTAGGTCACCAATTTAGTTACAACTAGTGTTTTCAATCGCATCGGCGTATATTCTTACTACGGGTAATGTCATTTTTAAGGTATTACATCTCAAAAAATTGTCAAAAAAATAAAATAAAAACAACAACAACTTGCCAATACTCCAGTCGATACGACCGTGTTTTATAGACTGCCTCATCTGAGGTGTAGATGACATAAAGAGATGGTCCGAGGTTAGTTACGTTGATATAATTAATTATTCCGAGTTGTTATGACAGTCAACAACTGCACAAGTTGAGCCTGAAATGAAGTTTTACACCAAGTAACACTTCATTGTTTGTTCTCCTCTGGATCGCTCGTTTTGGCTGTTTTTACTAAGCGTCTCGAGACCACAAATACAAAGCAGGCAATTAGAATCATCATGGCGCCGCCCAGTGATTGCTCAGGAAAACTGTGGATAAGCCAAGTAAAATAACGTAATAATAATAAAAATATCAATTTACAGAAATAACGCGTAAAAACAGAAACTCACGCTCATTGTTCGGCAAAGATACAGTTATCAGTTAAAACAGATACACACTGAACGCGTATTCTGTGATTGTTTTTTCCTTTCTTCGTATCTTTACATGGTTCCGTCCAAGGTAAGAAAGTACCACATGTGTATGTACACTACCGGCCAAAAGTTTAGGATCACTTACTCATTCGTCTTCTTATTATTTTTCACATTTAAGGATAATAGTAAAGTCATCAAAACTATAGAAAAACAGAAATGGAACTATGGGAATTGTGTTGTGTAACTAAAAAAAATCCCAAATAAATCAAAACTATGTTATATTTTAGCATCTTCATAGTAGCCACCCTTTGCATAGAATTAGTAGACATTTTCTCAATCAGCTTCTTGAGGTATCACCCTGGGATGCTTTTTAAACAGTATTGAAGGAGTTCCCATCAATACTGGGCACTCATTAGCTGTTTTTCTTTATTATTCGGTCCAAGTCATCCATTTCAAAAATGCTTATTTAAAAAAAAAAAAAATAATACAATTTTACTTTTGTAATTAAATAAATTTGTTGGCCAATTATATTTTTATCTACAACAGTAATTTAAAAAACGTAATCATATGCCTTCAGATCAAAAGGTTTTTAAGATCATGAGAAATATTTCAGTAAAGTGACACCAAACTTTTGAACGAGTTAAGATTTAAGAGTAAGAGTAAGTTAAGATTTTACAATATGTTTGTTTGTGATTACCTGAACCAACACCACCTCAGGGGTGCTTGCTTGGGAGACTTTAACAATTTGACATTCTGGTTTGAGTTCCCAACTGATAAATAGCATCTCATCAGCAGATTAACGCAATTCAAACCCATATAAAAGGACACACGTTGCTATTTAAAGGAATATTTAAAGGTTTAATAAGTTAAGCACAATCTAGTGCATTTGTGGCATAACATTGATTACCAAAATAATTTCGATTCGTCCATCCTTTTCTTTAAAAATTGCAAAATAAATAAATAGAAATAAATGAGGTTACAGTGAGTGAGGCACTTACAATGGAAATGAATCAGGGGCAATTTTGGATGGTTTAAAGGCAGAAATGAAGCATATAATTTTATAAAAGCACTTAAATTAATTCTTCTGTTAAAACTCATGTATTATTTGAGCTGTTAAGTTGTTTAAATAATTGTTTTTACATCATTTTAGGGTTTGTTGACATTATCATTGTGCCAACGAAGTTGTAATATATATATATATATATATATATATATATATATATATATATATATATATATATATATATATGTATGTATGTATGTATGTAAGTAAAGGAGGGACAAGTCACAATATTTGTGGTAATCAATATTATGCCACAAATTTTGTCGATTGAGCTTAACTTTTATTGTGCCTGGAATATTCCTTTAAAATCTTAATAACACGCAGTTAAAATGTGAAAGTTGTCTAAACGTGAGATTAATCTCTCAGACAAATGTTGATTATACGAGTGGTATAGTTGATCTATTACTTCATTTAGTCATTAGGTGATTTAAATGGTCATTATTTTGGAAGTGTTATTTATATCTATGAGTAGGAAAGAGTGTTACCTTGATTGTGAGTTGTGCTATCTTAAATCACCACATGGTGTCATTACTATCCACACTGATAGATACACATTCATACTTTTATCAGGCAATTGAAGAGCACATTAAATGCCATGGAGCACAGAAACTATGTACTTGCTCTCTTAAACACCTTTTTGATTGGTTGGATGGAAATGGGATCTCTGGAATAATATGATAAAATTCAGTCCCCATACTTTACTGAAGTCTGCTTAACATGATGTTACTTTTGGGTCAACTGAAGTGTTGAAAACCTCGCATGCACAAGAAAATCCTTCTGCTTTTTTCACTTGGAAGTGAGGCACATGACAAGGCACAGTTTATGCCAGAGTTTTACATTGTGCAAATTTCCACAGCCCAGTGTAGATTAAAGTTGTCTCTGACAGATTAAGAAGCATGTCTCAGCAGGATGCTCACTGGGTGCTGTGACATGGGAAGCAATAAGAAAACCTTCTATTCAACCATAAATCTTTGTACGCAAGCCTCGTCATAGACCAGGATGCAACAGGCATGTTTTAAATGACATACTGTCTGAACTGGTATTTCAACTAAGGTGCATATTTTGCGAGTTTAATTCACATAACTCAAAACTTGCTCTCATTTTGACAGCTGTTGTTGTGGGGTTTCCTGGTGTCCAGATTCAGTTTCTGTAGATGTGTGTGAATTTTTTATTTAAGTGCTTTCAAATCAGTTCTGTTTTGTCCGTTGAACGCTTAATTTAGACAACACTGCAACAAGACAACAAAGACAAAAACAAAACAAAAACAAGGAAGTTTAACAGATCTTTTTAACTGAAGTACTTTCTGATTCCCCCTCACTTTATCAGGTTTAAACATTTCAGAAAGAGAGAAACCCACTTAAGCATCAAGAATTGTTAATGCCTCTTTACTTTTATAATGATGAGAAAATGTTGAAGGAAGAGTTCATTTGCTGTATTTAGCCACAGCGCTGAATGAATAAATTGGTAGGAATGTTCAGTGCTGACATGTAATTTCTCTAGGAATGTGAATTGTCCTCCCTGTAGCTAAACAAGCTTGCGTCTTTACATCACAAGATTTCATTAACGCTCCATGTGAACAGCTGACTCTGAGTCTCTGATTTGCCTTCCTTTTTATTTAATGAATATTTATAGTCAGTCTCACCAGTTTCAATGTTTATATCATACTGTTTTTGTGTGGTGGCTTACAAGAGGAAATTACATTTTTGCTCAGAGGTTACTCCTAACTTAATAAAGAAAACAATGTAATTTTCACTTAGGCCAATGTTTCCTAAGTATATAGTATGTCTTCAGAAATTCCTTAAAGGGATAGTTCTCCCAAAAATGAAAATTCTACCATAATTTACTCACCCTCATGTCATCCCAGATGTGTATGACTTTCTTTCTTTTGCAGAACACAAATGAACATTTTTAGAAGAATATCTCAGCTCTGAAGGTCCATACAATGCAAGTGTATGGTGACCAAAATTTTTAAGTGCCAAAGAGCATATAAAGGTAGCATAAAAGTAATCCATACAATCCATGTCTTCTGAAGCGATTCAGTCAGGTTTGGGCTAGAACAGACCAAAATGTAACTCCTTTGCAGGCTCTAGGCATGATCATGATTTCAAGCTCCATTACACTTCCTAGCGCTTAACACATGCATGAGCATTAGTGCTAGGAAGTGTAATCAAGCTTGACATTATAATTGCTAAAGAGACTGCTGATGTCAAGATTTATAGTAAAAAAGGAATTATATTTTGATCCGTTCTCACCCAAAATTGATTGATCGCTTCAGAAGACATTGATTAAACCACTGAAGTCTTAGGAATTACTTTCATGCTGACTTTATCTACTTTTTTCAAAGCTTAAACATTTTGATCACCATGAATTTACATTGTATGGACCTTCAGAGCTGTGATATTCTTCTAAAAATCTTTTTGTGTTCTGCAAAAGAAAGTCATACACATCTTGGTTGGTACGAGAGTGAGTAAATGATGAGAGAATTTTCATTTTTGGGTGAACTATCCCTTTAAGATACAGGAAGAGTATAGATGTATAAAATGGTTGTGGCATATATTTTTTACAGCAGATTTTAATATCTTGGCAAATCTGAGCACATTTTGCAACATTGCTGGGATCTCTGCTGAAACTACTGAAAAAAAGATTTTTTTAGGGTCAATTTCTCAGGAAAAAAAACTGGGAAGCAAAAGGCTTATGCAAAGTGTCAATTTGCTTTGAATTTAATGTCATTGCTGTTTAGGAGAAACAATTGAGGTATTAAGATCTCTTTGAAAAACCTTCCTATAGGTTGTGACTTTTTGTGCATAGATTTGAATGATGTCCTTGTTACTGTCACTGTCCTGAGAAAGAAGGTCCAGGTGTCTTACAAAATTATTCAATAACTGATTTGGATTTGTAGTGATATAATTATATCGGTACTGCAATGTAATACTTTTTTTTGCAGAGAAAAAGAAAGTATCAACATAGAGAATGGGGAGCTAAGCATTTCGGGAGAGAGTTCAGAGTGTGGAGCACTGAAGACAGGCCAAATCCATAGTAGGAGAAATGGTAGCCTGAAAGCAGATTGTAATCCAATGATTGTTCTGAGAGATCAGTTATCTATGCTGGGTACTATAACTCAATGCTCTCCAGAGCAAAGAGACAAAGAGCTCAACGACTTCTGCTTCCATTCATCCAGGTAATGTGCCTAAATATGTATTTATAATGTATGCAGCAAAATAAATAGTCGGTGAAGTATCCTATACATTCATGTAAATGATTTGGTCAATTTCAGTGTTAGGTGGACCAGCATTTTATAGCGTCCGTGATAAGAGCAGCACAGGTGGACGCGTGCATACACACCACCTCTTTGTTTGACCGATGCGGTGTGTCTCTGAGGGGCTACTGACAACAAGCTCTAATAATCGAATATCCAAACCAGAGGGAAGTTAGACAGTGTATGATACAAAACTGATTTTCTAACTGTATTTGTCTCTTTAAATACTGCACAGAATTCGTTGACACAGAAAATGACTTTAAAAGTCTAACCTCTGTCCTCATTTCAATAGTATAATAGTAGTAATAGTAGGCTCTAATTACTTACTGATCATTCTTTTATTTTAATCTTTTAAGTTATTGATTACTCTGAATCCACTTCTGCTCATTTACCTATAGATCAATTTCTAATGAAATTCAAACTGATTGTCTTTAAGTGGCTTCCTCCTACATTAAAGCTTCAGTTATGATATAAATGATTCTTAAAATGGTATTCTCCTGCTCAGTTCCTCCAGAGCGGTTTCTCCTATTTTAAAGACCCAGTATTGATATAAATGATTTCAGAGGAATACAGAATAAATAAAAAAGTAACAATTTATTTGCCATGTAGGAACAAGTCAAAGAACATACCTGGCAGTTGAGAAAACTACATGTAATTGCAAGGCATGGGAAATCTGAATGCAGATTCCTATTATTAAAGTTACACACATTGAGGTGTGGGATCATCTGACTACAGATAACCCTGAGCTCTGGGCCAGCCTTCCTTAAATATCCAGACAGAATACACATTGTGTACCAAATGGTATTATCCTTTGAACAATGAGAATTTGGGGGTGAATGGGTTCTTGACTTCCTGGTAAACCTTCAAGGAGGGGGATAGACCTCCAGAATTATTCAGTATTTGGCAAAGATCTTATAACTTTGTTGTCATTAAGTTTTACAAACCTTGGACAAAGAACACTATACCAGATGCACTGAGACATTTTAAATGATACCAGACATGTTACATTAGTTACATTATTTGTATACATCAGATATGGTCTTTTGTTACATACAGATCTTAGGTGAGTTTGAGGTGATTCTGAGCTGAGGGGGAATGGATGGTGAGGAGAGGGGAGAGAATGGGACAGATGTGGAAGGGTAACAATGAGTTGTAAATTTACAATCTTTGCTCAGTGGGGTGTGGTGCCTCAGGAAGAGTTGCTAATTGTGAGAAAGTTAATTTGTTAATTTTCTCAAAGATCATACATTTGCTCTTTGCCTTTGAATGTAAACACATTGGCACCCCACCTTACAGGTTACTCATTTAACCCCGGTGCTCTGATAACAAGAAGTGAGCTTTCTTACTATGGGTAACACCTCAGGCGTGGCCAATCCTGGAAGCACCAATAACACCCAGTCTGTCAGTTGACAGACCAATCACAGCAGTGATGAGGGAATCCCACCTCCCTAAATAAACCACTGTCATAGGTGCCTACTTCATTCTCAGCATATCTCTTCTCCGGCAACTGCAAGGTGAGATACCTCACTCCTGTAATCAGAGAACCGGGGTTACATGAGTCACGTAAAGTTTTCTTTCTAACATTTTTTTTGGTATCTCACTATGGGATATAGCCAACTCCCATATTGCAGATATGCTGTCCGAAGCAGACCGTCAACTGAATTGTAGTGTCCAAAGTACACCCACCCAATCAGTTTGCAAAGAATGGAAATAACACACTTGTGCTTTACTGTGTTATTGTTGATTTGTGTATTATTTTATTTTTTAACACATTGGCAGATTGACTACCCACACCAAAGTCTGAATGAGCCAATAACTGCTCTGTGACATCCAGTCTATAAAATCGGACAAAACAGAGGCAATGCCCAACTCGCAGCTGCACAAATGTCCTGGACTGAAATTCTTTTAAACAGCACCACAGAGGTAGCCATCCCTCTGGTAGAATGAGCTCTCAAGCCCTCTGGAAGTTGCAGCCCCAGACTATTATAACTTAATATAATCTCTACTACCTAATGAGACCCTTAAAAGAATCATCCCAAGAAACAAAAAGCTGATTACTCTTCTTCAATGCATCTGTTCTTTACATTTACAAATGTAGAGTAAGAACATGACACAAACAGTGAAGCAGCTCGTCCTCTGGCAAGGAAAAAGGTGGCGGGTGAAAAGTTAGCAAATCCTCTGCTTGCAGCTGATCGTGGAGTCATTCACTTTGGGCACAAAGGCTGGATTCCTTTTAAGAAACTCTCGATAAATCCACCGTAAAGCGCATACAAGAGTGATTAACTGACAAATCAAATAGTTCACTAATCCACTTTGCAGTTGTTAAGGCCAATTTTAAAGTTGCCTTTAGCTAAAGGAGCTTTAATTCTTTAATTTCAACTGGCTCTTTTCAACTGCACCCCTCATAAACCTGCTAACAAGTGGGTGTTGACCCATTGTCTATTCCCACATGACAAGCCCATATGGCAGTGAGATAAACCTTGTTGGTAGAAAAGGCCCTGCCTTTATCTAAAAGTTCTTGCAGAAAACACAAAACATCTGCCATTGAACATTAAAATGGAACAATGTGCCTTTGTGCACACCACTGCTCAAACACAGCACGTTAAAGCAGCTCTCGTGCTCTGAATCATTTCAATCACCCAGGGAGGTAACCCGTGACACTTAAACTTAGCCTTTCACGGGCCAGGCCCAAAGAGCTACTTGGTCCGGGGTGTGGTGAAATATGTCCCCCCGTGCTTACGACAGGAGGTCCCTGCACAGTCATGGCTGGGTGCTTAAAAGTTTAAATATCTCCACCTGCCAGTTTCCCCAGCCAGTTCAGGGGGATCATTACGACTGAGTGACCATATTCTCTTAATCTTTCTAGAGTTGGATTGATCAAACTCAGTGGAGGAAATGCGTAGAGTGTTTGGCCAAGGATGTGCTAGAGCATCCACCCCCATAGGAGCACCATCTCTTGCCAGATAGAAGAGCAGAAGGCAATGAGCGTTTTGGTGCGATGCAAAGAGATCTGCGGCAGCTCGTCCATATCTCTCCCACAGCTGACTCACCACCTGATGGTGAAGTCTCCATTCTGCGTATAGAGGATTCCCCCTGGACAGGTGATCTGTCCCCATATTCATCGCTCCTGGAACATGCGTCACCTGTAATGAGAGCATGCACCGCTCCACACAATCAGCATTTGTGACAGGCTGTGTAGCCGCTGTGAATGCGTGCCCCTCTTGTACAATGTGCTTCAATGCTAGAAATACTGTCAGTAACTCCAGAAATATATGTGTGCGTTCTGTAGTGACGTGGGCGAAACCCCATTCACAATTCTGCCTTCGCACACCGAGCCACAATCTTTGAGTGATGTGTCTGTCATCACCACTTTCCTCACAGAGACTCCCCCCAATGGGTTCCCCTGTGAAGGAAAGCAGGGATTCTCCAGTGACGGAGAGCAAGCATCCCCTCTGACGTCACTCTTACTCTGCATTTTAAGTGACGGCGAGGACACAAGTGCTGCGCTACAATCCAATGCTGATACTCTCTCATTCGCAGTAGTAGTAGGAATGACTGATGCCATTGAGGCCATAAGATCCAATAGGTGCAGACACAACCTGGATGAGACTTTTTTCCCTTTCTGAAAGATGGACGAACAACCACCAATCGACTCAATGCGTTCCTCTGACAGAAATGCTCGATACTGATCAGAGTTCAATCTGAAACTCAGATAAATTATTTCTTGTGAGGGCATCAGTCAGCTCTTTGTCTCATTTATTTTGAGTACCAGATTCACTAAATGAGACACCAGCGTTCTCTAATCTATCTCTGCCTGCTGCGACGGTGCGGACAGCAGTAGATTGTCTAGATAAGCAGACAACCTGAGACCCGTTAACCTCAGCTGCATTAGAGCTGCTTGCACCTTCTGAGGTATTTGTTGAGGTTTTGTAAATTCAGAATGGGATGGAGACCTCCTCTCTTGGAGATGAAGAAATACCTGGAGTAAAAGCCCTGACCAATATCCTCCAGCGGCACAATACTTATTTTTCATTTGCTCAGCAAATTAACTATTTCCTCCTCTAAAATCCGAGCTGACTCCCCCTCCACTGTTGACATTCACACACTATTAAACAGAGGTGGTTTTACAGTGAATTGCAGCCGATAACCCTGTTTTATTGTAGATCAAACCCAGGGATGAACTGCGCATGCGTGCCAATTTTCTGCATGAACAGAGAGGGGCAAACTCTCCTCTCTCTTTTCTGACCCTGTGTGTGGAGATGGGAGATGAAAACTGAGAGGTGCTGGAGAAACTGGTGCCAACACTCCCATTAAATAATTTATGTATGAAATGTGTAACACAAAACTTATGGTTTGATTTGCCTTCCGAGTCCTCTTGGCTGGGGGCTGGAAAACAAAATTACTTCTTGAGGGAGGAGTGGAACAGAGATTCTGTGAGTGCTGATCACCCACTCAGCTGTACCTTTCCCTTCCCTGACTGCTGGGGCTGTGGAGGATGTCTGGTCTGGGTTCTAAAACCAGACTGTCTACCTCTAAAATGGGTTGTGAACCTGAAACGTAATGGCTGTGGGGGGCAAGTAGGTGAGTTTCAGAGAAGGCAGGTTCCTCAATTCACACTGCTGCCGCATTATGGACACCATAGCCTTGATGTATGTAGGTTGAGATCCGCAATAACACAGATCTCTTCCCACAATGCCGCATCCGGCACCCCGCATCAATTTGTTGGCCCATCTCCTCAATCAACTCAGTCTGATATGCTGTGAGGAGCAAGGTACTGTTAAGAGCCTTTACAGCAAGGGCTGAAGATCGGAGGATCTCGGCAATGAAGTGGGAGCAGTAGAAAAAACTGCCCGACAATCAGGGTGAAGGTGATTTGCCACCAACGCCTCAACTGGACATCCCCTGATTCTCCATTTTGTGCACATCCAGTGTAGAAGAATCTTTACCAGGCACTCTGTGTGAAAAAGACATGTCCCAAAACAACACATTTCCGCGATGCATGCTGTGACAGCTCCTTGCAGCTGGAGTGGGGGGGTCTTTCTCCGCTGGTGGCAGAGAAAAATAAGGATCCTCATTATTCAACGCTGCGACCCGCACCCTCTTTCCAAAATTCTCTGTATGTAACGGGAACAATGTGGGCAACACTCGGGATTAGCGAGTGTGGCCTGTACATGCCTGACCCCCAGACAGGCGATAAATAAGCTGTGATAATCCTTCGGCGAGATCATAGATCCACAAGCACACGGACAGGAGGGATACTTCACCTTCGCTCTGCTGCTCTGTGAGCTCGCAGATGCCATGACAGGACCCAAACTTAAAAACACAGAAGCAGGTCACTGCATTGTGCCACTTGATTGTGTGTTAATCCTCTTGCCGTAGAGGTAGAAGCTATACTAGCTTGAAACTCCAGAGAAAAAACGCAAACCTGCCTCGACGCGTTGGTTCACGCCACCTGCAGAAAACAATATAATACAGCAGAAAATATATTCACTTTAACCATAAATATACTCGCAAACATAGCAGCCGTGTTCTGCAATGTACCTGAATGGCTTGCCTGATGAACTGTTAAGCGACCACATCTTACGAATTCAGCTGAGGATAGCTTCCAAATATCTTCATGTGGAAGAGAATGAGAATGAAGTAGGCACCTATGACAGTGGTTGATATAGGGAGGTGGGACTCCCTCATCACTGCTGTGATTGGTCTGTCAAATGACAGACTGGGTGTTATTGGTGTTTCCATGATTGGCCACGCTTGAGGCGTTACCCATGGTGAGATGCCAAACGAATGTTAGAAAGAGAACTAAATTATTCCAAAAACTTTGCAGGAGGTTAAAATGAATGTGGGAGTGTGGCAGGATCTGAAACGTAGAAAGATATTTCAATGTATTGTATGCTGAAATGAGTTAAAATGGCTGTAACTGTTTTGTCTGTTCATTATCTTGTTTTGTTAATAATAGAGGAAGCCCGATTTGAATTGCAGTTCTTTCAGAGGTCAACTGCAGCAAAGGATGGCTCCTGCTGAAATCAATATCTCCAAGGTAGAGCATCCACGACCATAGGAGCACCATCTCTTGCCAGATAGAAGAGCAGAAGGCAATGAGCGTTTTGGTGCGATGCAAAGAGATCTGCGGCAGCTCGTCCATATCTCTCCCACAGCTGACTCACCACCTGATGGTGAAGTCTCCATTCTGCGTAAAGAGGATTCCCCCTGGACAGGTGATCTGTCCCCGTATTCATCGCTCCTGGAACATGCGTCACCTGTAATGAGAGCATGCACCGCTCCACACAATCAGCATTTGTGACAGGCTGTGTAGCCGCTGTTTTGTCTGTTCATTATCTTGTTTTGTTAATAATAGAGGAAGCACAAAGAATTGCAGTTCTTTCAGAGGTCAACTGCAGCAAAGGATGGCTCCTGCTGAAATCAATATCTCTTTTGTCCAATGGAGACGCTGTAAGTTGCACAATTAAAAATGCTTTTGATGCAGGTCCTGGCCTTATCCTTTGCTGATTTAATGTTAGTAATGAAACATTTTCTATATTTATTAAATAAATATTTGGGGTTCAATACAAGTTAAGCTCAATCGACAGCATTTCTTGCATAGTGTTGATTACCACAAAAATGTATTTCTTTTAAAAAAATTTATTCTATAAAAATAAAATTTACAGTGAGGCACTTACAATTGATGTGAATGGGGCCAATTTTTGGAGGGTTTAAAGACAGAAATGTGAAGCTCATAATTTCATAAAAGCACTAACATGAATTATTCTGTTAAAATTCGTATTATTTTAGCTGTAAAGTTATTTAAATCATAATTTTTACAGTCCTTTTAGGGTTTGTTGACATTACATCGTCATGGCAACGAAGTTGTAAAATTAAATATAAGTTTAGAGTAAAGGTTAGTAAGCAATTTTATCACACTAAAAACATGATAACATGGATAGTGTTTATGTCTTGTGGCTATATTTTGAAACCGTGATTATTTTAATGTTTACAGATTGACCCCATTCACTTCCATTGTAAGTTCCTCACTTTAACCCAGATTTTTGCTTTTTTAAAGAAAAGGAGGGATGAGTCAAAATACATTTTTGTGGTAATTATTATTATGCCACAAATCTTGGCAATTGAGCTTAACTTATATTGAACCCAAATATTCCTTTAAACTTGAGGCTGGAAAGTAAGACAGAAAGATGGCAAACAGAATATTTAGTAGTAATGGTTTGTAGCAATACATTTTTTGATGTTGCTTTTTCGATTGACTGGGCAATTGCTTTTTAAACAGACTCCTCTTACTGCTTTAATTACATTGCTAGTGTTGTAGCTCATAATCTGATCATTTTATATGTGTTTACAGATATTTGGAGAATTAGCATACTTCAAAAATGTTAATCAGTGAGCACGTTTTTCATGACGTTTAAATTAAAGAAAAAATGAAATTAGGGCTGCACGATTTGGGGTCAACTTGCTTGGTTATCAAGGAAAATGCACAAATAGATTACTGATAATGCTGAAATGTGTATTTTTCAACTCAAACATACAAACTAGCAACAACAACAACTATAAATGCACAATGTTTTCAAATAAAAATATTTTTTACAAAATTATGCAAACTTGTTATATTCTCAATATTACACCTAAATAAAATAGAACAATAAATAAGAACACAAATTTTCACGAAAATAAGATTGTCCAAACAAACAGGGACATTTCAGCAGGATGTAACGTACTTTTTATAAACTCTTTCGAAAGGAAACTGGATATAAAAGTGTGGTTCACTCAATCAAACCACTAAAACTGTTGTTGTTGTTGTGTGTGTGTGTGTGTGTATGTATGTATATATATATATATATATATATATACATACATACATACATACATACATACATACACACACACATTTTATTGTTGTTGTAATTTTAGTGTTATTTTTCCACACAAGTTTGATCTTATCATGATGATGACGTTGCGAGCTGCAGACAGTAGGGGTGAGAGACTAGCGTCTCGTGTTAGAGTGCGCATCAGCCGTCTCTGTCTCTCCTGTTCTCGACTCCTGCTCAGATTGGGTCCCTTCCGCGACTGGTAGAAGCAGCTGTGACCGCACAGAGAATGACAGTTAAAGAGTTGTGCTTATTTACATGTCACGCTCCCTTATTATATTAACTTTGATTATTGATGAAATAAAGACATATCGCCAAGCTGTGATCTGTGTTTCTGTGTTATTTTTTCTGACCACCAGTTCAGTGTTGGTCTGCTCAGCATCCATCTTCACATGATTTCCACGCTGAACACCAGAAACTCACATGACGACACGTGCCACTCCCTAAACTGAGACTGACTGGTCATCTTTTTATTAGCGGTGTAGAAAATGGCCAAACAGCTCTCAGAGAGAATGGGCTGTCACGTCCACACATGCACTTATTTATTTAATAAAATTGCAGCATTTGCCGTCAAATAATCGCACGGGCTGACATCGCGATTGTGATTGCGATATGATTAATCGTGCAGCACTAACTGAAATTGTTGTTTTGTTTTTTTTACTTGCTATCTTGTTTTATTATAAAATTAATTCTGTGTTCAGACATCTATGTCATTGAAAATGTTTCTCTGCATGACTATCTTGTGTTGTAAGTGACCTCATTTTTTGACAAGGGTTTGTTTTGTTCTTTGTCAGAAGGTTAGTGCTATGATCAAGACAGGTCTCCCTGCTGCTTTAGTCAAGTGTGTGTACCTGTTTGTTGCTTTGCCTCCCAGAGAAAAGAGCTTTGATTCTCCAGAGGATGTGAAAGAGGAAGTCAAATGCCCTTTTCAGGACACTCTTAAGGTTTTTACATTTTTACAATCTCTATTTTATGTTGTGTAGCACAGTTACATCACATATTCTCTTTTGTAATATCTAATCAAGGTATAACGTGTCCCCATTGGCACATCCTGCTTCAGATAGGTCTTTATTTGTTCAGTTATTAGACATAATTTAGATGAGTTAATATGTTGTACTGTACTAATGTGTTTTATAGGTTTGAAATGATCATTCAGTCCACCCTTTAAATCCATTTCATTTACATTCCACCATATCTTTTCCATATATTTGTATGTTTGCTTGAATAGCTAGAAAAGTTGCCAAAATGCATTCATTCCTTTAGTAAGACAGTGTATGATCATGCATATATATCTAATGAACCAGTGTCAAAAAAGAGAACATTTTGTCTTTTCAACTCTGTTCAGACAATCCTGCAGCTTTGCAGGCAGGTTTGTTTTGAGGAGGTTCTGCTGGAGACCCAGGAGCTTTCAAACGTGATCATCTCTCTAACCCTGTTGTGGGATCAGTGCAGCCCCTCGTGGAGACGGCAGGTGTCTTGCGTGCTCAGAGCAGTGTCTGCTGCCCAAGCTCACAACACTTTACCAGCACTGCAAGGTCAGCTCTACCACCATCAACCACCAAACAAACTCACACACAACCCCTAGCCCATTGGAAGGACTTGTCCAATGTTTCATCATCAAACTAAAGGCATCAGATTGCTTTTCACAAAATTAAATTCCAACTAGTTTATTAAATATGTGAACTGGTGTAATTATCATTGGAGTGTAGATAATATGTACTTTTGTTTGCAAAATAATTAGTTGCACGTGTTTTGCCTAAATAGGCATACTGTGAGCACATGTCAGATAGCAATGATGTTAATTTTACTCAGTTGTTCTGATTACATAAAAAAAAAAAAAAATTATTATTTGGACATCTGCTTTTAGGTGGAAGATTTCATATTGGGCAATTTTATTAGAAGTTCGGCCAGAGGCATGCTGTCTTGAAACCAGTGACAATTATGACAAATTAGGCACTATGGAATGATAGTTCTTGTTTAAGCAAGGATTAACAAGGATAATGTTGATCAGAATTATAAGTGTTATTTACATTGTAGGCACTTATGCGATATTTGTACAAATAATGTTTTGAACACTTCATTTGCAGTTTCATTAAACAAATTCTTACTTCCCTCTATAGCTAGTAACTGCATGAATATCTGCATTCAGAACATGCAGAAGATCAGTGAACAGGTCCCTGGGCATGTTCGAGCTGAGGTGGTTGTGAGTGTATTCAGCTTCGCAAAGGACTCTTATACAATCAATCCTGCCCTTTTTGAGGAATTTGAGAACAATGATGGCTACGGCATCCTTCAGGATGTCTTGTTATGGTAAGTTTGTTCATTGTTCTTGGAGAAATCATTAAAGGTGTTGTGTGGTTTTTGTATGTTAGAATGTTCCAGCCAATCCCAGCATAATAAGCAGATATACACTGTTCGGCCACAACATTAATTAATTTTATGCACTACACTGCTGCTAAATGATTGGCTTATTAGATAATCGGATGGATGATTGTTGGTGTCTGCGGATATAAACACCTTATTGATGAGAGAGGTCAACAGATAATGGCTGGACTGGTTTGAATTGATAAAATTTGCATTAACTCGGATAACCACTCTGTACAATTTGTGAGAAGAATAGCATCTCAGAATGCTATTCTGAGATGCTGGTTGGCACTGTTTTTGCTAGATTGATTTCCCCAGAAGGTGTGAACACTGACACTGTGATGCTGTAAAAACATTGCTGCTGTGTTTTCTTGAGTAAACCCTAAACATAAAAAGCTCTCTCTAACTCTCTGTGTGTCTGCACCTCACAGCAAGGCCCACTGCAGGACAAGACCTCCCCATCGAACTCTGTTACCTAACTGTCTGTTATTTAGCTTTGACTTCACTGTAGGGATTTTTGAATAATAGAAATGTAGAAATACAAACTTTTGTTTTGAGATTTTGTTTAAGGTTATCAAAAATGTATTCAGGTATGAACATGCCTCACCAGACTAGAAAAATATTTTTGTGCCTTTGCAGCTGTGAGGAGGAAATAACTGAGGAGCACTTCCTGGCTGTCCAAGACATTCTGGGCCTTATTGCGTCATTTACCATTTTTGGCAAGACAGAGTTTAAGGTGGCCATATGTGTGAACAACCCTCAACCCCCAGGCTTCAGATTTGACCCTGCCCTGACTAAAGGTAAACCGCCATGACAGACAGTGAGTGCCACTCTGCATCTCTGCTCCGCCACCTCACGATAATGCCACAGAAAAGGCAATTATGTCCACGATGATGAAGTGTTGCCCTCCTCACTAACCCAGTTAAGCCACCCTGCATCCATTCTCTTCATCCATACAGCAATCCTCCATTCATCACCACAAGAGCAGCTGACTCCTGAGAGAGAAACACAGCCCCTTTTTTTAGCTTTATTTAATTTGGGTTTGATGTGATTTTAATTATGGTTGAAATTCAATCCTATTACAGTACCCTCTGCAGCTTTATTTACCATAAACATCAGTGCACTTTTGTCTAAATGGTCAATCGCTCTCTTAATCCTTTGACACATTTGAATGTTGATGTACGTAGATATAAATGTGGTTTGTTCTCTTTCATGCAAACCATATTACAGTTTCAGTCAGTAAAAAGGAGAATAACTCTATACGAACAGAGTTTTTCATTTGCATTAGCCCTTTGTTATTCATAATGTCATTGCTTTCTCACAACAGATGTACAGTTGTTTTTTTTTTGGTTTGGCTTTGGGGTGATTTCATTTAGATTGTGTTTCCTCTTGACTGTGTCTTGGTAACAACTTTAACGTAAGTGGCTGACTGTCTTTACACATCCAGGCTCACAAGTGAAGAATCTCACAGCTTTTAAAATCATCCAGTCGTCCTTCCTGCGTTCAGGCAACACAGTGATCTGCAGCCAAATCCTGCACACCATCCAGATGATCTTGTCTTGGGACAAGGCAAACTTCTTTCTGCTGGAGTGGACCCTGCAGTGTCTGGCTCAGCTGGCTGAGTGTGTGTGGCAGAAATCTCCATCTGTTCACCTAATTTTCTTTGAACTGCTTGAGACTGTCATCTTCCAACTATCCTATTTCCCCCAAGAGACGCTCAGGAAGGTGCAGGCAGCATTGAAGCAGGGCTGTTCGGAGGCTTTCAGCTTGGCTGCTCTTGGCTGCTTCTACAGACTCATCATGCACAGCGGGTTGCTGTCTGAAGTCCTGAGTGATAGAGGACTGATGGAGCAACTGTTGTTTGAGCTTAGAAGGGCTAAGATAATCCAAAAGGCTGGTGTTTTTGGTGAGTCCTTTGGTTTTACCTTTTACTAATAAATGTAACAAGAATACAGATGCCTAATACTGATCTGAGATCTAATTTATTGACAATAAATGAGGATAAGGAGAAGGCTGACTGCTACGAGAAGAAGTTGACAGCCAACATTCTGAATGTAGTGGCAGCACTGGCCTTGCAGTCAATTAGAAACACAGGTTGGTTGAATTATTTTACAGCATAATAAATCAACTTCAATAGCCACAAAAATATTTGGACTCTTTTAAAATCTCAGGCCACATTTGTAAATGTATTAATTTCATTGTATAACATCAAGCCAAGTGGCATATGCAAATAACCTTCTTTCAAAACTATCTTCACATTTCTTTGCCATTTTTTGCAATTACTTTCAATCAAGTGTTCCCATGTTTGATAACCAGATAGTGTGCAAATACTCTACCCTTTTTAAAAATTTTGGACACTATACGATGACACAAGTTTCGCTTCAAGTGTTTCTTGTCAATGCCACTTGAGTTGATATTTTCTTATTTGAGGGTGTTTTTAAAGATTTCCTGTTTCAGTGGCATACCCAAAATTAAAGACTTATAACTCGACCAAAAATAACATCAACAAACAAACAAAGAGGATAAAGTCTTTCTATTGATGATGTAGATTATGATACATTCTGAGATTCTCAGCCTAAGAAACTGCTAAAAAATCACAAAGACTTGAGCCAAAATGTTTATTTTTTTCTTATTTTTCTGATTTGACATTATACATCTCTGTGTAAATAAGGTGGCTCTGAAAAACTGCTTTTGTTTTATTCCCAATCATGTTAACTGTAAATGAGAAAAAAATTGTGTTGATACAACAAAGCAATCAAAAGTTATAACATTACAAAAGTAAATTATTATAGTGTCCAAAAACGTGTCCAAGTGTCCAAAAGCCTCTGCTGGTTGTATTCTACTCTTTGAGATCTTTCCAACAACATATGACACATGACTATTTGACGAGTATGATGTTTTTACTGATTGCAATAATATTTACAATGCAATTTTTTGTTATATAAATTATCAAAATGGAACACTTCTGATTTGTCTGCAGATTTCAAAGCACTTGTTCAGTTATGGTTATAATGTTTGCATGCACTGGAAAGTAGATCTACTAAACTTTTAATCAATACCTATTTTGTGTTGGTTAAGACTGTAGTTATTAATATTTTGACAATTAGTTTTTTCTTGTGGGCCCACAGGTGGGCCGGCCTGCTGGCGAGCCCATCAAAACTTAAAGGGTTAATGCAATAGATTCATATATTGTATGTATTAAGTTGCCAAATAGTTTTTTTTATCCAATGTCTGTATTTCATTTAATCAAAATCATGTCATTTGTGGAATTTTAATTAAATTAAGCACAGATGCCATTTGAAGTAAGGAGTTTAAACTTTAAAATTACAGTACATGTGTGAAGTCCAATATATGTTCTCATGTTTTTAATAGTGGTCATCAGGGACTTGGGGATGATTCCCTATGTGAAGATTTTCCTGGATGTTGAGCAGTTCCGCAGTCCCGCTCTGTGCATCCTGGAGCAGCTGCCGGAGGTTAACCCTGAGGAATACATGAGCACGGCCATTGGAGCTCTCTGCTGCTCCACTGAGAGTGAACTCGCACTGAAACAGGACCTACTACGGTACATATATTCCATCTTGTTCTTTTTGCTTTAATATTAAACTGTTTAATATGGCTTGTACTTAAACTAGTCTGTGTTCAGGTGTCTAGAAACTGTCTGTAAATTCAACTTCTAATTCTAACAAATTCTAATTCTATAACATGTTTAAAGCATAATGAGCCAGTGAATTTATTATATCAGCTTTTGGGAGCCTGATTGCATTATAGCTAAATTCAGATTGATTTGCTAATATACACTTAGCTGTTAAAGCCTTATTCAATAAAGCCTGCAGCCTTGTGGTGTGAGACACAGAAAATTATGAGCAATATCAGATCAGAGAATGTGAGAGAAATCCAGTTATACATAACTACATTATTCAGTTACTGTACATGTCCATTTTTTAAATTCAAGCACAGGGATAGTAACCTGTAGACCATTAAAGTGTAACTGGGTTAAGGCTGCTGGCAATTGGATTCACCTCGGCCACTCTGTGAAATGTGTCATAGCCATTCTGATTACTTCTATTGGGCCTAATTAGGTTTGGGCTTCATTTTATGACACATTAGCTCTTTGATGTATTAGCATGGTAGATTGAATAAGGTTTAATTTAGTTTGTGCCAGACTCTTTCGAAACCGTAGACCCTTCCCTGTTTTGTAGAGATTCATAATTTCTAAACAGATATTCAGCATGCTTGAATTAATTCCCAGGCAGTCAAGGGAAAACCTTTACAGCTGAAGTGTGCACCAAACAAAATTGCAAAAATGACTGTTGTATAACATGTTCCTTGAACACTCTCTCCACCTACCATTGGTCGAGCCAAACAGATAATTCCATCACAATCTGATACCATGGAATGTGCTAATGTTGCTATGTCTGGCTGGACAGGATGCACAAACAAACAAACAAAGCCGTACAAAAACGGTATATACATGGTATAAAAACACCATGTTTTTATAGCGCCACCATGTTTACAATTTTCAGGGAAGTCAACCTTCCAACTGATTACTTATAATAGGAGATAGGAGGAAGTATTTAAATGTCGGAAAAAAACATTTAAGTTATTAATTCCAGTCATATTTATTGACTTCTTGCCTATGTCTGAATCACAGTCATGCGGATATTCAGCACAACAGCACTTTTGCTTTTATAATAGTGCTTTTAGAAAACATACAAAAAATAACAGCACTCTTGAAGTGTTGCTTGTCCAATCAGATTAGAGGACCATAACTAACTGTTGCATAACAATGATTTAATATGCTTTAGTTTTTGAACTACTTGTAAAAAATCCTGTGCATCTTGTCTTTCCTCAGTCTATTATGAAAGTTCTAGACAACCCAAATAGCTGGAATGCCTTCTGCACTGCTGGTGGCTTTATCGGCCTGCTCTCCATTGTAGTGGACATGGAAGGATCCTTGCTGGAGCAGCCGGTGGGGGTGTGGGCATTGCTCAGCCACCAGAGCCTTGTGGAGCTGCTTCTCCTCACACTACACACCATTGCCCTGGCCATGCATGTGAACCCAGTCAATGCCTACTTCTTCCATACCTCCGGCATCTGCGAGAAACTTGGTGAGGCCTTGCTGCACCTGGGCTGTTTCCAGAGAGGCATCCCCTTCAAAACAGAGAAAGACAGCTCAATCTGCAGGAGTTTCCAGCAGTTTGTGGAGATGGTGGAGAAGCCAGAACCCCAGTTACCGTCACCTTTAGGGTGACTGCATTTAGCTGCTGGGTATCCTAGAGTGGTTTGCTATTGGTGTGAGCTTGGCTGCAGACCCATGTGAAGGCTTACAGGATAGTACTGAGGCTGGTGAGAGTCAGACCACAGTCTCCGGTCAAAGGGCAAGGGAGCTTTCATATGAGGATGAGGCTTTGAGACACACCATGGGCAAAGGGGCTCTGTTTGTTTCAACAGAGTCTGGGAGGTAGGTACTCTTAATAGCTGGGTATGCATCGAATTGTTTCCATTTTTAAGCGCATTTCTTATAATTCTACTTAAGAAAATAAGGATGGGATTGTTACATGTTTCCATCCACTACTTCATGCGCATTATCTTGAGGGAGCCCGACTTGTCTTGATGGAGCAGCTGAATGACCTCCTTGCTTCAGGAAGAGTTTTATTTGCAGGATTGGAGCAATTGTATCTCGTTTTATTAAATGCTGCCCGTAGACGCCACAGGGCATGTGTAATATCTGATATAATGAGGGTTGAAATCCCTTTGCATGCCCGGGAGCGCCCGCACACAAAACTTCTGGTGGATAGTAAAGACCAGCTGTGGGTTAAACACTTCTGAATGTCAAGGGCTATCTTTAAAGAATTGGGTGCCAAGGTCTTTCCTTTCGTTGTGCCAGTCAAATCAAGTCATCACACACTCATAACACGTTTGCGAATGGTGGTTTCCACCACCTTAATGCGTATTTTAACTAATCCAAAACTCTGCAAAATCCACCTCCTCTAAGCGCATTGAATTTTAAGGGAATTTTGAGAGTTAATTCTCATATCAATCGTTTACTGTCAGGATTTCTAATGTGCAATTCCAAAATGCACATAAAAAACCCAGCTAATGAGTTTTTATGTATTTAGGATATTTGTTGTCTGTCTATCCATCTATGTAAACTGTAGGCAATTTGTAAATGTAAATAGCTATTACAAACATAAGAATAATCCCAAGACTTTCATGCTGGCACAGGTTTGTACCTGACTAAAATAATCATATCAAATTTAATTTTACTTATTCAGGGTTTATTGTGACATCACCATTCTTCAGCGATAAAACTCATCATGACTCTCTTGCCTAGTATTTACTGTCCCAGTGACCCTCATGTAAGTAAAGCTATTATGCTGTTATGTAATTAGGGTTTGTTTGTATTTGGTTAAAAAAAAAAAAAAAAGATAAAATGCTGCCATATTAGATTTACTCAAAAGAACAAGCAAATGTAGCAAAGGTGTGTCCACTTTAAATGTTATGTAGTTAACATGCTAATCTAGCTAAATTTATGCCAAGCTTAACACATGAATCACTTAATGTGCATATATCACAGTAATGTCAGAACCTTCTTTCTGTGAAGAAGTCTGTGGCTCATCATGTGCAGTCTCTGGTAAAGTCAGAGAGAAACAGGCAGATCATGTGTGAGTTTGGTCTGCTGTCCACACTGCTAACGCACTGCAAACACATCTTCATCGACTATTCCTATTATCTACACTTGCCCATAGTTCGGATCCTGGAGAAACTTGCCTCTCAGTCCATGGATCACAAGTGCCTAAGGTGGGCATGTGTTTGCAGTTAACATGCTCATAGAATATTTATTTATTTTTCTATGCCATTACAATAATGTGCTGTTTCTCAGGCAGTTCCTGTGTCTTGGGGATCCCCTGATGTGTAGTGGAGAAAACCAGCTTTCTGTCTCATATGAAGAGGCCAGTGGCAAAAGTAGAGTTCCTCCTAGACCTTATAACCTTCCTGTATCAAGAAAAACATTTGATCATTTTGTTACATCTATTGATTGAATTAAGCAGTCTATTAGATCTTTATTGTATTCTGTTATTTACTGTATTGCACAGACCAGACAAAAGATTCGGAAGAGGATGTCAGGAAATCCTCTAAAATGCCAATGAAAAGAAGTTTTAGTCTATTGAAAACATCTTCAGGCAGTGGGACAGTAGTTCCTCTTCACATAATCATAAGCCTTGTATCCATCACGTCACCACGAAGCTTTCAGCCATACAAAGTCTCTGTTTCCCCTTCCTTTGTGGAGTTTGACATGACAGACAGAGGCTATGGGTAAATATTCGGACATGCCCACTGAAATTAATCACAGACGACACAGATTTGTGTCCTTTTCAACGTTTCATGTAAAAAAATGTATTATTTGAGTTGTCACTCAAAGTAAAACAAGGTATTAAGCTTTCATACTGACATATGAATACAGTCTTACTAACACGGTCTTATTTATTCTGCTAAATTACAAATAACTATTCTGTCTGCACAGGTGTCTGATTTTGCCATCCCTTGCTGTGGCGAAAGGTGTCAGTGCAGACTTCATCTCCACAGGAGGCTTCGGCACTGGTAAGAAATATTTTCAGTAGAACTAGCAGCAATTATGTACTTAAAATCAAAGGACCCCTAAAATTATAATGTTACATAAGAATAAAGTGGGATTCAAATACAAACACCACCTCAGGAAATCACCTGAAATATATAAATACTAAAATTCTGTTGCCATGAAAAGTATAATTTAATAAAAGGTCAGTTCCAAATTGATTAATTGGCCTCAGAAAGGGGTAATAAATCTCGAGCTGAATGACAGATTCACTTGAGAAATGGATTGCTGTGAACTGTATGCCAATGATTGACTTATGATCAAATAATATGGCAGTAAACAATACATTGCATTCTAAAGCCACTTTTTGTATGGTCTTATCAACTCTTCTGCTACAGGAATGTAAAGCATTTTAATTATCTGAATAATATATATATATATATAATATAACTATGTATAATTATATATTGATATAAATATGTATAATCATTATATATTGAGTTATTGTTATATGACACTTGCATTCTGTCATTTTAAACACATTTTAATGTACTATTCATTTCTTTGTGTTAAACTTTTTTAATGAGGTGAAAAAATATTGACTGTACCTTTAAGTATTGTCCTCTTGTTTCACAAATTGATTCTATTATCTTGATTATTACATGATGATTTATTCATCTGATGTTTTGCTCGCAGATGGGGATAACATCACGTGATAACTGCACTCCTGTCTTCCTGGCCCATGATCTCTGTCAGCACCTCAGTGGAACTGCTCGGACTATTGGGGCAGCCCTGATTGGTTGTTTTGGTAAAAAAGCACAAGTCCATTACCTTCTGCTCTCAGTTGCACAGCCTTACAGAGTGCTCATTGCAAGTAAATGCTAATTGTTGTGAAACATCTACCAGGCTGATTTCACACTTTGATTTCCAGGAGTAAGGACGTTCAGGCCATACAGCACTTCAAGCGTCTTCCAGTATGTTGGTGGACCTGCAGCCATTCTGAGCTTAGTGACGATGGCCTCAGATGACAACTCCTTGTATGCTGCTGTCAAAGTTCTGCTCTCAGTTTTAGAGACAAACCCTGTGATGGAGAAGGAGATGAAACGAACCAAATGGCTATAAGTTATCACTGTCAAATACAATTAAAAGGACAGTTTACCCAAAAATAAAACAAATCTGTCATCATTTATGCATCCTCATGTCTTTTAAAACCTGAATTTCTTTTATCTGTGAACAGAAAATGTATTATATGTAGCAGAATGTCTATATTGAATAATGATGTTAATTTTGATGGCTGCTCACACAAAGCTATTGAATGTCTTCAGAAGACTTGAATAGTTTGGACATTCTGCTAAACTTCTCCTTAGGTGTTTAAATGAAGAAAGAAAGTCATACAGGTTAGGAACAACACACGGGTGAGTAAAAGGTGACATAATTAACATTTTTGTGTGAACTATCCCTTTCAGAATAGTTTGAAGTTTTGGGTTTGACTTGTTTTTGTTGTCAGCACTTTTTTTTTCAGGTCATTTTGGCCATAGTGTACACAACAGAGCTCGGTAGTGCCACTGTTCACATCCCAAACATCAACGCTTTCCAGGACATCCTTTGTGACTTTGAAGTAAGTTTTAGTTTGCTGTGGTATGTCTTGTCATATACGATGTTATCTGCCATATTGTGTGGTAAAATATTTTGAATTACTTTAAATGTCACAAGTTTGGAAACACATTTTTCACTATTTGGAATAATTGGCTCCTGTGTTACATGGAAGTATGGGAATTGAACTAGAGTGAAATTTTAATTTGATCAAAACTGTTACATTTGATATTATTGGCTGATTTTCCTTAACTATTTGGTCCAAATCATCCATTACAATTTTTTTAACCCTGTTTTTTTTTTTCATTCAGTTTTAAATGTAGTTTAACTTTTAAAGAAATTATGCACATATGCACAATTTACAGTATATTTGTCTACCAAACAAATTTTAAGTTTGTCCTGACTTTTGACTGCTAGTGTACAAAGAATGGCTTTAGTTTATTTCGTACTGTATATTTTTGCAATATTTTAAGATTCTAAATGATTCTCATTCAATTTGTCACAATTGCAACATTTGTTTTATTCATAGCAACTTTCTTTCTACTTTTCGTTTGTAGGTGTGGCAGAATGCTCCAGAAAATCTTGATCTTTGTGTTTTAAATCATTGTGTTAATGTCCTAAAGTCATCAAGGTATGTTGAACAGATACAGTATGCCAATTCATTGTGATTTAACTTTTTGCATGCAGCATGAAGTGATTTGCAACACATGGTTCCTCTTTTTCCATCATGCACTAACCTTTTTACCGGAAACACGCTTTAGTGCGAATAGTGTTTGTTGTAGATACTTGATTTTGATGATCAAGATAATGATAATGATGAATCTGTCCATGTGTAGTGGGAATCAACACAATGCTGAAGTCAGGCACAGACTCAACATGATGAGCAAACTCTTGATACTACTGCATGATAACACTGTGACCCGTAGGAAGGTGTTAGTCGTCTCTACCATCATCTGATCCCTCCTCGAGGAACATTTCAACACCACTGACATCAAGAGGCATGTTATTTTTTACAGTATGAGCTGAAACATTTGTTGCACAAGTCTAAATGTAAGGGCAAAATTAATCAGTTACATTTTTTTTTTCTTTGAAATTCTACTTGCCAAATTCTTAAACAGATCATATCATAAGCAATCACATTTTCTTGATATTTTGAGGTGAGTTTATTGTACCTACTGTAACTTTCAGAACTCAAAACCTCCTCTCCTAAGTAAAAAAAAGAAACCAATCTGTTTCAGCTGAGATGGGATATTGGCTAACCAATCATACTTTCGGTTTGAGTAAGGGACTTTTCCTGCATCTAGAGTCGTCATAATTTGCACTGTAAATTTACTTAGCTGGATAACGTGGACATATTTATGCATTTAAATACAACTTATGCGATTAAACTTTGTAAAACTACTGGCTGGCCAATTTATATGAGTTGTCTAGTAATTAGCCTATATTAGATGAAGTTTACTTCTGTCAGTGGAGACTCTTTTTTTTCCTTTTAAGATCAAGTTATTTCAATTCACTGTACTAAAAAGAGATACACACATTATAGTACACACCCCCAAAAAAAACAAAAAACAAAAAACATAACTGTTAATTATTATGTCTATTGTAATATAAGATTACATCACTACACTCATATTTGCTTATGCAATGCTTAGCAGTTTATTATGTTTTGGTTTATGTATGTTTTAGTAATAAAAAGAACAATAAACTGGTAAATTCACAGAATGCCTACCTCTTCAGACACTACTGCATCAGACAGATAAATACAACTGCTATTTGGTGAGAAACTTGGCCCACCCAATCACAGTAAGTTATTAAAGAGAAAGCAGGATGCAGTACAGTACTATTATTCCTAACATCAGAAGAATTAATGATAAGATATGTAAAATGTAAAGAGAAATGTGTAAAATGTGATAAAATGTGAGAAAGTTGAAACTTTTGCTGTTCCCAAGGTTGGGAGGGTTACTTGTAAAATGTATTCCAATTCAGATTACAGAATTAATTCTTTAAAATGTAATTTGTAACACATTCCATTAAATTACTCAAGGTCAGAAATGTAATCCAAATACTTTGGATTACCTCTTCAGCACTGGTAGATTTTTTTCACTTGTTTTGACTATGAAAAATGTGCCAGTGTAGGAAGACAAAATACACATGTTAAAAATACGTTCTCTAAAAAAAAGGCTAAATATCTAGTGCAGTGTTGTTTCTAAAACCAAATAAAGTAAATAGATATTTTTTTAAGGATTTTTAGATATTCTTACATAAAAACAATACAAAAATTATCATCAAGAAGAAGATTTTTGCCCTAATTTCAAAAAGAAAAAAAATGCTGATCTAACATGGTTTTCCTTTATGAAAAACTTTGCTTTCACTGTACTTTTCTGTCTGCTCATATAAATGTAACACGCCTTTAAAAAGTGTTTGCGTACTGTTCAAATGCTCTTTGGTTCACATCATTTATATGCATAAATGTTTTCCAACTAAATAGACTAAATATTAAATGGAACAAATGACAATACAATGCAAAGTAATCTCTTCAGTAATAAAATACTTTTTGAATGTAACTGTATTCTGATTAGTGGATTACAGTTACTAATATGTTGTATTTTAAATACGTAATGCCGTTACATGTATTCCATTACTCCCCAACCTTGGCTGCTCCTAACTGTGATGTTGCATCTTCTGCTCTGCATATCCTTCCAATAGATCCGAAACTTAGAAACAAGTGGCTTTAAGTTTATAAAATGTTTTGACACGGTTAGGTGATCATTTTTGTCCAATCTTAACATCTTGTTTGGCACATTTCAGTGCAGGATTGTTTTGTGAACACAATGCAATGCAGACTTTGCAAAGAGGCTGTTATTGATGGATAAGGCAGTTAATAAAAATATTGGACACAACAGAAAACTCATAGCTTGCGAGTAATTGAGCAAATTATATGACTAAAAATTCCCTTTAAGACTCAGAATGAATACATTAAAATTAGTCTGTTATTTGCGTACACTTCCGTTTGTTCAATCAGGATCTTTTTAGTTCACAGTCTTTTGCCTCCCACTTTGAACGAGAATGACACTTTCACCGATTTTGAGTTTGATGATCAATCACAAGGTAACATTATTCAATAAAATACCTGAAAATTGCAATAGACATGAGCTTTGTTCATAATTTTGTAGATACATTTTTTCTATGACTGAAGCTTATTCCTTGTATGCGCTTTAAACTCTATGCTGTAGGTTGGATTCAGATGCCTGGAAGATCAGTGTGGATCAGGAATCAGTTGCTGTCCATGCTGTCTTCTCTAATTACAGGCAGTCCTCTCTTTAGCAAGTAAATCAAGTTTGATAATGTAGAAAAAAAAAAAAAAACATCTTGTTCTCTTGTTTCCATGATCCCAGTCACAAAAATGCACATATTCTAGGATGCTGATGTGTTCATGTTTCTTGAATGGCAGTAACCAGGAAGAGGTTTTCTTCGCACTGGGGTCAGATTGGTTCCTCCTCTTCTTACAGGGCCACATCCACACCAGCACAGTGCTGCTGGTTCTCTCTCTACTCACTCACTTCCTCTCTTATAAGAACATTCTGGCCAGGTTCAAGGATGGTGTTTCACCAGGAACGTTAGCAGAGACCATGGACATGTCTACCAGTGTAACAGGTATTTACAGACAAAAACATGGAGCATTCTAAGAATTACCTTTCAAAAGTGTCCATCTGCATGGTTTAAGGTGCATTACTACACAAACAGAACAATGTATAAATTAAATGTCAAAAGTGTCCATCTGTGTGATTGCTAAGTGCAGCACCACAACAATTTAGGAATCCCTGGATATCCAACTCATGACCTTGTGGTTACTAGTGTTGTACTCTACCAATTGAGCTATAGGAACACAATACACACAATCTCTTGTGCATTTCTGATATGCTTTTATTGTCCCATCCTTCTCTAGATAATTTGAAGTCTTGTACATGGTCGTTTGAGTGTTTGCGCTGTATTTGTCCGGGGTTTGAAATCGTGCAGAAACGTCTTGTCAGCCGTGTTCACCTGCCTCACATTTATGGAGCTCTTGCTGCACTGCTTTTAGGAAGTTTAGACTTCCAGGTTCCTGCTGGACAGGTAATAGCTACATTTTCCTTACTGATGTAACTTTTTTATATACAGTACTGTGCAAATTTTTAGGCACTTGTGGAAAATGTTCCATAGTGAGGGTTTCTTCAAAAATAATGCCATAAATGGTTTTGATTTATCCATTAACACCATACAAAGTCCAGTAAACAAAAGCTAAATCAATATTTTCCCTTCAAAACAGCACAAATCCTCCTAGGTACATCTGGACACAGTTTTTCTTGGTTTTTGGCGGATAAGATGTTCCAAGTTTATTGGAGAATTCACCACAGTTCCTCTATCTATTTTGGCTGTCTCAATTGCTTCTGTCTCTTCTTGTAATCCCAGACTGACTCAATGTTCAGTGGGGGCTCTATGGTGGCCATGCCATCTGTTGCAGTTCTTCTATTCTGTTTGCCAAAAAAATATTTGGGAGTCTAAAATTTACATTTTCTATTGACACACTAAAGCTGACGATATAAATAACCTTAATAAAGTAATCTTAAGAAATGTTTTGTGAAATATCTTATGTGGCTAAGACTTTTGCACAGTAATGTATAAATATATATAATTATTTTATTTTTTCCTTTGGAATTTAAATTACTCTCCTCATTGATTGTAAAATGATGTTTGTCTTATTAAAAGTGTTGTGTTTCCTGGTTGATAAATGATATGAGGGTTTATACATGTTCTTTGTCCTTTTGGTTGCAGGTGGATGTTGACCTGATGCTTCATAGTCTGATTGACCGCTGCAGTGATGGAACTGATGTGTTTCAATTGTGTGCAGATGCAGCTTTTGTCCTTTTAGAGCTGATAAGGGTTATCATTACTAAGGTAAATAACACTAAGTTTGTTGTGTATACTGCAATAATGCTCAGCCATGATAAAAATCTGCTAATCTTGAATTAATTCTAAAGTAGAATCTGTAGCTGGATCTGTAGTTTATTAACACTTTATATTTGAAATGTGCTGCTAAATGTACTGGGACTAGATAATATAACATAACTTTGTTGATACTGACTGAAGGATATTCAGATGTTAACCACTATCGATACATCCCTAAAAGATGTACAACATGCAATACCAAAATAAATAGACATGCTGTGTTCATGCTGTTATTGATTTCATTTTATATAACTGGATTAATACAAAATAAAAAAATTCCATTTACAACATTTTGGAAACCTGATTTTTTTCAACCATATTGAGATTGTTGGTTAAATATTTACAAGAAAATCTTCTGTTGAAACATTATTACAATATTTTCAAGATGTCAGAAATATATTTCTGTAATCCTAGAGAATGTAATCTTTGACAGATGGTTTGTATGTTATATTACTACAGTCAGTTATTGCAAAGAGTTTACATAATCCTGTTGCATGCAGACTTTATCTTTCATCACAGTCATTGATGCAAGGCCTGTAAAACCATCTTTCTTCAGGTTTTGTGTCATTCTTGTATTTCTCTAAAAGCTTGTAACAGGAAGTGCAGATGGCTGGGAAGTCCATTACCCAGGTAGTGTAATGCAATTCCTCAAGACCCCCTTTGGACCTCCCCTGACTTCCTCAGCTCGATGGCCAGTGCTATTTTCCCTATTGAAACCCCTGAGGTGAGACTTTTGGGAACTGCACCTTACATTTTCTGTTCAAATTAAAAAAATATACCCAAGAGACATTTTATTGCTACTTAGGCATGTGGTACAGCAGTTTTGAGAAATTATATTACACATCTGATCTTCTCATACAGCGCTCTGCAGGTGTCCAGGGTACCAAAGAGAGCAGTGATGTGGGGGGGGCCCTTCTTGCACAGCCCCTCCCACCCAGGCAGGAAGCAGGTGTGTGACTTCATCCGCATCCTCTTGATGGATAGCCTCATTAACATCTCTGCCAAAGATGGTCTACATCCTTTAATACAGCTGCTAGAGGTGAGGCATTTCTCAAATGCAAAAATGTCAAGTCAAGTCATTTTTATTTGTATAGCGCCTTTCACAACATACATCGTTTCAAAGCAGCTTTACAGAAGATCAGGCATTAACAGAAGATAAAACTGTAATATCTATAATGTCTTAAGAGTTGTCATTGTGTAGTTTAATAAAATACAATTGTGAATTGTGTTTAAAAATGAGTAATTAAATAATAATTGTATTTATAACCCCAGTGAGCAAGCCAAAGGCGACAAAACTCCAGAAGATGTTGGTTAATAGAGAAAAATAATCTTGGGAAACCAGACTCACTGTGGGATCACCAGTTCCCATCTGGCTAACATCATGAATATAATGCCAATATTTCTTATCTATAGTGCAAGTCATGGTTTAAAGTTATTAAACTAAGTAAGTGTTAAGGGACAGTGTTTAAACAAAGGTTGTGTATGAACTGTAAGATTAATGACGAATGTCTTTGAAGTCCTTCCTGGATTAATTGAAGAAGTTCACATTAGATGCAAATATCCATGTTAGTTGGCTCATGAAGGGATTTGTTGGCAATTAATTGGTAGTCTGTGTATTCCATTTCAAGATTGTAGTCCATCATTAGAGGTGATGCAGGCAGAGATCAATGAGGTGCATCGCAGTTCAACCTGGCAGGTAATTTCGGTGAGGTCCAAGGTTCAGGCAATGGCATATGAAGTATCCCATGTCTTACAGTTGGAGTTGGCATCAGTTCATCCTCTGAAGTCCATCGTAATTGACTGAAGTGATGTTTGGCTGGCACCGGCTGCTATTAGTCATCATCACACAGCGACACGTAGCAGTGCAGTCCAACACAATGCAGGAATGGAGCTGAATCCAGACGATTCTGCTGATCTCAGGATAGGAGTTCCGAGGTTGAGACAGTTAAACAAATAAAATAATATTAGCATAGATGCCATTCAATTTATTGCAGAGTTATAGATCATGATCATTGTTTCTGGTTCTGGCAGACCTAATTAAAGCAGTCTAATTGTGAGTTTAAGGATAAAGTAGGCTAAATAGGTATGCCTGGCTAAATAGATGAGTCTTTTTTCTAGACATTAACTGAGTGAGTGTGTCTGCATCTCGAACCATGTTAGGGAGACTATTCCATAGTTTAAGAGCCAAATATGAAAAGGATCTACCTCCTGTTGTGGATTTTGTTATTCTAGGAACTATTAAAAGGCCAGAATTTTGCAATCATAATGAACGTGATTGACTATAGCGTGGTAGAAGGTCACTTAAATACTGCGGATTTAGACCATACAAAGCTTTGTACGTAGTTAACAGAATTTTAAAATTAATACGGAATTTAACAGGTAGCCAATGTAACAACAATAAAATGGGGCTAATATGATTATATTTCTTGGTTCTCATCAGCACTCTGGCTGCTGCATTTTGAACCAATTGAAGTTTATTTATTGAACTTGCTGGACATCCTCCCAGTAATGCATTACAATATTCTAGTCTTGAGGTCATGAACGAATTAATTAGTTTTTCGGCATCAGCAACAGAGAGCTTGTTTCATAATTTAGCAGTATTTCTTTGGTGGAAGAATGCTGTTCTACAAACATTGGTAATTTGATTTTCAAAGGACAGATTGATATCAAATATAATACCTAACCTCTTCGCTGTTGAAGATGACATAACTACATCCATCGAGAGCCAAATTATATTTCAGCGGCTTATTTTTAGAGGTTTTTGGTCCAATAATTAGTTCCTCTGTTTTGTCGAAATTTAGTAGAAAATATCTGGACATCCAATATTTTATTTCATTGCTAATTTGGAGAATTGTTAAATCTCGTCAGGTTTTGAAGAAATATAAATTTGGGTATCGTCTGCATAACAGTGGAAATTTATTCCACGATTCCTGATAATATCTCCCAGGGGAAGCATATACACGAAGAAAAGCAGGGGCCCTAAAACTAATCCCTGTGGCACTCCATACTTTACTTTTGTTTGATTTGACAATTCCTCATTTATATAGACAAAGTGGTAGTGGTCTGCTAAATAGAACCTAAACCATGCTAATGCAACATAATTCCAGCCAACATAATTCTCTCTCCTATTTAAGAGAATGTTGTGATCAATTGTGTCGAATGCAGCACTAAGATCTAAAACAACCTGAATCTAAAAATGTAAAATTCTGACATATTGACACTCAATTGCTATAGTATTCTGGGTGGTTTGTGGTTATCTTATTGGTCCAGGGCTCCATGATATTTTGTTCCAAAGTTTAATACTTTTAACTTAAGTTTTTCATTTCTGTGCCATCAGCGACACCGAATTGAATTGTAAAAATAAATAATATATTGAAACAGCTTTTTGAATATGCCCCCAGCCTGCCATTGATCAAAGAAACAAATTGTCTGGATGGGTCGCTCAAAACTAACAGGGATTTTTATTTTTTGATAAACCTTGAAAGTCTATAAGTTTTCAAGAAAATTAACCTGTAGTACAAATGGCTTACTTATAGTTGTCTCTGCTTGCTAAGTTGGTATAGGAGAAAGTATTTTAACACCACAAAATTGCTTTCAAGTTAGGGGGTTTGTTTAAGTCCCTACTCCCTAACATAATCATATAGAATATGCAGAAGTATGCTATATATTTTTTTCCCATTAAATATAATAAAAGAAAAGGTACTTCTATTGTAGTGTAGGATTCACACTGAACTGTTAAATATTTGATGCAGTATAAAGTTTCTACATAAGGTGGCACTCTTTGCTCAGTTTTCACGGTACTGCACTAGATGCACATTGCTGCTCAATGAAGGACCATTACAAGCTGTTTATACAGCCTTGCCATTTGTGCACTGGTGGACTGTAGTGACGATTTTTTTTTTTTTCTCAGCATTGCTTATTTGAACATTCTGAATGTTTTGTTTTTAGTTTTCCCCAGATGGTGTGTCTCAAGTGCAGAGGCAAAGCTTTCAGGCTGAGCTTCTGGAGTTTATGATGGGCATCATAAACATGACAGGACAGGAAGAGGGCCAGTCCACACATGTGGCTAGAGATGGTAAAATATATCACTCATCATAAAGCTACACTGCATATCTTTGGAAAGCTGAACATAGATACAGGCAGGGGTCTAAAATATCTTTTTTTTTTTCTCCACACTTTTTCTTCTATTTGTATGAAAGTGAATGGCACAAGCAAGATTTTCTTAACAGATTTTTATACAAAAGCAAACATGAAGTGCTTATATTGTGTTGTAATTAAATTATGACCTCAAGCCCACCTGTCAGAATGCAAAATATTTGTACATCATTAAATATAGTATATGCCCTTGTAAATTACACCTTTCACATAATATACCATTAACTCAATATCCATCCAAGTCCAAGCAGGAAGGAAAGGCTGCCATTTTGGTTGAAAACGTGGCATTCTTCAGTAAAAATCTAGTGGAGAAACTCTATTCAGGCATGTTTGTGGCTGATCCAGAGAATGTACTGGTCTTCTTAGCAGAACAGATTGCAGTGGTGAGTTCATATTCTTATTTCAGTCATAGCATATTATTTTTTGAAGCCTATGGGTAAATGATGCATAATGTGTCCATGGATTTTTTTTTATTACCATCAAGATTTCAGTTAAAATTTAAATAAAAGTGACTGCTTTTTTTTTTATTTATTTTTTTATTTTATTTAAATTTTTCACCAATTTTAATTACCTTTTTCCATTCACCATATTATTTTAAAGGCTCCTACAATATGAAAAATGCATTTTAGTACAAGAATTATTACAAAAATACCAATATTCCATGTAGTCTCTCAATTAAATTGAGGTCATAAAAGTTGCATTCATAATAATTATAAAAGAATGAGCAAAATGCTGTTTAAAATAGGTGAATGTGTAATATTGCATGCCATACCGCATGTCCAAAATAATTATGTCAACTACCCTTAGACAAACCTTTGTCTATACTGTACTGTTTGTATTGACATCAGGCACTGGAGAGAGTTCAGGGTCATTGGGAGATGACAGTCAGTGTTCTGTATAAAAGCTTGATCCGAGCCCTGCTGTACTTCTTGTCCCGACCCAGACAGACTCCTGTCGAGCAGGAGCTCATTATTCAAACAATTCACGTGTTACAGCTGCACTGGGATGTAATTATGGCGACATATAATGCCAATGTCCAATGTCCACTTCATCAGCTGTCTCATGCACTGCCTCCTCCTCATCCTCCTCCTCCGCTCTGGCAGGTGGGTTTCATAGTTGGTGATATTGCAAAGAGTAGCAAACATGTGGCTTGCATGTGATCAGTATGTTAATTAGACTGTTGTCACTGTCTTTCAGCTTTAGTGAGGGTTTTGTTGTGAAATCCAAGAAAATCCTTCAAGAAACATCTGGAGGCACCTGTTCCTACACAAAAACAGCCAAGGGATGTCACAGACCAATGTCTCAGATTCAGCAGAGGGTCAGTTTTTCATTTTCTGCTAAGCATATGAGTTAAATAAAGCATTATGCTGCTTGAGGCCATGTTACAGTGACTTTAACATGGATAAGGGGTGTTCCTAGGCACGACGCAAAGTGGTTAAATCACTTTAACACACTGCCTTGAGTGGCTTATTGGTTTTATAAAAAAGTGGCAAGGGAAATATTATATAAGACAAAACTGTTCAACTGACAGTTAGTTACATTTATTATCAATAATAATAAGCAATTATTCTGCCAAGTAATACAGTTCATTGGTCTAACTATAAGTTTATGGTTACCAAGCTATGTGACCGCTTGTCTCATTAAATTGTGATTGGTTAGGCCACATTCTAAGCGCATTCCACATTAGCGTTGGAACTATCCATTTTATAATTAAAAGAAGAATTTATTGAATGTTGTTGTGAGTCTTGTAGTGGAGTCGAAGCTGATGATGCTTGTGGAAAGCACCTGGAGTAAAGTGATGCAGGAGCAGCGACAGGCATTAGAGGATGCATATAAGATCAACCTGTCTGCTAATCCAGCTTGCAAGGAGGGCCAGGTTTCTATGGGTGATGTCAGCCCTCTGTGGGTGGTGATAGCAAAGAAAGCCTAGCAGCTCTTTAAAGGTCAGTCACTGCTTCTTGTGTGTCACCCTTTGAGATTACTGACAGTCATCTTTTGTATCTTACTTAAGTTTTGGTTGTATGTGGATGATGTGTGAGAAGAGATTGTCACATATTAATGGAGTATTAATGGAGTATGGAGAACACATTGCAGAGCATCACGCACAATTTTAAGTTCAGCAAATGAATTTTTGGTACACTACCATTCAAGTTTATATTGGACTAGAGGTAGACCGATATATCGGTTTTACAGATTAATCGGTGCCGATAGTTGCTTTTTGGGACTTTGGATAGTTGCAGATAGTTTTTTAATCTTTTTGTCATTTCAAAATAAGAGCACATGTGTTTTGGGCTGGTTTATACTTAAAAGTCCTGCATTATTGAGATTTTGGTTAAACAAAAAACTGCATCTGGGATTTTATACATTTTGGACTCTTTGACTTTGCCCACCATAGCAAAGAAATAATTTTTTTCGACAAATCGATTTGTAAAAATATTGTCCGACTAATCAGTTGTCGGACTTTCCCACCACCTTAGTTATTGGTATCAGCAAAATAAACTTTAGATCGCTCTCTATACTGGACACAACTACACATTCTTTATTATTGCTGTTTTCCACATTTTATTATAGTAGGAAATTCATTAGAACTATGAAATATTACAATAGCACGTATGAAATTTATTTAGTGACCAAAAAGTAGTGTAAACAAAACAAATCTGTTTTATATTTTAGCTAATTCTAAGTAGCCATTCTTTAGATAACAGCTCTTAACCAACTTCATGAAGTATCCACCTGGGATGCTTTTTAAATAGTATTGAACAGTATTCCCATGTGTGCTGGACACTTGTTAGCTGCTTTTTCCAAACTATCCTGACTGTGTATGTTGTTGCATGCTTAATGTAATTGAGCTTTTTCTTTTCAGACTCTCAGAAGAAGAAAGTGATTAATGGTCACCAGAAGAGGGCAGGACTTCTCAGCAGTGCATTGCAGTCGGTTCAGAGGAGGTTTGGGAAGGATTCAGTCCACAGTTCAGAGGCAGGGCACTTAACTTATATTATCATGTCTCGACAAGATGCATGTCCAAAATTGTCTTGCTGTTTCACCTCAGTGCTCCAACTAAACTGCTTTCTATCAGTAATGCTGAGGCCATGTGATGGACTGACAGGAAGTGAATTGTTTAGCATATGATAATTCCTTTACAGGTGGCCTCACACCATCCCAATGTCACCACCACCGGCAGCCGCCACCTACCCCGTGGCACTGTCTGATTTCTATCACTAAATCAATTTGGATGATTACAGCTGAGTACACCTCAGTGGGCAATGTAATTGATATTTGTTAATTTTTTCCATGGGAACACTCACTAGAACATTGCGTTTGCTGTTGAAGGTTAAAGACGCTGTTATTGTTGTTTTTCCCCCCCAAAACGCAGCCCACATCATTAGTTCCCACCGCCGAAGATGTTGCCATCTGGAAAAGGATGCACAGAGATATTACTCAGGCACGAGGGCATGAAATTGCTGTTTCTTTGCAACTGCTGCTATCTTCGTCTCCGCCGCGGAAACAGGGCGGTAATTATAGGCAGTCCCGATCCGATGAAAACATTCATTTTGTCTTACTCTGTATCATATCAGCTTGTGACAGCTTATCAGCTGTCTTGATAAATTGGCCGCCTCAAAAACCTGCTGCTTGAAATTTTGTGTAAATTGCACACAGTTTAAGGGATTGTGTGTTCATCCTGGAAATGTAGAAATATACATTGTTTTTGTTTTTTTGTCTAGTCTTGTAATTATTAGTGTGACCGAATTGGCCTATATTGGAAGCAGATAATATTAGGGCTCATTTTTCCAATGTAAATTGTACTCTTTTTCTATTTTTCTAGGTTACAAATAAAAATAAATTATCCAACTTTTTAATAATATTATAAGATATTTCGAAAATGTTATTGAAGAATTAAAAAGTATAAATAGAAACTTAATTTAAAAAAAAAAGACTATACAGTATAAATTCATAAAACTGGTCATAAATATTAGTTATCAGCCTTAATAAAATGTATTAACAGCCATCGGAATAGTCTGTGCATCCCTTGAAATTTTTTTTTTTTTTAATATAGTTCTTTTCAATTATGTTACAAAGTTAGCTCACAGCATAAATTCACGATATGTGCATTTAACTGTCTTTTCAATTGCTGATTGTGTCCCTTGAGCTTTTCTGTTGCTAGATATTTGTGACTATTTCTTGATTTTCATCCAATGATTGATAATTTGCCCAATGCTCCAGCATTTTAAAATGTTTATTAAACATATGCAGTCTAATCCAGTAGTCTGTACACCAGAGAACTAAAACATACAGCATAGTGCAGGGCAAACTTTCCTCTGGATTCGTTTCAGATATATGCTACAGACTAATTATAACTTCATAATGGAAAGATAATTAACATAGCTAATGATCAAGTTAAGTTTATTACACATTCGCCAACAGCCTAAAATGAAGCTGACATTATGTTATGTTATCATCAAAGGTGGCCTTTTTCTGTGGAAAGTAATTAAAATGGAAATCAGTGTGATGTTAATTGCAGGGGGGATGCTGTTTAATGTGGCGCACGTTCGAGGCCAATAAGTTTGCTGTTTGGTAAATGGAGTAATTAATGCTATATATTACTTATGATTCTCTAAATAAAGGAATGCGATTAACAATGATTCAGTGTTTATCTGTCAAGACAGGGCCGTAATTACTCCTGTGAACTTCTTAATCCTGCCATCCATTTGGCACACACAAATGCACAATTTTCTTCTAGTTTTATAACTTGTCACTGGAGTTGTTGGTTTTTTTTGTTGTTGTTTTTTGCTATGTCCCCCAATGGCCCTTTTCTTGAATTTTCACAGGATTTTTCTCACTTTGCTGTGGCAAACAGCAAAGCTGTATGTTAGTGAAACAAGTAGATTGAGTTTGCAGAAATTGAATAACAACTTTTTTTTCATTCCCAATGAAATATTTAAATGTTTTCAGAATTGAAGTTCTTTTGTTTAATTAGTTTTATACAATGCCTGCAAAAAGTGTTTACTCCCTTGAAAGTTTTCATATTTTATTGTTTTACAACATTAAACCACAGAGAATTTATATTGCATACCACTGATTAAAGTGGAAAAACATTCTACAAATTGGTCCAAATGTATTACAGTTAATAAAAACAAAATAAATGTTTGAATTTGCTATTCACTCATTTAAAGTCTGTATTATGTTTATTGGTAACTTTACAATAAGGTTCTATTTGTTACAATACATTACATATCATGAATTAACAATGAACAGATATATTTTTATGGCATTAATATTGGTTATTGTTAATAAAATTACAGTTGGTCATGTTAGTTCATAATGCATTTACTAATGCTTATTTACATACTTTATATTTTAAATAATTAAAATAATTAAGTGCTAAAAAAGTAAAAATGATTTTACGAATGCAATCTTGGTGTAAAGTGTTACCAGTTTCTTCAGTGTTTAGATGCAACTTTGGTCATAAAGTGCCCATAAAAGCTAGATTACATCCACTTTGATTTAAAACATGGAAAAAAAATCACTGTGTATATTTTTATAGGCACTGAATTGGTCATTAGAGAACGCCAATATTTGTTAGAATTATTTTTATACAAACAAAATTTTTAGCAATCTTGGGTTTATTCTTATGCCTTAATAATTCATGATTGTCTCAATATGAGCTATAATAGTGTTGGACTCCGTACTCTCATAGTCCTCCTAGTCTCTGAACTGCCGTCAATGTGGCTGTTGGGTCAGCTGTAAGAGTACACCACTGTGATGATTGGTTTAATGAGCCTTTAAGTAAATCTGGATATGAGCAGGTTAGTGGTGAAGTACACAGGCTTCCTGAAGGGCTAATGCCTATCAGTACAATAAATCAGCAGGACACAGAGCATGGCGCAGGGCCAGCAGCCACCTCACACTGTGCTTATATTATACTTTAAGTTAATTAGTGCACACTGAGGACTATTGGAGACAGCTTTATTGTATGGTTAAATAGCCACTAGCTTGTTTTTCCCACATGAATGCAATTTGCGAAATGTTATTGTAACAGTACAAATCTAAAAAGCTACAGTAGATATAACTGTCCAGTTGTTCACCTTACAACGTACCTTCGTGTGTGTGTGTGTGTGTGTGTGTGTGTGTGTGTGTGTGTGTGTGTGTGTGTGTGTGTGTGTGTGCGCGCGCGTGTGCGTGTATGTGTTTTTGTTAAAGGGGTTCGTATCCGATATGGAAGCACACTGGCAAACTTGTGAGACCATTTTTGATGGCATGTTGGGTCATGCACAGGTTTATGTATATAAATTATATATATATATATATTTTTTTTGGAACTGCTGTGCCACTGGAATCCATCAGAAGCCGTTTAATTGACTCATTGTGCTGTGCTCATGTTCTGTGTAGATGATTCACAGTGAAAATGGGCGATTGGCTGTTCAGTGGCTAAGAACAGCAGAGGACCTACTCAGGGAGAGGGGCCTCTTCGGCCCCGGGCCAGGAGTCTTCCTCAAACAGGGCTGGGTGCAGAACACTGCTGAAGGGCGCAACCTTATGCGATCACAAATTCGGCGAAAGAAACTACGGCGCTCCAAATAGGTGAACCATTTCCGTTGTACCTACCAGGTTCCCACAGTCATGGCAAACCTGTAAATATCAAGGAAGCTTAAAATTTGTATTTCCAGGCCTGATAAAGATGTTGAAATGAATAAAACAGAGTGACTATTTGCATTAGGTGTAAATGGCACCTGCCACAGAGGAGGCTATTTGCACTCCAGTTGTCTGGTGGATACACACAAATTGAAGACTAACTTTGCCCCAGTATCGCTGCAGTGGTGTGGGGTGTAATGACGTTGTTGATGTGCTTTTTATTGTGTGGATGACCCGGGTTCGATTCTGCTACTTTTTCCCATCCTGATTCCTGTCTCCACTCTTAATATTTCCTTTAAAAGTACGTATAATAATACATAAAAATTAATATAAATATGGATTTCCTCAGGGATTTGAGAGAAAGGTTTGATCCAGTTAAAACTAACCATGGTATTACTATAGTAATATTGTATTAACCATTATTTTTTAGCAGAAGCAATAGCTTTAATGCAGTTAACATGGTGTTACTACAGTTATGTGGTGTTAATATAGTAACCATGTTAAATTTTGAGGTTACTATTATTTTGGTGATATTTTGGTGATTTTAGTGATGGTGGTACTAGGGTTACTGTAGTAAAACCATGGTTAGTTTTTGTAAGGGAAGGTTAGGGTTAAGGCTAGGAACTGGTGTAGGGTTGTCTGTTGAACTTTAAATAAACACAATAAACACAAACTGCAAAAACGTAAACCTACAATAAATTATTAGGGGTTTAAATAGTATCTGCCAACATTTGCACCAGGGTGCAAATAGTATCTTCCACTACTTTCACTAATTGCAAATATTCTCTGCCATAATAAAATCCACATGGAAAAAAAGTAATGGAATTTTACATTTGAATATACATTTTTCTAGTTATGTTCAGCTCTAAAATATTACAACAGATAGAACTGCCCTCTGTGAGGGATTATTTAAAAATAAATAAATCTAGCAATCATAAACAACTGTTAAAGGCATGGACATTTATTGGCCTTAAAGGGATGGGAACCCTGTACCTTAGAATAATTTCTTAATGGAAAATCTTGTTAGCATATCATTGTTTATTTATTTATTTAGTTTCCTTTTTAAAAAACAGATACCAGCACTGACTTCAGGCCTTATTCAGAAGAATCTTGTTGAAGAAAACAAAGGAATTACAGAAGTTACTGAGGCTGAGGTAGTTTATTTACGGAGTCATTTATTTTATTTTTTTACGACTTTAATCTTTTTTTATTTTTTTATATATATATATTATGCAGCTCCAGCTGTATCTTCACATCTGTTTTAAATGTTTGTTTATTTCATGTATGTCCCAGACCCCAGGATACTTTGTGAGGCAGGCCGTGAGTGAGAGAAGCAGCCTAGTTTAGACTGTGAACATTTGACTTTCCTCCCTGTACTGAACGAAGCCTCACATCTGCCCGAGGATTTATCAGAGCTGTGCACGGACACAGAGCTCATTCTGCAGGAGCTGGTACACAGTGAAGAGGTAAGAGTGAACCCATATTAATCTCTGGGTTTCCACTGCAATTAAAATTGTGATTTCCCTGCCTGGAAAAGTCATTGAAATGAGTATAAACATAAAAATTCATATATATTTTAATATAACATAGTTACACTACCATTCAAAAGTTTAGGGTCACTTACGCATTCTTTTTTTTTTTTTTATATATTTTAGAATAATAGCAAAGCCATCACAACTATGGAGTAATATAAATGGATCTATGGGAATTATGTTGTGACTAAAAAAAAAACAAAATAAATCAAAACTATGTTATATTTTAGCATATTCAAAGTGGCCATGCTTTGGCTAGATTTTGCAGAAATGTACTCTTGGCATTCTCACAACCAACTTCTTGAGGTATCACCCTGGGATGCTTTTTAAACAGTACTGAAGGAGTTCCCATCTATATGTTGGGCACTTTTCTTAATTATTCAGTCCTAGTCATCTATTTCTAAAACTTTCTTTTTATTTTTATAAAATGTTAGTTATGTAATTAAATTAATATGTTGGCACAATTATATTTTTTGTCTACAAAACTAATTTCAAACATTTAAGAATACACCTTCAGATCAAAATATTTTTAAAATCATGATAAGCATTTCAGGCAAGTGACCCCAAACTTTTGAACGTACATGAGTGATTCAAAATATTAAATTTTTATATATCATAATGTATATTATAATAATGGCCTTAACAATAAGAGTCTTATTGGACACATTTGTACACTAATAAGTATAAATACTTGCATATATTAATTCAAAAGCTTTGTACCTGACATCCAAACTGAAATCTGCTGCATTAATCTCAATGAAATTATTTTTTAAACATTCATATCAAGTAATCATAAATGACTGGAAAGATCATTGAAACATCATGGAATTTTACTGCTTAATAGCATGGAAAGCATATCATCTTAATGTCATTAAAATACTTCCTATTACTCATGAACTGCAATTTTTGCCTTACATCTTTGCAGCTTTGGCCAAGTTAGGGTGCGGTAAGCAAAAAAAAAAAAAAAAACATTCCTGTGCTACAGTGCAGACATCTGTAATCCCTGTGTGTGTGTTTGAGCCTGACAGGGCTCTTCAGCATTAACAGGGTGAAGAGTGCCTGACAGAAGTATTAATAAGGAACAGTAGGGGGTGATGTCTGCTGTCATGTATTCATTCAGTTGGTGGTGTGTGTCCTGCTGTGCTGTGTGCCAGCTGAACTGCCCTCTCCATACGTACTAATATAGAAATTCACACTGCCGACATCTGCTTTCTTACAGTAATTCCAGAAAACATGTGACGGTTGTAATTTACAGGCACAATATCTTTAGAGGCTTAGCTTTTTATTTTTGCTCAAACAGGAAATAACTTCACAGATTCAGTATTAGGTATTATTAGTAATTCCTGTTGTATGGAACCGTGACAGTGCAGTTAGATCACATGTTTTGACTAATTTAGCCATGTTGCTCATGTGAGCAATGCAGATTCGAGTCTCTAATATGAGAGTCATCTCACATAATTTCCTGATCTAATTCCTCCCTCTTCTCTCCATCATTTCCTGTCCTCCCTCTAATATTTCTAGCAGTGAAGGGAGAAAACTATTGTTAAAATGTAAAAATAATAGGCTGTATCTGATGCCTGAAAAATTATGCTGGAAGGCATAAAGTCACCTCCGAATCTAGTGTTTACGTAATTACATAGTTTTTGATAGTGTCTGATAGAGCGGTGTAAGCAGTAAATTGGCTTAAAAATGTTTTACAAGTTATGATAGCATTATGTTCATTACATATTAGCTTGGTTTATATCTTTAGCTTCTAGACCATTATGGGTGATGTTTTGGTGTCTTGGATGCCTGTTTAAAACCATTTTTCTTACTTGGTACCTTCATGCAAAAACGCTGCCAACTAAGTCACTAACTAACTCCTTAGTATTGCAGCTGCCTTCGTTTTTGTACACAGCCATAGCGTAGTCTTCAATAGAAGATGATGGACCATATATGATGGACCGTTACATATACAGTATAACAATTTTTCTGGTGTGAAAACTCCAACCTTGCATGCCTCCTCCGACAGCCTCAAGTATGACCTTTCTGTAAATCCTCAACAACAGACAGAATTAGGAGTGACTCAGGTCAGGGCTGATTCTGTTTTAAAGCTCTTTCTGAAACCAAAGCCCCACCAGGTGGACCATATATTTACACAAGGCCGTAATCAATTAGCGTGTTGCTATTGTCGCTGTGTCATTGATTAATTCTGGTAATAAACAGTGGGGCCCTCTCTCTGTGCTGGTGAGGGGACGCTTGCATGGAGAAGAGGCTCTGATTTGATTTGTATTAATTGTGGAGCGGCTGGCGGTGCGGCTGAACCCCATATGTTTCGGAGACGCGGATCCCCAGAGCCCAGAGCCACAGTGACTCAGGGCTGAGGCCAGGTGCAGCTGCTTGGTGTGAAATGAAGGGAGACAATACAATTAGCCGTGCATAATCGAGAGGTTTCGTGCAAACTCCGCCTGCAGACGATTGGCCCTGTTTCACAAACAAGCCATCCATTCAGCCTCTTTGCTTTTTCTCCCTTTAATTTTTGTTTCTCCACTATGTTGTTTAGATAATGAAGTAGTAACAGTGATCAATCAACACCAGGGTAGTGCTTCTTTGACACATAAGCCCCAGGGCACAATTTAAAAGGCAGGCTGCAGTGACACTTTGTACAACTGTTAAAAACTTTGTGTTTGCTTATTCATTAAATTTGGCTGCATGTAAAGCAAATTACCAGCATAACTTTATTTTAAGTGGTTCAATGGCATACCATTCGCAATACAGATTATTTTATGTTTCCTTATACACATGCTTTTTTCTGTAAGGTATTTAAACCTCAGGTCAAAGACAAGCACTGTGTGGTGATCGTCGGGGTCACATGGTGACTGAAGGTTGCTGTTGTTTGGGAAAGCCGACCTCTACATATGTGAAGGTTTCACATTGACCTCCACAGGAGATGTTTGCTGTAGAATCCATCATTAGACCAAGTAAAGCTACTGTTTCTCTTAGCACTACTCTCCAGCAAGCTGTCTTTAGTGTCCACTCAACATCTTGCAGTAAATTGGGGTCCAAAAGTATTATGCCACTAGTGAAAATGCTTCTGTTTTGCATTATTTTCTAATTTAATGTTTGTTTGTTTTTTAATGATTCTTATTGCAAATTAATTATTGCAAGCAAAACAGTTTGTGTGAAAAGATGAAGGAATGACATTCATGTGCTTTGCTGGAAGGAAGAAAACCTGACCTTTTTTACAAAATAGTTAACATGGTCAAATGTTTTTTATTTGAATCGTGACATAAAATGAAGAATATTTTAAATCAAAATTTGTTTCAAATATTATAAAATCCTAAAACATTTGAATCTAGCTTTTTAATGTGGACTCAAACTTTTGAACCCCTTTGTACCTATGCATATTACATACATTGACTATACATATACAAATGCACATACTATACAACTATAGTACATACGTATAATAGTATGCATATACACTCACTGAGCAATTTATTAGGAACACCTGTACACCTACTTATTCATGATATTATCTAATCAACCAATATTGTGGCAGCAGTGCAATGCATAAAATCATTCAGACATGGGTTAGGAGATTCAGTTAATGTTCACATCAACCATCGGAATGGGGAAATAATGTGATCTCAGTTATTTCGACCATGGTATGATTGTTGGTGCCAGATGGACTGGTTTGCGTATTTCTGTAACTGCTGATCTCCTGGGATTTTCATGCACAACAGTCTCTAGAGTTTACTCTTAATGGTGCCAAAAACAAACAAAAAAACATCCAGTGAGTGGCAGTTCTGCAGACTGAAAAGCCTTGTTGCTGAGAGAGGTCAATGGAGAATGGCCAGACTTGTTCGAGCTGACAGAAAGGCTGCGGTAACTCGGATAATTACTCTGTACAATTGTAGTGAGCAGAATAGCATCTCATAATGCACATCACGTTGATAATTTATTGTATTAGTTAAACATGGTAAAGGTATTATGTTTACCTTATAAAATAAATCCTATCTATGTTTTATTAATTTGCAAATGGGTATCTTAGAAGCTTATATTTGTTTAATGTATTATAGTGTGAGAGACTCATATATTTGCAACATGATGAATAAAGAGAGAAGCTCTTTGAGGACGAGCTGCAAACGCTGGTCATATGATGACATCAAAGAGGCCAATTTTATGCGCTTCCTGCTTGAGGTGAGAGTCATGAAGCCATAGTAATTTCTATGTTTGTATTTGCATATAGTATACTGTCTACTGTCATAAGTCCTGTAACTTAATGTTATTGATTTTCATTGTAATGTTTGTCACTACTATATACGTTGTTTACAAATCTGGTTTAGTACTCATAAATGTGTTTTTCAGATCTACTTATTGGCAGTCCATTTATTGGCCTTTGTTTATTTTTTGTTTTGTTCATTAGTTTGTTTAATTATTTTTTTGTTTTTTTCTTGTCTTGATGATGCTTCAGGATAATGCACTGGAAATATTCTTGAAGAACAGGACTTCAGTGTTCATTGTATTCTTCAACAATGATCACGCCAATGCCTATAAAAGGTAAAGTGGGAGTGTTTCTGCTGTGAGCTTGTAAAGAAATGAGTTTTTACAGAGCAAATTGATTTCTCTCGATTTGTCCTATTTCCAGGCTTTGTGCTGTGGTCTCCTCATTAAAGGGAAGAGGCATCTCAGAGACTGTCCTTAATGTGAGGTGATTGTCAAAACGGTGAACAAAATGCCATTATCTACCAGTTCTTCCAGACAGCTGCCACTATGTTGGGAGAGACTGTGATACTTCTCTATAAAAACAGACAGTGTTTTGTTGTTTCAAAGTTTTCAGAAAAGGCAGTCTTGTATGTGTATGGTTAAAGTATTGACAGGAAGAATCTCAGTCCCCTAAACAATGTAAAGGCATTACACCGAAACTGCAGTTACTGCATCTTCAGCACTTTCTACCAATTAAAAAAGCCTCTGTAACTTTAGTCATAAGCAGCCAATACATTTCACGATTTTATAGCTGTTAATTGTCTGAAAAAGTTTTGTTAGCTTTCTTCTTATTCATTGTTTTAGATTTTGTTTTGGTTCAAACTACTACTCCTTTACTTACCATTAAAACTAAACTTAGTTTTATCATGTTTAGTTTTCCTGAATGGAATAGTTTTTCCAAATGGACTTAATATATCAGAATTGTCCTTTTTTTGAATATAGCAAAAAAACAACTGTTTTTATTCAGTATTGAGATTTTAGATTAAAACATACATGGGAAAATCTGTATTTTATTTGCTGTCAATAGTCACCGTTTCAACATTCTTTATCACCTTTTTGCTCTCTCTAGTTCATTTGAAATAGTCCTATTGTACACAAATATTCCATGTAGTCTCTCAGTTAATATGGAAATGTGCAAAATAATTAAAAAAGATGTAGAAAATGTTGTTAAAAATAGTTTACCTGCATCAGCTTCACGTCCAGAATTTGATATCATCAATAATTTTATATCATCAATAATTTTATCATACAGCAAGAAATGAGATTTGATGCATATTGTTGACAAAGTTTTGTTTAATGAAAATGCAGAAGATTCAAATGTTAAAATATTGTTAGCATTACTTATAAGGGTTGATAAAAGCCCCTTTATTGATATCTCCAGCAGGTCTTCCTTGTTCCTTATGGGAGATTTGAGGTGAGATATTAGTCTGCAGCCGCCAATTTTCTTGATTCCCCCGTGCTACTGAGTTTGGTGACATTAGCCCTGAAAAATAACTCTTACTTTGTGATCTATCAAAAAGCCTTTTCCTTTTAAAATTTTGACACTCCTCCTTACATCTCTCTAGACAAGGTGTGCACAAATCTCCCTCTCTTACCAAATATAGATTTCCCATGGTCTTTACAGAGTCTAAGTTTTTGCTGTCACCCTGTGTGTAGGCCACAGGGTTGCATTTGGTTTTTAGCTTCCTCAAGTTGGGCAGCATGTGGATGCACTCGGGTACCTCTGTGAGCATGTTATCAAAAAGGCCAAGCTCTGTCAGGTTTGTCAGAGCAACCAAGGTGGGGGGGAGACTGGTCAGATAGTTCATACCCAAGTTAAGGACCTGGAGGTTTCTCAGACTTCCTATTTCAGGCGATAAACCAGCAGAGTCTAGTTTGTTGTTACAGAGGTTGAGGTGGCACAGAGATCCCAAGCGTCCAATGCTTTCAGGCAGCTCCTCGATCTGGTTGCTGTGAAGATCTAGCCAACGGAGACCGGTGAACTGTCTGATGAAATCTGGGATTGTTTTTAACTTGTTCCGGCTCAGATCAAGTTCCTCTATGTTGCTTAATTTTAGGAGGCATTTGGGAAATGTGGTGATGCCCGCGTTGCTGAGATCAAGCCGTAGTTTTCCCTCTGGAGTTACTCGCAGAGCATTTTTAGCCATTTTCAACGTGATCTTTGTACCTTGGGCTGCGCCTGCTTTCTTCCCCTTAGCCATGGAACTGTACAGACACAGATTAATGGTTAAGCATTTCTGAGGCATCAATTTGGTTAAGTCTTAACCCGAGTCATGTAATTATTATCTCAGGACCTCATAGATTTAAACATGTACAACGTAATGATGAGATGGTTCAGTTGTTTGTTCAGGGATGGAGGTATCATGTATACCCAGAGGCAGTATTTGAGGGATGCACGGAAGAGTCAGGCCATTTGGGGAACGACTCACTCACCCAGTTCACCCTAAAGGGATCTTTTCGGATAATGCCATTCTCTAATTAAGGCTAATACCACATAACAGTGGATACAACAAGGACTGAATGCATATTGTGGGAAAGACGTATTAAAGCTGCTTGCGTTCCAGCTGATTTATCCAGGGTGGCGCTAGCAGTCTGTGTGACTGAGGATAGAGTCAAATCAGTACTTTGATAAATGACACTGGAAAGAGATTTCAACTCGCTCTCCTCATATCTGCCCATTAAAAAGGAGGAGTGGCTGCATTGTGAGCCCTTTGGCGACTCATTAATCATATTGGTAGATGGGCTAATACGGTTCATCCTGTTTCTATTAGACCTTTGTTTTTAAATCTGTTGTATACGAGAGGTGCAATTACACAGAGCTGACCATCGGGCTGATCCATCTTCATGTTGTTTGTGATTCAATGATTTTTAAACCCCCCAAACTAAAATTGGGTGGTGGTGGTGTTGTTGTGATATATGAAAATATGATACATGCAGCAGCTACATGATTTAAACCAGAAATTATTTACAGCCAAAACAATACTCGCTAATTGGCAAAACTGCTTTTAGAAATCTCACAATCAACAAACTGGGCATAGTCTTTTAGTAGCATATTTCTAATCAGGTGCCAATGATATAACAGTGATTACTAAACTTAAAACTGAAAACTAAATTAGTCAGGAGCCAAATGTTCAGTGATTGACATAAATTTAACATTATATTGTTCATCAAAACTCTCTTTTATAAAGGCTCAAGATTACATGCTATGTAAAAACCATACATTTTCCCCAACCAGCTATTGTTGCCTAGGATTCATTTCATCCTCTTTCCGGTGAATAAATATGTTTTTCTTACTCACAGTTTTTAAATGAGGTCCATACATAGAACTTGAATTGCTTGAGAATCAGGGGAGGATCTTCAGACTTGAGTCCAAAAGAAACTTTGTGTCCTGTTTAACTTTGTTGCCAAGCAACGAATGTGCAGTGTCCAGGAGTTTTATTGTCCTGTGACAGGAGCCCACACAAAAGAAAGAGGGGAAAGAAGTGTTGAAGCATTTGTGTTTGTACACTCCCTCAGATTAAATTTCCACAGTATTCTTTGAAGTATACATCAACAATTTTCAGTGTAAGAATAGTTTTAGTCCAAGATTGCCTTGAGTGAACTTTCTCTTTTGTCTCCGTTCTCTTTTCTTTTATATGGAAATAGTTGGTGGTAAGTTATTTGCATGTCATTTGGAGCAGACATTAGAACAGTTTTTCTAGTTACTGTTTTGCTGTAAAATCTTCTGCATGCATGCATATCAATTATCAGGTGTGATTCTGCATTTTGGGGTTACCTGAAGTAAGGGTAAGAGCTTGTAACCTTAGATTCAGTAATCTGTGGTAGGCAAACAAACTTCTATATAAATAATTTACTCTGATCTTGTTTATGTTCAAAACCTATAGATGGCACTATTTACTCCTTTAAGAGTGAACTATCTGCTTGAAGAAAAGCTTACCCTTATTTCCACAAGAATATGTGTATGTTTCCAAGGTTGCTTGTGTTTGATGAAAGACAGGCCCTCCTCGGTTTAAAACCATTAACAACTTTATATTCCGTAACCTGTTGCCATGCAACCAAAGAAGATTTATGATGACTAGTTTAGAATTTTGCAAATTCAATGGTGCTTGATTCTGTGATTATTAACAAGTAAACAGCTATGATAGCATTACATGTCAAATAGTATATTTTTTCTCAATTTATTCTTTTGCCATATTTATACAGAAAGACGGCAGTGACTGAGAATAATTAAATGGCAGGTAAAGTGTGTGCTTTAAATGAAGTTCACTAACATTTAATTTCTGCATTTACAGTGAACTGATAGTTTACAACAGTTATTACTGATTTAAAGTACAAGTCATGTAATTAATTAAATACGGTCAGGTCATGTGTCGATGTCCCAATATTTATGGACCTGACTGTATATTAACATTCATGAAAAAAAATTATGGAAGATTTTATAGTAAATATACATTTGTGTTGTTAGGCTTAGCTCTAAAATATTTAATCGACTTTAAAAAAAAAAATCCCTATCCATTAATCTTGAATGACTGGAAAAGGGATGGAAATTCATTAGTCACAAAGTGTGGGAACCTTCCTGATTCCAAACACCTTTAATGTAAATGCAAAACTGACTTCGTTAACCCAAAATAGTTGGATAGTTGAAAAATAGCCATTTATTTATTTATGATTTATTTTTCTATTTTGACTTGTATTCTTTTTCATAGAGGGGAGAAATAATTACTTTGAATATCTTATGCATCTGAACACACTGGCTGGACGGACACACAATGACATGATGTAATATTCTGTCTTTCCATGGATTATCGCTGATTACGAATCGCAGGTAAAATAAACAATTGCATGCTAACCTGAAGCTTTTAAATTTGAGGCGTTCTTTTGTATGCCAGATTGTGTTGATATAATGTTCTCATGACATTCTCATTCACTGCTTGTTAGAATTTGGATCTGTCCTCTCCTGCTCCATTCTGAGATTTTTCTAAACCAATGGGAGCCCAGACTGTGAAGAGAAAAGAGAAATTCATTCAGAGATACCTCGAGGTGGAAAATGATGATGGTAAAGCATCACTCTAGCGCTTACTGTTTCTGGAATTTCCTGTTATAAATTGCAGGGATGTGAACCCCTAAGTTCTGCCAATGTATGGTCTTATCTATTTAATTAAATAAATAAATAAATTCAAATGTAAAAAGAATAGTAAAATTAACAATAGAAATATTTAATAAGTAAATGTGCAAATATGTGAATTTAATAATATTTTTTAGGAATGTTAGCATTATATAGCATCTCAGGGGGGTTCTTCAGGTACAAAAAAAAGTGTGGAATTATTCTGAGAACAAAAACACTTATTTTGTGGATGTACATGGCTGTAGATTTTTCACCTCCAGCCCTAGAGGCCTACCTAAGTATTTTTTGTTTGTTTGTTTTCTTATCCAACTCTGAACTAACAAATCTAATTTAACTAACCCAATTCAGCCAACAAATACAAGGGTTGAATCAAAAACATTCCGGGGCCTGCGGGAATGGAGTAAATTATTAAATAAATGTAGACATGGAGCAGCTGCTTTCATTTGCTTAGTGAATGTCATGATTACAGGTGATTTGTCTGCACAGTGCCATTACTGCCCACACTATTCCTCAGACATCATAGTGGCCTCATACCTGGTGAGGATGGAACAGTTCTCCCAGACCTTCCTATGCCAGCAAGTAAACTACATCTGCCACGCACTTCTCAACTGTGTGGCCAGGCTCATGTACAGCATGGTCCTGCATTTACATAAGGAAAGGTAATTAATTGCAACAGAAAATGAAGTATTTATGTTTTCCTCTTCTTCTTCTTTTTTTTTTTTTTTTATAAAATTAAGCACAAAACTAGTCTGTATGACAGAACTTCTATAAATGTAAATGTTTATGAATAAGCTAGCAAGATGAAACAAGCTTCACAGTTTTGGTCTTGTTTGGGTTTTTGTGTGCTCTATTTTTGTTCACTGCAAAACTAAATTAGGGTTTAAAGATTTTAATATGTATGCAAATTAAATTATTTTGCATCAGTTGCATGCAAAACCACTCTATGTTTTTAAAGAATATCTCATTTATACACAAGAAACCAATTGATTAAAATAAAAAGCCATGCATATTTGATAGCGGTATAACGTAATACAGACATTAGGATAACGCTTGCAATGATATTTGCTTCAGTTGAGCAGCTTTCCTCCATACAGTAATATTCATAATCAGATTTGTGCCACTAACAGTATATTACTTTCATTCAATGAGGGCTTTCTTTTACTGCAAATTACATAACTTCTCCAGAGGTTTTTGTCAGTACATATAAACTCTCTTGAAATTGAAATAGCCTAATCAATCGCTTGAACATGTCTCAAATATAAGCAATTGTTCCTTAAATATGATTCATAAACACTCAAGGGGCCATTTTAGAGTTCTAGCCTGAGTTCTCAGTTGCTACTCGTGGAGCTCCCAAACTTGTGCATTAAACAAACATACATATGATAATGCATCTTTTTCATCCTTCTTTGTGTAATGACCTGTACTACGTCCAGACAAAATATACAGTAAGAAGAAAAACTCTGGGGTTAAGACCACAAATGTAAACAAACAAAATGAGCTGAACAGACAAAACAATAAAACAAAAAGAGATCTTTATAAGAGAACATCTAAATTCCCTGCAAACAAAAGTGAACAAAGACAAACAAAACACAGACAAGGGGAAAAAATGACAACAAGGGTTGTAACACTTTGTAATGTTTAATTGCTTCTTTTGCTGACTCGAACTGCATTGATAGTCTTTTCTGTCTCTTGAAAATAACATTCAGCAGTGCACCCTTGCTAGACTTTCACATTCAAAATGTTGCTGGTTTAAAACCTTTGTTGCAGGGGGATCATTTGATATTCCAAAGCGGATGTTCCACTGCATTCAGAAAAAGTGGGAATCTGCATCTAAAGACAACATGATGTCAGAGAGCTCATTCCTGAGTTTTTCTATCTCCCAGACTTCCTTGTCAACACTAACGACTTTGACTTCGGTAAGACATCAGTATAATCTCAACAACAATTGTGTCAATAGAATGGGAATGTAGTTTTTTCATGATCTGTCTCAAATACTGTAATCTGTAATTAGCTGTAAAATTTTTATAAGCCTATACAATGTGTGTTTTGATGATGCAGGTAGCATGCAGGATGGGATGCCATTAGGTGATGTGGTTTTGCCGCCATGGGCCAAAAGAGACCCACAGGAGTTTATCAGGATGCACAGGGAGGTCAGTCTCTCTTTACTAGAGATATGTCAATATGTTTTTTTTTAACTGAATTAGTAAAAAAAAGTGTGAATATCAGAAGAAGAAAAAATTGGTGCTCTACCAGATTGTCTGTCGGATTTATTCTCTATCACATGAGCACAAGTCTAACTTTACCAAGCTCAAAAAAATTAGCCATTGACTTCCCACATCACACTGTACTATTTTTCACAAGATGGACAAAAAGGGACAGTGCAGTCACATAATATATTATGTTTCATCAAAACAAGCATAGGAGTAAAAAAGTATCAGTTTCTGTGCACCATTCATATCCAGCTGAAGTTGGAAATAGCTAAATAATTTTTGGAGCTGCTTTATATTTAACATTTCTTGAGATAATAGGCACTTGTTGAGTTCATCAAAGAAGCCCCATTACTCTGTTTAACGCCATTGTAATTACAAGATAACAGGGCCAATTCAGCACAAGCACAATATCTGCACTCTCCTATAACTCTATTACTGAAGCCTGCTGGTTATTGGAATGAATGCTTTCTTTCTCACTATGTTACGCCTGCAGGCATATAAGGGCCAGGCTTTATCAGTTCCCAATCTACAGAGCAATATCTGTATCATTTCCAAATGGCAAAAAATGAGCTATTCTGTCTGCTCGTTTTCCATATGCAAATGAAGGGTAATATAGGATCTTCTACAATTTAGTGCTTAGAACTCATGTGATTATTGTTGTTATTTTAAGTGTGTTTTTTGCATTTGTATATGTTTATGTTATGTTTGGACACTTTACATGTCGCTAAAATACTTTATTTGGAATAAAATATGGGACAAAGTAACTTATTAAGATAGAATAGGAATACTAACTTTTGGAATGTAATTCTTTAAGATGTAATTGTTTGAACTGTAATCAGTACCTTGGATGGAATAATATTTCAATACTACTTGCATTACTGTGCAATATCTTTGACCTGATATTTTTAAACGCAGCTTCTCTTCTGCCTGCACTTCTACTGAAATAAAAGTTATGGCATCTCTGATAGTGTATTAGTCCCCATCCAGACCTGCTGACTGACTGAGTTTGCATTCTCTGCAGGCTCTTGAGAGTGATTACGTGAGTGCACGTCTGCATCTTTGGATTGATCTGATCGTCGGCTACAGACAGCAAGGTCCGCCTGCAGGGGAGGCCCTGAACACCTTCCACCCTTACTTCTATACTGACAAACACGATACAGAGAGCATGAATGATCCTGTCATTAAAAGCACAATACTTGGCTACATCAACAATTTTGGCCAAATGCCAAAGCAGGTATATATATTGAGTTGTATTTAAGTAAAATAAGGTTAATTTTTTTCTATTTCTTTTCAGATTATTGGCACATGTTTTCACTTGCAAATGCAGCGCTTTAGTTGAAAGATCCCATGAAATTGAAATTTTGTGTCTTTGTGAATTTTTTTAGTCTGATATTTGAAATATTCTCTCCTGTTTTGACATGATTTATTGTGATTCTGTATGTTAAATGCCATACTGACTGAAGGTTTATGTTTGCAGCTAATACAAAACACACCCTAGCCGTACATCTCACAAGAGCTCTGCTGGGAAAGAGATATCGGTATCCAGTCAGATAACCCCCTTTTTCTTTAAACTGGACAAGCGCAAGCCTTCTGCTCAGCCTATAAAAGGTACATGATGAACTGCCAAATCACAAATGTATGGAGCTCTGTGGTAGAGAACACCCTCAATTTAATCATTCATAGTCACTTTGTTATTTTATTCCATTCCTCTGTTTTTTACAAGATGGGGTCATGTCTATAGGGAGCAGTAGGAGCCGTGAGGCAGAAGTTGCTGGCTAGACTTTTCACAGGCTCATTTTCTCATCGACTCAGCTCCGGCTATTTGTTAGGCCTTTCTTGATGACACTGCCACTGAGGCTTATTTAATAATCTGAATATCCCAAAAGGATCTCTCCGGAAAATTAGATGAATCTCTTTCGCTCTCTTTCCATTTCTCTCACTCTATTGTCTCTTGCTCAATATCTCTTTCCCACATCACGTGTTACTTTATCATTCCGATCAGTAAATCCAACAAGGAAAGATTTAAAGGGCATCTTGAGAGGAATTTGCATTCGTCTCACAAGATTCGTGTAGATTCCTATTACTGTTCTACTGAGCAGCTTATCTAGGTCATTTGAAGCAATCAGAAAATAATCTGAATCAGTCTACCTGAAATTATTAAAAACACCTGGCTCAAAAAAAGTGCATAGTTGTTGTGAGCATATGCAAGATAGGTACAATAGCTATGTTAAGAATTGTTGTCACTGTACTATATGTTGATAGAGCTGATTTTCCTCTGTATTTCTTTGTAGAACTCTCGCTGGGCCCTGTAGGTCAAATTGTATGTAGCGAGAAGGAAGTGTTGGTTGTGGAAAGAAACAAACTTCTCATCCCTCCCCAGTAGAAAACATACTTTTGCTGGGGCTTTTGTTGATGAATTAACAAGGTTACAATTCTGATTGTGCTGTTTAAGTCTAATAGCTTCATTCCCTGTGTTGCAGATCTTTGGAGTGTGTGAGAGTCTATCAGACTGGGGAGATACTGTTTGTGCCGCCTGCCACAACAGTAGCACCATCATCACAGCCGGAAGCAGCACTGTGGTGTGTGTATGGGACATCTTCATCAGCAAGGACAAACTCAGACACATGACACTCAGACAGGTTAGTTAGGTTACTCTTTTATTTTTCATAAAGAGCCATGTTAATGGTTAGCAATAGGTGAGCACAGAAGGTATTGCAGATATCTACTAGGGATGGGCATTTTGAGTAATTTAGTAGTAGAGTACACAAACACATAAAAACACAAATAATCAATTACTTGAAATGTTTAATTTTAGTTCAATCTTCAACATTTGTACTTGTTTTTCTTACAAACATTTAGAACTTTTGTATAAACAACATCTAGATTTAAAAATGACAAATACACATTTGCAATTTCACATAGAAACATACATTCCTAGTCCCTTTAAACAATGGCAGAATTTTTATTTTTGTGTCAACTATTCCTTTAACAAAGTCTTGCAAAGTTTTGACAGCAAGATTTTGATGATAGAAGCAGTTTCATTGTTTCCCATGTCAGACAAAGACACAAAGGAAAGTCAAATTGCAATATTTGAGCAGTGATTTACTAGTCAAATATTTAAAGCTGAACGAGTACTTGATTAATCGATGACTCGTGCAAATCCCCAATTTCCACACAATGTAAAAGGCCTGTCATTCACAACGTTCTAAAGATCTCCTGCCCGATGCATGTTCTTGTATGGACACACACACACACGGTAACTTGTCTGGTAGCATCAGAAGCCCATAGCATGATTGTTAGTGGATCTCTGGACCGGACATGCATCCTGTGGGACCTGGAGGAGCTCAGTTACATCACACTGTTACCAGAACATTCCTCTGCCCTGTCTGCCCTGGCTATTAATGACCTGACTGTGAGTACCCTCCATCAAAAATATACATTCAAAGAAGTCACCCAGCATTTTTTCAGTCCCCAGATCTCTCTGTACAGCTCACTTACATATTTGATTTAGTTAGTGCAGTTTAGCTTATGCTGCTGTCTGTATGACACATTTATTCCTTCTCATTTTCATCACAGTTGTGGGTGGAGGTGTGAAGGAAGGGTGGGCACACCCTTCCCTTCAGACTGCTTTAATACATAAACCCCCCGTTTAAACACTCTGATACATACCTGCTACTCAAAACACCAGTAAGGGGGACATTTTTTGTTAAGAGTTGTTGATGTATGATTCCAAACTAGGGATATGAAATGTTAAATTTCTACGATTAATAGTTCATGGTTAAACACATGAACAAATTAACGCAATTAATGTATTTTGTTTTTTTTCACTTCCTGAACCTTCACTAATGTTTTCCCCACTTCCAGTGTCTAAAATTGGCAGATATATAATTTTCCTTGAGGTACACACTCAACTGGACTGCACATCCAATCACAGAAACTGATTGTGTGGAGCAGTGCATTCTTATTCATTACATGTGGCACATGTCCCATGTCCCAGGCATAAAAAGAACAGAGCAGATTTACTGTGTGGAGAATGGAGACTTCACCCACAAGTGGAGAGCCAGGTGTGTGAGAGATATGAGCAAACTGCTATATCTCTTTACATTGCCTGAAAATGCTCACTCATTGTCATCTAAACCAGTGTCAAAAGCAAAACCGAGTTAGAGAGACCCAACAGAGACTGAACGGCTGCCAAAGAAAATAATAGTTTTGAGATTTTAAACTTCAACATTCAATTTGTTTATATCTGCATTTATAGTGTCTAAATATGCATTGGCAATGTACACTTAAGTTTATCTTGCTAATAAAGCTTGATAGTAATTTAAAGTAAATATATTTATGATTATATTTTAATTGTTTTAATGTACCATGATTAATGATGAGAACTGTGTGATTCATTTTTAATCGATTCACAGCTCTATTCCAAACCTCTTTCAAATCAGTAGTATTACAGCTAAGTAGTCGATTATTTACCATAAATCTATTTATAGTCACTCCAAATGTTCGGAAAGATTGCACATTTTTATATATTAGAATATATATGTTATTCATATACAACATGCTAATATACAATAAGTTATTCATATACAAAATAATAAGAGTTAGAAAAAGTGTTAGAATGCCTTGGGTTGATGTTTAAAAGTGTCTGGCAATCTTTAGAATTGAGTGGCAAATAATTTTGTGTAAAAATAGACAAACTAAACTTTAAGTACAAAGTAAAAAGTACAGTAGCAGGAGCTGGATGTGTCAGTGTCACAAAAAAAGTGTTCAAAATGCATTTGGATACTCAAGTTACACCATCAGAGACCTATCATAGCAGAATTGCAATGATTGTATATAACTTTTGTGTGTGTGTGTGTGTGTGTGTGTATACTAGCAAAACATTTTAAAAAATGAAGAATTAAATGAGAAAACAATAGATTTATTTTTATATTTATATTTATTTTAAGTCAAATGTATTTGGATACTTTCTGGTTATCAAACTTTGTCCATAGTTAATGTGATGAACTACATGTTTGTGAACTTGATGGAAACTTAAATACATTCACCAAAAACCATCTTGGCACTTTTTGTCTAAAATTACAAAAATCATTTTTATTTATTTGTTTGGCATTAGCATTATTGTTTGCAGATGCCACATGGTTTGATATTTTGTTATCTCGTACAACACAATACATATTATTTAACTCTGGCTTAGGTGTCCAATTCTTTTTTGGGCCTCTGTAAATAGATAATTTCCTGCTGTGGAACATTATTTATTATTGTGGTACATTATCTGCTCTTCGGTCTGTCTTAGGGTGAGATAGTTTCATGCGCAGGGACCCATTTCTACCTGTGGACCATGAAGGGGCAACTGCTGACCTCCATCAACACATCCAATTGGCCTGAAGGATACATTCTGTGCTGCTGTTTCACACAGAAATACGAGTGGGATCCCCGCAATGTGATCATCACCGACTGTGCCGACGGCATCGTCAGGGTACGAGTAAATCCTCAGAACCAGCCTTTTTGGTGCTCCTTCGAAGGCTCTGACTGAAAGACCTGCCATTGCGTTTGTGTAGTGAACTTTATAATGAGACAGTTTAAATGAGAAGTCTTCTCCAAAGACTACACCTCTGTGTTTAAGCAATAAATCTATCCTGTAGTGTTTTCTGTTTAATAGTCAGGTAATATAGCTGCAAAATATTAAAATATGGTAACTGGTATATTGAAATGAGGCTCTCAGGCTTGGCTGTGGAGTCCCACAGAAACATTAATAGTTACATGTGCTCACTTTAGGTGAGGTAAGAGCAGTTATTAAATCAGAATGCTTCTTAAATTAGGCATCAGTTGGAGCCTGGACCTGAGACATCAAGGGCCGGCAGATTTGATTTATGAATATAACTTCAATTGCAGTCCTTTTTTTTTCACCTTCCTTTTTTTCATTAGCTGTGTTATTCTGTTGCAGATATGGAAGACTGAATATACGAGAGTACAATTACCTGGACATGAGGAGTGCTCAGAGTCTCAAGGGCATGTTTTGTCATCAGCTCCTGAGGTAGCAGGTAGTACTAATACACTTCACCTTAAGTGCAGATTTGAACTAGAGCATGAATATGTGCCTTTGTTCTTGGTCTACAGTTGCCTCTGGTCATAAGACTGTTATAACCATGAGCTTCCTTAATGGCTCTAATGTGAAACTCTCTCGGAATATTGGAAAATAACATACTTTTTGTCGTCATAAGAGTCGTTATTTTCTAATATACAAGTAATGTGTGAAATGAAATAGCCAGGCCAAATACTAGACATCCTTCAAAACTGCTGTGTGTAAATCACATTACATCTGTCCTTAAGTGTGATTCTTAGGCGCTCCACCGGAGGTTTGGTTTTGAGCTATCCGACGAAAAGTTCATAATGATCTACTGTTTTGTGCAATGCATTAAGGCTAGCTGTGAGGAATTATGGGGTAAAGTTATTAAACATACAGCCTGTAAACACTGAGCAATTTTGCTGATGTAGGCATGCAATTTAGAAAGCAATAATAACCAAATCCAATTTAGTACACATTGGTTACAGAACAGCGTCAGTGCGTGTAAGTATCAACATGTTCAAATTAAATTGAGGGAACTGTTTGTAACAGTGAAGGCTTTATATTAGATGTATTTCTCTCAATTTAGCAACGTGCTGACCATAAATAATCTTGCTGTCTCATATCTCACTCTTCTCTTGCTCTTGCTTTTCTTAGACGGTAGCTTGTGGAAGTGGGAAAGAAACCTGGTGCAATGTTGAGAGTTTAATCGCAATCAAGCCGGCTCACGTCAACGCTGCAAAAATAGCCCTGCAATTGCTGCACTATGTATATTGAGGTATTTACAAAAGGCCAGTCTCGGACCAAAACATTTTCTTAAATCTGGTTTAATAGATCTTCTGTTTTTTTTATCCTGGCCCATAATACTACAGTAAGTATACAGCTGGAAGTTACAGTTTTAATAATTCCTGATATTTTCACTCCTGATGAAAATATCAGGAATTATTAAAACGGTAACTTCCAGGCCTAAAAGTAAGGGAAATCAGTAAAAAAAAAAATATATAAATTATCAAATCAAATCACTTTATTGTCACACTATCATATACACAAGTGCAACAGTAGGTGGAAGTCTTGTGTGCAGTTCCGAGCAACATAGCAGTCATGACAGTGACGAGACGTATACCAATTTACAATAAACAACATATTTACACAACACAATTTACATATCAAATGTACACATAATTACACAATTATGCCCAAATCCCAATGCATTCTAGGTCCTCGTGGTGGTGTAGTGACTCTAAATCTGGGTGGCGGAGTACGAATCTCAGTTGCCTCCGTGTCTGAGACCGTCAATCTGAGCATCTTATCACTTGGCTTGTTGAGCGCATTACCGCGTAGACATAGCACTTGTGGAGGCTTCACGCTATTCTCCGCGGCATCCACGCACAACACATCACGCGCCCCACAGAGAGCGAGAACCACATTATAGCAACCACTAGGAGGTTACCCCATGTGACTCTACCCTCCCTAGCAAACGGGCCAATTTGGTTGCTTAGGAGACCTGGCTGGAGTCACTCAGCACAACCTGGATTTGAACTCACTACCCCATGGGTGGTAGTCTGCATCTTTACTCGCTGAGCTTCCCAGGCCCCGAAATCAGTACAATCTTAAAAATTTCATACAAATTTCTATAGTGAATAAACATTTTTCTAGTTATGCTCTGATCTAATGTAATTCTTTAGCTAGATATTATTCCTTCTCTCTCTCTCTCTCTCTGTGTGTGTGTGTGTGTGTGTGTGTGTGTAAAGCTTGCTTGCAAACTATCGTAAAAACATCAGTCTGTTCTTTTGAGGGTCTTAATGGATGCATTTTACACTAATAAGCATAATCATTTAAAATGATTAATTTGATAGAATGGTACCTGGGACGCAAATCAAAATCTGGCCCAGCAATCTCTTTATAAATAATAAAAAATATATATATACACTCACTGAGCACTTAGTAACACTATAGTCCTAATAAAGTGCCTGACGTGGTCTTTTGCTGTTGTAGCCCATCTGCCCAAGGTTCGACATTTTGTGCATTTTGAGATGCTATTTTGCTCACTACAATTGTAGTGATTACACAAATAGTGGTTATCAAAGTTACTGTAGCATTTCTGTCAGCTCAAACCAGTCTGGCCAGTCTCTCTGTTTTTTTATGCACGGCACTGCTGCCACACTATTGGCAGATTAGAGAATCGCATGAATAAGTAGGTGTACAGGTGTTCCTAATAAAGTGTTCAGTAAGTGTATATTTATCAAGTAATCATGAATGACTGTAAAGGTCATGGAAAAGTCATGAAAATGCATTGGTCATTTAATATTGGAACCTTTTTCTTGCGCTACAATTTGATTAGTCAGTTAGGTACCAAAGTAACAAAGTAACAAAATCTTAACTTTGCAAGCAATTTCATTTCCCATCACTGATTAGCAGTGTCTTATCTTTCCAAAGGATTTTTCTTATGAATATAAAGTTGAAGTCAGAGGTTTACATACTCCTTAGCCAAATACATTTAAACTCAGTTTTTCACAAGTCCTGACATTTAATCATAGAAAACATTCCCTGTCTTAGGTCAGTTAGGATCACTACTTTATTTTAAGAATGTGAAATGTCAGAATAATAGTAGAGAGAATTATGTATTTCAGCTTTTATTTTTTTCATCACATTCCCAGAAGAAGTTTACGTACACTTTGTATTTGGTTACATTGCTTTTAAATTGGGTCAAATGTTTTGGGTAGCCTTCCGCAAGCTTCTCACAATATCTGAAATGACTTGCCAAAACTATAGTTTGCTAATAATAAAAAATAGGTTAATGACTTCAACCTACTGTAAGTGTATGTAAACTTCTGACTTCAACTGTAAAATGCAATACAATGAAAATGTATTTTAATTTAAAAACAAAGAAGCATAAATTCCAACCCACAGCATACAACCAAAATGACTCATCAACACCATTTTATTGCTCTGCCTCAAAAGCAAAAAAAAAAAAAAAAAACACAGCTGTAAGTGAAAAGCTAATATAAAGAGATAGATACATAATTTTAATATCTGTGTGCATGGGTCTGTCCCGGCACACTTGTGATTTCAGGACACATGGCACACTGCTGGTAGGTGATGTCTGGGGCAGGGTGTATGGCTGGACCTGCGAGAGCTAGAATCTGACCATAAATCAATCATCAGTCAGCCAGCGTTTCAGTCGGCAGTAACAGTAACTGCAGCTGAATGCAGCCGCGTTCCAGCGGGGAGTCCAGTTTAAGTGCTGCCTACATATGCACTTTGCTCTCACCACTTCCAGCAGGACTGCTGACTTCAGGAGACCCACACTGGGTCTGCTGAATTACAGGGATGACGCATTCTTTCTTGGATTGTGGAAGGCTTGCTGACCTGGACCGGAAACACAACCCTGCTTATTTATTAAATGAAAGATTAAAATTAAAGCACATTTGGCAGATCAGTTTTATTGTATAGTAGGTCTTTTCCTTACTCTCTTTCTCTCACTGGACTTTCAGAAAGCCAAAGTAATGTTTATTTTATAAACACTGGTTTCCTTGAGTTTCAAAGCCATTTACTTATGTGCCATTTTGTATTTGTTATAAATTACACTGATAGTCATATTCACATTTAATGGATATGTGTACTTTATAAAGCAGCAGGATTCTGCTTACTGTAGCTGTGTTTTTTGCTGGAACCATAAGCAGCATGACTTGGTCAATATACTGTATGTTGTTACGTTGTTGTTGTTGTTTTTAAATCAAAAGATGAGTTTATTGGTTAAACCGGTAATGCTTTATTTTATGGTGTTACATATTATTAATTACCAAAGTAATATCAATAACAATACATACGTACATGCATTTCCACAAAAGAATTACAGAGAATGTACATATAGTTTATGATTATTACTCAGTTACTACTTATTTAAATACATATCAACAGAAACACTGTACAATAAAATGTGACTGTTAAACCTATCAATAAGTAATTAAATATTAATAAACTGGTTTATTAATAAACTGGTGAATAAAATGACTTACTGTGGTCCTACTATTTCTATCTTGAAATAACACTGCATTTAAAGGACTGACTCAACCCTCCCCAATCAAATAGAATGGGAGTTTCCATTGGCAATGTGCCCCAGATTGCCATTAGGGAGGGTGTTGGTTTGGAGAGCTTGCATTTTGAGCACTTATGCATTCCATGATCTAGACAATACTGGAATAAATGGCACTAAATTATGAAGTATAGGGAACCACAATGCTGTTTTAACTGTGTTAGGAATTATTATTTGATATCACAAGAAATGTTTCAAATCCCTTTATTGTGGGCCTAATGTAGGCACAGAGTAGTTTTATATACATTGAATTAAAAGAACAATATCTATTGTTTTCTAGTGTGGTAAAGGGCTTGTAAGAAAATGCTTTGTTGTTTGGTTCAGTTGTCATATAGAAAACATGTTTGTACTGTACATGCTTGTGTAAATGGTTTTTATTCACCTCCAAAAATAGGTGTGAATCCACATCATACCAAACCATGTCTTGTGATAATGCAAGAGTTTTAGCCTTTGATTTCAAGTTTAATCCAGCTTGATATTTAAAATCCAGATAGAATGTCTGTTTAACTCAATGTATACATATAATCATATTAATTGGGGAAGTCACAGGCTTCTTTAACATGTGTAGATGTGTAACATTCTCTGTTAATGGTGCCAGCATACTAGTGATTTCTTATGATTTGAATAGCTTTATTTAATTATGACCTTGAGTGACACTTCTGTTTGCATGCAGACCTATTAATAATAGCCAAGGTTTTCTGTCGTCCTTAATGAATCATGAGTGAATGTGTTCATTCTACAGAAAAAACAGCAAATATAGGTTTTCTTTGAGCCATTTGTACTTGTGGTCCACTGGCAGCATCCAGTAGTTGATGTAATGTTTTTGATAGTTGCCAGGTCTACTACCATAGAATCAACACAGCAGATGCCAATTATGTTTAAGAATATGGGTCATTGCATGCAAAGTAAAGAGTTTGCTTTAACAAAATTAAACGGACTATGGAAATGCATTAATCAAGTATACGTATAGTTGGTTTACTTATATTTTCAAAATATCGGCTTGTTTATTGGCTGGGTAACTATGTCAGCTAATTAAAAGTGAATATACAATATTTTGAATACAAAATATTTAGTTACTAATAGCAGGGATTAATAAGCTAAATATTTTTTTCATTCTGGTAACCTGTTAGAATGAAATTAAAGAATGTTTAATAATGCTCTTTTTAAAATGACTACTCTGTGCTAAGGGTAGATGATAAACCAGTTCTAGTGTTTCCAGATCTCAAGAGAAACAAGCCAAAAAATAAACAATCCAATATTTCCCCTTGTTGCAGGGTCAGCATATACAGGCATGATATAGTAGCCTGCCCTATATAAAAGAATGCATTTTAAATAAATGTCTAATTTTCATTAAATATATCCCCCAAAATAACTAAAATATTTCAAATATACAATTGACCATCTAAAATCAATACAAAAAATTGTGTTTACCAAAAATGATGACGTAAACAAACACAAGCTGGATTTCCACTGACCTATTTCTATACGCATTTAGGATATTGCATAAACCACTGGATAGAAACACCTAGATGCAAATAAAATTTTCCAAAATTTGCATAAAAACATTTACGCTTGCTTCAGACTGATGCATTTTTTATTATATAAAAAGAAATACGCCTAAAATGTGATGGAAACACTTTTACCGAAAAAACTCCAATTTAATTTATTAGGAATACAAGATGGGGATTAAAAAAAAAAATGTTAAGGGATTGGGTTTGTGTTAGGGGTTAAAGTTACAAAAAGATTAACATGGAACAAACATGGTTTTGTTTTTGGACTTGTGTGCTAGTCATGGATTGGCCATTACAAACACCATATTCGAACATAAGGTTGTTTATAAGTGTACTTGGTACCAGAGCACCTTAGGCCAAAGGTCAATGATCAACTTTATTGTTGTATCATCAGACCTCCCACCGTGTGTTTTGAACACTTGAGTAAAGAGAGGAGCAGAGCTGTCCACTGATCACCACCTGGAGGTGAGTTGGATCAGATGGCGGGGGAGGCTGCCGGACAGACCCGGCATACCTAAGCGAATTGTGAGGGTGGAGCCTTCTGTCCAGAAGATCTTTAACTACCACCTCCAAAAGAGATTTTCTCACATCCCAAGGGGGTCTGGGGACATGGAGTCGAATGGGCCCTGTTTAAAGCATCCATCATGGAAGTGGCTACTTGGAGCTGTGGCTTGAAGGTTGTTGGTCCCTGTCGTGGTGGCAACCCAAGAAACCATTGGTGGGCACCAGCACTGAAGGAAGCCGTCAGGCTGAAGAAGGATGCCTTTCAGGATTGGTTAGCCCATGGGACACCTGATTCAACTGATAGGTACCAGCAGACCAGAAGGACTGTGGTTGCGGTAGTTACAGAAGTGAAAACTTGGGTGTGGGAAGAGTTTGGGGAGGCCATGGAGAAGGATTTTTGGTCTGCCTCAAAGAGGTTCTGGAAAACTGTCAGATAGCTTAGGTGGGGGAGTCAGGGCTTTGTCCAGGCTGTAGTTAGCTGGGATGGGGAACTGTTAACCTCGCCTGGCAATGAAATCGGTTGGTGGAAGTAGCACTTTGAGGAACTTCTGTACTGGACAGACACGTCCTATGTGGAGGAGGCAGTGATGGAGAACTTGAAGGAGCTTTGGCCTATTACTCTGGCTGAGGTCACTTCAGTAGTCAAAAAGCTCTTTAAAGTGGCAAGGTGCCAAGAGTGAATGAGATTCACCCTGAGATGCTGAAGGCCCTGGATGTTGTTGGGCTGTCATGGCTGACATGCCTAGGAAGGCATCCAGAAGGTGTCCTGACCAGATGCCCAAACCACCTCAGCTGGCTCCTTTCAACACAGAGGAGCATTGCTTGGATGTCTGGAACAGTGCTTAGGGATTGGCAAATGGGTGTGGTGGTTCCCATTTTTAAAAAGGGGGACTGGAGGTTGTGTTTTAATTATTGAGGATAACACTTCTCAGTCTACCTGGGAAAATCTAGGCCATGGTGCTGGAAAGAAGACCTTGACCAATAGTTGAACCTTGGCTAAAGGTGGAGCAATGCATATTCCATCCTGGTCGTGGAACAGTGGATCAGCTCTTTACCCTGGCAAGGATCTTAGAGCAGGCATGGGAGTTTGCTTATCCAGTCTACATGTGTTTTATGGACTTGGAGAAGGCTTTTGACCACATCCTCTGGTGTGTCTTGTGGGGGATGCTAAGGGAGTATAGAATACCGGGGCTGTTAATGCGTGCATGTGTCTAGTCCCAGTATAACCGTGCGAGAGCTGTGTCCGCATTCTCAGCAGTAAGTCAAGCTTGTTCCCAGTGGGATTTGTACTCCGCCAAGGCTGTCCCTCGTCACCTATCTTGTTTGTGATATTCATGAACTGGATTTCAAGGTGCAGTTTAAGTATCTTGGGGTCTTGATCGCAAGTTAGTGTAAACTGGAGCATGAGATTGATCAGCGGATCGGTGCAGTCAGTTGTACCGGACCATGGTGGTGAAGAGGGAGTGGAGTCTGTGGGCAAAGCTTTCAATTTACCACTCGACCCATCACCAGCTTTGGGATGTGACCGAAAGAATTAGATCGCGGATACAAGCGGACGAAATTAGCTTTCTTCGTACAAAAAAGTGGCTGGGCTCACCCTAAGAGATCTGGGAGAGGCTCGGAGTAGAACTACTGCTGGATGCCTTCCTAGGGAGGTGTTCTGGGCATTTCCAACTTGGAAGAGACCCCAGGGAAGATCTAGAACATGCTGGAGAGATTATATCTCTCAGCTGGCCTGGGAACACCTTGGGATCCCCCAGGAAGAGCTGGAGAATGTGGCTGGGGAAAAGGACAGATGGGCTGTCCTGCTGAGTCTGCTGCCACTGCGACCCAGATGAGTGGAAGAAAATGGATGGATGGAACAAATTCCACATCTGGACAAGAGGGAAGCTTCTCTCATTGGTGGATGTATAAAGGGGCAGTCATTCTATACTCCCTGCTTCATTCACTCCCGTTCAAATGGATCTGAACACGGGTGACCAGAAATGCAAGCTCATGCGAAGAAATTTAATATGATGCTGCATACCAAAGTTCAAGCTTAATGAATTCTGAACTGCGAACTCTGGATGCATGGCCAACAGAAGATAGAAATATCACACACTGATCTATCCAAAGGATACATATTTCAAAGATGCATGTTTTTGTTGCATGAAAGTGAGTAGACAGTATTTTCTAACATTTTTAATATGATATTATCTTGAAATAGTTTGTACGAATGAACTCATTTGCCACCTCGTACTATTGTGGCAAATTCTCATGAGATTGTGTTGATTTAAACTCATTTTGGCCAGCAAAGCTTTATCCATTTAATTCACTTGTTAACAGTCAGTGTAAGAATGTGCATACAAAAGCATTGATTGAAAATCTGGGATATTTTTAATTTAAACATGGAAAGGAAATTAAGAACTTGTTACAATTTTTAAACATTTAAAACTAAGAAGTTCTGACATTCATGTACATTTTCCAACTAAACCCAAATTGTTATGCAAATATAATTTGTAATGGAAAAAAATATTTGAAAATAATGCAAAATAGAAGCATTTTCACTTGTTGTTTCAGACTTTTGGATCCCATTCGAAGCTCTTAGGACTGAGCTGTTAAAACCTTTAGGTGTTCCTCTCTTTAGCTATCCAGATGTGTTGTGTAAGACTGTGTGCTTAGAGACTCATTGGCACAGGAGTGGGGCTGAGTCTAGTTCTTTCAAACAGGCAGACAGCAGGGGAAAAAACGCAGATACGAGCTGTGATTACTGGGAGCTCCCACCAGGCCATGCTCCACTTGCCTCTCTGGGGAAGAGGGCTAATTGTAGCTCCCCTCTGCCTTCTCCTAATAGCCATCATTAAGCAGCATGAATAATCCAGCGGTGGGGGCAGGGCCATAAAGAAAACGGGGATGGGAATCTGAGATCTATAAGGGTATATCTCCACTTTGCTCTGGTGTGTATAGTGAGATGTACATTGGTGTAATATTCTTGCTCTCATAATGAGGAAAATAAAGAAATATTCATGTCTTCACTTGTATTGTCTAAATCCACTGCAGTAAGATGCAGTTTTTTTTATTTAACTGAGCTTCCATAACTGAAAATTCCAAGCAACTCTTTTGTTTGGGTCCAGAAAGACCGGGAGAGTGGATATACAGTACATCCCCTTTTGCTAATATACATTATCATTGCCAAACAGGCTTTTTTCCACACTAAACTAATCCAGTTTTTTTGAAATAGCATATTATCTGGAAAGAGCGCCACCTATATGTAAGTACTATTCTTTTACAGTAGATATACAAAAACATTGTATCTGTTTGAAACAAATAGTGAAGCATGCTTTATATTCAAAATGTTTTATTTCAGAATATAAATGTCTGCCTGGTGGATGAAAAATGAGAAAATAAATACCATAGATTTCCATTGAAAAGGTCCCCAAACATATCTAAAAATCTGGATGTCCAGACTTGTTGATGGTCTCTTTTGTACCATCTAGAAACAAGTTAGTAATGATTTAGCAACCACATAGCAACATGCTAGTGATCACCCTAAACACCCTGACATTGCGTAAATATAAACAAGTATCATCCAAATTTCTAATTCATCTAATTCACTAATTCATTTGGAGAATCCAAATTTTGATTTGGTTTGGTTTAATCTACAAGATTAAGATTAGTTATTAAAGATTGGTTAGATTGGAGGGTTAAAGTATTAGCTCACCCGAACATGAAAATTCTGATATTATTTGCTCACCCTCATGCTGTTCCAAACCTGTATGCTGTTTTTGTTTTTTACTGTGTAAAACAAAACTTCTCACAGCAATGACAGTTTATTGTGACCATGACTGTCAGGCTTAAAAAATTACAAAATAAGCACCATAAAAGTAACACATATGACCTGTGTGCTATAATCCAATTCTGCTGAAGCTATACAATAGTTTTGAGAGGAAAAGACTAATTTAGGTCATTTTTGACAGAAAATCTCTCCTTATATGGAAAAGAGTTGTGTAGGTATGTTTTAAATGCTTATTTTGTGTTTCACAGAAAAAATAACAGCTTAAGGCTTTTGAATTACATGAGGGTTAGTAAATAATGTCAGAATTTTCCTTTTTAGGGGTAAACGATTCCTTTACAAGTTTCAACTCTGTGGGAAAAATGAAAGGTTTTATTAGTAGCTTCTTTATATTTAGTTGAGAGTGTTATTCAAAACAACAGAATTAAGAGCAGATGAATTTGCTCTCCTTTTGATGGCTTCTCACTAGTTTGTGGTACACTCTGTTGTGGATCTCTCTCTCTCTCTCTCTCTCTCTCTCTCTCGTTCGCTCTCTCACTCTTTCTCTCTCTCTTGAGAATAGCTAACATTTTCTTTGTTCTGGGTTTTATACTTGTAGTATCTGCACATAGTGCCATACAAAATAGCAAAGCAGCCTCTCTCTAAGCAGATCTAGGACAAATGAGGAAATGCTAAACTACTGCAGCCCGGGCACTCCTGCAGAGTAAAAACAAACTAGGACAGTAGAAGGTCACCGTAAGTACAGATGAGACCAGAGAGGCAGGCTTTGATGGAGAGCATAGCTGTGTGTTTATGTTTGACGCAAATGTTTCAGAGCTTGGGGCGAAAAGGAAACTTGATTTCCCTCGCCCACTCTCACCCCCTGTCCTTCTTGAGTACTGAGGAGGCCTCTCTACCATCTTCACATTGCATCTGCTCATTAATATGCACTGTGGCCACAATGAAGGAGGGGAGAGTTGCTCTCTTTAACCTTTGTGCATGCGGCTAATTGTGCTAAGTAGAGGGGCTTAATTGACTGGAAAATAATCACCATATATCTCATAGAGAGAAGTAAATGACCTTCTCAAAAGACAATAGTCATCTCAATTTTAATACATCGGTGATTTTATGATATTAAATGTCAAACCATTTGGGCTTCTCTGAATAATTAAATCAAATAAATTATAGCACCTAGGCAGAACCATCTTGTAGCATAACCCAATTATAATGCACTGTAAAGCTAATTATTAAGCATGATTACAATTAGTGTGATTTTAATAAATGTAACCATTAAAGAGTTCATCACAGTCACTGGCTCTTAGCTGTGTGTGGGAGAAATGGAGAGAGAGATCGAGAGAGACAGATTTTTAAACTCAAGAATGGACAGTGGGAGAGGATGGGAGGAACTGAATAGTCATGATGTGCTCTTATCATATCAGTGGCTTTGTATGTGTGCTTATAATAGTTGTAGCACTAATCTCAGCTTGTCCAATCCTATGTAGATACTGATGTTTTATCTGTCCATTCTTGAGTTTAAAAATATGTTTAACACTCAGGGACCCAGAAGAAGCAGAATTGCACCATTTGAAATATATAATATTCATTAAATATGGGTGAAAACCACACACAACAATAGCTGACACTGAACAGAATCACAACAACACATTTGCATATTAGCTGTCAGAGCTTGCTAAAGTCACACAAAAAGGTTATGACTTATTGACAATTGCTGACACTTTTGGAACAAATTAAAAAGTAACTATTTGACCTTTTAAATATTTTTTCTTTCTTATTTCCACACATGTTACCTGATTGCAAAAATTATTAGATACCCTAAAAGTATTAATTTTCTTATATTTGCAAAAATCCAACACTGGGCATTAGTAGTCAAACTACTACAAAGTAGTCTGTGTTCACACAATGAAGCCTATTCAGTAAATAATAGATTAACAATTATCTATTATTTTCTGTACTGTTCTGTCATTAAAAAAATTGCATTTTAAAGATTTCTTTTTCTTCATCAATAATAATGCTTGGGTCTTCAAGAGTTAAATGTTCTTCAATGTGCTGCAGTGTATTTATAATGACTGCCCATAAATGCTGACATTAATCACTGCACTCCTTTGCTCATATCGTCCTCAACAGGAGTAATCTTTATTTCAACCTAGCAAAAAATACAATTGTTGCATACTTTTCAAAATTGCATATTTTGTTTACAAATTATGCCCGTTTAGGGTTAAATCCAGCAGTAATGCATCCCTCAGTCGTTAAGGAAAAGAAGATCTCAAATTTATAGGTACAATGATAGATGTGCCCAAATACAGTGGGGTTCATAGGTCTAAAAAGCCCACTAGTGAAAAGTGATTCTAATTTGCATTTTTCTTATTCATATTTCTTTTCATTAAAAGCATTTATTATCAGTGTAACAATGTAAGTGAAAACCTAACATTTCTTAGTATTTGGTATTTCGCCATTTTGCTTTAATGATAGCATGCACTTGATCTGACATAGACTTCACATGTTCGTTGAAAACCAGATATCACAGCATGATTTGAGAATGTTCCAAAGAGCATCTTGTGTGCTTCAATTGAAGAAGGAAACATGGTTAATGTAACAAATTTGCTTAATTGATAACCCTAACCCTAAAAATAGTGCAGAATCTTAAATATTTCTCATTCATTTTACATAAAAATTTTGAAGCCCATGGTAGATGCTACTGTTGTATAACAGACTTTATACTAGTAATAATAGTATAGACCATTTCAAGAATGTAAAACAAAATAAAGGAATTAGAACAGTCCAAACGCATTTCCGGATCCTTTCAACAAAGTCTCTTTTTCAAGGAAAGTCAGTCCACTCAGTGTCAGTCTTTGGAACACTCTTGGGCATGGTGGGCAGCTATTTTTGTAAACAAGCGCCATGAAATTGCAGCTCCTATCCGATCTATTTAAATCCAGATCCAGACTGAAATCTCAAGATTACGATAAAAGAACATATTTCAAATAAGAAGTAAAATCTGACAACACTGTGTATTGGGGTTAGCAAGAGAAGGACAGGTGTTCAGGTGACCCCCGTCATGTGCCGCCAAATGGGAAAAAGTGTGGCTGACGATGATCCACGGGAGGGGCGTGAGATTCCGTCACAACTGGTAGAATAAATTCTGCGTCTTTAAAAAAAAAAATGTCACCATCTTGTATAGCTAATGTGCATGTGCGATCTCGCGTTGATTGACAGGCTATTTCAGTATCTAAAAGGTGATTGGCTATTTTACCTCTAAAGGCGGGACTTCCTTTCTACATCCGTTGACCGTTGGCTGCTGTTGGGCGTTCCAATTTCTCCCATTAATTTTAATAGAATGGCCTGTCTCTGCTAATTAGTCTCTGTTTTGACAAGCAGGAAATGTTCATGGAACAATGACATCACTTGACGTCACCAAATAACAGTCTTAACTCTTAAAAATACATATTTATACTTGCTTCTCGACAAAGAGTATTTGGGCATATACAGTTCCTGTGCTGTGTGTTTGGGACTCAAGCTGTGCACATCCAGCAGACTCTGTATTCAGCTCAGGCTTTGGTTTAAACAGCTCCAGCTCTGCGTATGTCAGTCTGTCCTCTGCCACCCTTTGCTTGAGGACAACAAGAGAACATGGTGTTTCAAATATTTGAGAGACTACAGTATGTGGTCAGAGGTCTGAAAAGGGAATTTTGGGATTCGCTGGAGAATGTGGGTCAGAAAAACATGAAATTATAAGTATAAGTATGTCTCAATGTTTCTGGTCATCTGATTAAAAGATAATTCAGGATGACTTAGATGTTCAAAGCTAAAGAGAATGCAGACATATTAATGTCCTCAGATCCCCTATGCATTCATGATACGGTAGGCAAATCACATTCAAAGTACAGGAATTTGTATGCAAGTCAAGTCAAGTGGTTTTTATTGTCGTTTCAGCCATATACAGTTAGTACAGTACACAGCGAAACGAGACAGTGTTCCTCCAGGAACATGGTGCTACATAAAACAACAAAGGACAAGCCCAGAACCACATGAGACTACATAGACTAAATAAAATACCTATATAAAAGCACTTGTCATCAGAGCCAGTACAGCAGCTCAGGGGCAGTTTGACCAACCAGATTACAACCGGATATCATGACAGAACGCTGTATCATAAAATGTTCTCTCAGATTTCCTTCTTTCTTTTTCTTTCTTTCTTTTCATCTTTTATGCCTTTCTGTAATGATTTCCCTGGAAACTAATCTAATAAGAATCAAGCATGTTAAATAAATAATTATGCTTTAGAAAGAAGCAATAATAGTAAATAAAATTATAAGAACCATAAATGGAGGAAGGTATAGTAATAACATAAAGCTCTATCTACATTATTTCCCTCTTGCGTGCTTCTAGCCTGTGATAATTCAATTGAGAGGTAAGAAAACGCATTGTTAGATGCAAATATTGTAAAATAGTGAATAAAATGATTACACATACAAAATTCATTATAAAGAAAGTAGATTAGCCAGATATACATTTAGGACAATGATGAAACAATATCAACATCGTTTAATCTGTTTAAAATGTAAAGTAATTTTTTAGCAAGAAAGTAAATATGCAGAATGAGTCAAATAAGAGTCGAGCTTTCATACCATTTGTGTCTTTGTAGGTTGTGCCTTTAAATGTTTGGATCTGCGTGGTTTCCCTGGTAGAGGTACTAGGCAAAAAAAAAAAAAAAAAAGAAAGAAAAAAAAAAGATAATAACACAAAACTAAGAAAGGAAACAATATTCTTTCAAGACTTCACACATCAACATTTTAGTAACACAATCTGTGGATTTAATGTAGCTTTTGAAAGGGGTCCAGTTGGTTACCTTTAGCTGGTATCTTTGGTGGTGGCTGTGGTTCAGTGATCTCTCTGAGCTGTGGTTTGTGTCTTTTCTCCTTTCTGTGCATTCCTGGAGAGGAGCTGGACACACTGGTTACGGTTTCTCCTGAGCTGGATATGTAAAACTTAAAGATATTAGATTAGAATCAGTTTGAAAAATAAAATAAAAAATATGCATACCATTAAAACATTTATAAAGCATATTACATTACCTATTTTCTGGGCACTTCACCAGGTTATAACTGGCTAGAAGGAGATAGAATTGAACAAGCATAAAAAATAAATATATTTTTTTAAATCAATAATTACTATGATGATATTAAAGTATTATTAAGTGAATGTTTTGGTTTCTAGGACGAAAGCTCATCACCTCGTAGTCTTCGTTTGTGCAGTAGGTGCTGACATGTGATAGTCATGGCAAAGACAAGCATACAGACTAGCCCAATGGAGCAGATGAGCACAGCACAGAGGTACAAATCTGAGAGAGGGATAAGCAAGACATTTAAAGTATATTCTGTAAAAAAAAAAAAAACAGCTGTAATCTGTTTGTAGAGATATTTGTTATTTTCTCTTTTAGCAGTCTTAAAGGGTTAGTTCACCCAAAGATTAACATTTTATCACCCTCATGCGATCCAAGATGTGTATGACACATAATTTTTTTTTTAAGAAGTATATCTCAACTTTGTCACTTCAGAAGACATTGATTAAACAACTAGACTCTTATGGATAACTTTTATGCTGACTTGATCTCCTTTTTGGAGCTTCAAAGGACTGATCACCATTCACTTGCATTGTATGGACCTACAGATATGAGCTCTTCCAAAAATCTTAATTTGTGTTCAGCAGAAGAAAGAGAGTCATACACATCTGGGATGGCATAAGGTTGAGTAAATGATGAGAGAATTTTTGGATGAACTATCCCTTTGAATAAGTACATTTAGGTGTTTGAACAAGTTGAATATAAAACTATTTTTTAATAGGATACAGTTAGGCAGGCCGGTAACCACAAATAACTTTGAGGGTGACAAGTCCCCTCCAATAATCAGATATGGCCAGATTGTCCTCCCTCAATTATTAATAACCTTGTTACTTTTCTGCTATCGTTCATTATGCACCGCTGTCTAATTTTCATTAAGTTGTTGCAGAAATAACAATGGTTTAAAAAAAGTGTAATTTTTACCTTGCTCAGTAGTCTAAACCTGTTTGTCACTGTCATTTGAGATAGTCAATCAAATAGATGAAAATGCAATATTTGACCACTGTTTTATGATTTAAATGTTGTACCGACCAACATTAATTTTCAAGGTGCAAACTATTCACATTTGACAAAATTCGCTGTTTCAAATTAAAAATACGTCATGTACATTACATGTTGTTGTGAATTAACATTGTAAACATTAACGGAGCAGTTTTCAGTATATCAGGCTTAAGACAAAGAGCAAACGTGTGTATACTGTAAAGGAATTGAATAAATGTGGTAATCTGAAAGATTCTATTGACATTGTCTAAGAAAATGAGCTACAGTATAAAACACAAGTAGAGCGTTATCATCCTCAGATTAAAACTAGGACATAGTGAGACCTGTGACTTGTGGCATATATTGTGCTTTTAGGTTTTGGCAAGGACAGTGTTATATACTCTTAAATGCAAAAATTATTATGTAATAATTTACAATCAATTTAATATTTTCTAAATAATTTGTTTAATTAATTCATAATTTTGTACAGCATCTACTAAGTGTCTTCATTTAAAAGAAACCATTTTATTTTGAGGATGAGCCACCATTTAAAGGTGTAGTTTACCTAAATATGGAAAATGCACTTTTCCTCACTCATTTCATCACCCTTATGTTGTTCAAAACCCATATGCTGGGTTTTTTCTTGGAACATAAAAATATATATTTTAAGCAGCTCTATTCCATAGAATAACAGTTTATGGAGCAGGAGCTCTCAATATGAATTGTTTTTGTATGGAAAAGAGCAGCATTAGGATTCTTGAAGATTATGTTAAGATTCTCATAGGGGTCAAACTTGAGGGTAGTAAATAATTTCGTGTATTTTCTTTTTGCTAACCAGCTAACTCAGTCATGTCATTTTTCAGATATATCAATGATGAAAATAAATTCTAATTATGTTCATCTTTTCTTTGAGACAGCACAAAAAAGAAATGAAAGATGACTAAAACAGAAACATTTCTAGCAATGCAGAGACAGTGTTTCTCTTGTACTGTGTGAACTTAAAAAAAACGTGTATCTTTTAAAACCAAAAATTATAAAATGTTGTGCCTCGAATTTGAAGCCTTCATTCAGAAAACGATTCCACTCAGTGCTTTAAATATATTAAAGGAATTAAGAGGCTCATTACACCTGCGACCCCCCCACCCCCAAAATGGTTTGATTCCCCCAAATGTTCAAGACATGGTTACGGCCTTGCTGTTAGGTCAAAGCCATATTCTTTATATATTAACCCTTTCTCTTATTTTGTTATAATGTAGTGAGTATTTTGCAAAGTGTCAGAGCTGAGGGAAGAATCTGTATTCCAATAAATGCTTGAGCAGAGGGAAGTATATCAAACACCGAGAACGCACTTGATTTACATTTGGTTGAATTTGGTTTCAGCCAAGAGCTGTCTAACACTCTAATCTATGATCGAAAGCAGCACACAAAAATGTGTCTTTATCAGTGACAGAGACCACAGTGAACAACATGTTGACTAGGTTTATTAAAATATAAAATATAGGGGTAAGAGCATACCTTCAAACATGCGCCATATGTCATCAGTTTTTCCTGCGATTGGTATATGATGTACTGAAAAACATTAAGAGAGACATAAGTAAAATTATAATTTTTTTGTCTTTAAAAATAAAATAAAAAAAATGAATCCATTAATAATAGATTTCATGAGTGCTTAAATCAGTGTGCATTGGCCAGCATATTTTCACTGATATTCCTATTCACTTGTTTTCAAGGTGTCTTACTGTGGAAATGGATAACAACATGTTACTGTCAATTGTTGTTGCATTTCTTAAAAAAATAAAGAAAATGTCCACCATAGAGAACATGTCAGCCTCTTTGTTTCTGAATATATATTTTTTATTGGGCTAGATAAAGTTACGGCAATTTTAAATGTGGCATACAAACAATTACTATCATTAATTTAGTTGTACCATACAATTATACTGTCACTAAGATGTAAACTAATTTAGCTAGTTTTACAGTTATTTAAAATACAGCAAATTATTTCTTACCATAAGTTACTGTTGATTTATAACAAACTATTTACAAGTCCTTTGAGGTCAACGTCATACTCATCTGTTTTATTTGCAATGGGCATACTGGTTTTAGATTCTTGTGGATTTTGTATAGTTGTATATGTAAAAAATGCACATATACTGATGGAATCATAATGGAAATATTTCTAATGCTTATATGTTTATATTGCATTTTTTCAAGCAACGTTTGAGTAAAAAAAAAAAAAAAAAGTAAAAAAAATATAAAAGAATAACACATTGTTGCATTTTGGCTCATGGCTCGGCTTGGTCATCTTGTATTCTGTGCAGATTTGGTGCAGGGTTTTGCTTGATGAGGATTCAATAAGACCAGGCAAGGATATTTAGTGCAAGAGGAAGTTGTGTTAAAGGCCTCTAAAAATACTTAACCTTTGACCCTGAGAAATGGGGCTTTAATATAGCAACATCACAGAATGGTTAATAAACCAATATTAATGCAATACAGCAGCTTTACGAAAGCAATGAACAGATCGGCTTTTACATGTTTAAATAGTGGTGTTATTCCACTATTAACAACTGTTATTTTAGTTATCTGGGAAACAAAACTCTAAAAATAAAACTCTATCTGGGAAACCAAAATGTATAGAAAAGCTAAAATTACTGCATTTTCTTTCTCTCTCTCTCTCTCTCTCTCTCTTCTTTTTATATCTATCTTCTTTGTTTTTTTTGTCAAAACACCAGATTTGTTCCATCAAAGCCTACAGCATCTGACCCGGTTTTTAACCAGGCTGCAAAGCATTGTTGTGTTTTTTAAACATGGATGAGGGTAATTGCTTGCAGATGTTGAAGTCACTTTTGTACATAATTATTTTGAAAGCTAATTCAGAATTATATTTAGTAGATTTAAATAAGCTGGATAAAACATAAATCAAAAATAGGTTTTTACTTATAGTATAAAGGTGAAATACAGTGTGTAATATCAGCACCACTAGCATCACCAAACAGAATTTCAAGCAATAGTGATTGTTTTCAAACCGCCCCAAACTCTTACCATTGGTTGAGCTGATGTTGCTGTATCAGGCTGGTTTTGAAAGCACCACAGAGCCACAGTGTTTACACTTTTTGGACAGAATCAATCTAAAGTCTTAATTATAATTGTCTCTGCATATTAAGCTGGAATAGGAGAATGTATTATAACATCGGAAAAAAAACAAATACACACACAGCTTTAAAGATCACACAAATGACCAACGTTCATTGTATTTTAAATGACTAGAGCAGTAAAAAGCACAATAGCTGCATTTACTCCTACAGAAGCCTTAATCAACATATTGTATTTTTTTGGCTTCCAGCACATTTTATCGCCCTTCTCACCGTATTCTGGGACCTTATGGAACAAGCTCATGTGCACTTCAGTAGCGCTGTCTCTGCCTTAGATGACAACAAGAGCAGCTTCACTATGAGACTTTGGCTCCACCAAACCAGGTATTCAGTTACACATCTGATCTGCATTTTCAGTTTGAAGTCTAAGCCATGCTATAAAACCCATGCAAAACTGAAGGCTTCAGCACATTTTATGATTTACAGTATGTCTACAGAAACACTGCGCAATAGCCCTTTCTCACAGCACACACTAAATTTGAAGGGAATATCAAACAGGTGGGGATTGAGAGAGGAATAGTGTATATTTGAGTGTCGCTTTTGTTATGGAAAGCATTGAAGTCATTTGCTGGCTAACCTCGAGCTGTAGAGAAAGCTGAAGTGGCTAACCCTGCTCTTTGATCTTGCTTTGGTCTGTATTGACATTGTTTTGTTGTATTTTTTACAAGACAAATTCCCCAGTCTGGGTAGACCTATGGCCTCCATTTCCTTCCTTATTGCTTCTCGCATGTTTACTCTCGCTCTCTCCAGGATTTTCTTAGCTTTTTTGTCACAGAGTTGGATAAACTGGGGTGTCTTGGTTGTCTAACCTCTAAAGTAATGTTCAGTTATATCCCTTAAAGCCACTGTCTTTTATCTAAAAGATATTTGTTAATGTTTTTCATCAAATAAATTACTACCCCTAGATACACTATACGGAATGGTTCTGAAAAATTATTTACTACACATTCATTTGCCATCAGACCCCTTTAGACTCTCTTGTCTGTGAAGTATCAGAAATTCTGACATTTATGAAAAGGCACGTTTTTGTTATGTTTTGTTTTTTTTCTCTCAGGTAACAGCCCTCTACATCAATCACTTGAATATGCAATCAAATTTTGCACTATGCAATTAAAATAAGTCTGTTATTAGCTGCTGGCTAGTAAATGTTCAGATTTCACTTGTGATTGAGTTGTGTAGTGGTGAAAAAGAACTTAAGCACAGCAAACTTTTTACTAAATAAGTTACCAAATATGAAGCTGGATTCAGCCTCCACTTTATAAAGCTGTTCAACTTTTAGTCCAAAAACCCACAAAGAATTTGCCATGGGTTCCTTCATTATTTTCCAATGGGTTTTTATTTTGAACTTATGAATAAAATAAGGTCTTTGGTAAACATTACTTGATGATACATGGACATTTTGTTCTGAAACATAAATTACACACAGTCATACTGCAAACAGTAATTTTGAAGCCGTATTGAATGACATATCTTTTTTTTTTTAACGCATGGTGGCTTCAAAATTCCCATTTGAGGTATGACTGTGTGTAATTTATGTTGTAGAACAAAACTTCCATGTATCATCAAGCAATGTTTAACATGTTTAATGTTTAAGACCTTATTTTACACATAAGTTCAAAAACCCCATTATAAAAACCCATATGAAAATCCAGAGTGAACCCATGCAAATTAGACTTCCGGGTTCACCTACAAATTGACGTCATGGCTGAACAGCTCTCTTGCCTGTTGTGTCTCAAGAGCATGTACCCTGAAAGAAATATAACTTCTTTGGATCCAGGGCGGGTCCTGAGTTGTAGTGATTCACAGTGTCATCATCGCTTAAATTGACCAATGATATTCAAGAATTCAGAATTCCAGATAGAGCTGCCTTAAAGAGACAGTAGGCCTACCATTTTAGCTCATTATACATTTCAATGTAAATACTTGTAAATCATACAAGTGCATATAAACAAACATGTAACAAACATGTGTAAATATAAATATTTAAAAGGACAAAAATAAATTATGGAATACACTGTAAAAAAACACTGTAAATATTGAAGAATTTGACAAATAGGCTCTTGCAGCATCTATGCAGGGGAGTGGTAAAAACCTGTGCAACCTGTGCTGTGTTTTCACATGGTATTTTTTTTATATAGTATCGCTTAAAAAAATTAGAATACAGTTATTAAATTATTGTTATATATTGAATTGTATTTATTAGGTTCTAACCTTGTATTATTAAGCTTGTATTATTATTATTATTATTATAAAGGCAATTTCATGACATCATGTAAATTGAAAGAATGTGAAATTTTAACTTTTTTAAAAAAGCTAAAATGCGATTAAAGTGATGCAAAAGCGAAATATGAAATAAAATGTACACTCTTGCATACTACATTGCCTGAAGTCATACATATGAATAATATATACACTGGCCAAAAGTTTGGAATAATGTACAGATTTAGCTGTTTTGGAAAGAAATTGGTTCTTTAATTCACCAAAGTGGCATTCAAATGATCACAAAGGACATTACTGATGTAAAAAACAGCTCCATCGCTATTTGAAAAAAGTAATTCTTGATCAAATCTAGACAGGACTCAATTCCAGCAGGCATCACTGCAACACCTTATCCTTGAGTAATCATGATAAATTGCTAATTTGATACTAGAAAATCACTTGCCATTATATCAAACACAGTTGAAATCTATTTGGTTTGTTAAATGAAGCTTAACATTGTATTTGTGTTTGTTTTTGAGTTGCCACAGTATGTAATAGACTGGCATGTCATAAGGTCAATATTAGGTCAAAAATGGCAATAAAGAAACCGCTTTCTCTAGAAACTTGTCAGTCAATCACTGTTTTGAGGAATAAATGCTATACAATGCTTGAAATTGACAAAAAACTGAAGATGTCATACAAAGGTGCACACTACAGTCTTCAAAGACAAAGAACAACTGGCTCTGACAAGGAAGAAAGAGATGAACTAAACAAGAGATAAGTACATCAAAGTCTCTAGTTTGAGAAAAAGATGCCTTGCATGTCCTCAGCTGACAGCTTCATTGAATTGTACCAGCTCAACACCAGTTTCATGTACAACAGTAAAGAGAATAATCAGGGGTGTAGGACTTATGGGAATAATTGCAAAGAAAAAGCCACTTTTGAAACAGAAAAACAAAAAGAAAAGGTTAGAATGGGCAAAGAAACATGGACATTAGACAACAGATAATTGGAAAATTGTGTTATGGATCTCAACCCCCATTGAGTTTTTGTGGGATCAGCTAGACTGTAAAGTGCGTGAGAAGTGCCCGACAAGACAGCCACATCTCTGACAAATGCAACAGGAAGTGTGGGGTGAAATGTCACCTGAGAATCTGGACAAATTGACAGCTAGAATGCCAAGGATATGCAAAGCTGTTATTGCTGCACATGGAAGATTTTTTTTTTTATGAGAACGCTTTGAAGTAGTTTAAGATATTCTGAAAAAAATAAAGAATTTTAATAGTAATTTTTCACGTTATTAATGTCCTGACTACATAGTGATCAGTTGAATGGCACTCTGGTGAATAAAGTACCAATTTATTTCCATAAGAGCAAAATCTGTACATTATCCAAAACCTTTGTCTGCCAGTGTATATGTGAAGATGGTCTCTTCTGCTTACTTAATATCTTTTTCAGTTTTTAGTTACACTTACATGCCAAAAGTCTTGTGAGTAAAAAATAAAATTTACTAGCCAATGGCGATTCTTTCTCCAATGTGTCCGTAGAGGGTGGGGTAATATGGAGTAACCCTGAGAAAACTAAAAAAAAAATCCCATGTATTCTATGTGCAAGGAAAGTATTTTAATACATATTTTTGCACAATGTTTTTTTAAACTAAACTTTTAAAAGATTAACATTTTCATCACCACGGACAACCTTATTTGTCAATGACCCCACGACTTTTAAAACTTTTGACAGATTTAGAGAAAAAAATGATATCAGTTTTTTTTATTTAGTTTCTAAAACATCAATTCTTAAAAACAAAATCAAGATGCAATGACTATTTATAGTAAATAACACAAAATCAGAGTAGGCCCTTTTTGAACTCTAAAAGCCGCAAATCTTCTTTGAGTGGACATGACAAATACTTTGTTCTCTTTATTCTTGTGAGCATCAGGCAATTGCAGTTTATTAGGCAAATTATGCATCCAATGGTTGCTGAGGCATCTGAGACCTCTCGCTGTCTGAACACCATAGAAAAACGCATAATGCGGCCAGAGTAAATGTTTTCAGTTGCATCCTTACCAAGTCTCCTCGCTCTGTCTCCACAGCATGTCCAGGTTGCTCTTGTCAACAGCCTTATGGTTTGTTTGTATTGGCACAGAAAGCATTTCTAGTGGAAATTATGTATATATGTGGAGGGCGGAACCCTAAGACTTACTAACACACCGAAGCTTGCATGCGACAAAAGGCTACAACGTGAAAAATCGGAAAGTTTACGCTTCATTTACATGTTGATTATTTGAAAATTTTATGGACCATGCGAAAACTATTTGGATTTGGGCTTTGAACAGTTGCATGAAGTAATGTTAGCAACTGAATCCGATACAGTCACTCTTTTGTGATTTTCTGAAAAGACAGACCATCCCCTCAGTGAAAGAGGTTTAGAAAGATCTAACAATGTACACCATCTGCAATTGTTGAATTGGAGTTTACCCTGTACTGGATGAACTGAAGGATTAGGGAACTAGAGTAGTTAGCCCTGACCTTGCCAAGACATCACTCTTCTACCCCATACAATTCAACCACAGTGTTCCCTGATGCTAGTGAGGAGGCCCTGAATTGAACAGTTCACTCGACAATTAGATAGTCCAGATTGTTTAAAACATAAATAAGATCAAATAAAGCTTTCACATTGCATGTTTGGTACAGGACATTTATTGTGAGATCTAACAGTACTGTTCAGTATACTGTTACATAAATCCCTCTAGAATTTTCAATAGGTTTTAAGAATGGTGCTTTTTTGGTTTATGTGAGGTCTGTGGTTAATTTTACTTGAAGAGACTTTCATGTTTTTTTCTACAACACTGTATGCAGTCATACCTCAAAAGTGTTGAAATAAGGAATACAACTACCTTAAGGATATGAGTTTCGTGCTTAATGAATTTGATGATAGATACTGTCTTTTTTTTTTTTAAACTTCAAAATTCACACCTGCTGTGTGTAATATATGTTATAGAATTTATGAACAAAACATTATTCTGGGATTGTCTACAAATTTACTTTGTGACTGAACAGTTCTTTTGGAATCAACCCGGTTACCTCGTAAGTTCATGCTCCCTTTTCCATTCGCTGAGGCCCTCCACTTGTTTCTGTGCTTTTGTATTTCCTGTGCTTTACAGGTGTAGTTGCCCCCATCCTCTGCAGACACATTCAGGATCAGCAGACGGTAGATCTGTCCATCCATCTCCTCCCAGAGGAGGAACTTGGTTTGGGAAAAGTTCTTGCTGTAGTTGCTGTAATACTTGGCTTTCTTCATGCCCATCCTGACAACGAGGTGCTCGTCTACATGGTTTGGTAAAAAGAGCCAGCGGAGCACCAGAACACCGCTGCTCCTCTTCTTCTGTGACACCAAGCAGGACAAAGTGATGTTGTCTCCTACCATACACATGCTGACTGGCCCAGGGATGACAGTCACGTTTAAAGCATCACACAGCTCTGGGAGAAACATGGAGTACAAAGCATAAATAGCAAGTTCACAAAGCATGAAGAATTATAAATATATATCAGATGTACAATATATGAAAGACTATATTTAAATCTTTGATATTGACTTTAATTTAAAGAACTCAACCTACTCTAAAAAGAGATAAAAAAGTAAAAATAATTAATTTTATGATTTATAATTTTTTTTTTAATGCATTTCCCAAATATCTGACTGTGTGCAATGTACTGTTATAGCAGTATTTGTAATGTTGTTATGTTTATTATACAGCACTCAATCATGGTATAATGTGGTAAAATATATTTATAATGATGATTCAACTATAAAATTAACCATTGTTCTTAGAAACCGATTTCCTCAAATATCTTCTCAAATAATTAATTATATATAATCATTAACATTCTGACCCAGGTTAATCCTGACCCTCCAATTCATGTTGCCGTAGTTGGTCCTGATCTTCCTGTATTTGTATAATATAATATATTTTAATATAATATTTGAAATAATGTCCAACTGTATATTATCCACTACTTGCATTACGATTTAGTACTATTTAGAATAGTAAATTGTACTGTTATCTCCAAAAGGATAATTGCATATTGTGGGAACTATATTAATTAAATCTAAAGTTCAGGATAATGATCTAATCCTGAGCTGAGAAAATTTCTCTGACCATTGATACATAAAATATTTTTTTTTGTGAGCACCAAAAAAAGAAGAAAAAAAATTTTCTGGCCCAAATCCAATGACCCCTAAAGGGTTTAAAATATCTGGATGCATATGGGCTCAATATGCCCTGAAAAACACAGAAACTACAGATGGAAAACATTTGTCTGCCTTCTTGAACCAGATGCTAGAGCAGGGAACACGAGATGAAGATTTTATCCAGCTGGTAAAAGCCTTTGTCATGTGTTTTGTGCCAATTACTAGAGTCCCTCAGATGTCAACCAGGATTGTGTCTTCAATGCAATAATAACACCACAAGTCACCATAGATGATATATATATATATATATATATATATATATATATATATATATATATATATATATATATGATTCTGTACTGGAGAAAATGCATAACTAAATATAAAATATACTATATAGAGTAATCAGATGTTGCATAAAAACCAAACATAGAAAAGTACAAAAGTTTTGCCGTTTTTGCATGCATAAGTATGCAGATGAATTGTGCAGATAGATGTGTGACAAACTTGGAGCCGCTGTCTGACACATTTTCATCATTTCACCATTACTCTACTAATCACATTACCTCTGACTGCTACTTTGAAGATTGTTTTTTCTTTTGCATATTAAAAGGCCAACATACAAACAGTTAGTCTTACCTCCAATAAAAGCCCTAGTCAGGAGAAATATCGCAACAGTAGAGAGTTTCATTGTGTAGACCCGTAGGCTCCATAAACTCAACTAAACGTCAAGAAAAGAAAGGAGAAATCCCTGGGATTTTCTCTTCTTTTCTTTTGCTTTCTGCATCTCACTGTGTCTGTAATACGAAACAGTGCATGCTCTGTTCCCAGTTAGAAACACCCCTCTTTCTTTTTTCACCCTCTCTCTTTTTCTTTCTCTATCCCATAATCACACCCCTTTCCAGTGCATAGAATGTAGGTTATGTAATTTCCTGAGAAAAACCTTTGGAAGGAGCACAAATTTCAAGCTGGACCTACAAAATACCAAAAGTAGGAGCAGCGGCCAGGTCTTAGCGGGGGTTTACTTACTTAGCTTAGATAACGAGTGAGGATGGTAGCTGGTCTTTTCACAAAGTCTTTCTGTTCAGGGAACCCTAAGCTTTAGCATCTCATTTTATGTTCCATGTAAGAAAGTTAAATATTTTTCTGACCTTATCCCAATTATTCTTTCTTGTGCATTTGTCTGGAAATGGTCAAGTCAAGCGCTCCGTATTGTGAGATACAGTAGCGCACACAGAGTGCACTGTTATTTATTGTACATTTTGCGGTATTTAGCAAATGTAGTAGATTACCCCAGTATTCCATGTATAGAGACAATTTGTATACACAGTATAATTCTTAATATTTTATATACTGCAGAAATGGTGAGTACAATGGTAATATGCTATTCCAAACATAGTCTTAGACAGTATGACAAAAAGTACTGATATCTTGGCTGGAATTAGAATTAGTATTTTTCCAAGCTTTTTCTTTGCAAACCACCTGTTTTTTCCTTCTTGTAATTGACCAGTTAATCAGGCCAGCAAAATGCCAGAGAAACTCAGTTTATTATACTGTAAAATAATGATATACCATATTCATTACTGTTATCAGGACTCTACACTGACTCCATGTGGTTGCAGCACAGAAGATGCCAGCATCCTCTTGAATGGAACAAACCAACTCAGAGATGTGAACACAACTATACATACAGTATGCAAATATCAAATCTACTTTTTTTTTTAGATTTTTCATTCATGAAGAAATGCTATTGCTAATGTGTTGGTACAATTAGTTAACAGTTTGGGAGATTTTATTTTAAAAGATAGCTGTTTTCACGCTTATATAAGAATGGTACCCAATGGTCCCCATACAGGAAATGGCTTAATAAGCATACTAAATAATTTCTTAATGAAAAATCAAAAAAATGCCAGAAGGTTTGTGTGAGAGGTAGGTTTAGGGGTAGGGATAGAAAATATAATTAGCTCAGTATAAAAACAGCAGAAGTCAATAGAAAGACCCCTATGATAAAAAAACAAACATGCACATGTGTGTTTGCGAGCAATCACTTATTATATTGTGTGAACAGTTATCACTCATTTACCAGTACAGAGTTACCCTTGTAGATAATGCAAGACACAGTGCTTCTTTTACTTATTCAATTACAGTTTAAGACATTGGCCACCCGCAGACCTGACTCCTGAGGTGAAATCATCCATTTCATATCAGTGTAGATTAAAAGAGCTCATGGCGAGAAGCTCTCAGTCAATCAGTAAGTGGCTTGTTAATGTAATGCATGAGTCAGCGGGAGATACAGAACAATAACACATGCATCACATCAACTCTATCTTATCTAACTGCCCAGACCTCGCACATATTCTAGTCTCTGGCATGGAGGTCACTGTTATGGTCGGTACTGGGTACAGAAAGGTGCTCAACCAGGGTCTGCAGATGCATCTTAAAGAGTTTTTATATGGGAGTTGAGGATCAGGGGAAATCAAAGGAAACGCTCTCTCATATCTCTGGTATATGATATCTCGAGGGTGCTCTTGGCTCTTGTTAAACTCATTTGGGCCACTCACAAGGCAACAAAGACACCCTTCCATTAAATCACTTGCTCAGTTTGTTTGTTTATTGGCTCCGCCATTAGGGCAAATTATTCTCAGTTAATTGGTTTTATAATTATTCTTTTGGATATGCAGAGGAACAGGATTGTGGCACTCTAAAAAAGACCCAGCTTGGAAATATGACTGTTTAATGACCTAGATTACTTACATATTATAGCCTGTTGCCTTTCCCCCAGTCTCATTAGCACCCGCAAGAGGTAAAGCATGTTATGCGTTTTTGAAAAATAAAATTCTACGGAATGATTGGGGAATCATGATCCTTGGTTCAGAAGTAGTATACACACATCTACAATCCTGAACCTTGGCCATCATAGTTTTGAAAAAGGCTTGTAAAGTGGGAACCAATAAAAAGGCATTTAATGGACCAGCATGATAAATCCCATAAGATTTGAAATAAATAAAATGTGTATAAAGCTATGTCATTCAGAATTCATCAGTTCAGTTCTTCTCTTGTTAAAGATCTTTTGACATTTTATTCCAATGACAGCTGAGTTTTAATAAAAAGAGACAAAGCAGGCCTCTCAGGAGGGAGTCATTTATCTCAAGCTTTATTCAGATGGGGTTGGTGCCTGGTTAATTTATATCCCTGATACAATCAATATAAAAGAACATTACAGTCACCATAAGAACAGCTATGTGTTATTTTCTCTCAGCTGCATTTTGTAAATGATCCAGGGAGCAGTGACATTACTCTAATATTTGGTGACTGTGACAATTATTTGCCTTTGATATAGTAATGCACAACTGCTTCAATGGCAGGAGCAACATCAGAGAGTAGAAAAGAACATGAAGAGAAGCAAAGCCTAACTGTTAACAGTTATGTACATAAAACTTATGCATATTGGATAAGAACAATGGATATTTTTGGCAACAAATATCTATAGTTGAAGCCAGTTTACTTACACCTTAACCAAATAAATTTAAACTCAGTTCTTCACAGTTCATGACATTTAATCGTAAAAACATTCCGTCTTAGTTCGGTAAGGATCGCTACTTTATTTTAAGAATGTGAAATGTCAAAATAATATTAGAGAGAATTATTTATTTCAGTTTGTATTTCATTCATCACATTCTCAGTGGGTCAGAAGTTTACATACACTTGTTAGCATTGCCTTTAAATTGTTTTACTTGGGTCAAAAGTTTTGAGAAGCCTTCATGCAAGCTTCTCACAATAAGTTGCTGGAATTTTGGCCCATTCCTCCAGACAGAACTGGTGTAACGGAGTCAGGTTTGTAGGCCTCCTTGCTGTTGATACAGGATTTGTTTTACTGTGGATGTAGATACTTGCCTACCTGTTTCCTCCAGCATCTTCACAAAGCCCTTTGCTCTTGTTCTGGGATTGATTTGCACTTTTCGCACCAAACTAAGTTCATCTCTAGGAGACAGAATGCATCTCCTTCCTGAGTGTTATGATGGCTGCATGGTCCCATGGTGTTTATACTTACGTACTATTGTTTGCATAGATGAACATGGTACATTCAGGCATTTGGAAATTGTTCCCATGGATGAACCAGATTTGTTGAGGTCCACAAATGTTTTTCTGAAGTCTTAGCTGATATATTTTGATTTTACCATGATGTCAAGCAATAAGGCACTAAGTTTAAAGGTAGGCCTTAAAATACATCCACAGGTACACCTCCAGTTGACTCCAATTAGCAGAATATCAGAAGATAATCTGCTAATTGCCTAAAAGGTTGACATAATTTTCTGGAATTTTCCAAAATACTTAAAGGCACAGTTAACTTGGTTTATGTAATCTTCTGACCCACTGGAATTGTGATATAGTCAATTAAATGTGAAACAATCTGTCAGTAAACAATTGTTGAAAAAATTACTTGTGTCATGAACAAAGTAGACAAAACTAGAGTGTGCTAATATGAAATCTGTGGAGTGGTTAAAAAATACTTCAACCTAAGTGTATGTAAACTTCTAAGTTCAACTGTATATAACAGATTAATGTATGTAACTAAAATTATTGTGACTGTAAATGTATCTGCCTGTTGCATCTTTAAGATTGTTGAAAAGTCATTAGGTTTAGGGGTGGGGTTCAGTTAAATTAAAATATCAATATGACTAGGGCTGGTTATCTCCAACCACCTCAAGATACAATACTTACTTACTTGTCAAAGAATTCCAAATCCTCAGGCTCTGGAAATATTAAAAGACACTTCCGTGCTCAAGCTGATAGCCCAGACCAGGGCCACAGACCAGGGACTCATTCATAGCACAGGCAATGCTAGTGAAGGTTGTTGCGGACTTGGATTATCTGGAGTCATCGGAGAAGAACTTGCAATGCATTTGGGAAAAATGGGAAGACCTTCAAAATTCTAATCGGCGTAACAACATCCAAATTGTTGGAATTCGTGAGAATGAAGAAGGCTGAGCGAGGTATTATGAAATTCCTAGACAAGCTCTTCCTAAATCTGCTCGACATAACAGGCCATAAGCTGGAAATTGAGCATGCTCACAGGGTCTAAGCTCAGAGATCCGCTGAGGGAGACAGAAGCGACCAATAAGCCAAATGTCTGAGACCGAATGCATAATAATAAAAGAAAATCATCCTCCTTTCTTATCGTGGCTGCAAATGGTTCCAGGGCAAATCAGAACAATTATGGGGAAAGAGGGCAACACTGCCGGGTGCCCCTATCCAGAGTGAAATAATATGAAATTAGTCAATTTAAAAATTTGAAATTAGTAACTTAATCCAACTAATAAATGTACTCCCAAACACATACATTTCCAAAATCTTTTGAAGAGGAACAATGCGGGTTCCGTCCTGGCCATGGAACGACGGACCAGATCTTTACTCTCGCAAGGATCCTGGAGGGGACCTGGGAGTATGCCCATCCGGTCTACATGTGTTTTGTGGATCTGGAGAAGGCGTATGACCGGGTCCCTCGGGAGAGACTGTGGGAGGTGCTGCGGGAGTACGGGGTGGGGGGGTCCCTTCTTAGGGCGATCCAATCCCTGTACGTCCAAAGTGAGAGCTGTGTCTGGGTCCTCGGCACAAAGTCGAGTTCATTCCACGTGGGGGTTGGTCTCCACCAAGGCTGCGCTTTGTCACCAATCCTGTTTGTGATATTCATGGGCAGCATATCGAGGCGTAGTTGGGGTGGGGAAGGTGTGCAGTTTTGTGGGCTGGGGATCTCACCGCTGCTTTTTACAGATGATGTAGTCTTCATGTCATCATCGGTCCGTGACCTTCTGCTCTCACTGGATCGCTTGGCAGTCGATTGTGAAGCGGCTGGGATGAGGATTAGCACCTCTAAATCTGAGGCCATGGTTCTCAGCAGGAAACCGATGGAGTGGGTACTCCGGGTAGAGAAGGAGGTATTGCCCCAAGTGAAGGAGTTCAAGTACCTCGGGGTCTTGTTCACAAGTGAGGGGACAATGGAGCGGGAGGTTGGCCGGAGAATCAGGGCAGCGGGGGCGGTGTTGTCACGAAAAGAGAGCTGAGCCGGAAGGCAAAGCTCTCGATCTACCGGTCAATTTGTGTTCCTACCCTCACCTATGGTCATGAAGGCTGGGTCATGACCAAAAGAACTAGGTCGCGAGTACAAGTGGCCGAAATGGGCTTCCTCAGAAAGTTGGCGGGCTTCTCCCTTAGAGATAGGGTGAGGAGTTCAGTCATCCATGAGGAGCTCGGAGTAGAGCCGCTGCTCCTTTGCGTCGAAAAGAGTCAGTTGAGGTGTTTTGGGCATCTGGTAAGGATGCCCCCTGGGCGCCTCCCGTGGGAGGTGTTTAAGGCACGTCCAGCTGGGAGGAGGCCTCGGGGAAGACCCAGGACTAGGTGGAGAGATTACATCTCCACACTGGCCTGGGAACTCCTCGGGGTCCCCCAGTCAGAGCTGGTTAATGTGGCTTGGGATAGGGAAGTTTGGGGCCCCCTGCTGGAGCTGCTGCCCCCGCGACCCGACTTCGGATAAGCGGTTGAAGATGGATGGATTGATGGAATTAATGATTTTGGGATTGTGATCCCTCAGCGGATTTCTGAGCTTAGACCCTGTGAGCATGCTCAATTTCCAGCTTATGGCCTGTTATGTTGAGAAAATTTAGGAAGAGCTTGTCTAGGAATTTCATCATACCTCGCTCGGCCTTCTTCATTCTCAGGAATTCCAACAATTTGAACGTTGTTATGCCGATTACAATTTTTCCCAAATGCATTGCAAGTTCTTCTCTGATGACTCCAGATAATCAATCCGTTTCTTGACATCCCCCATTCTTGTAACCAACTCAGAGAATTTCTGTCTCCATGGCCGTGATTGATCGACGTATTACAGCAAAATCCTCCAAGTCCGCAACAACCTTCACTAGCATTGCCTATGCTATGAATGAGTCCTTGGTCTGCGGCCCTGGTCTGGGCTATCAGCTTGAGCACGGAAGTGTCTTTTAATGTTTCCAGAGCCCGAGGATTTGGAATTCTTTGACAAGTAAGTATCGTATCTTGAGGTGGTTGGAGATAACCAGCCTTAGTCATATTGATATTTTAATTTAACCGAACCCCACCCCTAAACCTAATGACTTTTCGACAATCTTAAAGATGCAACAGGCAGATAAATTTACAGTCACAATAATTTTAGTTACATACATTAATCTGTTATATACAGTTGAACTCAGAAGTTTACATACACTTAGGTTGAATTAATTAAACTTTATTTTTTATCCACTCCACAGATTTCATATTAGCACACTATAGTTTTGTCTATTTTGTGCATGACAAAAGTATTTTTTCAACAATTGTTTACAGACAGATTGTTTCACTTTTAATTGAATATATCACAATTCCAGTGGGTCAGAAGATTACATACACCAAGTTAACTGTGCCTTTATTATCTTGGAAAATTCCAGAAAATTATGTCAAGCATTTAGGCAATTAGCAGATTAGCTTCTGATATTCTGCTAATTGGAGTCAACTGGAGGTGTACCTGTGGATGTATTTTAAGGCCTACCTTAAAACTCAGTGCCTTATTGCTTCAAGAAAACGTCTCGGGTTACTTGTGTAACCCTTGTTCCCTGAAAAAAGCGGAACGAGATGCTGCGCTGCTAAGCGCTATGGGGAAACAATCTTATTGTGAGCTGCTCTGAACATGTGTGTAACACGTCAATGAAATTGACTGGAATTTATAGCCTCGGTTGGTGAGATCATTGGACGCACCTGTGGCCAGGCTATAAATAGGAGGCGTCACCAGAGTGTCGTCAGATTATTTTTCTGAAGAGCGGTCCTGGGACGTCCCAGTGCGGCAAAAGAAGCGCAGCATCTCGTTCCGCTTTTTTCAGGGAACAAGGGTTACACAAGTAACCCGAGACGTTCCCTTTACAAAAAGCTTCACTTTGATGCTGCGCTGCTAAGCGCTATGGGGAACGAAATGCCCACGCCGCCGCACTGGGGCTGTCCGGACCCCTGATCGTTGTGAAGTGTTTTCACAGAACGCGAGAGGTTCCAGACATGAGCTTGAGATGTCGACTCAAGGGCATAAGCCCAGAGTGGCAGAACATCTAACACCATAAAATCTGAAGAGTGTGTGCGGAAAGGACTAGCCTGCCGTATCACAAACCTGGTTAGACATGAGCTTGAGATGTCGACTCAAAGACATAAGAGTCCGGAGTAGCGGAGCATCTAGCCCACAAAGTCAAAAGATGAGTTTGAGAAGCTGACCCAAGGGCTCTAACTCAAAAGTTCGTACATGAACTTGGATTTGGCATGAGCCTGGGATGTCGACCCAAGGACATAGTCCGGGGTAGCAAAAACATCCTAGCCCATGTAGAAAATTGTAGAATGTGCGTGGAGAGGACCAGCCCGCCACGTCACAAACTTGTTCCTGCATGAGTTTGAGATGTCGACTCGAGGGCGTAAAAGCCCGGAGTAGCATGGACATCCAAACTATAGAATCTAATGAATGTGTGCGGAGGGGACCAGCCTGCCGCATCACAAATTTGCTTAGACATTAGCGTAGATGTCGACCCAAGGGCATACCGGGGTAGCAGGAGCATCTAGCCAAACCATAGATCCTGAAGAATGTGTGCAGAGGTGACCAGCCTGCCGCATCACAAACTTGCTTAGACATGAGTGTAGATGTCGACCCAAGGGCATAAGAGCCCGGGGTAGCATGAACATCTAGAAACATGACCATGAAACCAGATGAATGTGTGCGGGGAGGACCAGCCTGCCGCATCACAAACTTGCTGCAGAGAGAGAGGCCTCTAGCCGAGGCTTTAAAGGAGGACAGCCTTCTGGTAGAGTGCGCCCTAAAACCTACTGGCGAAGCTTGACCGCGCGCCTCGTAGGCCGGGGCAAAAATGTACCTCACCCAAAGTGACATAGTCTGCCAGGAAGTGACCGCCCCCAGTCATGGCTTCCAAGTGAAGAATTGCTGCCCTGACTTTACGCCACTAGCAAAAGCGGTTGACATAAGTCTGAAGGGTACAGACTGGACAGAGTCTGAGAAGTCTTAGCTGCTCTGGCATTACAAATGGCAGGGAGCAGAAGGCTTAGAAAATAACCGGCCAAGGGACGCTAAAGACAACTTGGGCAGGTAGCTAGGGTGAGGGTGCAAAGAATGCTTTTGGTCATTCTGGGGCAAACTCTAAACAGGCCGGCAAAAGAGACAGAGCCTGTAGGTACCCAAGTCTCCTTAGAGACGTAATTGCCATAAGAAAAACCATCCTGAGAGTCAGAAGTCTACCAAACGCTGACTCTAGAGGTCTAAAAAGGGGTCTTACCCTGTGAAGAGGTCCTAGCAAGGACGCCTCTTAGGGGGCACCCCGCCCACCAAGGCGTGGCAAACCGCAGTGGAAGCCACATAGAACCTGGCAGTGGCGAGGCAAGTGCCCGCTGACAGTTCTTTCTACAGAAAATCCAGAACTGAAGCAAACTGGCAGTTAGCTGGTTCTGTAATATGAACTTAGGGGGGAAACTGGGCGACTCGGGGAGAAGTAGAGGAGACATTGCGCTATCAAAAGAGGCGAAGAGGTCCTCTTCTGCCCTGTAAAATCTACCCAGATCAGTTCCAAGTGGAGGGAGCCGTAGCACTTGAAATGTTCTCGGAAACTTCAATAGAAAGCCCTGTGAACCTCAGTTGGTACCCTTAGGGGCCAAGCATGAGAGTTTTCACAATTCGGACCAGTGATGAGAAGGTCCTTCCTGTCCGGAATCGCCCAGGGCGAGCCGTCAAGGAGAGGAATTCGAGAAACATATCCTGTTCGGCCAGCGCAGCGCCATTAAAAGGAGGCAAGACCCTTGCTGGCGAACCTTACCAAGACTCCCGGGAGCAGAAGAACCGGGGGACACGTAAGTGCCTTTGAGCCCAGACCCAAGGGGGCTGGGTGACTTAGGGAGAAGTAGAGGAGACATTGCGCTATCATAAAGGCGAAGAGGTCCTCTTCTACCCTAGATTAGTAAATCTGCTCCCACACACACACGGGCATCCAGGGACGAAACTGCCCTGAGCTGCCCTGGGCCCCAAGGAGGATCGAACGTGCCAGAAATTCAGCTGACGTGAACGTGGATCCCCCGATGGTTTATGTAAGAGGCTACCACTGTATTGCCCACCCGCACCAAGACATGGCAGCCTCAGGAGGAAGTATTTCAGGGCCAGAAATACGGCCATCAGCTCGAGACAGTTACTGTGACAACCGAACTGACGACCCTCCTATCCCTTTAAGCCGGACGACCACTTAAGGCCGCTACCCAGCCCGTCAGGGAGGCGTCTGTCGTTAGCAGCCTGCGACGACAAGACGCACCTAGAGTGGGACCCAAGGTAAGAACCGGAGTCTGAACCACATAGAAAGGGAACGAAGCACTGGGCGCGTAACCCTTATTTGCCTGAGGGGACTGGCCCTTGGATGAAACCCCCTGGCTTTTAGCCACAGCTGAAACGGTCTCATATGGAGAAGGCCCAAAGGAATCACCGTGGACGCAGACGCCATGAGACCTAATATTCGTTGATACTGAAGAACAGTGCAACCTTGACCTAGCCTGAGATTGCTCAGGGAGTTCTGAATGGAGATGACACGAGCGGGAGACAACTGTGCCTGCATCGTGATCAAATTCCATATGACCCCTAAATAGGAAATTTTCTGGGTCGGGGAAAGAACGCTCCTTTGGCGTTGAGTCTCGGACCCAGGGAACCTAGATGAGCCAAGACGATATCCCTGTGCTGAACTGCCAGTTTCTGAGACTGGGCTAGGATCAGCCAGTCGTCTAGATAATTCAGAATGCGGATGCCCTGGAGTCTCAAAGGAGCCAGTGCTGCATCCATGCATTTCGTGAATGTGCGGGGTGATAGGGCTAGGCCGGACCAGGAAGTATCTGCTGTAATAGCCTGACTTTTTTTCTCTGGAAGGGGAACATGTTCTATGGCCCCTTTTTTCCAAGAGAATTTGCAGTTCTACCTGAAGTAGACATGCCTGTTCCGGGCTTACGGTAGTGGAAACCACGCCGTTGAAGCTCGGAGGGCGGCAAGCCTTTTTCTACTGTTTTAGAACCCACATAGAAATACCTGGCAGAAGTTTCCACGCTGCCAGGTTCTCTGAGATGGGAACTAATTTCAAGACTTCCTGTCGAGGGGGTGTCGAATGTTCCGTGTCCTGGATTATGGCAGGGAGCAACGGTACATTCAACATCTTGTTGGAAACCTCTGTCACCCGAAACACCAAGGGTGGCGGGAGTGAAGAGGTTTCGTGAGGGTATCGGGAGGGCCGAAGTGAATGATACACGCGCCCCGTCCCGAAGGGAACTACCCTCACAGGGTTGGATACAGGACCATCAGGGCTTCTTTCTCTTGGAGATACAAGCCCTGAGGTCTTGTTTGGGAGGTTGCTGAGGGCGACGAGCCTGTCCCCAATCACTGCGAGGGGGAGCACGACTTGCCACGCTCTGTTTTTGAACCTCCCTCCTAACAGAATCAGGGCGAGACTGGGTGACCGACGGCCTCGCCCCCTGAGTGCGACGAGGAAGAAATTGCCCAAAGGCTTCCTCATGGCTTTTCGCCTCCTGGAATCTGGAGATAACCGAATTCATGGCATCTCCAAAGAGACCAGAAGGCGAAACTGGGGCATCAAGGAGGAAAACTCTGTCCTTATCCTTGATGCCGGATAGATTAAGCCATAAGTGCCTTTCAGTGCTGACCAAAGCGGACATAGACCGGCCAATAGCACAGGCTGACTGCTTGGTGGCACGGAGAGACAAATCCGCAGCTCGACGAAGTTCAGAAAAAGCTTCGTCGTCGAGGTCTCTTCCAGCACTCAAGTCTTTTAGTAGGTCAGCCTGGTACGCCTGCAAGACAGCCATGGTGTGCAGTGCAGCACCAGCCTGACCCGCCGCTTGATATGCTTTCCCAACCAGCATGGAGGTTACCCTGCATGGCTTAGAGGGGAGAGCAGATTTCTTAAGCGACGATGCCGAACCCGGCGAGAGATAACCCGCAAGTGTCTCTTCGACCGGTGGCATCTTTAAATACCCTCGCGCCTCAGCGCCCACGATAGTCGAATATACTGACGTGGAGGGCACGTGAATGCGCGAGGTATAAGGTTTATTCCAAGAACGAGAAAGCTCGTCGTGGAGATCATCAAAGAAGGGAAGGGACTGATGAGGTGTTCCCTTCCCTTGGTCACCAGACAGAAATCTGTCTTCTAACTTAGAGTGCTTGGGGGGAACTTGGTCACGTGGCCAATCTATTTTAAGTCTGGCCACCGCGTGAGTAATCACATCGAGCAGCTCCTCCGAAGATTTAGAATCGCGATTGGAGCGCTCAGATGCGGTTAACTCGGAATCTGATCCAAGGGAATGGAGGTCCCCCTCGCGAACTGAAGAGGCGCCGAAGCACGCTTCAGGATCACGCGAGGGACCAGCAGGATCTGGGGAGAGAGCGAGCGAAAGGGACGAACCCGTCTCTCGCTCCTCAGCCAGATCCATGCGAGAGCCCCACGAATGAAGTGTGGGTGCCGGCTCTCGGAAGTAAGCAAGGCGAGCGCGAAGCATCCCGACCGAAAGTAGGTCGCAATGCGCGCACCCGCCCTGTTCCAACGCGAGAGTAGCGTGCTCTTCCCCCAAGCAAACAAAGCAAAATTGATGCGTGTCCTTGTCAGACATAGAACGCTGACAAGGAAACACGCATTGTTTGCCCTGTTTTTCCGCCATTTTCCCCTTTCTTTTTCTTTTTTTTTTATATATATATAAAAGAGAGAAGGAAGGAAAAGACTTAGATTTTTTAACAAATTTCTAACAAGAGTTTTGTGAAAACACACAGAGAGAAAGCTCTGAAGAAAAATGTCTGACGACACTCTGGTGACGCCTCCTATTTATAGCCTGGCCACAGGTGCGTCCAATGATCTCACCAACCGAGGATATAAATTCCAGTGAATTTCATTGACGTGTTACACACATGTTCAGAGCAGCTCACAATAAGATTGTTTCCCCATAGCGCTTAGCAGCGCAGCATCAAAGTGAAGCTTTTTGTAAAGGGAACAGAACTAGCACATAAAGAAATAAAACATGTTCAGTTCCTCGGATGGTCAAGAGTCAATTTCACTTGGAGGCCGCATAAATTTATATACCATCAGTCCGTCAACTTTATAAAAGACATACATTGTGTAGACATGTAGATATTTTGCAGTCACCCTTAGTGTCCATTCTTAATCTAGCCGAAAACTTCAGTGTAAAACCGATCTTCCGTCAATGCAAAAGTCCCTCGAAGTGTCATTCCACAAAACAAACTCCAGCAGCTAAGCGGAAAAAAATGATGCCCAGCTTCCTCCCACAATCGAGTGTAAGTTCAGCTGATCCACTCACATAAGAAACACCCAATTGTTGGTTACCCATTGTTTCTATAAAAGCCAGTGCTTTTTTGGGGCACAAAAAAACCTTGCAGCCGTCCTTGGTGTCTATTCTCAGTTGGCCGGAAACATCAGTGCAAAAGCAATCTTCCGTTGATGTAAGATAAAAAACTTCAGTTGAAGTAAGTTATTGTGTGATGCTCTTGACACAGCCGAGCGGACCTAACTCACAAAACGTCTCGGGTTACTTGACTGTAACCCTTGTTCTCTGAAAAAAAGCAGAACGAGATGCTGCACTGAGATAGCGCTTTGGGAACAACTTTAGGTGTGACCAGCTGTGAGTATGTGTGCAACACGTCAATGAACATTGACCGGACTTTATAGCCTCTGCCGGTGTCATCATTGGATGCACCTGGGGCAGGGCTATAAATAGATGCGTCAGGTGCATCGTCAGGTATTTTGTCTGAAGAGCAGTCCTGGGGCATCCCACGATGGCATCTGCGTCCTCGGTGATTCCTTTGGGCCTTCTGCACATGAGACCATTTTAGTTGTGGCTCAAAGCCAGGGGATTTCATCCAAGGGCCAGTCCCCTAAGGCAGATAAGGGGAAAGCCCAGGGAAACTCTCAGGGTTTATGTGGCCACTCTGTCGGCTTGCCCTGCCTGATTGGCGGGGTACCATTGGGGAAAAATCCTTTGCCTGCTCACTTTTGTTCGTGAGGCAATGTGGCTGAGGTCTCCCGTTAGAACCAGGATCCCTTTATAGGATTTAGCTATAGTCCTTGAGGGTCTGGTTGAGACCCCCTTTGAACCTCTAGAGTCAGCGTTTTACAAGCTTCTGACTCTAAGATGGTTTTCTTATGGCTATTACTTCTTTAAGAAGAATTGGGGATTTGCAGGCTCTGTCCGTTTTCCCATCCTGCTTAGACTTTGCCCCAAGTATGGCGAAAGCGATATTGCATCCTCGTCCTGACTACCTGCCTAAGGTTCCTTTCTCGACCATTTATCAGGTCACTATTTACAACACCAGATCAGGAGAAGTGTCCAGTCCGTGCCCTTCAGGCTTACATCCACCGCACTAGCCAGTGGCGTATGTCAGTGGAAGAGATAGAGAAAACAAAAAAATACTTACTCGCCAGTTCTCTGGTATGGAGTAGCTTGGTCCCTGGCAACTCCTCCACCCTCTAATGGACAACAGCCGTGCCTCCTCAGACGGATCGGAGGCAGACCTCCATCCACTGGCGGACGGAACACCCCGCAAGGTTTTTGTGGACGGTAGTGGTCTCCCCCGCCCCTGGCAGTGGTAACCACTCCAGGCGGTTGGTTGGGAGCCCCTCCTCGTTCCTCCACTTCCAGGCGGCCGGGCTCCTCCGTCCTCCGGCGGATGGCTGCGGCTGCTCTGTTGGGGTGGATGGTATTGGCGAGGACTCTACTACAGTGCATCTCCTCCTTCCCTGATTCCGACACCAGTGTAAAGTGATTATGTGAGACCTAAGAATGATTTGTGCCTTGTATCTCATCTTGAAATTACCTTTTGTGTTCAGTAAAGACAGCCCTTTGAACATCACACTGTCTCCAGTCTTGTGTCTGCATTTGGGTCCAAGAACCAAAGTCGGGTTCTGGACTCGGGCACCCACCCATTACAGATTAATGGAAAGGATGAGGTGAGAACCGGCTTAACGATATAAATAATAGTTTAATAATGAACATAACCAAAAAGACAAACACTCAAAGGCGTCGGAAAGCTGTCTGTAAATCTCTCTCTCTCACACACACTGCAGACTCCAGTCTGCCTTTATCCCTCTCTGAGGCTTGATTAGCTTGATTAGGGGCCGGGTGGGCGGAATCACGACCCGGCCTGCCCTCTGCCCTGTCACACTTGTTTTTATACACATTTCAAAATCGTATTTAATCAAACTATACAACTAAGACTTTAAAGATATTATGGTTTAATTTTCTGTTAATGCATGATTTTCTGTAAAGCTGCTTTGAAATGATGTGTGTTGTGAAAGGCCCTATACAAATAAAAATGACTTGGCTTTACTTGATAGCGATAGCTTCTCCCACTCTCCCCGAGACAGCATAATATGTAGTGGTTTTTGTTTTAAATTCTACATATGCTGGTAGAGTGGATATTAAATACATCCCAAACCATTGCATGGTTGTGCTAAACTTTTTTGTGTTCCAAAACAAAACCAAGCAAATACAAATGCAAAACACCATGCTGACATATTTATATATATCAACAAAACTGCAAAACATGCTTGATGGAAAAATATCTTAGTCGAAAAACTATTAAAAAACAGAATACACAGATGCCAGATGTTCTGTGTAAATAGCCCCTAAAATGGGTTCTAGACAGACACTTGTTTTGGTCATGATCTTGTTCTGCTGAGTAAAATGAAGTGTTGTTTTTTTTGCCCAGTATCAGACAGTGCTGTAAACTGCAGCTGTTAGTGGAGTGCTGTGGTAGAGGTCAGTCTGATTCAAGCGGCTGTAGGGTGAGAGAGGGTGCAATAGCTCTGATGAGAGCTTAGCAACAGAGCTCTAAAGAGGAGAGAGGGCGGCCCTTTCCCTACACATGTGAGTGTCAATCACCTTTACACATGAGCCCTCTACTTCAGCCAAGACTCCTGGGAAAAAGCTCACTGCACCCATGTCCTATTATAGCATTGCTTGGCTGCAAAAAGGGACTAGTGTGAGACAGCTTGACCAGAGGACTGAGGGGGGAGGAGCTGGCCTAAAAAATACCTCTCTCATTGCCTTGTGACTCCTTTATTGCCCCTTTTATTGATATAATTGCCAGCATACATAGATTGAGCAGTTTATAAAATTGTAATTGTTTAAGACCTTTAATAACTGACAGCAGCAGGTTGGCTGGAACAAGGTGAGACAGGATCTCTACAAAGCACATAAGTAAAAATTCAGAGAGAAAAAACTAGATGTAAAAAAATGCTAAATTGACATGTTTAACTCTTAAAATTTAAAGAGTGATCTGATTTCTTCTGATGACAAGTTTGAGGCATTGCTCATCCAAAAGAAGTGGGTGACACTTGTTAGTGAAGCCACAAGCTATTTTTACTCCATGGGCACATGTTCATCTGGTTCAGAGACCTACTGTCCACCACAATAACTCCACAAGAGGATATACAGTGTGTTATGTTTCAATTGCACGTCTTTTTTCTATTGGCATTGTGAATATCAATGATGCTCAAAGGCAATTTTGACTAATAAGGCCTGGCACACCACAAAGGAATTAGAGGCTTGTTTTTTCACCAGCTTGACACTTGACACCACATGGTTACGTGTGCTGTCTTAAGCCATCATCCCATGTTTCCAACTTGATCATCCCTGACTGATGCCTCTGCTATTGCAGTGTATTTCTACTTCTGAATCCTTGTTGCTTTAACTCCAAAGGGGCCCTTGTACAAAGTGGCCTTTACCTCTGCTCTTTGTGAATTTCAAGGAGAACTCAGCCACTGTTGTTGCAGAGAGGTGTGTCAAACTTCACAGAAAGACGCTCTTTCTGCAGTTGCTTGCCACATTTTCTATGCTACGGTTAAGGAACATTCTCAAGTGTGAGAAATACTTTCTCAGCTAAAAAATGAGATATAAGAGCAAAAGGTAAGAAAAAAAGGACAATTTATGTTCCAATTGTTACTTTGTTAGCTGTTAAATAAATGCACACCCATCACTTTGAATGAATCTATGAAGAAATTGCAAACTGCAAATAATATTTTTATTGTTGTTAAAAGAATTGTGATTGAGCTACATATGTTACATGTGTTATTATTGTGTGCATGAATACCACAATCCAAATATAAATATATACTGTATACATTTAAAGCAATAAAAGTAATTGCAATGCTTTAAACTTGGATTCAACTGGTTAATGATCAATTTTACTTGACCAAAGTATTTAGAGAAATAATTATTTTTATTCACTGTATTATTTATTAAAGTTTTCTGTGTGTTTGAATGATAAAAACTGTGAAGTAGTTCTAATCTATATCTTATTTAAATTTAACAACTACCAAATTTATTTTAAATGTCCTGTTTACTTATACAGTGGTTGCTTGATAAGCAATGCTGAACTATCATAATTATTTTGATCAGAACAAAGATATATTAGATGGTAAAGCATCAATACAAGCCTACTGTACACCAAAGGTATTCTGACTAAAATATCAAACATGTTTCAGTGCATAAGTGAATGTATTTTTTATTGCATGTGTTCAAAATTGTAACCATGATGATGTGTAGATATTTTTAGCTATGTCCCAGCAATTAGCAAAGAATCTAAAACTGTATTAGCCCCATTTGTCACATTTGTCATTTTAATTGCTTAGAATTTAAATGCTAAACATTCAAACAATCCATATTATGTTTGACTTCAATTTGTGCACACACTTTTCAAATTCTACTGCAAAGTGTAAAATTACAATATGTGTTTAGTTTGTGTTTATGTGTGATTTACTAACTTTAAAAAAATCCTGTGTATATATATATATATATATATATATATATATATATATATATATATATATATATATATATATGTGTATTTATTTTTTATTATTTTTTTCAGAAATATATATGATGTATGTCTTGGGACAAATTATATGCTTGTGGGTTCAAAAGTATAATATGAACAGCAAATATTTAATAAACCAATTCTACCATACGCACTGGATGACAAAGTTTAAATAAAAACTGAAGGGCACGTTTTATCTTGCAAGCAGGTTCCAGAGAAGGTGAACAATGTATGTGATCTGCTGTAAGAATGGGAAGCGTCCACCTTTTCTAAATATATTTGACTTGATATGAGTCTTCCATATGCAAGGCAAAGTTATGGCTCAGCTCACAAATTAATAGATTTAAAAGGTCAAATCTAAGAAAGGCTCAGATTTGAGAATTTTTTTTGGATGTCATACTTTATGATAGAATGTGAATTGTCACTAGACAACAGAATCACCTAAAATTGCAGTTTGAAATGTAGCATATGATTCATGAGAACATTGTTAAAAATGGCAGTAAATTCCAAGCTTATTGTATAACACCACTCTCCCATTTGTTTCATTTGCAGGAAAGAAAGGCATTTCGATCACCTTTTAGAAGGTGAACTACTTAAATGCAAGTCCCCCTGCGTCAGCCATCTCTGAGACTGACAGGGACAACTGCAAACTGTCCATGAGAGTAAGTGCTTGAAATGAGCTCCCTAGAAAAGTGCCGCACAGGCCGGCGGGGAAGCATGCAGGGCCACCGTAAATACTCTGATGGCTTCAGTGACACATCCAGCAGTGGCAGCTTTATGGACGAGACGGACAGGGAGGTTAGCAACCTCACTGACCGTGCTTTCAGGAGCCTGTGCATTGGAGAGGAGGCCATTTACAATGACTCCGAATTCTCTTCTTCTCCTACAGAATGGCATAAAGCTTTTGCAGAGAAGACCAAGCAGAGGACAACTTTACAGAGGTCCCCCCAGGAGACATTTTCATACAGTGTTCAACAGTATGGAGAATCTGAGATGACCTCAACATTCCAGCATTCCTATGTGGATGTAAAACATCAGGAGCAGGCTTTAAGAGACGTAAGCTTGTCTTACAATAACAATGGCTCCAAAGAGATGACATGGCAGCAGGGTAGGAGTGCATCAAGAGTGTCATCGCTAATCAAAGCCTTTAGTTCAGGGGAGTGTTACCAAGACAGTGGGACAGGTGACGTTATTCTGGCAAAGGACAAGTATAAAGACTTTGGGAATGAATCATTAAACAAATCAGCTCTGATAAGTATTCAGAGGGAACTCTCAGAGATCTCTGCAGGAAACCATCAACATTTTAAATCAGGCCCCTTTCAGTCATACAGAAACCATTTCTCATCTGATATGGCCCAGATGGACACAACGGTCCTGTTGAAATCTTCAATAAGTAAGTTCAAGGCAATGCACTTCAAAAACAGTTTTTTCCACAGTGAATTCAGTCCCTTTCAGCTATGGGAGGAATACAACAGGTTACCCTTTGAAAAGACAGAAGTATCAGGGTTTATGTCACCTAGTGAATTCCCAAGATGGTATGATTCTCCTATGTACAAAGAGCTGAAAGACACCAACAAAATTTCAAACTCTCCAATTGAAAGCAGGAGCTTCAATCAAAGGCAAATTCAAGATGTTGTCCCGAGTCAGCGCTCCAGGTCCACAGTCATCCAAAAAGCTTCTGCAATTGAAAAGAGGTGTGAATCGGAAATGGCTTCAAACTGTCCACCTTGGAAGAACAATAATAGCTTCATAAGGAGCAAACTTCCAAGCAACCGGCCCTCCACGGTCTCACCAACTAATGAGAAAAAATGTAGGCCAGATTCTAGCTTGTTTAGCTATAGCAAAGTTACACATGATGTTCAACGCAAAGTGGTCAGCAGCACCCTGCCTAGCAGTATGACACCATTCAACATCACTAAGCTCCTAACCCCAGTAATTCACACTAGACAAGAAACTGAAACATCTGAAATCCTGCAGTTCGCACACACTCCCTCTATTTCAGATTATTGTTCTCAGGGTGAAACTGATCCTAAACATCTGACTGATGCCAAACATCTGAGTGCCAGCTACAAAACAAGAGCTTCACATTTGCTATTCAATCTCAAAGACAACAGAAAAAGAGTCAAGAGCACATACAGTCCCACAAGATTTAAAGGATTAGAAATAACAGATCGACAAAAAAAGACCTCAAAGTTGGAGGGACATGAATCCAGATTTTCAGATATTCTTGTCTCCCAGGAAACTTCTCAGGAGAATTTTGTAGAAACGGACATATGTGTCTCATGTAACCAAACCCAAGAGCCCAATGTAGCCCCCATCACCCCTAAAAATAATGCTGATGCCATTGGATCATATGAGAATTTGACATTGACCTCACCTCAAATTCAAGATGGGGCCTTTCATTACAAGTCCTTCTGTGGAAGCTCAGAAGGTCTTCTGGCTTACACAAAAAGTACTCAGTATGAGTATGAGCCCTCATCCCACAATCTTTCAACACAGAACAAAAGCTTGGTGAATTTAGAAGGTCAATTAAAAGACCTGAACAGCACTTTTAGTCCCACTAATAGGCCAGAAATAGCAAGCATGCTTCCAAAGTCTCACCAAACAACACACTCTCTGCCTGCTCAGACATTAGAGCAACATAGATATGGTTTGAATGATAACGCAAGTCAAAATGATCTACAAAAAAGAATGGACTTTGGAAGAAAAACACAGTTTGAATACAGCCAAAATGAGGTTGTTAAAGAAAGATGTCCTTGGGACCAGTCTGGTTCTGTAAATTCAACAGGCAGGGAAACATCAACTAATAATGGCAGATCGGATGCACGGCCATTTAGGGGAGAAATAGCAGCGCTGATCGAGATGGACAAACAGAGAAAGGCCACCGCCAAGCAGTACTTGCCCACTGCCAATGATAGCTTTTCAGTTCGAAAGGAGACATACATGCGAAAAGTGAATGATGACATAAAACTTGGTCGACTTGGAAAGGATGAAGAGAAAGTTTTTAGGGAAGACACAATATCAAGGAAAAATTCTTCCCATGATAAGTCTTTACATGATAAACCATTAAACAGATCTGCAAAACATATAGATCCATACAGTATTCCAAAAAACATCCACCAGAACAAAATATCATCTCCCCCAAAGAAAGTTAATGTGTATGGTGGTTTACAAAGCTGCACTGCAAAGAATGATCTTGAAAAAGATATACTGGCTTCAGAAAGAGGTCCAGAGCAATATGCTTCCGTCAACAGTAAAAAAATATCTGATCAGAGTGCTCTATATGCACCTTTTTATGAAAATAAATGCCAAAAGAATGAAGGATCTTATCAGCCATATAGATATGAACCAAACAAGCAGTGGCACATGGCATCAACAAGTGAAGATAAAAATGTTAAGGACAGCGTATTGACACTGAGACAATCAGAGAGTTACAAAATATCTAAAACATCATCAAATACACAGCCGAACACATTACATGCAACAATGGTAAACCAAAATGAGTTATCCACCAAAGACGTTACACCAAATCCTGATTCAGTCATACCAACCATTGATAACTCAGATCAAAATAATCCTGGTTCACCAAATAAAAGCGAAGACAGGTTTAGCATCAATGATATTCTTGCCATAAGAGATAATGAGCAAGCAAAGAGGATAAAGGAGAATACGTGTAATGGTAATCTGGCTAAATCAGAAAATCCACAAAATCAAATTAAACATGACATAGCTGAGAACAAAGCAACTATAACAGAGATCATAAAAGAGCAAGAACAAACAACTAGAAGCTATAAAATACAGGACTCTGCAAGTCCAGCCCCTGGCTCTCTGAGAAAAGATTTCCACAATGCTAATGAAGGACTGGCAAATATCAACACATATAGAAAAGACAGATTCATGAGTAAAGATAATGACAAGGTCACAACAAGAGCAATTTCTTTCAAGGAAAGAGGCCAAAGCAAACAAGAAATATTGACGTCAAAATTGAAAGCACATGCCCAAAAAGAAATATCGGCAATTAAAGAAAAGGGACTTGTGAAACAAGGCATTCTTGCAAGAAATGCAACAAAACCAGGCATAACTATAAATATTGAAAAAGCACAAGATGGTCAAGAGATTCATTGTGTTAAAAAGGAAATCACAGCAGAGAAACTCAATCACTTGTTTCAAGATATCACTTATTCAAGCGTAACCCAGTACAAAGACGACGTTAAAACACAGAATGATTATCCCATGTATGGATCTCCCCCATTAGGGAAAAAGCAACCCATGAAAGTCCTTAATTCTCAGGAAGATAAGAGTGAATATGTAAAATCTGACAAACATTTGGCTACAGAAATGCAGAATGAGTCTGTAGAGCATGACAGATGCCCAGATGATGATAAAATGATAACTAAAGCACCATTTACTACAAGTATTCAAGATGGAGGGACTACAGTTAGAGATCTGAAACATAAATGCATACCTGATGTCCAGAAAAATATAAAAAACTACCAGACAGCCAAAATCTCAAAAGATGAACAAATAAGCAGGACAAACTCAGAGGATATACACCCAAATGAAAGATTAGCAAACCAAAGACTTTATGTACATGAAACTTCACCCAGTGAGATGCCAGGTAGTCATTTGACATTACCATTAAAAACAGAGAACTATACCTCCCATAAACTACCTGCACTTTGTGTTGAAAACCAAAAAGTGCAACCTGATCAGAAAGAAAAGGCGATCCCAAATTACCACCCTTTTGGAAGTGCGGGGGCAAGCAGACTGACTCGATATGCTTACACTGAAGAAGCTCTGACAAAACCTACAGATGCCAATACAATAAGAAAGGATGAAAGGCCTTCACTTACAAACACTGAGAATCAAAAAGCTAACAGCGGTATAAATGAAAACTCTCAAAAGAGCACTGATGGGCAATATGGAATTATACCTTTGGGACTGGACCGAAACACACAGAGAGTTAAAGAAGTTAATGTGCATCATAAAAGTGGGATTAGTGCTGCGGCGGAGCAGTCTAAAAATGAATTTATCAAAAATAGCTCTAGGATTTCAGCAAGTCAATTGACATCCTCATCAAGTGACATTAATCTTAATACTGGAATTTCACTTGAGAAACTACTAACTGAATCTGCTAAATCAGAACTTACCTCAAAATTTAAAGCCAATACAATGGATGCAGAGCAGATTAAAAATGCAATGTACAAACATAATTCTGGGGTCAATTCAGATGTGACACCAGTATCATCAACCAAAAACATTGTCAAACACAACAATGTAAAAACAAATGACCAGTTCTTGCAGAGAACTGAGGAGAAAGAGAAACAAAAACAATTGGTTAATGAAGACGGAGCAGGACTAATAAGCAAGAACAATACAAGATTGGAAAATGATTTGGCTCAGCAACAAAGCGATATTTCTCCAGTAAAGGCTGTAGAAACTACATCTGCAAACCAAACGTTTGGGAATCAGTCAGAATCAAGACAAACTGAATTAATACACATGGAATCAGTAAAAGAAAGCTGCCAGCAAAAAGAGCTCCTTCAAGATGATGAAAATACAAAAGCTCTGCTCTCAGTTGGAAAGAATGAACACCTTAGAAGCCATCAGAATAAGTCAAGAACAAAAGACGAATCAGAAGCGGTATTTAACAATAAACAGTTAAAAGAAGTATCAAGAGAGAAAACAATTCTGGGAAGTGCATGTTCAAAGCACATACAAGCAGGAAAAGGAGAAGGTTTTTACAGATCCTCTGAAAAAAATCCCAAGTCCACAAATGATTTTCAAGAAGTGGCCTCTAAAATCCCAGGAAGCCTGAGCAAAGCCAAAAATGAAGTTGAAGACCCACAAGAAGCAAATGGTTCCACCCAAAATACAGCAAAGATGCAGGAGGGTACAACTCAAAAGTACAATGATGCCGTTCTTACACCTAAAATAGAGGAGCCAGTAGTAGAGCCCATGATCTACAGTATTTGTGTGTCAAGCAAAACAGAAACACCTATGAATGATGAACCTATGATCTTCAGTATTTGTGTGTCAAGTAAATGTCATATTGATGAGCCACAAAATCCAGTTAATCAAGAGGAGAAGGGTTCTGCTGAAACAGAGGTTTCATCTGCAAGATGTGTGATAAGATCTGAAGAAAATGAAAGCATTCATGATAAAAGTGATCACCATACAAGTATTGGTCAGAGAAAGACAGAAGTGTCTTCAAATAATAGGGCAGAAAAAGAACTCCCAATAAGAAAACCTGAACCGCCGGCAACAGATAAACAAGATTGTTATAACGTAAGTGATGTAGTAAGTATTAGTTCATCATATGAAGATCTTTTGGCTAAATATGGGCTTAGAGATCATGGTTATGCGACATCAAAACAACACATGCAGGATAAGAGAAAAATAAAAAACACAGAGGAATCTGAAAAACCTCTCTCACAAAAACCAATGAAACAAGAAATCAACAGATCTCTGTCATCAGATGAAAAAAGCTCAGACACACAAATATTTCCAAAAGACTCAAGACAAACTTCAGATCAGCCAGTCTCCCTTAGAACAACTCATCTTCTAAAGGAGACTGTAAGCAAAACCATGCAACAGGCTAAGCAGCATTCTGATTCTCCTTCAATAACGCATTCAGACTACAAGGCTGAAAAGAAACTGATTACAGGAATTGATAGAGCAAACCTTGGTCTTTCGACAAGTTACATCCCTCTAGTACCAACAGATAGAGCAAATGCTGAACAAGAAGATCAGGATAGTAAGGATACTGAGGCATTTAATAGGAGAAATCAGGATGTTCGGTCAAAGGATAAAACATTTGAAGAGCAAGTGAGAGAAACAGAGATAGGGCAAAGATTGAAGACAGAAAACAATGCTGATGATGGGTCTAATTCTAGAATGTCCCCAATAAAAACTGAGAATGTGTTCCTGACAGCTAAACAACCTATCACCACTGGTGACTCGAAAAGGATAGCAAAGACTGCAGAAGTCTTAAAGACAACCATTTCTAAAGCATCTGTGGCAAAGGACACATTGGTCAAAACCAAATCCAATGAAACTACAAGTACTGGGAGGACAATACCCCATAATAATCACAAGCCTCAAAAGGAGGACACTGAAGACAATCATGCATCAGATTCACTTTTAGCACAAAAAAATGAGAAAACCATTAGTAAAACAGAAGATCAGAAAATTCAGTTTGGGGCAAAACAAGAGAATACTACTGCATTGTCAAAAGAATCGGTCTCTGTCAGGGATGACGAAGCTCTGCAAATCAGTGGAAAGGGAGATGTTGGGGAGAAAAAGTCAGAGCAGGGACAGGTTGGATTTAACACAAGCAATGAAATTACAGATAAGATGAAGGTGGTTTCAAAAGATGGTGCTGACACACAGGTTAATAATTATTTGGATAAAGTTTATAGCATTGGTGTGGATGTGTGTACTGCTGTAAAACAAGACCAGACCTCCTCTGAAGTATCAAAAATTCACTTTGAGGACATAAAAGTGTCTACAAAGGAAGTGTTATCAAATGAGGAATTCATGGCAGACCACAAAAACCAACATGGAGTGATAAAGATAGAAAGTCTGAGAGTGAATAGAGGAGCTGTCGTGACTGCATGTGTGGGTGAAAACTTTTCAGAGCAAAATGAGTCACCATCGAAAAGCCTTATCACCCAAAATGAACCAGAAACCCAGGATAATATGAAAGGAACAAGTGAAACGACACCTAAACAAAAAGATGATGTTCGACAAGAAATTACACCACCTCCTAAGAAGGATAGTCCTATGCAAGCACCAATGCTGCAAAATTTGGGGGAAGACAGTACAAGTGATTTAGAAAAGACAGAAGATAATTTAAGAGGGGGAGCAGTTAGGACACAAGAGATAAAAGCCATTGATAGTAAAAGAACTGCACTGAACAGTGACAAAGGAAATAATAAGGACCCTGAGTTATCAAGTCCAAGTGGACATAATGATAATGGTAATTTGAAAGTTGACAAACAAAGATGCAGCCTCAGAGGAAAGAAACAGATATATGGTGACGCTATGGAGATGCAAGCTAATGATCAAAATAATACAAACCAGTATCAGCAAGTGGAAGTTCTTGTTCCCGAAACAAAAGGAAATGCAGATGAACAAGGGTATGCTCAGTTTAGTAAACAGGGCATACAGCGAGAGAGTTTATTATCTAAACCAGAGGCTACACAGAGGGGGAAGAAGGTGACTAGACCGGAAATATTAGCTATAGCAGACTACGCTAGACTCAAAGTTATCTCTGCTGAAGAAGATGATACAAAAGAGATAGATATCCTCCCGAAATTGGACATTTATAACAGTCATGACCAACCAGTTTTAGGAATTCGCAAACATTTACACAAAAATGTGCCTTTGTTGAACACAGTGGGAGAATCTAAAACAGAGGTCATTTCAAATGAAAAGGAGAAAGGTCAAATTTTCAAACAAAGACCTTTGCATTTTCAAGATAGAGGCAAAGAATCATTTTTATCTCAAAAACAAAATCACTCCAATCCCAGCATAAGTACTGCTCAACCAAAACTGTTATCACTGGTAGCTTCAAGGTCTGAGGATGAAGCATTGGTTTTTGAGGGATTAGGGGGCACTCAAGATAGAGCTCTCGTAAATCATAAGGAATCAAACACTAAACCAGATTTCATGGAGAAAATAAACAGAGGAGGGCACCACAAAATGTACCCATCCAAGAATCCCCAAGGTGCAAATATTTTACAATCGCAAGCCCATGGTAAGAGTGATTATTTTAGATCTAGGCAACTGTCTTGTGACAATGCAATCGAAAAAGACAATCTTTCTCATTCTGGAAAACAAAACTTGCCACTGAAATATGTGTCTGGTACAATGAAAACAGAAGGCAACCCAATAAAAATGATATCACCAGCTGGAGAAGAAATGGACGAACTACAGTATTATACTGTGAATGATTTTGACAGAGAAATAAAACCAAAGGAAACACCTGAACCATCTCCATTAAGTCATAAAATGACTCAAAACAAAATCCTGTCTGAAAACTTAGAGGAAGAGAAAAAGGAAGATAGCTTCTTATTGCAGAGTCTAATAGACTACAGTAAAGTTAATGCATCAGGACCACATTCTAACTCTTCTTCTCCAGCCATGGGCAAACCTGCGATGTTTAGAGTAAAGGATAATACCACCAGAAATACTTCTGTGATCAAAACTGTCAAACCATGCTTTCACAGGTCATTTTCTGATGACTTCAGGATTGGCTCCCCAAAGGAGCACTTAATTGGCACAGAAAAAGGAGATGAGGAGCATTTTCAATATAAAGAGTCTGCTAATCCTCCAATCTTACATGATCCAGCTATTGCCTCCCATCGGCTTCATAAATTGCGAGAGGCACTCCAAAACAACTTGCCTTTAGCAGAGTGCACAGCAAAACAATCAAAGGGCCTTCAGAGAAGAAGCCAAATTCTTGAAGATGAAGAAACTCTGTCCGTCATAAGCACAATGTCAGAGGATGTGGAGACCTGTACAGGAAGCATTGTCGATATGTCACACAAGATTGCTGCCTACATGCCAAAGACTGAAAGTTGCAGAGACACCTACCAAAGGTCTGCATCTGCCTGCTATGACAGGCCAGAGTCAGTCTGCTATGAAAGGCCAGAGTCAGCCTGTAGTGATATGAGACAATTGGGTAAGCCACCAGCAGTGCCCCCAAAATCTGAAAAGGCTCTTCGACGAGCACAAAGGCTTACAACAAGGCGTATGAAAAAGACAGAGACCCAGACACCGGAAAGTCAAGAACAGCAAGTGCCCAAATTCATCCAAAATGTCTCCAGTGTGCCCTCATCACCTTCGGACATGCAGTCAACACCTCTAGCAGTACAAGTAACACCACCTCTTTCACATTATGACATTGAGCCAAATTACACCACCCCTGTGCATCGTATGGTGGCTCAGCCTTTCCCCATGACTCATAGAAAACTTCTCCAAGATCCAAACTCAGGACAGTACTTTATGGTGGACATGCCATTAACTGTTAAGACAAAGACATTTTATGACCCAGAGACAGGTAAATATGTTCAGCTCAATGTCCGTCAGAGGTCCCAGGTTGCTCTAACGCAGCCAGCATCAGTGGAGATGTTGAACGCTCCATACGTGCTGTATCCTGGCTTTGTGCCAATGGCTGCCTCGTCATCACCGGCCTTGAGGTCATCTTCCCAAATGTCAGCGCCAGCTAAACTAACAGAAGAGCAGGATAGGCTTGAGACAGGTAGTGAAACATGCCGACAAAATGTTTATCAGCGGAATAACAGAAGAGATGCCCAGCAATATCCTGAAATTTTGAACAGGTCGTATGAGCAAATTCATGATCCGTCTTTGTATACGGAAAGCAATGTTGCCATCAGTGAAAGTCACACAGATATCATAACTATGAGTGAATTAGAGGACTTTGCAATGGAGAGCACATGACCCATGCAAGCTAGTAAGTGTTTAGATAGGTAAATACTGTTCATACATAAATCTAAAATAATGTGATGGTATAAGCTATTTAAATGTGACTTTGAAATAAGTTAAGAGCTCTTAAAACGTTTTTGATTTGTATGTTAGGCTTTCTGTTAAATTGCATTGCATTTTGTAGATGCGATATGGATTGTAATCTAGGATTATTTATTTTAAGAAAAACTAAAGGAAAGAACTGTGAAGCATTCCATTTAATTATGTTATGTTGACATTTTTTTGCAATGTACTTGTTTATAATATAATAGTGACCATGCCCTCAGAGCACACAGCAAATTGAAGCAAACTTCTAAAGTCACTAGCATTTTAGTGTAAGCCTAAATGCTAAAACCACATCTCAGACCCAGCCAGCCAGAAATAGCACCATTATACCAAAATAACATTCAAGAATTTTTTCCCCCTCAAATTATGTTAATGTTAATGGCCCACAATGTATATGAAAATTATACAATATGAAAGTGTGTCAGGTTTTACACACAGTTTAAGGCTAATTGCCATATCCTTACTTTCTCCTTGATGTGCTTTGGCAGATTACATATTAAAAAAAGGGGTAGTCTTCACCTTGCCATGGTTGTAGATGTATTTCTATAAAACGATTAACTTATAAACAACGACTTGCAATGTACTACTTATCCAGTCTTTCAGAAGCTCATTATATCATCTGGCTATTAAAGGAAAATGTGAAATCAAAGTTTGTATGCTGGCAGCTCTTTTGTCGCACAGAACTCATTCAACAGTTATAGGTATTATCTGATGTAACAAACTTCAGAACAAAGTGTTGTTTAATTGCTTTCTATACTCTATTGCTTTGGTTCTAATCTTGATATATTTGTAGGTTTAAGTGATTTCAGGATCTGCACAATGTACCACTCTAGTGGAAAAATTGAGCATTGCACTTTGTGCATAGGCCATCTCTAGTAAATCGATTGTATAAAAACCTCTCTAAACACAACTGTGTGTCTATAATTTTTAAAAACATCTGGCCGATAATCATTTAAAAATGTAGAGCCAGATTTACGATTGCAAACTTTCCCCCTATATTCTGTGAAACTATAGCAGTAATTCTATAAATTAATGTTACAATATCACGGCGTAAGGAAGCCTTTGAACATCATTGAACATTTTGTCTTATCTCTCCCAGACAAAACAAATTTATTGAGTTATTGATCATTTAAACATAAGTAAAGGCAGCTGTGATAACTGCACAAATGCTGACCTTATTATGACCTTTGCTACAGGCCCATATCTCAACAACTGAAGCACCAGAGTTTGGATATGACTTCACTGACAATGTATCATTAATGCAACAAAAGAACTCATTAACTTCATTCAAATAGAATTTAAAACAAATTATTTCTGTCATTATTTAGTTTAGTTTAGGGGTTTTTAAGCTTGCTTGGCCACTCTCCAGTTAATTTGATGTAACAATGCCTCTCACAATAGAATGAATTACTGCTGAAATGCATGTATTGGCACTGAATAATCAATAATCCATGTGCAGTGAATGTTACGAACAATCTTCTGTAATTGCCACTACAATAACTCTGAATTACTTAAACCATCACAGGACATTTGTTTTTGTGTTTGCTTGTTGTGCAAGAATTCATTTTGGGGGAAAAAAAAAAAAAAAGAAAAAAGATTAACAATAACAGAGTCTAGAGTAAATTGATTCCCCCTTCTGTAAACAGCATATGAAAAACTTTATTATGATTATTTTTAAAAAGACAGTGTGGACTGTTCCTCTTAAAATAGTACTATATTGGCTGAGAGTATAGCACATGCAGGAGAAAGCATCCTGAATGGAGCAAACATACATAGTTTTAGCTGGAAGAAAATTGTGATCACAGTGACCAACATGTCCTTGTTTGTGACGAAAATATCCTTGTGAAGCAGATTTAAGAAATAAAATGCTGAAATTTAACAAAGAATACTGCAATTAATTGGTCAATTTAGCTAGATTTGGTTATGCAAAATGTAGCTTGAGTTTGAAAAGACTAAACCGTTTTCAGAACATTTTGAAAGAAGTTAAGATACCCCACATCACTAAATCAACACCTAAAAACATGAATCTAAATGTAATATATATATATATATATATATATATATATATATATGTGTGTGTGTGTGTGTGTGTGTGTGTGTGTGTAGCATACAGCTCTGGAAAAAATTAAGATACCACTGTAAAATTATCAGTTTCTCTGGATTGACTATTTATAGGTATGTGTTTGAGTAAAATTATTTTTTTTGTTTTATTCTATAAAGTACTGACAACTTCTCCAAAATTTAAATATTTTCATTTAGAACATTTATGTGCAGAAAACGCAACTGGTCAAAATAAGAAAAAAGGTGCAGTGTTTTCAGACCTTGGATAATGCAAAGAAAACAAGTTCATATAATTTTTTAAACAACACAATACTAATGTTTTAACTTAGGAAGTGTTATATATGTTATATAAATATTTGGTAGAATAACCCTGATTTTCAATCAAAGCTTTCATGTTTCTTGGCATGCTCTCTACCAGTCTTTTACATTGCTGTTGGGTGACTTTATGCCACTCCTGGCACAAAAATTCAAGCAGCTCGGCTTTGTTTGAAGGCTTGTGGCCATTCATCTTCCTCTTGATCACATTTCAGAGGTTTTTAATGAGGTTCAGGTCTGGAGATTGGGCTGGCCATGACAGGGTCTTGATCCGGTGGTCCTCCATCCACAACTTGATTGACCTGGCTGTGTGGCATGGAGCATTTTCCTGCCTGAAAACTAATCCTCAGAGTTGGGGAACATTGTCAGTGCAGAAGGAAGCAAGTTTTCTTTCAAGATAACCTTGTACGTGGCTTGAATCATGCGTCTTCACAAAGATGAATCTGCCTGATTCTAGCCTTGCTGAAGCACCCCCAGATCATCACCGATCCTCCACCTCATCTTCTAATGGTTAGATGGAGACCTGGAGAGGTCTTCAAGCAACAGTGTCTTGCACCCACTGTGAAATTTGGTGGCGGATCAGTGATGATCTGGGGGTGCTTCAGCAAGGCAGGAATCGGGCAAGTTAATTTTTTACACACAGCCAGGTCAATTAAGGTGTAGATTGAGGACCACCAGATTAAGACCCTGCCATGGTCAGCCCAATCTCCAGACCTGAACCCCATTCAAAACCTCTGGAATGTGATCAAAAGTAATATGGATGGCCATAAGCCATCAAACAAAGACGAGCTGCTTGAATTTTTGTGCCAGGAGTGGCATAAAGTCACACAACAGCAATGTGAAAGACTGGTAGAGAGCATGCCAAAACACATGAAAGCTGTGATTGAAAATCAGGGATATTCCACCAAATATTGATTTTTCCTATATTAAAACATTAGTATTGTGTTGTTAAAAAATGTATATGAACTTGTTTTCTTTGCATTATTCAAGGTCTGAAAACACTGCATTTTTTATTATTTTGACCAGTTGTCATTTTCTCCAAATAAATGCTCTAGTCTAAATGACAATATTTTTATTTGAAATTTGGGAGAAACTTTGTCAGTACTTTATGGAATAAAACAGAAATGTTCATTTTACTCAAACGCATACCTATAAATAATAAATCAGAAGAAACTGATTTTACAGTGGTCTCTTAATTTTCCAAAGAGTTGTATATTTAAGTACTTAATCAATATGCAGATTGTTGTCGCCGTGTCAGCTTTTAGATTCACGTGCTGTACGATGGGGGAAATGCCTGCAGTATGGCGGGAATCCTGATTGATGCTTGATCTTTGTAGAGGGCGCACGAGGCCCTTCACATTCTTGACCTGTGTCTGAAACCTGTTGCACGTTTGTTGAGCTGGACACAGGTCTTCTACGAACAGAAAAACAGGTACCGGTAGACTCTAAATAGTTTGTGGACTTAACTAAGATAAATACATCAATTAAAAGTTTCAACAAAATATGTACGCTCCTGTAAGCGGTATAGGCTTACTATTATTCAATTTGAAAAGGTCATAACGTTAGAACTTCTCACCAAGTTTCGCGTGAACTTCGCGAAATCATTAGGCTCCGCATAGGTCACCATTAAAACGACTGACGCCGCCCATTGCCTCAATCATTTGCATATCATCTTAATCGGTATTCCATATGCAAAAGTTAAATGTGTTAAAACAATGTGTAATATATTCAAAATTTAAAAATGTAACAATTGAATTTAGATCTAGGTCTATATTATATGTTCTAAAATGTGTTCTACCACACATTTCTTTGTATTTTTTTTTCCTCCGCTATGAACAAAAGGAAAAGTAAACACATATTCAAGGTGTTTTTATATATACATTTTTGGTTCACTACAATTTATATTTTAGGTCTGTACTTAACATGTCATCTTAAAAGTGGTGGAAATATTCATTTACACTCATTATATGTGGGTGTTTCGCACAAGCTAAGTAATAATATTATGGGCTGTTGATAATTTGTCCTAACCTCGTTTATATGTATAAATTAAAATATGATCAGTCTCTCCGTCATTATCCAGATTAAAACTTGACAATGCACTCTAATTGAAAATCATATTTTCATGCCCATTTCTAGCAAACCATATATTATCTAAATTGTGTCACGATAAAACACACACGCAAAGCTGCATTGTTTCATCAGGCAAGACTTTTGACATTATCCGGCTCTGCTTTGTCACCAGGGTGTCGCATCATGAATTATTAAATTACTACTTTGTGATAATACATAATTCTACATCAATTATTAATGCTAATGTGTGTGCAGTTTACTCAATTGTGTTATTGACTATCAAAAGTAATTTCCTGAAAATCCTCAAGGACATGAATTTAATCAGTCCAGTTCCTTTTCAAAGGTAGCACTTATAAGTGCTCTTAATCTAAGTTACTTTTTCATTATTGATTTGTGTATCTATGAAAACATAGAACAGGTTTCCTTTTCATAAACTGTTTCAAGGTTTATAGTGTATGCCCCTAAATAATAATTCACTGTCATATTATTGCATTCATGTTCTAAAATGTGTACTACCACACATTTCTTTGTATTTTTTTTTCTCTTGCTATGAACAAAAAGCAAAATAATTCTTAAAAAACTAATTCAATTTAGGTGCTTAAAAATCTAATGACAACTGCATTGCTGTACACCCAATGCATAATTTCACAATTAGTACATATCATATCAGTATCATCCTGGGTCCCATGTAAAAAGAAAGTGAGATGGGAAAGTCGTGATGTACTTTAAGGTAAATAAATAATAAGACCAACCATTGCTTCCATACTTGCAGCCCTACTGCTTGTGAACTAATTAATAATTGATCACAGCCAGATGGTGTGAGCAATAGGCAACAGGAGATGTACATGATTGCCTACATGTTTAATTGTTTTATAGAACATGTCAAAACAGGACCAGTGTCTGGACTCTTGCAGTCTATCATAGACGTACAGATGTGACAACAAGAGAAGTGTCAGTTGTCATTACATCAGCATGGATAAGAATTAGCTAGATCATATAATAAAATATGACAAACCACTTAATATACATTTCTGTCCTTGATATTATTTTACATATATTATTTCACATTAGTACATTTAGATTTCAGCATGGCATATATCTTAACACAATGCAATGTTTACCATAATCTGACTTCACAGTACACAAGGCAGTATAAGTAAAACATCAAAGTGGATTGTGAAAAATAAATAAATAAGTTCACATTGGCAACCAGGGCAATTTCTTTAAACACAGCATGTTGAAAAAAATTGAAAACTAGAAAACAGATTACAGTGCCAAGTGCCCACATGTACTGTCCCAAGAGTAGGGCAACCCATTGCCAACCATCGGAGCAAATTGAACAATGAGAGATAAATTACAATTGAATTAATAGTTTGACACACACACACACAAATACACATCAAGGATTGCACTTAACACCATCCTGTCCATGGTGTGTAAGTGCTCAAAAAAGAGGCAGCAGGCATTCAATGTTTGATTATAAATCCAAAGTATGTCCTCCATGTGGGGAAAAAATACTCCCTCATTTCTTATCTGGACCCTCCTTTTGGCAATGCAGGTGCTTGTCTGGAGTTCTTCGTTGTGATGTTATCTTAGATGCAGCAGAGTTAGGACTGGAATCACCTCCTCCAGCAGCAACAGAGCTTTGGCCCAGCCCAACCCCTGGCCCAGCTGTGGGCCCAGTTGCAGACCCTACCCCCAGCAGGTTGGCTGACTGCAGCACTGCCTCAGAGTGTTCTCTGGCCTTCATGCGCAGGGCTGCAACACTGGCTGTCCGGTTACTCTGGCATCCATATGGTGGCAGGAAGGAGAGGCCCATTGGGTCAGGCACACAGCAGGAACACAACGGACTTCCTAATAAGGTAGACAGGATCATTGTGTAAGCATGGTCCAGGTAATGTCCTTCACATGAATTTTAAATGTCTTTTCTCCTTTTCTTAAATTTCATAATATGTTTCACTTTGTGTATATATATATCGCAATGTGTACATCTGAGTACACAAATTAATCATACAAGGACTCCCAACTTTTGCACAAGACAATCAGCTATAGCCTTTAACAGATTAAAGGTCAACTGAAAGCTGTCAGTCAGACTACTCCCAAGTAGCTTACTTGCAATAGGGAAGGTTTGTTGTTTGCCTATCCCAAATAGACACTCTGTGATTATGCAGGAGTCTAAAAAATTTTATTGCATATCAGTTGCTGAGATTAACTGCTACAACATGGAATAAAAATAATAAATTTTACCAGCATTTCTCATTCATTAAGATGAAGTCAACCAATGTCATGTTTATGATGATGATGATGTTAACAATTACAGTATTTTACAAATGTAAATTTAGAAGAAACAACACAATAACAATATGCACTTTTTCAATTACATCAGATGCAATAACAAAAAGCAATTAAAATAATGAATAACAGCAAACTTAATATCATCACATCAGATGCAATAACAAAATGCAATTAAAGTAATGAATAACAGCAAACTTGATATCAAATCTATTTGAGACAGCTTTGCATGTTTTGTATGATGAAATCTAGTAGATGCTGGATCTTACCTTTTAAAGTTGCAACCTGTGACAAGGCTTGTGCATAAGTAGCTGTGTTCAGCAGAGTACCAGGCAGACAAGATGGGAAAAAAGGCCCACCTGAACCAACCACTCTGTTAATACTGCATAAAGAACAGAATTGGGCATTAGATCTCTTTTGAAAAACAATCACATCGAATGTACTAAATCACATTTGATTAGATGATCTACACACCTTTGCTGTATTTCCATCGGGTCTTTCTTATTTCTGCTGTGGTCAACAGGAGACTGGTTCAGGTTTCTTGCAGGAGGGGTGCCTTCACTGATTTGCTCTTTGCCTCCCTCATGGTCTGAAGTTCCTCTCTCTGTTTTTCTCCACTTTGCCCTTCGGTTTTGAAACCACACCTAAATAGAGAGTGAAGTGAAAATGTCAAGGATAAAAACTAATGATTGATTCTTTCTAAAAAAAAAAAAAAAAAAAAAAAAACTTGAATTGCAGCCCCTGAACCTCAATATAAAATAACAATTGTTTATGTTATTTTTATGTATAAGTAGATGTATAAATATTATAATTATTATTTAGATAAAATAACAAGCCAATGACTTATTTCAAACTTTGTGAACACAATTGCTGAGCATACAGTGAAGTTCTTGTATCTTAATTGAATGAAGGTCATTGCCTATAACAACATTTAATTGAGCAATTTTTCATTATCATTTTCTAATGACTTCCTACTGACAGTCCCCCTGCTTCTGAGAGAGAACCATGATGAAGTCGTTTATTTCTCTATTTAGTGATTGTTTGACAACATCAGATTCGATTAAGTCTGTGCTCTCTAACGCATTAATCATATATGAATGGGAAAGGTTGCATAATGCAGTCGTATCTCCACCGCCTGACCAGCATTGTGCAAAGGTACAATGATGGGGAACAAACAAAACGCCCCACACATATACGTAGCTGTTCTCTCGACATAATATGCGACAACAGTTTACTGGCAAGACAACAATATTCACAATGTAATTGTAGCAACATTATCTCACCCTTGCACCTTCCAGCTAGAAGTCATGATCCCACCAGTACTGAATGGTCTATAATTGCTCCATTAATCTCAATTTGCAGTTTGTTCTTAATGCAGCGCGAGCCGATTGACACTTTAAAAACGGGGGGCGCCGACTATACTACAACAAAAAGAAAATTTATTTCCTAATAACAATGTAAGTTTAATATCCGTGCATGCTGCGACCGATTCATGTTCAGATTTAATAATAGGAATCTGGTAATCCGATTAGAGAGAAATAATTTGTTTACAATCCCTAATTTACAGCAGCAGATTCCATTATCGCGTTGCAGTCATTGGTTTTAAGCGATAGTAAGATGACCCTGGGGAACAAAAGGGAAACTATTATATTTCTCACAATTAGATCTGAGCTCAGAAGAAAACCCAAAAGCAAATCTGGGAATGCAGGAAATTACATACAGACACATTGAATGCAATTACGTGTGTGCCCAAATTGATATTACAGCGGATGTTTTGCAAGGCCGCAGAATATGAAATTGGAGGTTACAGGTGCACGAGCGCCTTAACGAGAGAAAATCGTTCTCAGTTAAAATGTTTGTATTTTCTCTAAAAAGCATCCTCTCTCCATTTGCTGAAGCACGGAAATGGGAATGCATCTAAGCAATTTTTATACCTTAGAGACGAGGACAAATTAGCGTAGAACATTACCACTAGTTAATTATGAATGACCGATTAATCAACCTAATCTAATATTCCACATAATGTTGATGTTATTAAAGCGCATCACGGAAATGACAGAGTGGCTTAATTTACTTTCTTTGGTCAAATGTGCTCTCAGCGCTTTATGTGATAATGCAGTAGACTATTATCTTTAGTTTGGGACAACTATAGACTGTCTCACCTGGACTCGGGCCTCTGTTAGGTTAATTTTCATAGCCAGCTCTTCTCTTGTAAAAACGTCTGGATAGTGGGTCTGTGCAAAAACTGCCTCTAAAGCTTCCAGCTGTAAAACACATATTTTGATCCATTAGTTGAATTCATGCTTAACAATCCAGAAAGAAAAAAATGCTTTAGGCCTATACTTAAGTATAGCCTACTTTAGCCTTACCCGTGTCTTATTCTGTATTTTTAAATTACTGCCGTGAATTAACGATTACCCTAAATAAACAAATGTTGTGCCTTTCTGCTTTACAATTAAAATGGGAGTTGATTTGAAATGAACAGTTCCTTGATACGCTCACGTGCATTCATTGCCTACATTGCATGCCTCAAAGAGATTGATTTCTTTACAGATTTTTTTCAATTCTTTACCATTATAAATCAACATAGCCTACCTGTTGTAAGGTGAAGGTTGTCCTGTTTCTGCGTTGCTTTCTGCGCAGAAAACCGTCATCAAAGTCTCCAGTGGCATGATTCCCAAACCCATTTGTATTCACTGTTTTAAATAATAACGTGACGGTTTTAAAGAATGGTAGCCTATATATATATATTACATTTTCTAATGTCTAGGGTGAAAATCTAAATTGTCCAAGTCCTCTTAAAATGAAAAAAATATTATTCCCTCAGATATAGCCTATATCAGTTTATCTCGCTAAACTTATTCTCAGAGAACAGTTGTTTGCAATCTTGTAAAGACTCAAATTATCCCCTTACACAATGAGAAACCGTGACCATCAAAATGCCGGTTGAAAGGCATGACATCTAACATCTGTTCTCAGGTAGACTGCAACAAAAAGTCTCAGCTGGAAGGCTTTCATGGGTCTAGATCAAGTTACCATGTGGCAAAACATAAAACACCCCAAAACAAACACAAACAAATAATTAACTAAAGGCAATAGCTGTTTATTAAAATAATAAATAGCATATATAGACTACTTAAATAACGGAGTCGCTTGCTTTACATAGTACATATTAGAAAACTTAGTAAAAATAATAAGAACAACAACAAAACAAATTTCCATAAGTTTTCTTTATAAAAAATGTTTACAAAGTTATACGTTAATCGAAGGCAATGAAAAGCAGTTAACAATTTACAGAAGAAATAATGCATACTTACGCGTGTTCGTCCTGCAGCACTCTCCCTCTAACTGTGGAGGACAGTGAAAGTAAAACATATCTGTTTCCCGGTGCTTTGCGACTTGCACCCAGTAGTAGAACAATTAGAGAATATTTCACTCTGCAAAGAAAAGATAGCCAAACTTCAACGCAAATGTTTTTCAACTATTACCGCAACAATACGCGCCTTGATAAGACAACTTTGAGTAGCAGGCACAAGAAGATGGTAATGCACTTGATTTAACCTATCCTTGCACTTCTTGTCTCCGCAACCGATTTTAAATAGCTACTTAGGCTAATGTTCAAGAAAACAAAAACGTGCGTACTTCTATACCTATAGATGATCTGTTGTGCAATCGCGCAGTGATGAAGTGTCTCCAACTCCACCTCAGCTGAGCAATCACACTCCCACCGTCAATCACTGAGTGCTCCGCGTTTACCTCCCCTGCTCCAACTCATCCTCTTTCTTGCACACGAGGAGGGAGTGACCAGCTGTCTTTGTGACTGTTTAGAGCATGACAACACTCGCCTTTATAATCGCACACGTAATTGCAATTAATCTGATTTTTTTTTTTTTTTTTTATTGCATGCGCTGTCGTCCGGCCAACCGAAATGCACATGTGGTGGTAAACGTCAAAATTCTCCAAGGCATCTCCGAATTACTCCGAAAGTGTAACTTTACCTTTTATGCATGCATATTCCCAAATTACAAACACACGGGCACAAGCATGATGCACTTTTTATACAGTTGCTTTTTATATTAAAAATCTAGATGACTGTTTTTGAATTTAAAATTGGCTGTCAGACCAGTAATTGCTCATTATATGGGTTAGGGGTCCACTTTATACGAGAATCCACTGGCTGTGCGCTCGCAGGTCTAAATTTTGATTTTGTTCACAGCAAGGGGTCCAAAGATTTATTTCCCACTCTCGCGTAAATTATATGCAGCGGGACCCTTTCAATTACTTTTAAAACGCATGTGGGACGCCTCGCGCAGACACCGTCGCTCCTCTGCTGCTGGAAATGAGGCTCCGAGTACCATCTGAAATTTTGAAGTCGAGGACGGCATTGGATGAAATCACATAAACTGCAAAAAAGCAAGCGTAATGGTACATAATTGGTTCTCTAATAGCATTACACAAGGATAATAGCCTGTTATAGCCCCCTGCACTATTAAGTGCTTCCCTGGCGTAGAACGTTTATGATATTAAGAGGGGAATATAATGATATTTTAGTTATTAAATGCGTGTAATTAATTTATGCACCGCTGAAAATAAAGTTGTGTTATGATCTCGTCAAAATGCATCGGAAACTGGGGGACAAAGCTCTGTATCACTTCTTGACATTTGTATTATTACATAGATATATTGGAGATAGAGAAAAGTGATGTACTGAGAATGATCCAGTCTAAATCATGGATTTCCACGGCTTGTGTGAGAGTGAATAATAGCGCAGTATATAAGCCAGTTGAAATAAGTGTCAAAAAGCGTTTTATCTAAGACATGGCTACAATGAGTACAAATGCAAGTGAGTCATTTCAGTTTTTATGTTTAACTAACAGAACAATTGAGTGTGTATGGGGCGCATACACGAAAATAAAAAAGCAAATGAAAAACCTATTAGCACCAGTCAAACTCTGAAGTTTTGTAAAACTTTCAGTACCATGGTCAGCAATGGAATCAGTTTTCACAATTGCAAACATATTTATTGAAAAATATTATTAATTGCTATTGTGTTAATGTCAAACATAATATAAGACCAGCAGTCCTTTCTGACACGCAAAACATTAATTTGCAAGAAGTAACACCCTGTCCCAGAGAGAGAGTTCGTGGCATTGTGATTAATGTGCAAGAACAGAATATTATAGTTCTTTTCAAAATGAGCTCCAATAAGCCCCACTGATGTGGTATGTCTTCTGGCTCATCATCTAATGATGCATTACATGTCCTTTGATTATATTAGTAAAATGTACTAAGGACATCAAGTTTTAATAACACTGAGTTGACGCAAAGGATGATGTTTATTAAATGCACTTAACTATACAATGTGTACAGTATTGTGTATACTTGATCATTGGTTTTACATAAGCAGTTTCAAGAAATTATACAAAAACAAAAAAAATATATACAAAAATAATAATACAACAACAACAACAAAAAAAAAACTGTAAATATTTTTGGAGATATACAGTTTAACAAATAATAATAATAATAATAATAAGTGTACTGTAGAGGTCAACCTGGAAAGTTCTGGAAAGTTTATTGAATTGTTTCTATACAACACATTTACACATTCCGTAATTTAAAAATAATGAATGCATCGAATCACCTGCAGTTCCCTAGTGTGAGGTATACATTCCATTTGGAGATTCTGCACCTCAGCTAATAGGTTTTAATATGCTCTGCTCAATTTACCTGTAGTCAGCTTTAAGCTTCCATATCCCTTCTTGTCCAGGAAGTCTGTGGAACTCACAGATATTCCTTAGCAGTTCTCTGAAAACTGGTGTCTGTTTGGAGTTGAGTCTTGGGGTAAAGTATTCCAGGATCTCCTTGGTGCTTGCCTGGCCATCCACCTGAGCTTGGAAGGCCACAAAGTTCCTCAGATCAACCAGAAGCTCATCATGTTCTGTTGGGGTTGCATGTACAGCAGTAGACTGAGTCCCTCTCTCTTCCTCATCCTCCTCATCCTCTTGTATCTGTGGATGACTGACGTGATTCCTGGCCCTCATCATAGCTAAAAGAGAGGATGAGGACAGGGAAGCAGATTCCTCCTCTGCTCCTTCACCGCTGAAATGAGCAGCAGATCCTGGCTTCTTAACGCCTGATTTCTTTATGATATATGCATCCTAGATTAAAAACAGCAGCATTAGAGTACATGAGTTTTCAATAACCACTTATTATTCTATCAGGGATTCACAGGATATTGAAATGTACCTTGCATTTCTCTGATGCTTTTGCCTTTATGCCAGATGACTGAGAAAGTAGTGAGTTTTTCTTCTGCCCAAACCTTTTCCTAAAAACAAAGCAGACATTTTAACAGTCACATATTATTTTTCTTTTTGTTTAAAGGCATTGTACAACTGTTCTTCCGTGGAACACACACACGTGCACGTGCGCGCGCGCGCACACACACAAAAATTACAGCCTCGATCCCTATTCACTTCCATTGCATGATTTAATTAATTTTTTTTTTTTTTCAATGAACGTAAATAGTGACTGAGGCTAACATTATCCCTAATATCTCCTTTGGAGTTCCATGAAAGAAAAAATAATACGAGTTTGGAACAATGAAGATGAGGCTGAGTAAATAATTACATAATTTTCCTTTATGGGTGAACTCTCTCTTTAATGAAACAAAGTTAAACGTACTTGACTGGAGGTGGGGTTGCTTGTGTAGACCCTCTTGAGAAAGGCAGCCTACAGTTTTGCCTGGAGATCTTCAGAGCTCTCAGTGCATCCTTGGCAACCCTGTTGGCTTCAGATTCCACAAGCACATAGTCTGGGTTTGATGACTCCATGATAGTGTCATGCTTCATGACACTGTGGATCCCTGATTTTTTGAAGAGTTTGGCCAAGACATAATCATCACTCTTTCTCTCATCTTTCCTCTCCTCCTCCTCTTCATTTTCCTCTTTCTTGTACCTCTTTTTCTTCACCAGGTGTGAAATACGATGGCCCTCAAATCTGGCATCCTCGGAGTGCTTGCGCTTTTTATGCTTGTGTTTGTGTCCATCTGAGTGCGAGTTGTTCTTTTCTGGTGTTTCACAGTGCTTTTTCTTCTCTCTGCGCTTCTGAGGGCTGTTTGCTGAACAAAGATCTTTACTTGCACTCTTTGTTGAAAGATCAGCAATGGAATGAGATTTAAAATTATTGTTTGGTGACCCAAAGTCCCTTTTAGCATAATTTTTTGAGAGACTGTTGATGGAGGTAGAGTTTTTGTTTTCTGACAGATTTATGGCATCTTGGTCATCAACAGAAAATGCAGATGACTGAGACTGTGATGGTTGTGATGTCCCCTGAGATGGACGGGATGTCTTTTGTTTTTTTGGAATCTGTACATCTGATCCTGTGCCTATACAAAATAAAAATGAGAATAATCATAAAACACAATAACTTGAGTTATGTATCTACCATTCAAAAACATGTTTTTTTTTAATTATATTTACATTGCCTGATTATAAAAACACCACAATGCATCTTCTCCTTGTTTCCAAATGCAAATATATTTAAAATCTTATCATATCATTGAATTACCTGCAAATATTGCACTGGTTTCTGTTCCTTGGGAGCCCTCAGGATTGCTCAGAGTGAAAAGTTCATAAATGTCATTAGATTTGAAAAACCGTCTTTGCTTAGGATCCTTTAGCACTCGGTTGGTGAGAAACTGTTTGAAGATTTGTCTATGGAAAAAGATCAGAAATGCTGTATTAGTTCTTTTTTTTTTCCTAATCTCCTTTATGATACACCCAAGTCTCACATTTCTAGAATAATTTTCTTTATAGCCTAAACACTGACATGCCACAATCTCACCCTGCTGGACAGTTTATTTGCTTAACAAATGCATATTGTGTCTTGGTTAGTTTGAAATCAGAAAATTAATATGTGAACAATCGAGCTCTTCATAGACTTTCGAAATTCCCATTGCCTCCCTACCAATAACACAGTAGTCTAGGACTGCCTTTAGCGACCAATTAGCAAATTTGTGTTGATATCTAATTAAAAAAATAATGCATTTCAATTACTGCCTATTGAGCTCCTGCAGACAGAAGTAGAACATTATGGATTGTAATAGTCCTCCTTACCATTACCATCTCCATCTAAACACCCAATCACATGAAACTAACCTGTGGTAAATCTTCTCTTCAATGGTTCCAGCTGTCAACAGCCTGTAAACTGTCACCTGCTGTGTTTGGCCGATCCTCCAGGCGCGTTCACGTGCCTACAGCAAGAGGTCAGCAGTTCACATCAATACCGATCAGCTCTATATGCATCAAAACTAAAACATATGCATCGAATAAACAGCAAAAACAGTTTTCGGATTGTGAGACACTGCTGTGGCCAACCTGAGTGTCTGTGCTGGGGTTCCAGTCTGGGTCATAGATTACAACCCTGTTTGCTCCAGTCAGGTTGACTCCCAAACCTCCAACTCTAGTTGTCAGGAGAAAGACAAAGATGTCCTTGTTCTGAAGAAAGATTAATATTAAATTAATACAGTGAATAAAATGGGGTTCAAAATGACCATAACCATCACAAATAACTATCTATTTAAAGGTATAGTTTACCCACAATTTTAAATTCTCTGATAATTTATTCACCCTCATGACATCCCAGATGTGTATGACTTTCTTTCTTCTGCTGAACACAAATTAAGATTTTTAGAAAAATATCTCAGCTCTTTAGATCCATTCAATGCAAGTCAATGATGATCAAACACATTAAGGAAACATAAAATTAATCCATACAACTCCCGTGGTTAAATCTATGTCTTCAGAAGCAATATGATAGGGGTGGGTTAGAAACAGATCAATATTTAAGTAATTTCTTACTATAATTTTTCATTTTCACATTCTAAAAGTGAAAGTGGAGATTTATGGTGAAAAAGGATTTAAAGACTGATCTGTTTCTCACCCAAAGCAATTACATTGTTTCAGACAACATATATTAAAACACTGGAGTCATATGAATTAATGTTATGCTGCCTGTATGTACTTTTTGATGCTTCAAATGCTTGATCACCATTCACTTGCATTGTATGGACATACAGAGCTGAGATGTTCTTCTAAAAATATTTGTTTGTGTTCGGCAGAAGAAAGTCATTCACATCTGGGATAGCATGAGAGTGAGTAAATGATAAGATAATTTTTATTTTTGTGAAAATTAAAATTCTGTTATCACATACTCACTCCAAACCCGTATGACTTTACTTTCTTCCGTGGAACACAAGATGAAATTTTGAAGATTGACACTGCTCTTTCCCATTAAATAAGATTGAGGCCATTGGTCCCTAACATTCTGCCCCACAGTACATCTCCTTTTGTCTTCCGCATAAGAAAGAATGTCACACAGGTTTGAAAAAACATAAGGGTGAGTTAATAATGACAATTTTCATTCTTAACTATCCCTTTAAAATAGTGCAAAATAGGCACAAACAATCTCCTTCACCTGGTTATATTGAGCGATGAGAGGCTGTCTGGACGCAATGGCGGTGGTGCCATCCATCTTGAGATAGGAGAATCTATTCTCCCTCACAAACAGCTCAAAGATCTCCAGCATCTGTGTGTGTGGAAGAAATGGTTTCAGACAGAGCATTGAGAACAGGATTAGTGCTAAAAGGATTAAGTGAGATTAATATTACATGTACAGAAGTACCAACTGTGTGGGTTTTAGGTTCTCTCTGAAGCAAAATCTCATTTCTATTGAACAAAGACAGCTGGGTCCTGACAGACACCCTACAATGCAATAAGATCTCATAATGAATTCTATTAGAGGGAAAATGACATAATAACTTTATTGGTCCTTTAGTGGATGCTGCAGAAGATAGCGTGAGTGCAGCTTATCTATCAATACTCTGGGCTTCATCACACTTCTTTACTTAAGGCATGTCTGCAGAGGCAACAGCTTGATAGATCTACTTATGTAAATTTGGATAAAATCAACAAATAAGATCTTTGCAATTGTGCAAACATTTTAATCCAGTGTATAACTACATCTCTGATTATGTAAGGGAAAAATCCAATAAAGACATTTTAAATAAAGAGAAAAGGAGTGGTTGAGTCAGTGAAGAATATAACAGCCGTGGGCTATTATGTCTCAAAGTGATCTGATAATCCCTTTTTCCTTTCTATCGTAACCTTTTCTTCCTTCATACCGACCAGGATCAGAAATTAATAGGGGCTCAAGGTAAAAAGGCTACTGAAAGAGACAAAATGTCCCTAAATTCAAAATGCGGGCAAAAAAAAAAAAAAAAAAGCAACCGCAGTGAATACTTTTTTTTTATTGGAAACATCTGATTTTACTTTCTTTTCTTTTCAAGGCCTAGGTATGCATATCATTGCATCAAATATAAGATCTACTTATTCTAATTGAAAATGTATGTTAATAAATTGATTACATTTAAGTATTTGACATAAAGTGATTTTTTTCTTCTTCATATGGTTAGGAAACATCTACCCTCATAAAGCTAGAAAAATGCCCCTGAAAATCAAATCAAGGGGGCAAATAATGCCCCTTAATGAAAAAAGTTATTTTCTGACACACTGATTCTGACCTGTCTGGATTGGGTGAAAAGCAACACTTTGTGTCCCTGCTTGAACCACAGGCGTAGCAGTGACTCTACCACAATCATCTTTCCAGATCGCTTCCAGTAACCAAAGTGCTCCTCCTCGGTCAGCTGCTCATGTGGGATGCCCCGCAGTAAACGCGGCCCGCCCGTGAACAGATCCGGGTGGTTGCAGATCTTCCTCAGAGCTATGAGGCCTGAGAACACCTAAAAGAAAAAGGGTAGGGAATTGAGGTTAATACACCAGATGGATATGTTAATGTATTTAGTGGAGGGAGAAAAAACAATGTCTTCCAATGTTAGAGATAAGAGTCAACACTAATCTTAATATTAATAAACTTGGTTAATTTAATGAAGATAATTGACCAGAGCAAAGTAAAGCCTCTTCCTTCAGGTAAATGCAGCAGTCGTTGCATTATATATGTGGCTTAATGGAGTTTGTGACCACATAAGAGGGGTTTGTAAACTGCTGTGCAACCCACAGCTTTTGTCTCCGCAAAACACATTTGGAGCATTGTGATGAATAGTTTGTACAGAGGAGAATTTCCTTGCGATGACACCGCACATAGAGCCAGTAGGTCATAGGGCACTCATTTTTGAAGTGACTACATATAATAAAACAATCATATCCACAGTTCTATAAGGCTGACAAGACATCTGTTGATAACTTATTTAACTACACTCTGCATCTCTCTGATAAGGTTATAAAGCAAATTAATTGATATGCATATTCTGAGTACATGTCTAGTAGGATTGGAGTGTTCAAACATCACACTACACAGATAACAGAAGATCTCCAAAAGCTTTTCAAGGTGTATATAAACATATAAAGAGAGAGGATGTCCCCACTCTTAAGTAAACTGAATAATAAATAAGGCTTTTCACATGTGGGGAACAAAAGATCATCAATTCTGAGCATGAGCATTCACATTAAACATTATCTTCTCATTGTATTTTCCCATTAGTGTTTCACACATGGGTCCATTACCTGCATGTCTCCATTCAGAATCTGATAAACCTCTTTGGAGTCCAGAAAGTTCTGGTAAACCTGGCACTGGTCTTCTGTTAGCCTGCAGAACAGGACCTGTTTGGAGAGTAAAATTACACAAAAAAACACTGTAATTGTTGAGGTTTGGCTGGAATGAAACTGTGACATTAACACAAAGACCTTTCCTGTTCAGATAAAATATACAAATGAACTAATATAGCTAATTAATAGATTCATATGTGAGAGGTATCACTTAGGCACCTGTTCATTTTTATCAGGTAAGGAGAGGTTTGCTTTTACATCAGCCTTCATTCTTCTAAGCAGGTAAGGGTTAATGGTGTCACGAAGAACACAAGCACATTTATAGGCTGTCTGGACCTGAGGGTTATAAATACAACAAATAAATCCATTTGTGACTATCATGTCATAAAATACAATATGCTCACAACAGCATATTCCCCTGCCAACATAAAAGCATCTTTTGATACAATATATACATAGTAATGCTGTCAGTCGCTTACATTTTTTTTATCACGATTAATCACATAATTTTTCGTAATCACCATTAATCGCAGATTTTGAAAGTGATGAATTTTGACTAAATATACTTTTCCTGTCAAAATGCATTTATTTCCTTCTTAGAAAAAATTTAACAATATAATGTTTTACTAACATTTTCCAAACAAAGCCTTCCAAGGTATAGAATTGCACTAAAATAGCATCAATTCAAGAAACATTAAACATTTTCCAAAGTCTAAGTGGGAGTTTGACTAGTTGAAAGAACATGTCCCCACATAGATAGCATATTCATTGCAATATGCATTAAATCTCTTAAACTCTCATCCTCTACAATATTCAAGTCAAGTCATGTGGTTTTTATTGTTGTTCAACCATATAGTTAGTACAGTACACAGTGAAATGAGACAACATTCCTCCAGGACCATGGTGCTACATAAAACAACATTGGACAAACACGGAACCACATGAGACTACACAGACTAAATAACATACCTATATAAAGTGCACATGCAAACGTGTGCAAAAAGTACAGGACAGTACAATAAATTACAAAAATTTAACAGGACAATAGGCACAGTGAGAGACAGTGCAAGGCCGAATGCTTTGGTACCTCTTGCCAGACGGCAGGAGGGTGAATAGTTTGTGTGAGGGGTGTGTGGGGTCATCCACAATGCTGGTTGCTTTGCGGATGCAGTTTTTTGTAAATGTCTTTGTTGGAGGGAAGAGAGACCCTGATGATTTTTCCTCTGTTTTCACTATCCTCTGCAGGGCTTTGCGGTCCAAAACGGTGCAAGTCCCAAACCAGGCAGTGATGCACCTGCTCAGGATGCTCTCAACAGTCCCTCTATAGAATGTAGTGAGGATGGGGGGTGGGAGATGCGCTTTCCTCAGCCTTCGAAGGAAGTAGAGACGCTGATGGGCTTTCTTGGTGATAGAGCTGGTTTTGAGAGAAGAGGTGAGGTTCTCTGCCAGGTGAACACCAAGGAATTTGGTGCTCTTGACGATCTCCACAGAGGAGCTGTCGATGTTCAGCAGAGAGCAGTCACTCTGTGCTCTCCTAAAGTCAACAACCATCTCTTTTGTTTTGTCCACATTTAGAGTCAGGTTGTTAGCTCTACACCAGTCCGTTAGCCGCTGCACCTCCTCTCTGTATGCTGACTCGTCATTCTTGCTGATAAGACCCACCACGGTCAATATTAATCTGCTGGTAGACTCTGGCTATCAACTTTGTTACAGCAATCGTGAAGCTGCGTTCATGATTTGCATCAGGGTGTCAATGACACCGTCAAGCGCCTCTTTGAACTCCACATGAAAAAACGCTTGCAGACAAAAACATCTCATTCTGCATTTAGGTGATATTTAAGACTTGACTTGCTTCTGTGTAAAGGCTGAAAAAGGCTTGTTTTATACAACAAATAAAGTCGATTTTATCTTTCTCCATCATTTTATCACTGACACGGCTGTTGTGTGTGTTGTGAAGTGTGCGTCAGTGTACTGACTCCAGGCGTACACGTCGCAAAGGTTCTGCCCTTCTAACCAGTGTTTATACTGGTTTATGTTGTATTAACAGTACACGTGGTAACCGCGATTAAGAAAAATGTATGTGTTAAACCTTTTCAATTAACAGCATGCATTAACATATTAATTTTGACAGCTCTAATACACAGACGTTAAAAACCTCAGAACAGGTTATATGTATAATTTAACTTTTTTTATTATCAGCAAGTAGCCCCAATGAAATCTATTCATGTTTTAGTATTGACTAATTAACAAGCTTTGACTTCAATACACTTTATGAAAGCCAAACAAACGAGTGTGTCCTGAGGCATGTCAACAGCAGCTCCCTCTCTTCATCTCCTCCTATCAGCAGATTGACACATTAAAGATTCATAAGAGCGCTGCTGGACTCCAGAGGGGGGCTGCACTCTTTTATCAATAATGTTCTCCTGATCCAGCATTAGGCCAAATGCCATTTAGATGTAATTTAAAGGGGTTCACAGATCAAAAGAAAGCCAGCAGTAGAACCACAACACTGCAGGGCATACAAAGAGCCTGGATTAGGGCCCATACGAGAAAACAAAAGAAAGAGAGAGAGAGAGAGAGAGAGAGAGAGAGAGAGAGAGAGAGAGAGAGAGAGAGAGAAGCTGAGGTTAAATGTGTGTAAAGATAGTGAGGGGTCATATGCTACAGTAATGGACACAATGGATAGTTGACTGCGAAATGCTCAAGATTTCATGTTCAATAATACTTGTTTCTGATTAAATGCACAGAATATGTGAACTGACCAGAAAAGGTCAGTGGGCATGGGCTTTTTTCAGGTTGTAATATTTAAATGAATGTATAAGGAAATATATATATTTCAGGTACGGTGACAACACCATGTCTTCACTAGTTGATTTTAAATGGTCATGTTATCCCATTTTTTTAAAGAACTAATATCCTCTCAAATTATAAGAGGTCTTGGCGAAATTCTGTTTCTATATGGAGTATAGCATGTCCACTACCTGTATACAGTGAAAACCATGATACCATGAAAAGTGAAGAAATTTAAATAGGAAACTGGCAAAAAAAAATTGACCATTTCCAATAATAATCAACGTATTTTATGTGCAAAAAAATGTGTCATAAGTCTAAATTCTAATAGCAAGATTCTAAAATGTTCTCTATTTCTCAGCTGAATATCCACTAAAACAAAATTTATGAAAATATGATCTGCTCTGCAGGACTGTGCAAACAGCTAGGGAGGGAGAGTGCCATGAGTCATGGGGTTAGCTATCTACAACCATTTAATAACATTAATAATTAGTAAAGGTTTTTATTATTGGCAGAGGAAACATCAATAGCCTTTTTTAAGCAGTTCAGAAATGAAATCCATAAAGTGCGCGCGCTATTAAAAAGGTTTCCTAATAATGGCACATCTAGATTTCATTCACCATGCAGCTGTCACCATGCTGTTTGAATGGTTTTATATGCTTTTGAATTAATACAGGCATTTCCAAGTCTGTTTAATATCCAGTGTGTTCTGTGTTCATTACCTTAGCTGCGTTATTTGATGGAAATTAGGTTTGCATATGAATAGTAAGTGAACTTCAACTGCATGGATCAATAAGCTCTGATGTGTGATGCATGATTTACCTGTACTGGAGATGCATTAGAGTATCCTCCCATGGTAATGGGCACAGAGAACTGCTCCATGAAGACAGGCAAAGTCCCCAGCTTCCCTGGAAACACAAAGTCAAAGAGCGACCATAGCTCTTTGAGGTTGTTCTGCATGGGTGAGCCCGAGAGGATGAAACGGTGGGGTGTCCGGAACTGTGGAGTTAACAAAAAATAAATGCTGTATACGATAGTCTGGAAATTTGCTAGCATAAGAAAACTACAACATAGATGTGTATCAAAACTTAAATATTATTTGACAATAAAGACCCTTTTATGATGGCTTTGGATTTAAAGCTCCTTTAGCTTTAGCTTAATCAATACCAAATCAAAGTGTTGTGAAATTTCCAGTGGATTTTTTTAATATAGTAATCAATATTAACACTGGAGCTCATTCGATTATGCAGACTGAACTAAGATCCTTTTGGGTCTCAGATGTACTAGCTATGACACAAGACTTTGTGGGCTTTAATTTACCAGTGAGTATTTCTGTGGTATTAAACAATGACAGCTTGTTTGGAATATAAAGGATGTATTACTGAAGAGAGAGCAAAAGTCACCTGTTTGCATGCCATTGTTACCCCAGCATTGGGGTTCCTAATCTTGTGGCCCTCGTCCAGGATGACAAAATGCCAGTCGTACTTGTGGATGTAGTCTTGCATAATGCGTATGTACGAGTAGGAAGTGATAAGGATGCCATGACTGGCCACTATCTCCGGTATGAGCTTCTCCTGAAAATCAGCAACAAACAACAGTCTCAGCAGCAGTTGTAAACCTATCGGCAATGTCGCTTGCACAACGATGTATTTTTTGGCTGTTAATTAAATTGAGGAAATTGTGATAGGTTGCCGGTATCAGGCCCCCGGCGATTGCGTCTTCATCAGAACGACTAATCTATATGTCTGCCTTGACGTTTCACATAAACGGTCTCAAGTGTGTTCCAATTATAGATGTGCAAAGCGACTAACCTCTGTTTCCAGCACACCCCACCCATCCCCACACTTTTTTTTTGTTACTTTGTAGCCAATTAATCAGGTACATCTGCTCTACAGGACTATTAGTGTTAGCGTGAAGACGGTATCATTAGGTGCCAACGCTGCATAAACGTTCCTCTGTCTATCTATCACAAGCTCTTGAGACCAACTCTCCACCTAGAGGGCAAAGCACGGACTGCCAGACAACAACCCCCATTAATCACTGTGTCAGGTAGGATGGGGGTTGGGGGGGGTGTTTGGGACAATGAAGACCACTCACAGTAAACACTTCACAACCGCCCCATAGCAGCTCCTTCTACCTTAGCTTTAATTAATTTAACATTTCCTTGGAGCCAATTCGACTCCACACTAGGATATCTGCTGACAAGGGGAAAAATCTCACTCTGGCATTAACGTTACAGACCAAAGCGGCACAGTTCATCTTAATCTTGTTGTCATGTTGCTTCGTTGTATGGAAAAGTTTAGGCCCAAATCCTCAGCTGTCCTATTGAGATCGCACACAGGGAGGTACGAAACCGTTTACGTTATGGTAAGATTATTAAAAATACTGGTACTTCGTTACCTAAACTAAATACATAAAAATGTAATTTCACTAGTCTGTTGTGGCATCAAGCACCAACTCATTTTAATGCACAAAGATTGGGTCACAATGCCCAATTTGCAAGGTTTTAATGAGAACAAAGTCGGTTTAATGTAAAAGGGCCTGATTTATGCCAATATATTGGGTCTGTGCATTAGGCTTTGCAATATAAATGCAACCGCTGTATATTATGTTATAATTATGTAATATTAATCCAACAACAATACTGACAAGAAAAAGAGATAAACATTCAATGGGGGGATAGTTCAATGGGTACCCAATTTTTAAAGCTCCATAAGGGCATAAAGGCAGCATAAAAGTCATCTATAGACTCCAGTGGTTTAATCCATGTCTACAGAAATGACATGATAGGAGTGGGTGAGAAACAGATAAATATTTAAGTCCTTTTTTACTATCAATCTTCACTTTAACTTCCACATTCTTCTTTTCCTTTTGGCGATTTTCATCCTTCGTGCATATCGCTACCTACTGGGCAGGGAGGAGAATTTATGGACATATATTGATCTGTTTCTCACCCATACCTATAACATCACTTTAGAAGATATAGATTTAACCATTGGAGTCTTATGGATTACTTTTATGCTGCCTTTATGTGCATTTTGGAGCTTCAATATTTTATTACCCATTCAGTTGCATTGTGAGGACCTGCAGAGCTGAAATATTCTTCAAAAATATTTTGTTTATGTTCAGCAGAAGAAAGTCATACACATCTGGGATGCATGAGGGTGAGTAAATTATGATAAAATTTTCATTTTAGGTTGAACTATACCTTTCATTTATTTCTTTGTTTTTGACTCTTTACTTGAACAATTACACAACACTGTTTTTTTTATTGAGATAAATACTCCATTGCTTTAATGTAATATGTTAATATACATACTATATTAATAATAAACATTTTAAACTCTACAACAATGTTTAAATTATTCAATATCATTTTTTTTATTATGGTATCGAAATTGGTATTGAGAATGATTAATTGTATTGGTAAATTGAATACTTAAATTGTGATATTGTGACAACCCAGCATTATAAATGTCTCAAGAAGGGACGTGCCAGCAGATAGCGTTGATGATTACAGGACTCACCTTTTTGCTGGTAAAGGAGCCTGTGTCGTGGAGAACAGCCACACGGAATGGAGGCCACCATGTGTGGAACTCTTTCACCCACTGATGCATGACTGTGGCTGGACAAACAATGAGTGTGGGCCCCAGCCCAGCATACCTACACAAGAGGTAAGTGGAGTCACAACACTGGAGTGACTATATTCATTCACCTTATTCATATGAAACGTATATGGAACGTAAGCCCCTGCAAGTCTCAGTCACCATTCACTTTCATTGTATGTAAAACAATGCATTGAAAGTGAATGGTGACTAAGACAAACATTCTGCCTAGCATTCCCTTTAGTGTTTCATAGATGAAAGAAAGAAATTTGGGTTTGGAACAACGTGAGGGTGAGTAAATGATGATAGAATTAAAATTATTTGGCTGAACTATCCCTTTACCACCAATATGATTATTTTTTCAGTAATTTCTCCTTTATAAAACATATACAACTTGAGTTTTGGAGACATGGCAATCAAACATACACTACTGACACAATATATTTTAAGCTGATGAACCCCATGTGCTGATGGGGCAGTTGTACTGCTTTCCCTTCCCGTGTGAGTGTTCACTAAAGGAGATAAACTGACGAAATGCACTAAATGGCTTTGGGAGCATTACAGCTTGATATGATATTCCGGATTGTGAAAGCCATTGATAGCGAGCTATAATAGAGTTTGCAAACAATCAATTTGCGGATGGACGACGCCAGACAGCTTATTGACCAGCCAGGAAGGCCCCCACTCCATAGAAAAAAAAAGAAGCAAAAAGTCACTACCTTAAATTTGCTTAATTACATGTTTCATGTTTAATTTTCTACACTCCCCTCCCAACAAGCAGTCACTCTCTCATGTCACGTCCTTGTTTCTCCTTTGATGTCGCCACTAAGAGAATTAGAGGAATATCATAATTGAAACGTCTTTAATAATTCACGCCAAACCTCTCTCCACCAGCAATCCAGCTGCTGAAATATTAATCGCAATCGAGACTTGAGTCTAGGAGGGGTGAGGGAGTCGGCCGATGTCTATATACATGTCCGTTGGTGGGAGTGTGCATGTTTATGAGTGTTTGTACACATGTATGAATGCATATGTGACTAGGTGGCTGATGAGACATGAGCAGGTTTTGGCAGGGAAAAAGCTCCAAAATGCACACAGAATAAAGACAAACAGATAAAGAAGGAAAGAATGAGTGTAAATACAGCAGATAAAGATGAGTAAAAACAGAGCAGTTAAAGTGTATGACCAGGGAGATTCAAGGGGTACAACCATGTGGGGGTCCCTTGCCTGTAATTGGAGCCACGTGTCTTCAGCTTGCTGTAGCTCAAGCCTGCCAGGAAGGCAATTATCTGGATGGTCTTGCCCAGGCCCATCTCATCTCCCAGAATGCCTCCTGTCTGCTGGCAGTGCAGTTCCCACATCCACCTGACACCTGTCTGCTGATACCTGGACAAGAAAAGCAAACATGTCGCACAAAACGCAGCCCCAGCACAAATACAAACACCGGTGGCTGATGAATTAATCATAGGGCCATTATCTCTATTGATTCTGGATAAATGGGCCGTAAGTGTTGCCCAATTGATGTGTTGTAAAACATCCACAACACAATAGCGGAGTCCTCGTTTTCTAAGCCTAAAGCACTTCGCCCCCTTTCACACAGCACATTTCAGCTTTCAGCACTCAAAGTAAAACCAGTTCAGGCAACCATTTCTGTAGACATATTAGTTTTTGAATTGTATTTGACTGGTTAAGAAAGCTTGTTTCATCAATTCTCTCCTTCCACTACAATGTTGATTGTATATAATTTTAAATAATTTTGTAAGCCATACTTGAAGAGTTTCTTCCAGAGGAAACCAGGCACCTTAAAACCTTCGTCAAACTCTGCGTCACTCTCCTCTGACTCCTCCTCTCCCGCTATTCTCTTTGCCTCTTTATCCCGAAGTCTTTGCCTTTTCCACTTCCTGCAGGAAAACAGAACCACCGTTTTATAATTCACCTCCACCAAGCTATTTTTGAACTCTCCTTTCACACCGTGTCTGCACTGGAAGTGACTGACCTAGTGAAAACATTGAAGCAGCTTGTCATTTCAGAATGTTCACTAACATGCGCCAAACATCTGTTAACCACACTTCCACATCAGTAAAATAAAAATAAAATCCTATTGTGTTTTTGTTCCCAAGTGGAATCCTATAATAAATGGTTTGAATCATTTTGTGTTAAGACCATCTTCCCCTTTTATAACTCACTCAGCAATTTGAGTGAAATTAAGAGAATAGTTCACCCAGAAATTAAAACCATCTCAACAGTTATTCACCCTCATGCCACCCCAGATGTGTATGACTTTCTGTCTTCTGCTGGACAAAAACAAATATTTTTAGAAGAATATATCAGCTCTGCAGGTCCTTACAATGCAAGTGAATGGTGGCCAGCATTCTGAATATCTAAAAAGCACATAAAGGCAGCAAAAATAATATATATTTATCCTTATGACTCCAGTGGTTAAATACAAGTCTTCTGAAGCCATATGATAGGTGTGGGTGAGAAACAGATCAATATTTAAGTCCCTTTTTACTATAAATTCTCCTCCCTGCCCAGTAGGTTGCGATATGCACAACGAATGCGAATCGACAAAAACACAAGAGGAAAGTGAAAGTGGTGATTTATAGTAAAAAAGGACTTAAAAATTAATCTGTTTCTCATTCACATGTATTATATTGCTTCAGAAGACATAGATTTAACCACTGGAGTCTTATGGATTACTTTTATGCTGCCTTTTTGTGCTTTTGGAGCATCAAAGTTTTGGTACCCATTCCCTTGCATTATATATTGCAACAGAGCTGAGGAATTCTTCTAAAAATCTTAATTTGTGTTCAGCAGAAGCAAGAAAGTTATACACATCTGGGATGGCATGAGTAAATGATGAGAACTTTTTCAGTTATGGGTGAACTATTCCTTTAAGTAATAAGCATTACTACAACTGCATAAATTAGAAGGCCAGAGAGCAGAACATCACAATCTGGCTTTGATGTAATGGTAAGACGTTAGTTAAAAACATACTGTAAATAAAATTCATAGCAAAAAATACAAATAATTAAATTTGAGAACAGGGTGTCCGACAACTGAACTTGTGTCCAGTGTGGACATGCATCAAGCAGACAGACTCATTGAGAATATTTCCCATGCTGATGACATCAAGTGACAATGTAGAATTTGATTAAGAAACAGGGTCTTCTGAAACAAAACAAAAGTCAACAGTTGACATTTAAAATCTGACTCTGTTAAAGATGCCTCCTTTGGGAAAGTTTGCTTAACAGTGTGACAAACAGGCAGGTACTGTTAGTCCCTGGCCTCGGTTTTTAATTTCCAAGCCAAAGAAATGCAGACAGACAAAGAGCGAAAAGGAAGAGAGAGAGATAGTGAGTGCCATCTCCCTTCTTTAGCTCTCTGCCCCTCTCACTCTAGCAGGGCAGATTTAATTGACCCACTTTTGGCTTGAGGGAAAGCTACAGCAGTTAGTGGCAGTGTCGTCAGAAAAGCAAATTAAGATTGATACAGACAATTAGGAGTTTGAGCTCCCCAAGAAAGGTACAGAGAGAAAAAAAAGGAGAGAAAAAATCCATCTTCATTTGGGTCTAGCCCTGTCACTCTGCAATGAAACCATTCCCTTTATCTGGGGCTTCCGAGACTGCACTTGTAATTAAGTCAAGACTAAGCGTTGGTTCAGTTAATTATATTTTTTCCCCCTTACCTCCACCACTCAGCATTGCTGAGTTCCACCATAACTATGTGGCTGAATTCACATTTAAACCAACTGGAGAGAGTGACAGTGCCAACTCAATTTGCTTACTATAAATATGAATGCATAATCTTTTTAGATTTGCTCCTATCCATTTTCATGTTAACACTGGAATAAATACATGCACACCATAATGAGGAAATATGAATAGGCAAGGAATTTGCTTAGTCAAGGGACAGCTGCCAATTTAATTTGTGGATTAGGGATTATCTGTTCCAGCATACATGCTACTAGGCAAAGTATGGTTGCTTGAGTCATTAACTAAATATATGACTCTATGAATGGCCTTTGACTGTAATGATTTTGACAGTTTAGGAAATGCATTTTTTTAAATAAATGCTTGAATGATGGTTTCTGGAATAAATTTACCTAATCCTTTGCCTGTAACACTCAATATCTCCATCATCTTTACATTTCTTGACTTTCCCCCCTTTCTGGGAATCCTCATCCTCTGAGCTGCTGGGGATATATTCATCACTCTCTTCCTCCTTGGGCTTCCTGGTTTTTGACTGGTTCTTCTTCTTGTAAGGTTTAAGTTCATATTCTTCCTCATCATCCACCCAGAACTCATTGTCACACTCTGGTTCCTCAGGATCCATCAGCTCATCACTAGGAACGTACTCAGAGCCCTCGCTGTCTGACGCCTGTTCCCCCAAGCCTTTCCTCCTAGATTGGGGTGGCTCCTTCTCCACCTTGGGCCTGGCTTTGGGGTGAGCTCTCAGGGCGGTCCTCTGGAGCTTACGCATACGCTTCTGGAGTTTCTTGTCTTTGGTGGACTGCGATCCATTCCTCCGTGCTTTGCCATCCATGGGCTCTGTTGAGTGCTTTCTGGAAATCTTCTTCATTGAGGTGGGTCTCTTCCTGCTCTCTGCTAACAAGGCCTGGTCTGTGAGGTACTTGTCAAAACCGGAGCTCTCACTGAGCATGACCTTCCGAGGCTCCTTCTTCTCTTGCTTCTGAGGGATCCGTGAACCAAAGGGGGTCATGTGACCTGTGCGGATGAGCTCTTCCCATTCTGTCTCCTGGGCTGGCATAAGCATGCTTCCCAATGTGGAAGGGCCTGGCTCTTCAGTCAAAATATAAAAACACAATCATAACCAAGAACATACTACTCAAACATTAACATTGATACAATATGCCACCATTTGCATTTATACTCCAGTCCTCTAGGCCTAAAAGAGTCACAACTAACATTTTGCGTATACTGATATTCTATAAATTTGTAACATATGGCACAAGCCAAATTATCGTTTAGCAAATTCAAAAGGATATAAAATGTTCCAATAAATTGTATTGATAAGAGTAAGATAATAATCCATGGCAAAGCTCCTGTGGATGCTTTAAATTTACCTTCGTCATCTTCAATCAATAAATCTGCTTCAAGCTTGTGAAAATCTTCTCCTCCAAGAATGGCCTGCAGTCTCTTCTGCTTGGCTCTGATCTTTTTTAACTGCTTCTCCTGTAATAAGATAATCTGACTCTATATATATTGTGCAATATGGGTTCCAAATTCATCTACAGTCTGTTTTAAAAGGTATGCATTAATTACATATTACAAGCTATTAACTTGTTTGGAAAGTAAAGTTAGTTTGAAAAATATTGTAAAATTGATTAAGCTTTTACATTGGGATGACAGCGTTTATCTGACACATATTTAAAAAAAAAAAAAACTATGATTCTGTAAAAGATAAATAAATCAAGCATGTGCTGACCTTGTTCTCTTTCTGTCGTTTGACAGACTCTAACTTCCGACTGATGTCTTTGCTGGAAGCAGCATGAGGGGCTAACTGCTCCAAAATTTTGTTGATGTGCTTCAAAGCACTTGTGCATGACCTGATAAAGTGCATTACAAATAAAAATTCAATCACAATATATCAATTACGTATTAAAAATATTACAATTTCAGCTTTGAATACTGTGACTTTATTATTTGACTGCCATAATCTAACATACCAGGACTAAAGGGAACCATCCTTTATTCACCATCATGTTGATCCAAATCCATGTCTTTAAAAAAGTAATAGTTCACCCAAAAATTTAAATTCTCTCATCATTTATTCACCCTCATGCCATCCCAGATGTGTTTGAATTTCTTTCTTCTTCTGAACACAAATTAAGATTTTTAGAAGATTATTTCAGATTCATTCAATGCAAGTGAATGGTGACAAGAACTTCAAAGCTCCAAAAAGCACATAAAGGAAACATAAAAGCAGTCATATGACTCCAGTGGTTAACTCCACGTTCTCTGAAGTGATATGATAGGTCTGGGTGAGAAACAGATACATATTTAAGTCCTTTTTAACTCTAACTCTCCACTTTCACTTTCAGATGTGAAAGTGACACTAATCAGACCCCACATGTAACTTTCAGGTGTGAAAGTGATGATTTATAGTATTAAAAAAAAAAAGATTGGACTTAAATATTGATCTGTTGCTCACCCACACTTATCATATCTCTTCTGAAGATATGGATTTAACTACTGGAGTCTTATGGAAAACTTATATTTCCTTTAAGTGATTTTTGGAGCTTCAAAGTTCTAGTCAACATTCACTTGCATTGTATGGATCTACAGAGTGAAGGTCTTCTAAAAAATGGTGTTTGTGTTCTGCTGAAGAAAGGAATTCATACACATCTGGGATGGAATGAGGGTTAGTAAATGATAAGAATTTTCATTTTTGGGTGAACTGTCCCTTTAACTACATGTGCTCTTACATGGGAGAACACAATACATCAGGGTGAGTAAATTATGACAATTTTCATTTTTGGGTGAACTCTCTTTAATAAAAGGAAGCATAAAATCACCTGACATCATCCAGCACTGACTCATATTCTTTCTCCGCGTCCGCTTTGGCTGCAGCCTGGCTGGCCTCCTGAATAGCCCTGTCCACCTGCTGCAACACACCTTGTTCGAGAACATCTTGGTCATATACATCCACTCCCAAACCCTGGAGCTCAGCAGCCTGGGAGCTCTGTTCTACTGAGCGGATCTCCTGACGGTTGATCTGGAGCAGGGGCTGCAATTTACGAGAATTCTGTGCCCCTATACTCTCCGGACATGTGGCCGCTGGCTCTTCCTTGCTGCTTCCTGGGAATGAAAGGCCATTGTCCTCTTGAACTCCTGTAGTCATGGCACTGACAGGGCTGGACATGGAATGGCGGTCCTGGTCCTTGTTACCTTCTACTGGCATTGCCAAGTAACTGTGAATAAGGATGATCTCAGAAAATAACTTAAGATGTTTGATTACTAAGGCACACATTTTATAGCATTTATTGCATAAATTGTCAAATGTAAATATGATAGTTTTAGGAACAGGGGCAACTTTGGATAATATTAGTGTTTTGTGTATTCTGCTCTTTGCAAATGTTTACAAATTGTAAAAACACATTGGTCAACTACTCGTTGGTTTTAATTGTGCTATATATAAATAAATTACCTTACATTGGATATGTTTGATTACTAAGGCACACATCTAATTTATGTATTGCATTAATTGTCAAATGTGAATGTTTATTTAAGATACAGAACAATACAAAGTGCGTCATAGCAATTTATATAATGAAACACATTTTACACAAGTTTAAATATCCATAAAATATGGTCAGATTATTTCACTTTGGAAATCCAGTGTCAGTCAAGGAACATTACAAAAACAAACCTACACATTACATGAACATTACAACTAGCTCAACCGTAACAGTACGACACACAACACGACGAATTGATAAGCGATCGAAAGGCAAAATTGTTATATTGATATCTGATTTGCTTTCAAAATTAATAACGATGCAAACCATTTGTTATTCATTTATATAGGCTTATCTGCTAATTGCTAAATGCTAGCATATTATTATTGTTTGCCTTCAGCTTTAAACAGATTGTGGAAAACCCCAAAAAGAATCAACAAACCTTTAAAACGACCCCACACTTTTAAATGATTTATTCGTTTAGGGTAACATCCATTAACATGTTTTAGTTGTTTTGATGTATACTACCATCTAAGCATGTGAACCTTTTATACAATAGCTATATAATAAAGTGTGAAGCAAGATAGTTTAAAGTCTCCGGCCGGGAAACATGTCAAAATAAAAGTCCTAGTAATTTTGTGTATGTACGGCAAGTCGGATTGTTTTACAAGATCATACAGCGCCCTCTTGAGATCAAAATTGTAATAATCGCTTGGGGGCCGTTCACACCAAGTTTCACACGGAAGGTCTTCTAAAGGTCTTCTTGCGTTCTAAAGCTGGACGCATCGTCAACAATAGAACAGAATGCAAGTGTTTCGAATGTATTTATTTATTTATTTTTTTAAATTAGAGTTCTTTTTAGCCTGAAACGGATTAAAAAAACTCCTGGACGAGACGCTGTAAAAACAGCGAGACACGGCGCAACAGTCAAAGACGGTGGTCTTCTCCAGTACGTTTAAATAGAAAAACGGGTTCTTCAAAAAGGGTTCGATGTGAACTGCCCCTTATAAAAATTTAGCATGGTATCCTCCACAATACTATTTTGTAGTCTACAGTTACTGGTAACTTAGTATCAACCACTACCATCATAAAAAAGACAAAGGAAAAAATAAAAATAAAATTAAAATTACAGAAATATTCTGAATTTTAATTTTGACTTTTACCTTACAATTTGTACGGTATTTAAAGTTACTAAACATGGCGTTTTAGACTGAAAAAATATTTTATTTCTATTTTAACTAGTTATATCTGTGTTGAATATTACAGATGTTGTGTTAGAGTCAAATACTGTCGAATCAACTCTAGATGGCAGAAGTGCTGCTTCTAATTTAATAAGCAGCATTTCAATCTTCTGTTCTGAGTTCTAACGTTCCTTAACGACTGCAAGAGACATCTGCAATTAATTTTCAAGTTTACATAAGCTACAAAAGAAAAACGAGGACGTGTGAAACCAACCAAACCAGAGGAAAGATTTTTTATAAATTATTATCTTCAAATTTAGTTTTCCAGTAGTGTTGTCCTTGTTCCTTTATGACCTGATGAAAGAAGAAATGACAGTGTTTATGACACTTCAGAGTGAGTGATCATACCAAAACAACTCCATAATATCCTGTACATGGTGTGCACATCTTTGATACTTTATTTTTTCCTGATGGTATCATGCCAGCCAAATTCAATTGTTCTTGGACCTTGGGTTTGCTGCCAGAGGGTTATGGCAGGTTTTCGATTACCACGTGTTTCCTTCCAAAGTCCTTTAGGAAATCACATTATATTTATGGCATTGAGTTAACCTGGAATTACTGAGGTACTGACTGATATATCCAGTGTTTGATTAATCGCCTCTTGCTAAATGTTTTTTTCATGAAATTAAATAAAAAAATTCTGCTATACTTGCCTTTAATCTATCATGTATAACAAGTTAATTACTTTATCATTATTCCTTTTTTTTTTTAAGTTGTTGGCCGTATGTAACCTATCTTAAGGTGGGTGCACACTGTACGATTTTGGCCACGATTCTGCAGTCTGAGACCCATTTCGTGAATCCTAAAGGATTTCTCTCATCACATGTCAAAATCGTCAATCTTACAATGTTCAGTGTGATGTGTTCACAGATGGCCGATTAATAGCCTTTGAGGTGATCTTTAAAGGGATAGTTCACCCAAAAGGGAAAATTCTCTCATCATTTACTAACCCACATGCCATCCCAATATGTGAATGACCTTTTTTCTTCTGCTGAACACAAACAAAGATATTTTGATCCTTACAATGCAAGTGAAGGATGATCAGACCCTTGAAGCTCCAAAAATCACATAAAGGCCACATGAAAGTAATCTGTATGACTCCAGTGGTTTAATCTATGTCTTCAGAAGTTATATGATAGGTGAGGGTGAGAAACAGATCAATATTTAAGTCTTACTTTTTACTATAAATATCCGCTTTTGCTCTCACCCACATCTATAATATTGCTTCAGAAGATATGGAGTCTTATGGATTACTTTTATGCTGCCATTATGTGATTTTTTTAAACTTATGAGATCTGGACACCATTCACTTGCATTGTATGGGCATACAGAGCTGAGACCTTCTTATAAAAATATTTGTTTGTGTTCAGCAGAAGAAAGAAAGTTATATACATCTGGGATTGCATGAGGGTGAGTAAATGATGAGAGAATTTTGATTTTTGGGTGAACTATCCCTTTAACTTGACAAAGTATTTGCTTTGGGATTACTGGAGTTTTTCTGGAAAATGTTCTTGATGTATTTAAAGCACATCCATCTGTCATCTGATCAATAACATTTTAAATGTGAAACATTTGTACACATGAATGAATGAATGAACAGATAATTGAATGAATGTATGAATGAACAAACTAATGAATGACCGTATTTGTGGAGAGGACTTTCATTACTGTAAATCACTTTTAAAATGACAATTTATTTTTACTGCGTATTAACTGAAGAGTATATTAATGTTACAAATTAATCTTAATGTTGACATGTGTAACTTGAGCGTAGGCCTCAGTAAATAATTAAATCAAGTGCTTTACTTCAGATTGTAAAATACTATTTTACAATTGCATTGTTCAACACCTGGAAAGTTTTGAAGGATCATCCTCCTGAGCATGTGAATCTTAACTTGCCTCTGAAGGCCAAACCTCTGATTCTATAAATTAAACTGTCACCTCTTTCCCTTACTTTGTAGTTCTGACCCCTGAAGTTAAATCTTTGTGCAATATTAGGGATAATGTTACTTCTTAGTGGAGCTTCAGATGATTACTGATAAATTGAATAGCATCTAGGAGAGTCAGAAGTGCTCAATAAATCTCAGTTGAACATTTTCCCTTACTTTTAATCCTTCAGGAGTTATCTGTTAAAACTTAAAGACACTGTGCATTAGTTATTTTGTCAAGACAGTATTGTATATTTTACAGAATTCCTTTCCTAATGGTCTGATATGATTTATTTACTCATTTGCTAGCCTAGATTCCCATTCTAAAAAGTTTATTTACACTGCATTTCAAAACAAACTGAGGATTTAATTAAAGTCTTATTCATGTTTCAACCCGCCATCCACAAAACCAGAGGCACCTAAACCAAACACTGAATTAATTAAAATATACACATTGTAGTATGGCTGATTATGTTTTGTTTCTACATTGTAAACTGACTTTTTAAATGTCACGTATACCTACTGAGCAAACACAAAAGAGCATTTATTGCATCACTGTTGGAGATAATGCTGCCTTAATGTGCTGTCGGAATTATCCTTCTTTCCCACTTCTGAAGTGGTAATTACGAGTACTTTGCGTTCCCGTGCTTTGTTGTTGGAAAAAAACAGGAAACATGAATGACGCCAGGTTCCTTCGTGCATATTTATTGATTTTGTCAGCATGATACGTATTACTGATGATAATGGTATTGTGGGCAAATTCATGCTATTTTCTTGGTGTAAAAATGTACAACATGCATAAAATGTTTGCTTACATAAATAAATATGACCGAAATGGCAAGCGCTAACAATTAGCTGTATTTAGAAAAGGAATAAATCTGTCATTCACTACAGAAACCGTACTCCTCTCCACCATGTTGAAAGTTTATGTCTCCTCCCAACTCAGTCTTAATTACGACTTGAGGGGTTGTTCATGTTTATATTTATAAACGTGTTAAGTATATTCATTCACTTAACACCCTATTAGGAACACTTTTACACCTACTTATTCATGTGATAATCTAATCAGCCAATCATGTGGCAGCAGTGTAATGCATAAAATCATTCAGATATGGGTCAGGAGCTTCATTTAATGTTCACATCATCCATCAGAATAGGGAAAAAATGTGATCTTATTGATTTCAACCGTGGCATGATTGTTGGGACAGGTTGGTTTGAGGCGGGTGGGCTACAACAGCAGGAGACTGCGCCCGGCACTTTATTAGGAACATAGTGTTAGGAACATTTAACATGAGCAGAGTTCATTGGAAATATTTACTTTACACAGGTATACAGACACCACTGGAGGTCTCCTTCCATCATGAACAAGTGTGCAGGCATGGATCTTTCTACCCCTCTCTGTGAATTCCTTTGAAGGTGGAGGGTCAATTGAAATATTTACTCAGCATGTACAGTGAATGAAAAGGAGTGCGATTAAAGGAGGGAAATGTAAATAGATGTTTGAATTGCTCCCGGTACAAGTCAGAACATGTTGCTCCAGGGTAGAGCAGAGGTTAGGCAGGTGGAGAGACCTTACTCAAATAAACAACTGAGCCAAAAATGAATTGCTTCAGCTAGTGATATGTTTGTAACATTGTTTGGAATCTAAGGTTGACCGCTTAAGAAGAATGTAATCCACCTCCATACTATACAGATTTTCCCTTATCTGACTCGCTTATAGATCTCCCATTTATTTAAAATTCGAAGGTGATAGCCAGTACTTGGGCCTTATCTTGCAGGCATGTTTGTAATGGCTGTACTGCTGTCCTCAGAAACATATACTCTCTAAATTGCTGTAAGATGTCAAAGCCTTATTACCTGCATTATTATCTATGCAACATGGCCATTCAATTAATCATTTTTTAATCAAATTCCAAAATACAAATATGCAATGTCACACAAGCAATTCAGTACAATAATTGTAAGTGTGATACTGCATTTATACAACAGTTCTAAATACAAAATGTAGTTTTGAGAAACATCGACACTATATGGCCAGTTTTTGTCTAATTTAGCTAATTAAAATAGTTCCAAAAATAGAGGAAATAAGTTGCACTTTTTGAACCAGTTTGTGTCTCCATCTTGTTTCATTATTTTCTTTCCTCCCCATGCATCACTTCAGCATGACATGACACAAATGGCACCTCCCTCTCCTCCAGCCACCCTGTCTTTTCAATCCAGCTCTACTTGCACGAATTCCCACAACAGTAGGGGAGATGGAAGACTAATATGTGATTTCTTTGAAGCAACTGAAGTGAACCATAAAGCTCCTTTTACCTATTGCTTGCCACTATCACCAAGGGAACATAATGTGTGTGGAGACCCAAAAGTTTCGAAAGATCTTTGCCATCATGTCAGGCAGCACATCTCCAAGGGAACTAATTTGTTGACCAATTACCCTCAACTTTCTTCAAAGCAGGGGTGTAACTATGGGTGTGCTGGAGTGGGCCTGCACTCACAAATTTGCCTAAGCTGCTGTATTTTTCAATTGTCACCCAGTGTTTCAGTGTTTTACTTCAAACAATGGTGTATATACTGCCATTCCAAACTGGATTGAGTGTGGTTTTCTATCCTTAGCTAACATAATTCATTATTGAAAGAGGAAGTTGGGGCAGGACATATCTAAATAGCCAGTAGGCTTTAGTTTACATTACAGCCATGTGCAATGATTTTTGACTTGCTAATGTTAGTTGGAAGCAGGTAATATTAGGGGGAGGAACATTATCTGTTCTTCTCAGAGAATTTTATTGAGCCAAACATTTTTATGCTTGCCTTTTTCTGTTTATTCTACAATTTGAAATGCGTAGAACACAACAGACACTGCTGTATTGCAATCTTGTCACCCCAACAATAGAAAACATCCCATGAATTATTCCATTGGAATACACTTGGAATATCTCATCTGTCTACTCGCTGCCATCTCTCTCCTGTTTTCTAATCACTATGTAGCTCATGCAACACTCATGTGAAAACAGGCTTCACTCACCTGTTTCAGATGAGAAGCATATTTAGAACTTACACAGTGCCTAACCTTAGATAAATATAATACAATTATCTTTTTTTAAATTATCAAAAATTTAGCTTTGGTCACCAAACAATGTTAAATGTATGAAAAACCTTGACTGTTAAAGTGATTTGATTTTAATTATAGATATATGTTTTTAAAATGAGCTTAAAGACAGAGAATTTTAAGCTACCATAGCCTCTGATGTAATATGTAAGTAGCATTTTCGTGTGATCGGCTCTCTATCCCAACACATTGGAGATGCGTTTGACTGCAAGGTCAAGATACTATCCACATATGAAACACATGTTAATGAAAGGTGTATTTCAAATCAAATTTTATGAGTTTGTGAACACCACAGGCACCTTTATAGATGCTAACGAGGAGCCAGCTGTGTTAGTGTGTCTGCCATATCATATACACAAAATAAATAATGAAATCAGAGTTTGGGTATCTGTCATTTGAGATTTATGTAGTTTGTGTGGATCCATAGAACCCTGGCAGCATAAAGATGTAGGGAATTAGCTTTAGGAAAAGGAAATGAAACTTGTACATCTATGGGCGTGAAGCAAAACATATTTCCATTTCAAACACACTCGCCATGAACTCCAGTTCAAGCAGGTGAAGTGTAAGGTGTTAATACACTCTCTCATATCCCTGAACAACATTAGAGGTTCTGATATCCTTATCTTATATTTGAGTTACATATTATTTTCTGTTCAATATGTCATTAGAGCAAGAAAGTAGAGTATCTGCTGCCGGACCTACTTTTCTTTGCTTACAGACATAATGATGAATTCCCCGCAACATCTAACCAAACAGCTCTGAAAGTAAAATTGTAATTTTATGCGTACTGCAGTGACTCGGGGTAAGGCAAGAACATAGTTTTGAACTGAGAAATGAAATGAGAAATCATCTGTAGCGTACCTTTTAAAAAAATGGATGGACTTCCCTGTGGAATGTTTTTTTTATATTTAAAATAATGGTTAGTAAGGACTTGTTTTTCAAAAATTGTGCCAATTTACAGGAAAGGATTGTTTATACACTGGGGAATTATATTAATAAAGTAAAGCACTGATTCTTAATTACACAATTAAATTGGATGATTGTGATAAGACTATGATCTTATCAATAGCTGCCCCTTCATTCGCCTTATTTGTATTAACACAAATTCCTCAGTTATTGCATCATAACGTGTCTCTTCAATATCACATCCTTTTTCCTTTTGTTACTGAATGGTAATAATTACAATACTCACTCTTGTGTTGGGAATGGGTGTAAAGAACAGTTGCCATGATTTTGATGATGATAAATTACTTGAGCCTTTGCTGTATATATAGCTTGGATGAGCATCACTTCCATTAGCCAAGCTTTATTGTGTTAAACTTACATCTGTAAGTGATTTGGTAACTGAAAGTTCCATTATATCCTCTTCTGAACTGACACTTTCACCAGAGTTGTTTATGGGTCATGAAGGTTTGGAGACAACTTCTGTTATCTGTGACTGTGTCAGATGACTATTCACATTCTCTGGAGGTTCTGAACATTCATTGCATGTAGATCAGTTTGCTGGATCTGATTTTACACTGATCTATGCGGAGCAGTGTAAATTCTATTTATACAACTGCCACAATACAGTCATAGCAGTCAAAGCACAATACAATATGTTCATTGAAAAAACAGAGCATTTGTGAAACGTGATAAAAATCAGCGTTAGTCAAAATAATGGTTATCCAGATGAGTAGACATCTGGTCTGAGGGCGAGAGGTCTATTTGTGTGTGAATGTGTGTGTGTGTGTTCAAGGGAGTGTTGTATGCTGTGTATTTTCAGCAATAGCATAAATTACCCCATTCACTGACTGAGGTTTTAGTGTAGGGTAAAGCAAGTTTCTACTAAACTCAGCAACAAAGAAACATCCCTTTTCAGGACTCTGTATATTAAAGATAATTTGGTAAAAATACAAATAACTTTACAGATCTGTATTTTAAAGGGTTTAAATAGTGTTTTCCATGCTTGTTCAATGAACATGCACCTGTGGAACGTTAGTGTCATTAAGACACTAACAGCTTACAGACGGTAGGCAATTAAGGTCACAGTTATAAAAACTTAAGACATTAAAGAGACCTTTCCACTGACTGAAAAACACCAAAAAAAAAATTATACCCAGGGTCCCTGCTCATCTGCGTGAACATGTTTTAGGAGGTATGAGAAAATGAGACTGCAGATGTGGCCAGGGCAATAAATTACAATGCCTGTACTGTGAGACGCCTAAGACAGCGCTACAGGGAGACAGGAAGGACAGCTGATCGTCCTCGCAGTGGCAGCCAATGTGTAACAACACCTGCACAGGATTGGTACATCCAAATATCACACCTGTGGGACAGGTACAGGATGGCAACAACAATTGCCTGAGCTACACCAGGAACGCAAAATCCCTCCATCAGTGCTCAGACTGTGCAATATACTGAGAGAGGCTGGACTGAGGTCTTGTAAGCCTGTTGTAAGGCAAATCTTTACCAGACATCACAGGCAACAACGTCGCCTATGGGCACAAACCCACCTTTGCTGGACTAGACAGGACTGGCAAAAACTGCTCTTCACTGATGAGTCGTGGTTTTGTCTCACCAGGGGTGATGGTCGGACTGGCATTTATCATCGAAGGAATGAACGTTACACCGAGGCCTGTACTCTGGAGCAGGATTGTTTTGGAGATGGAGGGTCCATCATGATCTGGGGCGGTGTGTCACAGCATCATCGGACTGAGCTTGTTGTCATTGCAGGCAAACTCAACGCTGTGCGCTACAGGGAAGACATCCTCCTCCCTCATGTGGTACCCCACCTGCAAGCTCATCCTGATATGACCCTCCAGCATGGCAATGCCATCAGCCATACTGCTCATTCTGTGCATGATTTCCTGCAAGACAGTCATGTCAGTGTTTTGCCATGGCCAGCAAAAAGCCTGGATCTTAATCCCATTGAGCACGTCTGGGACCTGTTGGATCTGAGGGTGAGGGCTAGGGCCATTCCCCCCAGAAATGTCCGGGAACTTGCAAGTGCCTTGGTGGAAATGTGAGGTAACATCTCACAGCAAGAACTGGCAAATCTGGTGCATTCCATGAGGAGGAGACCCCCCCATCCCACCTTTGTTCAGGGACACATTATTCCATTTCTGTTAACTCGACTCTGCTCGCTTTTTTGGGGTTTTCCACTGTGGTATTACCTGGTACCTGATACTTTTTTAGTACCACCTTGGTCGAGGTTCCAAGCGAGCCGATACTAAATGTGATGTAAAAATCCTGCAGGTCATTGATTGGTCATGGAGAATCGTCACTACCAGTTCACTGGATTTCCGACACGCAACATCAACCTGCAAGTTTTAAAGTTAGTAACGGCGATAACAGTATCATTTGTTCATGCGACTTTCAAATTGGGAAAAAAGAAATGGCTGTGCGCAAAACCACGCCGTGGTCAATAAACAAGGTGCCTACGGTCCACTCGTTAGCTAAGAACGAAATGAAAATGTCTCTTAGGAGGTGTCTCAGCAGTTGGCCGCACACGGCTACCACTGGACCTACCAGCAGTGTAGGGAAAAGTAAAAAAAAAACTATTTAAAAGTGACTACAGAACCATTAAGGAAAAGTGGAAATGGTTCGACCAAATGGGCGCTATCTAAACCGGCGAGTAATGGGAAGGAGAGTGCCCTGGACTCTGCCACGATGGAGGATGGTACATTTTGTTACGTTAACTCTATACTCTGCTTAAAAGCTTCACTTTATTTAGTTGACCAGCTACTGGAAGCTTGTTTCTAAAACAACCAGGCCAATTTAACTGTTACACTTGGGTAAAATCACTATGCAACAACTGCTTTATGCAGCAAAATGAGCTAGTAGCTTACAGCTAGCGGTTGTGTTATTGTTTTGGTCAGTTTGTGTCATGTTTAAGATGATCTCACAGCAGTAGAGGCGGCACAACTATGACGATCATCCTATAATCCCTCCCACGTTGAGGGGCACTAAACTGCAGTGGAAATGCAAGCTCAGAAAAGTAAAGCGAGTAGAGTTGAGGCGAGTCGAACCGTAACGTGCAGTGGAAAAGTGCCATTAGTCACATGTCTGTGAAATTTGTTCAGTTCATGTCTTAGTTGTTGAATCTTTTTATGTTCATACAAATATTTACACATGTTAAGTTTTCTGAAAATAAAAGCAGTTGAAAGTGAGAGGATGTTTCTTTTTTGCTTAGTTTAGTTTTCAAAAGTCTATGAATATGAAAGTAGTAGCCACAGATAAAACTCCTGCATACAGCTTGTCCTGAACTGACATTTCAGAATATGCTACAAATACATTATTCAGTGTGAATGGCAAAAGGTTTAGTGCATTTAAGGATAAGAACAAAGAGATCATCTTAATGATTAAATAAAAAAAGAAAAGAATATGTGCCGTTTGCACTAGAACAATAATAATTGATGCATTGAATAAATCTAAATGAATCAGTTAATGTCATCTAATCTAAATTCTTACACATTAACCACAAATATAGAATAGATAGTTCTAGTTCTTTAATTTCATTGGACAAGTGGCATTCAAACTTCCAAGAGTGCTAACATTAAGTATAACGGCACTGGGGCACTTCACTGTTTGTATTGGGCTGTTTTTCTGTGTTTGCCATGTTCCAAATTTGCTAACAGTCTGCGATGCACAGAATCACTGTGATACACAAAGCCAACTTTTGTTTCTTTTGGAACTGTTTCAGTCAACCTTGTGAAACATTCAACATCGTCTCATGGGAACTCAACATGCTTCTACTGAATGTTCCAGTATACTGGCATTGACTCCATTCTGTTTAGTCTCTAACAAGCTCTCATCAGTCATTTTTGCTTAAATTATATTGCATTTACCTTCTCCTGTGGTTCTACTAATAGCATGTTGTGTGAGCAGCCTCAGAGACATGGGTTATGGTCCAATGGAATCCAGGAAATAATCGTGTTCACTATAAGGATGCACTGAAATGAAAATTTCAACAATTTATTATTGTTAATAATAATAAATAATAATAACAAATATAGTTAAATTATACATTAAAACAATTTCAGTTGTAATTTCTTAACTTTATAACCCTCTTTTTTTTTGTTTTTATTTGGCAGAACACTCCAGGAAGCAGTGCATTATCATGAGCCCATCATTAGCCCTGGATGTGTTTTGAGTGTGTGTCAACAACAGAGCAGCTCTCATTTATTGGAAGTGGACTGCATATGTGGACTATATATTTACTTATTAAATGCCCCTGTTGTGATTCGCTATTGTATGGGTTAAAAAAATGTATATGCACCAGTCATATGGACTACTTTAATTATGTTTTTATACTTCATTGATGTCATATTAGAGCTTGACAGTAGCGACCATGACATGTAATAACACACAATATGGGAGCACTGGAAAACGCTCTTTATTAAATATGCTAATAACTGAGAGAGGATCACTTAAATTGTGAAGGTTTCTATTCTTATGGTTTCTATTAACAATTTCATTTTTCTCTTTCGTCAGAAAACCAAAAATATAATTTTATGCAAATTTTGTCCGAAAAAGTCAAGTGTATGGAAAAGTAAAAACAAAGAATTATTGCACCTTTATCTTATTCATAGAACAAATCAGTGTGTTGAATACAACTCTTTTGATAAGCATGTTTATTGTCATGCAGACTTGTAGGCTCTTCCTGTGGTAGGAAATATGCTTTCACTGAGTTTTCCTCCAGTCTCTTGTGCCACCTCCTTTCTGTGTTCTTTTTTCCCTTTATGAGAAAGAATTCACTGTGTCAACACTATTTATGGGCCGTCCCACCTCCCTGAGCTTGCAGACATGTTACACTTAATTTTTAATAGAGTGTCAAAACTGCCAAAGAATAAAATGATTCATGAACAATATTTGCTCTTGTCACACTGTGTGGGCTTATCTGAGATATTGCTGCAATTGCTACTGTTTACTGGTGCTTCATAGATAGATGGATGTGTTGTTGCATTTCTTTAGGGTATTGGTTAACAGGGTTCGGGAGTAATGGAATACATGGGAATAAATATTTAAAATACAAAATATAAGTAACTGTATTCCAGTACAGTTAAAATTTAAATCATATGTAATTAGAATAAAGAGATTACTTTGCATTGTATTGTCATTTGTTTTGTTTAATATTTAGTCCTTTCATATGGAAAACATTTATATCAAATCAAATCAAATCAAATCACTTTATTGTCACACTACTGTGTACACGAGTGCAACAGTAGGTGAAATTCTTGTGTGCAGTTCCGAGCAACATTGCAGTAATGACAGTGACGAGACATAAACCACTTTACAATAACAACATATTTACACAACACAATTTACATAACAAATGTACACATACCTACACAACAATTTACATATCAAATGTACACAATACACACAATGTAGAATACACATACACTAGATAAGGGTATAAATATATATATACACTAACTGAATTGGGAGCGAGAATATATTGACAGAATGAGGATTAATAAAGTGCAGTGCTGATTGTAGATCGTGAGAGATCATGTGTTCAAAAGTCTTATTGCTTGTGGGAAGAAGCTGTCATGTAGTCGGGTGGTGCGGGTCCTGATGCTGCGATACCGCCTGCCTGATTGAAGCAGTGAGAGCAGCCCATGACTCGGGTGGCTGGAGTCTTTGATAATCCTCCGAGCTTTATTCACACACCGTCTGTTATATATATCCTGGAGGGAGGGAAGCTCACCTCCGATGATGTTTCTGGCTGTTTGCACCACCCTTTGCAGGTCTTTGCGGTTGTGGGCGGTGCTATTGCCGTACCAGGCGGTGATGCAGCCAGTCAGGATGCTCTCTACAGTACTGGTGTAGAACCGTGTGAGGATGTGTTGGTTCATTCCAAACTTCCTCAGCCGTCTCAGGAAGAAGAGGCGCTGGTGAGCCTTCTTCAGAACGGCCTCAGTGTGGACGGACCATGTGAGTTCCTCAGTAATGTGGACACCGAGGAACTTGAAGCTGCTGACTCTCTCTACCGGTGCTCCATTAATGGTGATGGGGCTGTGTTCTCTGTCTTTCTTCCTGAAGTCCACCACAAGCTCCTTGGTTTTACTGACGTTGAGGGAGAGGTTGTGCTCCTGACACCAGCGTGTCAGAGTGTGCACCTCCTCTCTGTAGGCTGTTTCATCATTGTCAGTGATCAGACCTACAACCGTCGTATCGTCAGCAAACTTAATGATGGCATTGGAGCTATGTGTCGCCACACAGTCATGTGTGTAAAGGGAATACAGGAGTGGGCTGAGAACACAGCCCTGCGGGGCTCCAGTGTTGAGGGTCAGTGATGAGGAGATGTTGCTGCCCATTCTAACCACCTGACGTCTGCCTGACAGGAAATCCAGGATCCAGCTGCACAGCGAGCTGTTTAAGCCCAGAGCCCGGAGTTTCTCATCAAGCTTGGAGGGCATTATGGTGTTAAATGCTGAGCTGTAGTCTACAAACAGCATTCTCACATACGTGTTCCTTTTTTCCAGGTGGGATAGAGCAGTGTGTATTGTAGATCCAATAGCATCATCAGTGGAGCGGTTGTTACGGTAGGCAAACTGCAATGGGTCCAAAGAGGTGGGCAGAACAGAGCAGATGTGATCTCTGATCAACCTCTCAAAGCATTTGCTGATGATGGGGGTGAGGGCAACAGGACGCCAGTCATTTAAGCAAGTGATTTTGGCTTGCTTCGGTACAGGCACAATAGTTGATGTTTTGAAGCATGTGGGGACTACAGACAGGGAGAGGGACAGGTTGAAAATGTCCGTAAAAACACCAGCCAGTAGGTTCGCGCATGCTCTGATGATGCGGCCCGGAATGCCGTCTGGACCCGCGGCTTTGCGAATACATATACATATATACATATAAATTATGTGATCCAAAGTGGATTTAAACAGTGGTGAAATACTTTCTCATGATTCATACGAGCAGACAGAGAAGTAAGTTTGAAGTACGTTTGGAGCAGAAGAAATAGTAATGAACCTTGTGTAAATTGTCAGCTTTATGCTAAGCTAAAATGCTAGCAATTTTACATGCACATGTTACAGGCTCAATCATATTTTTTTTAATCAAGAAAATTAATGTTGGATCATTATTTATTTTTCTAGTAAGACCTTTGATATAAGGGCAAAAATCATATTCTTTATCATTTTTGTACTGTTTTCCTGTAAAAATATCTAGAAATCCTTAAAACAAGATCAAATAGATTGATTTTGTTTTAGAAACAACACTGCTTAAGATATTTCGTTTTTTCAGAGAATTTATTTTTTTCTTTTTTCAGAGAAGTTTTTATAGTCAAAACAATTGAAAAAATGTACCAGTGCTGAAGAAGTAATCCAAAGTATTTAGAATACGTTACTGACCTTGAGCAATCTAAATGACATTTTACAGCATGTATTCTGTAATCTGTAGTGGAATACATTTAAAAAATAACCCTCCCAACCCTGTTGATTAACCATATGATCTGGTAACCCATAGGTCGTAGGTTTGACCAAGAAGTATCAACTCTTGAACCAGAGAATTACTGAAATCATCTGTGACCAAGGGGGCAATTTAGCAAGGGAACTGTATGTTATTTTAGATAAAATAAAAATAAAATAAATAAATAAATAAATACCTACTGAATTAAAGAAAATTATTCTTCTGTAATTTTTATTCTTTACACTGAGCCACTTGTTACTCAGAATCATGGTTGTTTTTGGCACAATATTTAGCATCTAAATCCCTTTAGAATGGATCTAATCACTGTTTGTATATTCGTTTGCTTTCTATCATAGAAAATTCATAATTTTCTTCAACTGGCTAAATCTTAAAATTAGTCTGCTGTGTGTTTTCCTTTTAAGTTTAGATGAAGATTTAATCAAGTCAATTCAACTTGAAGTATTCTCATATTATGAGAAAAGATGACTGAAGATTCTGACTGCAAATTTGTTCATTTGCTCTACTTTAAGACAATTTCTGGCACTTTAATCATTTAAATAAGATTTACATTTTCAGAGTAACTAAATATTTGGCTTGATAAATGTAATTCTTGCTTTTTTAAACTAGAATATCCAGAAGTCATCTGAAGTTAAAAGGTTACAGATTGTGTATAGTTCTCTAAAGTTGATTATGGAATTTTTCTGTAAGATATAGTCTTTGTCAATGACTGATTATTAATACTTTTATTAGTTTCTCTCCACTGTAAAAACCAGCATGTGGTACTATTGCGAAAATGGGTCTTCTCAACAATAAGCAGTCTACTTTTTACATTATAGCAAGCTCTAGTAATTATGGGCTTTGCTATTACATTTATGGGGATAATTAGCATTTTACAGTAAGCAAGAGAAATGGGCCTTCATCATTTAGAAGGCCATGCAAAATGTTGATGCTTGAACAGCAGTGAAAGTCTGGTACTCTTTGCTGCCCTGATATTACCTTGCCCCTCTATTATCTCTAACGAGACAAACAGATGTGTGTGGCATTGTCTTTTAAAGCAGTGTGATGACTTATTCAGCAAAAAGTAAGTGTCCCAATGGAGTTTCACCCCCACCATCATTAGAGTACAGGAAATGGAACTATGGTAGGTTGCAACACAGAAGTAGCCGGGTCTAATGCTTACATCCTTTTTTTTATTTTTGTGAAAACAATGTTGTTTAGAAAAACAAAATGATGTGGTGTTTTTACTTTTGAGGAGCACTGACCTTGGATTTGGACAACTATTTTATGCCATCGAACAGGGACAAACCTGAGGTTGCTGTCAGGCATTTTGTTTTCCCAGATGTTAGTGAAAGTCTAAGGTCTCAGGTCAAAGGAACTGTCCACCCGAAGCATTCTTTCTTTTATCCATGTCAGTTGGTGGAGCCACTGATATTTTCAATTGTCTAGAAGAGACTGAAGGCTCACAGATTGACTGTCTGGCCCAAGGCAGCATACCCATGTGGGTCCTGGGGTTGCTGTTGTTTAACTTGGGGCCAAATCAGAGAATGAGCCTTAACAGATAATTTACAGAAGAACCTGAGGTTCAATTCAGAAGGACCATTCCAGAGTTCTGTCCTCACTTTCAGCATTTCAGGATTTGCAGCATGCCTTGGACTTTAGGAAACAGATGCTGCTTTTGTCAAAGTAGTTTAGTTTTGCACTAAACCAGTTATTACATAAATTATCTGATTAATAATGTTATAATGGACAGTGATTACAACAACATTTGAGAGTTTGGGTGGAAGCCAAGTCTTTCTGACTTAAATTTTAGTCTGTTCCTCATACAAAGCTATTTTGTAGTTTTAGAAGATTTGGAATATAGTACATGAGCCATTTGGGCAAACTTCATGGTGTCTTTTTTGTCCTTTTCGGAGTTTGACAGTGTATGTCGCTGTCCACTTCTGCAGAAAAGAGCAGCCTGGATAAGAGCAGCTTTTGTGATCCAAAGGAACACCTCCAAATTTTTAAGCAGCATAAGGGTGAGCAGATGATGACAGAATTTCCATATTTCACTCTTCCTTTAAGGGTGTGGTTTCTTGTCCACCACTACACTTGTGACAGAGCTGAATGTTAAAAGCATAGATCACCCATCTTTTACTCACCTATGTGTCATGCCAAACCCATTTGACATTCTTTGTTTTGTGTACCACAAAAGGAGATAATATAATGATAATTTAAAAACGTGCTGTTGGCTGAATTCAACCCAGTGGCAGTAGGGACTTATTATAACGCTAAATAAAGCACCCAAAAGTGTCATAAACATAGTCCATGTAACTCATACGTCACATTGCAAGTGTTCTTAAGGCATACAATCACTTTGTTTGAAGAACAGACTATAATTTGTTTAAGTTGTGGACTACTTTTATGACGTTTATGGTGTTTTATTAAGCCTTAAAGTAAATTAACATACTGTATGGAATTCAGCCAACTTTTAGTGTTCCACAGAAGAAAGTTGTGTGGATTTGGAACAAAATGAATGTGAGTAAATGAATTACCAGTTTATTTGGTGAACTATTCCATTAATAGATGGGCTTTGACCATTTCATGATTTAATAGTGGTTCAAATGGAGGCCAGGCTCTGTAACCTATCTGTTGACTGATTTCGGAGTTTTCAGAACAGATTGTATTGCATATTGGAGACAATTATAGACAATAAATTACATTTTGCCAAAATATGTAGGATACTGCATCTTGCCAGCATGTTTTGAAGTGGGAACAGGATTGTGATGCCTCAACAGTGGGCTCAAAGTCATGTTCTACAAAGCTTGCTATGTCGTACAAAATCATTGTTGAAGTTATGCAACCTCCTTGCTGCAGCCCAGAAGGAAGACCTGTTTAACACTTCAGATTAAATAAAAGTAACCAGCAAGTCCATGTGTCAGCATTTGCCACAGCTAGATTTGAATGATCAGCTTGCATGCTTTTTTCTCTTGAGATGTTTTATTTCCACTGTGTGTGAAACTGTTGCCCCTGCAAAATCAACTTACTTGTACAATTTCTATAGGAGAAATATAATGCGCTTGTACATGTTGTTTTAGGAGACATTGTGCAATGCGAAATATCAGGAATAGGAGTGGTACGAGTCAAGATTCTACTTACTAGATCTAATAATAATTTGACAAAATGAACAGAATTTGCTGAAATTCTGGGAAGGTATATAGAGTCTCTTGCCTTTGTCAGGTTAGAGGTTCACTGCACCAGAGGGCTATAACGAAATGTAGCCAAAATAAACTGCAAGATCAACAGTAAATTGACATTCAAGACATGATTAACGGTTCTTTGAAGGGTCAAGCATACATCCTGAAACCTGATTATGCAATGTTCAGTCACAATTTTTTTGGTGTCTTGGACTGACCACCAAGGATTTGATGGGGATGCATTCCTTAGGCCAGCAGTCATAATTGCAGTTGCTAAAGACTGGAAGACAAACTCTTAGAGTGGAAGCCAAAAAACATTACCTGGCCTGTGTGAAATGTCTGTCAGCAACTGAGTAGCATCATTTAAAAAAATATGTAACTGAGTGGAACAAAACGTCTAGGTTACGGATGTAGACGCTGTGTCGAGGAAGCAACACTAGGGGTCTCACTTGAGTGCCTTTTGCATCTCTGATCTATGAGAATAGGCCAATGAGAAATTGCCAGACTGAATTTGCATGTCCCACCCCCGTACATATGGGTATAAAGGGAGGAAAATGTGTCTGTTTCATTCAGGATTTTTCTGAGGAGCCGACAATGAGGTTCGGCCGCAACAGTGGCTCGGTTCAGCGATGTGGCTGGGAAGACACAACGTCTTGTTCCCTCCATCAGGTAACGGAGGTTACATCTGTAACCTAGCCGTTCCCCATCTGTCGCTCAATTCGACGTTGTGTCGAAGAATCAACACTAGGGGTCCAATTTAAATCACGCCATGCGCTGAGCCATGTACGTGTACTGCTGACACAGGAGCGGGCAGGTATTTTACGTGCCAAAGCGACCGGCTGTGTCAGGCTCAGAACGTCTAAAGCTCTGTGTGCGGTCCAAGTAGATATGCAAAGCACGTACTGAACACAGAAACGAAGGGGCTGGGCCTGCCTACTCCCGGGACAGCGCTTCCAGGTTCACTACCTGGTCCCTGAAAGGAGTGGTAGGAACCTTGGGTACATAGCCCTGTCGCAGTCTTAGGATCACATGAGTGTCTGCTGGACCGAACTCCAGGCAAGTGTCGCTGACAGAGAACGCTTGCAGGTCCCCGACCCTCTTGATGGAGGTGAGTGCAATCAGGAAGGCCATCTTCAGTGAGAGGGCTCTGACTCCAACTTATTCTAGCGGCTTGAGGGGGGGTCTCTGAAGGCCCGAGAGGACCACTGAGAGATCCCAGGAGGGGAACAGGCATGGCCGGGAGCGATTTAACCTACTGGCTATGGCTTGGTTGATCATGTCTATGACGGCAGGTGGTAGATCTGCTAGATCTTCCGCATCCCATCCAGGGGCCAGATGTAGAGGTTCCAGAGGTCTGGGTGCGGATGCCAGAGCGTGCCCTGTCCCTGAGAAAGAAGGTCCTTCCTCAGGGTAATTCGCCAGGGAGGGACTGTCGCGAGGAGTTCGAGATCCGAGAACCAAGTCTGAGTGGGCCAATAGAGGAACTTGTTCCTCGTCCTCCCTGACCTTGCACAGCACCTGTGCAAGAAGGCTCACTGGGGGAAATGCGTACTTGCGCAGCCCCGAGGCACATCTCCCTGAGGGAAGCCTCCGTACGGGCATACCAGAGCGGGCAGTGGGAGGTTTCTTGGGAGGCAAACAGGTCTACATGAGCCTTGCTGAACCGTTCCCAAACCAGATGGACCGACTGGGGGTGAAGCCTTCACTCTCCGCTGTGCAAGCGTTGTCTTAATAGCGCGTCCGCCACCATGTTGAGGTTGCCCGGGATGTGAGTGGCACGCAGCTCCAAAGGAGGAGATGACAGTCGAGTTCTGACATGTGGCGGGAGTGTACGCTGCCTTGGCGATTTATGTACGCTACTGTAGGGTCTACCGCTGTCCTTCAGGTCTACCGCTGTAAACCAATCGAGATGCTGGACGCAAGTTAAATGTGTTTTTTTGTGTGAGCATTTTGAACGGGAGTGTGTATGGCCCGGTTGAATACTCGCAAGTCCAAGATCGGTCGTAAGCCGCCACCTTTCTTGGGTACGATGAAGTAAGGGCTGTAGAAACCCGTCTTCATCTCGGTTGGAGGGACAGGCTCTATCGTGTCTTTGAGTAAGAGAGTCGTGATTTCCGTGCTCAGGGATTTGGTATGTTCGCCGTGTATTGTGGTAAAGCGGATGCCCCCGAAGGGGGGGGGGGGGGGGGGCCGGCAAATTGAATTGCATAGCTGAGTGGAATGGTCCTGGCCAGACAGCATGATGGATTGGGAAGTGAGAGCCACGCATCCAAACTCCGAGTTAGGGGCACTAAGGGGACGGTTATTTTTGACGTACCTGGCGGTGCTTCGCAGTGGGGTGGAGCAGGAAATGTGGTGTCGGGAGGCAATGGTGCATCCTGAGGCTCTGGTGCTGAGAGAAGACTCGAAGCACTTACCTTGCACACCTGGCAGGGGGCGGGTTAGTGACTGAGGAGGAGGAGGTCCCGTGGAGGCATCCTCTGGACTCGTCAGAACCGGCCACCAGGGAACACTTGTGGGTCTGAAGGCAAGAGGTCTGTATCCAGCATGCCGGGACTGTTGAGGTGTTGCGGTAGAGTGCCGTGAGAACTGCGTTTGCAGGCCAGGTGACCAAGAGACAAAGGAAATAGCTCTTTTATTGAGAATGTAGGTACGGCAAATGAAATAAATTCAACAAAGGATTCTCCTTCCGGCCCTCCACCGGGGGACGGAGTGGTCTTCTTACCAGCTACGGAGCGAATGTCTTGGTCTCTGGGTCGGGCATCTCAGGACCGCTTGCGAGCCTTCCGGGTCCTCAAAGGAGTCCGTGAGACGGGGGGCTCGACGCAGGGGCTGAGAGCTGGGCCCAGGTTGAGGCAGAGCTGCGCGTTTCTTAGCTGCAGGAGGACACCCTCGGCCAGCATACGGAGTGTGGCCCGTGGCGGCAGGTTTGCGGCGGGGCAGGATGTGTGATATGGCCTCCGTCTGCTTCTTCTCTGCGGAGAACTGCTGGGCGAAGTCCTCGACGGTGTCACCGAAAAGACCGAACTGGGAGAAAGGTGCGTTGAGGAAGCGTGTCTTGTCCACTTCGTGCATCTCGACCAAGTTCAGCCACAGATGACATTCCTGAACCACGAGAGTGGCCATCGCCTGCCCGAGTGACCATGCTGTGACCTTCGTGGCCCTGAGGGCAAGGTTGGTCGCTTAGCGCAGTTCCTGCAACATGTCAGGATCAGGGCTACCCAAGTGCAGATCTTTAAGTGCCTTGGCCTGGTGGACTTGCAGGAGGGCCATGGCATGCAGGATGGAAGCTATAGGCTTTGGAGGTCAGTGAAGACTTCATCCTACAGGCCTTGGAGGGGAGCACAGGGTGACCCCGCCAGGTGGCGGCATTCTCGGGGCACAGGTGGATCACAACCACTCTGTCCACCTGGGGGACCACAGTGTACGTGTGGGCCGCTCCGCCATCGATGGTAGTGAGAGCGGATGAGCGAGAGGCCTTGTGATGGGTGGAGAAGAGTGTCCTCCATGAACTTGTCAGCTCATCATGCACTGCCTGGAAGAAAGGGACCAGTGTGGGGGGCGCAGCTGTGAGCGGCACACAGACCCGAGGAACCAATCATTCAGCCGCGAAGGCTGTCGAGTGGACGGAGGGTTCCAGTCCAGCCCCACATTGATGGCAGCCCGGGCAAGCATGTCGGACATCTGGGCGTCATCCTCAGACTCGGCGTGCTGCCATCCCCAAATCGCCTCCATCGCCAGCCATGTCGTCCTCAATCCCATGGGAAGAAGGAGCGACACAGGGGGCGGCTGGAGTGGCGGAAAGCCACGACCGCAACGTTGCCATGGTCATGTTTTCGCAGTGAGAACATGAGCCATCCTCAAACGCTGCCTCGGTGTGATCACTGCCCAGACACATGAGACAGCGCCTGTAGATCCAGCAGCAATCGCACTCAGAGATGGGAGGAACAATGTGTGACTCGCAGCTCGCTGCATACACAACCAGTCGGCTCTGAAGAAAATTTCTGAATGAAACAGACGCATTTCCCTCCTTTTATACCTGTATGTCTGGGGGCGGGACATGCAAATTCTGTCTGCCATTTTCTCATTGGCCTTTTCTCATAGATCAGAGATGCAAAAGGTGCTCAAGAGAGACCCCTAGTGTTGCTTCTTCGACACAATATCGACAGTCAGGAAGGAAGACATGTTAATGATAGATGGATTGGCCATACAAACAGAGCATGTTCTTTGCTGCAATTCCCTGTGTCCTTTGTTTTTCTTGTTGAGCACCCAAGGTATCTGCTGTCAGCACCTGGTGGAGGTGTTAGTTAGAAGCAAAGGATGGATTATTGAAAATTCTGTGGCTTCATTCATTCACAAATGTATATGCAGACAAAACCACTGGAGTGGTTTCATCTTCCCAGGATCCTTTTTAGCACTATTATTTCAACTTTCTGAGAATAATATATTCTCGGGACCTGGAGGCATTACATTTGTAGAATGTCAGGTTACACTAATTTTCTGCATTTATTTTGAGTAACAAGCTATTTCAATTTTTTTTCCAATCTGACCTTTATTTGGCAGTGTAATGGGATGAATGGAAAGGAGGAGGCGAGAACCGGCTTGACAATATAAATAATATTTTAATGAGAAACTTAGCCAAAAAGACAAACTCACACACACACAGGTTTCGGACAGCTGCCCGTAACTCACTCACTCTCTCACTCTCTCACTCTCGCTCTCTCTCTCTCTCTCTCTCAGAGGCTTGATTAGCCTGATTAGGGGCCAGGTGTGCGGAATCAAGACCCGGCCCCGCAATCCACCCTGTAATTTACAATCATTTTAAACTGTTGGGATTTTATTTTAACTTAGACTACGTGTTTTAATGCAGTTTTGAATCTAATTAAGTAAACTTTACTTGATCTTTGGGCCCATTTGTAACTCAGCGATCCATTCAGAGACATTTGATTTTGTGACAAATTGGATCATGTCAAATTCAGTGCACTTTAATAGTTTGACTGAATGAACAAATTTACTCTCAACAAGACTCAGAGGAATAAGCAACTCTTCACTGTATAATTAAATGGTCCAGAGGAGAACCGAATACTCAAACCACTCCTTAATGTATTATTTATGTACAGGAAAAGGGTTCTTATGAAGAGTTTCATAGCTGGAGTATCACTTCATAAATATGCCAAATTGCTGCCATTAGCTGTGATAAAAAGAAAGAAATGGTTTCACACACTATCCTTCAAGAAATTAAGAATCTATGTATAGCACTGAGAAAAAAGTTAAGGACATTATTTGCCCATAATAATATATAATATTTCACCTCACTTCTCAGATATAGAAAACAGAGTTTAGAAAATGTTATTATCAACCCAACAAGTTTTGCTAGACTCCATATCTGATCTGATTAGCTTTCCACAATATTGGTAGATCCAATGATTAGAGTAGCAGTGTCAGGATGTGGCATGTTTTATTTGGAGAAAACTGAAATTCCACTGTATAGTGCTGTATATAGTTGCCCACTGACAGAGCACTGGTCTCCAGGGCCCTGACAATTATTTCTATTGCAGAAATTCCAAGTGCCTAAATGAAATGCTATTCAGTCTGCTCATCTGAATCTAATAGAGGAGACTTGTTCATGTCAATGAGAGGTGAGGGGTTATGGACAGATTTGCTGGTGAGTTTCCCAACAATACAGATTACAACACAGATGTTTTTCCACAGAGCTAGAATGCATTTCTCATCTAGAACTGCACAGAAAGATACACAATGTATTTGGCAATGTGCCAAATGGCTTACTCTATTGTAAGAATGCGGCCACCTCTTCTTGAATTCACAAGACAAAGTTTTCTATCTTGTTAAATTAAAGTAGGTTAATTTTATTTATCTAGAAGATACATAGAAGTGAAATATGGTAATTAGTTACAGTTGCTAAATTTGTGCAATCATTCTGTGACTTTTACTTCAAAGAAGTTGGGTTTGAGTTTGCTGAAATCATTAATCAGCTGAAATCAATCAAATGAGTTGAGCTTCATATTTGCTGCTGACTATAGTGTACTCAGCAGCAAATATTTTTGTTGGAGTTTCCAATACTAGAAGAAATGCAAACCTAGTCATGTCCAGTAATGTGAGTAGCAGTTCATCTGTTTTATTCAGATGACCTTTCACAAAGAAAAACTGCTGAACATGGAATGCTTTAAATAAAACTGGACCAAGAACCAAAATCCATCAGTCTCTATCAGATAAGACCAAACATTGACTCCAATCTTTAGTGATCCCATGGGGCCAGAGAAAAATATATAGGACACAGTTCCCCCTTACAAATTTAGATATCGTTTTGCTTGTTTAAGGTATACTTATCCAATGTTTGGGGCCCTTCGTCATGAGAATATATTACTCAGTCAGCTTGTCTTTTTCCCATGATCACATATTCTTGTTTGCAAGAACAATAGGGTGAGAAAAACAAAGTGTGCATTCATCAATTTAGTCTAACCTTAATAATTCTTATTAGGTACTGTAGGTACTATGAAAACATACTGTAACTTTTAGAATTCAGGAATTCTTGTTGCGTGTAGCACCTGCTGCTCTGCATTTCCCAAGATCGGAAATGTAAGTGCAGTGTAGTTCAAGCAGGAAGACTTGCAGCTGTGCATCATCGCACCATTAGCTGGGTAATTCCTAGCCAATCACATGTAAGCCATTGCATTATAAGTCTGCTCACAATCTATCACATTGCTGTACAGTGTGCTAACACAGCAACCTCCACCACCCCACCATCACCAGTTGAGTTCCATCCTGCATGGGGGTAGGCTCCTTGCCCCTGCCTCCTATCTCTGGCAGGATATGACAGTTCAAGGCACAACTTCTTCGGACCGCCAGACGGGGCCTACGACAAAGAGAGACATCACTTTTCTGTTTTATATTCATCAAATAAATGTCATCTTAAATTTCACTAAACTCTGCGAGTCTTCCTGATAGAAATTAGATGCTGAAGTATACACCGTTTTCCTGACCAACCACTGTGTGCCAAGATGATTCTGTTAGTTGCTGGACTGTTTTGTGGTTCCGGTCACCATAAGAAGCGAAGTTAAAACTGTCGAGACAAGCAAACCAGACTGAGAACAACAATCATTTTAAGTGAATATTAGTTCAGGCATTACTTGTGCAGTTGTTGGCAGTCAGAACAACAAAAAAAAAAGTTAATCTAAACATAACTACTACAGGGCCATTGCTTCATGTCATCTACTCCTTTGACTTTTACTGGTGAGGCACTGTCAAAAGACAGTCATCGCAACTCTGTAGGAATGGGCACTATGGATCCATAAAATGTATTTAGCCATTTTTAAGCTAAACATCCCATTATCTGCTAAAAACATATGCAATGCGAGTGAAAACATGGGAGACTGGAAAATTAAAACAGGCTTCCGTTATGAATCATGGAACATATTCACTCTCAGAAAACAAGGATTACATTTCAAACGAGGTCCCAACAAGATTGCAAAAATTTTACAAAACAATGTAATGCAGGCTTTGCAAAGAGGCTGTTATTGAAGGATGCAGCAGTTAAAAATTATAGTAGACTTCACCAAAAAACTGCAGCTCATGAATAAATGCAACAAAGTCATATTATTACTCATTGCACATACAAAGAGGGCCTTTATATATAAATCTTCAGACTGATCTCAATGTTTTGCTCTAATACTCTTTTATACTTTTAATGTTCCCTGCCGGTCATCTCTGCACTACTTCCTGTCTGACCTCCATCAGGTAGCTGGATTTCCCACCTTGATGCTATTGACTCAGCTGGGCTTAGTGAAGTGTTTCTGTTTGAACACACTGGGTAATGCTGGCCCAATTTGTAATGCTGATAAAAAGTTGAAGCCCCAGTAAGCAAGCTTTAAGCCCTGCTTTATTATCCTTCTCACCTTCAGACCAGCAAAGAGCTTTTTAAAGAAAATCTCTCTCACAGGAAAACAAGCTTCTGCTATGAGGCCTCTTACGAGCGTGTGAAATCCCTGAACGTTGGTGTTTTTAGAAACACAGGCGCACTGAGCCAAAGGTCAGGAGAGCTTGGAGGTCCTATACATCAAGTTGCCCCTAAGATATTTGTGAGGGCATTGAAAGGCGTCTAAACTTCCTCCCAATATCCATATGTGGGATAAAGAGAGAGGTGTCTGATTGAGTGGTTTAAATATCACTTTAGTTATGGAAAACCTAATTGATTTTGCAAGTTGTTTGTATTATAGAAATAGTTCACCCAAAAGTTAAAAAAAAATCATAATTTACTGACCCTCATGTCGTTCCAAACCTGTATTACTCTCTTCTGTGGAACACAAAAGGAGGAATTTTTAATACAATGCAAAGGTATTATAAATTTAATCCATTTCGGTTTTGGTCAAAAAAGACTGCAAATTTAAGAGTTTTTACAGTGACAATCTTGATGTACATTGAGTGCTATGAGAGAAGCTTGTACACTCTGGCTTGGGTGTTCTTGCGAGAACTTAAGATCTTAAACACCCTGTAAATTGCTTTAGATAAAAATGTCTGTGTTATAGATGATGGGGCATCCCAAGTATCATTTTCCAACCTGCAATGCATTGAAACCCTAAATGTATTATGTGTTTAAACACTTGAAGGGGTAAAATGTTTTTTCATGATTCAAAAAATGTATCTCCGTAGCTGAATGTACTAATGTTTTGCCTCACTTCTCTTGCAATAACAAAAGTTGTAATGTGGTTTCATTCCTTTTCCGGATGCCGCCTTCCATATGAATCACTCTCTGTAGGTAACTTTCTGTGGCTGATCATGATGAATAGCACCAACTCCATTAAAGTAAAACAGCAGTGATTAATAATCCCAAACCTCTCATACAGAGCAAGACAACCACACATCTCTCCTGACCTCATGCCGTTCAGGGTGAAATGATAACCTTCCTCTCCTCTACACACACAGCAATCAAAACAAACCAAGCCTTAGGAACATCTTGCAAATCTGTACAACTGGGCACTAATTTCTTCACACTTAACACTCTAAAGACTGCAAAAATCTCTACAAGTGTGAATGAGTGTTTATACCCACAATTGTACAGCGATTATGCTGAATAACCTGGCAACGTGTAGGTCATGTAAACGCCTTAAACTGTTTATGACCTTCCCCATATAAAATAACTTAGTTTAAGAAAAATGCAATCAAGCACACCTAGATTTTTGTCAGATTTGTTCTTCATGTACATGGCTCTACTGGCATTCTGGCAGTAGATAGGGAGGCTTAAACATTTTTAAGTTATCGGAATGTCATAACGGGACATAAAACACGATTGGCACACTTCGATTTTTGGGGATTACCCCGATTATGTTCTGCATGTAAACAGCTCATTGGGAGTTCTGGCATCTTATTCAAAGTGCACATGCCTGTTAATGTTTTTCCATCAAAACTGGAAGAAAACCCAATGATTTCAAAGTCTCATGTGATCACCATTTTCTTGTGATTTTTGATGTGATTATTAATAGTAATGAGCGTTTTGTTGTATCTGTAAACACTATCCCATTTCCTATTTGAGAAATCTACAGTCAACTGTCTGCAACAGCTCCTGTGTTTGTTTCATAATTATTGTAAACACTATTTAATTGGTTTTCTTTACAGAATGATTCCAATGCCTTTCTTAATGCAGTTGAAATCGGTATAGCTACATGATCGTCTTTGATCTGATAGAGGTTTTTAACACAGCAAACAGTGATGTATGATCTTGGCCTGTGTTTTTCTTGAGGCATCTATCATAAAGCATCTGATCTCTGTGGTCTTATCCAGTTTAAGTGTCAATTGTACAAATGAGCTCAAGCACAGAACAACAAACAACATAAACAGCTTTCAGTGCACTCAGCAGGGAGTCTGCTCGTTTAACTCAGTAAAGCTATCGCTCAGTGAAATATTTTCACAACTGTTTGTTCAGTGTGGGGATTTGATGGGTCATTTGGTCATTATCTGTTCTCCGCAGCTCTAGAGGAGTTTTGTTGTTGATGTATAACTTTCATAAGATTTCTGAAAAACAGGTGATAGATGTGAAGGACTTGATGTCAGGCCTCAGACTGATTACTCATCTCTGCTTTAGCTCAGCTCTGAGGGAGCTGATTGAATGAAACTAACCTTGAATAATTCAAGGCAACCTCACACTCTTGCTATAAATAAAAACAAATAGAAAAAAATCTAAAAACAAAAAGAAACTTCAGAGCTTTGTCTGCGTTTTCAACGTTACACACTCAGCTCTACACTGTAAACCCTAAAGTTGTCATTACTGTAAAAATCAATGTGTCTTAAGTATTACTTGAAATGTCATTTCAAGTAAATGTCATAAGTTCATTTAACTTATTTTTCTAAAACATCCATAGACTTAATATTTAAAGTGTTAATAACTCAAACTATTGCGTAAAAATGTAGGTTATGGGGAATGCCCACAATCCCTTGCTGCTTGAATTAAGTTTCCTTGGTCAGAGGGAACAGATTGGGAAACTTAAATAATTGTTATTAAGAATTAATAGATGTTTTTGCTCTTTTGTTGTATTATTTATGCTTTGTTGCAAATAGATATTTGGTGTAATGTCACCATTAGGGTGTTCTGTGACTCTTTGGTCAAGTTAATCCTTGGTCACACCATCTCATTTATCTTTGTGCATGTGCAGCTGAAGTGCCTATATGCATTTCTGTAAAGAATTATTTAATAACTGACCTAGAATCATTTTGCATCTTTATTTGAGCTGTGCTGTTGTTTGATCTAAAATTGAATCAATTCAATTAAAATGTACAACAGTAGAGACAACAATATTTTAAAGGAATAGTTCACCCAAAAATTTAAATTTGCTGATAATTTACTCACCCTCAGGCCATCCAAGATGTATCTGAGTTTCTTTCTTCATCAAAACAGAACTGAAGACTTTTAGGATTTCATTTCAGGCATCTACCTCTAAACAATACAAATTAATGTACTCAATTTTTTGATGGTCCAAAATGCATATTTAGGATGCATTAAAATAATCCACAAGACTCGAAAAATAAAGTTCTTCTGAACTGAAACGATTGATAATTTTGTGAAACAAAACAATATTTATATACCTTTAACTACAAATGTTAACTTCCGTAAATCTCATGGACATGCGCTCATGAGAGGGATGATGTAAGCTTGCTGGTAAGATCACGTGGAGGAGGAGGCAGGAAGCGCGTCATTGTTTATAATAGAAACTTGCACAAAGCACAGACCAAGCACCTTTCACAAACAAAAATGGTCCAAAATAATTTTAATACAATATAAAATAAAATAAAAAAGAATTTCCAAATAATAATAATAAAAAAACAATGTAAACAACGACACGCGTCCTAACTCCACGTGACGCGTGACCTTATCAACGAGTTTATGTCATCACTCTCATGAGGCATGTCACAGAGATGTACGGAAGTGAACATTTGTAGTTAAAAAGCATATAAGTATTGTTTTGCTTCACAAAATAATTAATCGTTTGGGTTCAGAAGAAATTTATTTGTCGACTGGAGTCGTGTGGATTATTTTGATGCACCCAAAATATGCATTAATGGAGTACATAAATGGAGTACATCCACTTGCATTGTTTAGAGTATGAGGCCTAAAATTAAATCCTAAAAGTCCTAAATTCTGTTTTGATGAAGAAAGAAACACAGATTACATCTCGGATGGCCTGAGGGTGAGTAAATTATAAGCAAATTTTCATTTTTGGGTAAACTACTCCTTTAAGTCTACTTGTAGTTAACTCAACTTAAATAGTTAAGTTCACTCTACTTGAAAATCAAGTTAATTGAACTTAAATACTCAAGGGAGGCCCCATTATGCAATGGAGTTTACTCAATCAAATGAGTGCAATTAACTTATTAGGGTTTTTATGTAGTTTACTTCCTGTCTTGTGCAACACTATGTTAATATTACACTGTTCCCCTTCTGTCACTCACTCAACGTAGTGTTGATGTAGTGACACTAGGGGTCTCTCTTGAGAGCCTTGGTTACCTCTTATCTTTGAGAGAATGCCAATGAGAATTGGCGAACATAACTTACATGCCCCTCCCCCGGACATACAAAGAGTATTTAAATACGTACAAGGGTATAAATGGAGGGAAGCGTGCGTTTGTTCAGACATTTTTTCTTGTGTTTCAGTGAGCTGAATAAAACCCATTGCGGTTCAACTCAACTCTAAAGAGCATACTCTGTTGGAAATATGGCGCATTTCAGCAGCTTTTCTCTAGTGCAGACTAAGCCCCTGAGTGCTTTGACAGCCCTCTAAAAGAGTACATATATATATATATATTTATATATTTCTCAAAAAGAGTAAACACATTGATGTTGAATGTCTTTAAATTTAAAGATGTGTCTTTTTTAAGATGCCCTTCCATCTTTGTGTCATTCCTGGATGCGGTCACACAGAGGCAGCGTTTGTGTACGGCTCATGTTCTCACTGCGAGAACATGAACATGGCAAAGTTGCAGTCGTCGCTTTCCTTCTTCCGGGGTAAATCCCAGCGGACCACCCGTTCCCCAGCACACTCGTTTGCCCCTGTCCGGTTCCGAGATGAGACCGGCTCGCATTACGGCCAGTCCGATGTCACGACCCAGTGGGCGATCCTCTGACTGGAGACAGCGTTTCCTTTCCGCTGTCCGCCGAAGCAAACAAAGAGCTGCTCAGTGCATCTAAAGCTCTGCGTGCGGGCCAAGTAGATGCGAAGCGCATGCACCGTGCACAGCAACGCCAAGGCTGGGTCTGCCTCCTCCTGGGGCAGCACTTGCAGGTTCACCACTTGATCCCTAAAAGGCACGTAGCCCGGTCGGGGTCTCAGGATGACGTGAGAGTAAGCCGGACCGAACTCTAGGCACAGTTCGCTAACAGAGAACGCCTGCAGGTCCCCTACACTCTTGATGGAGGTGAGCGCCGTCAGGAGGGCGGTCTTCAGAGAGTGTGCCTTTAGCTCTGCTGACACAAGGGGCTCGAAGGGAGCTCCCTGAAGGCCCCAAAGGACCACGGAGAGGTCCCACGAGGGAACGAGGTGCGGCCTGGGGGGGGTTTAACCTGTTTGGTGTTGCCAAACAGCCCAACCTGGGAGATGCGGGCGTCAAGGAAACGTACCTTGTCAGCCTCTCGCGACTCGATCAGGTTGGGCCAGAGGTGGCACTCCTGGACCACAAAGGTGGACATCGCCTGCCCGAGAGCCCGCGCCGTGACCTACATTGCCCGGAGGGCGAAGTCGGTCGCCAAGTGCAGTTCCTGCATTAGACCTGGGTCAGGACTACCCTTGTGTAGTTCTCTAAGTGCCTTGGCTTGGTGCACCTGCAGGAGTGCCATGGCATGTAAGGTGGAGGCGGCGTGCCCAGCGGTGCTGTAGGCTTTAGCCGTCAGAGACGACGTCAGCCTACAGGCCCTGGATGGGAGCCTTGGGCAGTTTCGCCAGGTGGAGGCATTTTGCAGGCATAAGTGCACCGCGACCGCTTGGTCCATCTGGGGAATCGCCGCGTAGCCCCTTGCCGCCCCGCCGTCGAGGGTAGTGAGAGCGGAGGAGCTCACAGCTCGCGTGCAGGCAGTAAAAGGTGCCTGCCACGAGCGCGTGAGCTCCTCATGCACCTCCGGGAAGAAAGGAACGGGGGCGGAGCATGGCTGTGAGTGGCAATTGTGCGAACTGATCTCTCACCCCTGAGGAAATTACACCCTGTGCACATGAGTAATTTCTTTCTTTCTCTTTTTTTTTTCTTAGGAAGACTTCGTGTGTAACCCACCTGTAGATGATTCTTTATAGTCATACAATCACTATCTATTTATTAAATTTAATGATATGTATACTGTATGTGGTCTTTGGCATGGAGTAAATCTTTCAAAAAGAGAGAGGAAAAAAAATAGATTGTTGGCCTAACAAGGAATACCATTTTTATGTCTGTCAGTCCGCCCATTCGCTCAGTTAAATATGCTGCAGTGAAGTCGTGACAGTGCATCACAGACAGCCTCTGAAGTTTGGGGCTAAAGCACTGCAGGTGTTCAAGACAAGAGCAGTTTTAAGGGGGAAATGTGGAGGAGCCATTAATTATTTTTAAATGGCTGTTTTTTTTCATAAAGGGTTATGAATTATTGGACCATTGCAAGTAGTGTGCTTTGACTAAATGTTTGAATTTTTTTTTTTTTTAACCTTTAAAATAGGAGAACGTTGATGTTTTTGAGCCTTGGAATTTATTTCTCTGGGTAAAACCCTTACACAATTTGCTCAACAGATTCTAATTTTAAAGTAATAATCAGCCAAACAAATTTCTAATAATAAGTATTACAGCTGTGTAGTGTTTTTTTCCTGTAATATTGCTTCTTCCCCTAATTCCTGAGGCTCTTTGCCAAGTTAAAGTATGTGTAGTTCCTGGACCACTAGCATCACCAAACAGAATGAGAACAATAGTTATATTTTTCAAGTAGGTCTCCCATATACTGCCTGCATCTTCCATTGGTAGACCAAATAGATAGCTCCTCTCCAATCTCATACCATTTGGTCCAGTGTTGCTGTGTTAACAGGGATGCGCAAACAAAAACAGAACAAGGTTTTAACAAAGACACACAAAGACACAGTAAACTTTTCATGGAAATCAAACTACAAATGGATTAGTTGTAGTTGTCTCTGCATAGTAGGTTGAAAAAAGTATTTTAACATCAAATCAGTTTTACACTTCAGCTTAAAGTCATATCTTTCCATCTTAATTTAATGATACCCTCTCTCTCCCTCTGTCTGAAGCTGTCTACTGAGATGACATCTTCTTTCTTGTTTGTTCCCTTTATTTGTTTTTTCTTTCCCTGCCCCCTCTTTCTCTGTCATTCTCAATGTAGACATCTTTTGTTTGCTCTAACCGGTTTATGTCAATTTAGAGCTGTCACAATATACACTGAGCGCTTAAAACATTTTCTCTCAGTCCAAGTTTGGAAGTGCTTATGTTCTTATGCTTTCAAATCACTTTATAGAACTATTGTTCTCATTCTGTTTGGTGATGCTAGTGGTCCAGGAACTACACATACTTTAACTTCTCCAAGAGAATTCAAATGTCCTCATTGGAAAGAGGATGTACATTAAGTTACCCATTCTACTGTACACAATGCAAATTTACCAGAAACTCTAAGGCTATGAGTCAAAAGATTTTCCATCGTCCAATAAGCTGATTAATGTCATTACAGTGAAAGTACTAAATTGTGATTTGTTTTACAATCACTGGTGACAGAAGGGGATGAAATGTCCCAGAAGATTGTTCCCTTTAAAGAACATAACTCTTGAGCTCAATCAGATTGCATCCTTTAAGCTGTAATATTCAAGTTATCCCTGCCTTCTTTTCAAAACTTAAATGGACTTTTAGAAAGGCAATTTGAACAGATAAGTAACATTATGTTTTGCAGTTCAAGCAGAAATCAAGATATGGATTGCAAGGGAGTGGTGTGGATTAAAGATATGAAAGAATAACTTGTTACGGTACGATTGTTTGCTACAGTGACGCCACCAGAGTCGAAACAACACTCATCTAAGTGTCAAAGAAAAGTTTTTTTTTTTGTTTTGTTTTTTTTCATCAAAGCTTTCTTCAAGAGGTGAAACACACCTTGAAATGTGTTCTCAGTGGTTCGGAGGAGATCTTAACTGGTCCAACTCAATTACCTTTTAATTAGGCCTGGAAACCTGGTGGCATGTCTTATTAGGGCAGGAAGCAAAGAAGAACTAAAAATATCTGCAGGCTGTTTCTTCAGACATGCACTCTTGTTTTGGCATAAGTGCATGTTTTGCATCTGCATGCTTTCAACTGAGCAAACATAAAGTGTGTGAAAATATGTTACTGATTTTATCCATATCCTTAATAGTTTTACAAATGTATTTGTACATGAGGAACACAATATACAATTTGAATAAACAAAGTACAGATGAAAGTCTGTCTGTTATTGGATAGGATTGATGAAAATGTATACTGCCTGGCCACAAAGTTACATACTCTAATATAAAATAATAATTTTATGCATGACGGATGCGTCGTGTCACAAGCTTTCCTTCATACCCTGACGCGACCATCGATTTGGAATAGGGTAAATCTGGACTTATGAGACCACATTACTTTTTCATTGCACCAAATCCAGTCTTTATGGTTCCTAGTAGATTGTAGTCATTTTTTCTGATTAGCCTCACTAACAAGTGGCTTTCTTGTGGCCACACAACTGTTTAGTCACTGTTTTGTGCATGTGGAAATGCTCTTACTTTCACTATTAAACATAGACGTGAGTTCTACTGTACTTTTTACGATGTGACTTCACCAAGCATTTTAGTAATCTCTGATCACAATCATTCAAGATTCATTTCCGACCACATTTCTTAAATAAGCAGACAGTTCACCGCTATCCTTCCAGGTTCAGCAATCTCCTTGCTGTTTTCTTTGTTTGATGCTATGAATAATTTGACACTTCTGAAACAAAGCAACATCTTTTCCATGACCACGGGGTACGTCTTCCTACATGGCTGTTTAAAAAATGAGAAGCTACAGACTACATCTGTTAGAGTTAAAAGAATTGTTGCCAGTTGAATCATATTAATCCCTGCAATAAGGATCCAATTATAGACTCTTAAGTATCTGCTTATTTAAAACCAAACAGTGACTTTTATTTGATTCTATATAATTGACTTTGTTATTTATTTAGTTGTGAAATTACTGTGTTCCAATTTCAAACATTGCTCATCTGGACAATTTTTTCTGTCTTTTTCTCATCCAAATAAGCAAACTTTTTTGTGGTTTGGCTTTACCATTGATTTGTGATAACAATTGCGATTTCTTTGAAATGTGTGACTGTTCATTTGGTTCTAATTAACTTGCTACAGTCCTCTGGGTTTTTTTGACAATGTGAACATGCTGAAAAAGAACATGGATGATTTATGCAAAAAAGGAGTACAGTGCTGATCACTGTTTGCATCACATCATTCTCTTTAATCTGTATACATAGACAAATATTACTGCAAACTAAAGTCTTTACCAGCCTAGCAGCAGGGGCCACTGCACCTAAGTGCAACCCCGCAGTAAATTTGGGATGTACTTCAAATAGACTTAATCATTTATCTTAAAGTTTAATCAATATAATCTAACCCGTTTACTCAATTAATATATGACTTGTATTACAATAAATTTTCTGTAAAGCTTCTTTTAAATATTGCAAACTGCTTTTTACAATTCAAAATGACTTGACTTGATCTTTGGCTCCTTAATAGAAAGACAGGTTGAGCATCTTTAAGAAAAGGTCCCATCATATTTGAATGCTTGTTTGCCTAATCCAGTTTTCTTCTGTCTGTAAGGAATACATTTTGAACCTGGATTGTAATTACTGTTTCTGTTGAAATGCTAAATGCACAGCAGAGCATGAATGATCTCTAAAACCAAATGACGTAAAAGGTATACCAGCAGCTTGTCTCTACCGATTAGTTATACTGTGGCCTCAGGCCAAATTAAGCTGTGGGACTGGGTTGTGCTTTGTTCAAAACTCTCCATACGTAACTGTTTTATTTTCTCAACAACACAACTCCTCGAAAAGTGTTCTGTTAACTCTGTGAAAAGAGTGCTTGATTGCACACTGGACATGTTCAGATCTACCGAAAGCATTGTCTGAGTGCATGTTTATTTTCATGTATAGGTTCTTTTAACTTGCCAAATAGCTTAAGATTTGGCTCTGTAATGAACATAAGGCCTTTTATAGGATGAAACGAGCATGTTACATGCTGAGATTTGTAGATGACTGAATAAAATGTCCTATCATGTTTTAGATTTTTGCATCCCTTGCAACACAAAAAGCTATTATATGCCAGTATGCTGTAGACCAGACATACATGTGCACATCCATTGATATTTCAATAAAAACGTGGATAGGTTTCTTAGTTTCTAAGTCAGAATTGTGTTGTCCAGTACTGATATCTTTTTACTCTTTGTCCAATACTTCTCACTTTACTTTCTTGGTTATAATATTTTGCATGTGTAAAGCAATACTACACTCACTGAGCAATTTATTAGGAACACCTGCACACCTACTTATTCATGTGATTATCTAATCAGCCAATGGTGTGGCAGCAGTGCAATGCATAAAATCATGCAGATATTGGTCAGGAGCTTCAGTTAAAGTTCACATCAACTACCAGATTGGGGAAAAATGTGATCTCAGTGATTTAATCTTTGGCATGATTGTTGGTGCCAGACGGGCTGGTTTGATTATTTCTGTAACTGCTGATCTCCTGGGATTTTCACACACAACAGAGTTTACTCAGAATGGTGGCAAAAAAAAAAAAAAAACATTCCACTGAGCGGAAGTTCTGTGGACAGAAACACCTGGTTGATGAGAGAGGTCAATGGAGAATGGCCAGACTGGCTCAAGCTGACAGAAAGGCTACGGTAACCCAAATAACAACTCTGTACAATTGTAGTGAGCAGAATAGCATCAGAATGCACAAGACATTGAACATTGAGGCAAATGGGCTACAACAGCAGAAGACCACATCAGGCACATTATTAGGACCATAGTATTCCTAATAAAGTTAGAAGTGAGTGTATATGTGTCATGGATGAGTAGTAGAGATGAGATGAGATGAGAGGCAAGGATCTATTCGCAGACTTTTAATGAAGGTGATGAAGATTACAACTAGGAGAACACAAATAACCAAATAAACTCTAGATTACACACAAACATACAAGTTAACTGACAGACATTCAGGAACTGATAGACATTCGAGAACTGACCAAGTGTGATGGATGCTAAACGGTATACACTCACCTAAAGGATTATTAGGAACACCTGTTCAATTTCTCATTAATGCAATTATCTAATCAACCAATAACATGGCAGTTGCTTCAATGCATTTAGGGGTGTGGTCCTGGTCAAGACAATCTCCTGAAATCCAAACTGAATGTCAGAATGGGAAAGAAAGGTGATTTAAGCAATTTTGAGCATGGCATGGTTGTTGGTGCCAGACGGGCCGGTCTGAGTATTTCACAATCTGCTCAGTTACTGGGATTTTCACACACAACCATTTCTAGGGTTTACAAAGAATGGTGTGAAAAACATCCAGAAAAGGGAAAAACATCCAGTATGCGGCAGTCCTGTGGGCGAAAATGCCTTGTTGATGCTAGAGGTCAGAGGAGAATGGGCCGACTGATTCAAGCTGATAGAAGAGCAACTTTGACTGAAATAACCACTCGTTACAACCGAGATATGCAGCAAAGCATTTGTGAAGCCACAACACGCACAACCTTGAGGCGGATGGGCTACAACAGCAGAAGACCCCACCGGGTACCACTCATCTCCACTACAAATAGGAAAAAGAGGCTACAATTTGCAAGAGCTCACCAAAATTGGACAGTTGAAGACTGGAAAAATGTTGCCTGGTCTGATGAGTCTCGATTTCTGTTGAGACATTCAGATGGTAGAGTCAGAATTTGGTGTAAACAGAATGAGAACATGTATCCATCATGCCTTGTTACCACTGTGCAGGCTGGTGGTGGTGGTGTAATGTGTGAGGGATGTTTTCTTGGCACACGTTAGGCCCCTTAGTGCCAATTGGGCATCGTTTAAATGCCACGGCCTTCCTGAGCATTGTTTCTGACCATGTCCATCCCTTTATGGCCACCATGTACCTATCCTCTGATGGCTACTTCCAGCAGGATAATGCACCATGTCACAAAGCTCGAATCATTTCAAATTGGTTTCTTGAACATGACAATGAGTTCACTGTACTAAAATGGCCCCCACAGTCACCAGATCTCAACCCAATAGAGCATCTTTGGGATGTGGTGGAACGGGAACTTCATGCCCTGGATGTGCATCCCACAAATCTCCATCAACTGCAAGATGCTATCCTATCAATATGGGCCAAAATTTCTAAAGAATGCTTTCAGCACCTTGTTGAATCAATGCCACATAGAATTAAGGCAGTTCTGAAGGTGAAAGGGGGTCAAACACAATATTAGTATGGTGTTCCTAGTAATCCTTTAGGTGAGTGTATATACAAACTAGAGTAATGAAAAAACACAGAACATCTGGGAACAAAGATAGGGAACACATGCTGTGATGAGGGCAAAGAATCATGGAAAACGTAGTTCGGGAGAAACTAAAGACAGAGGAGAAAAGGCGGCTCAATTAAGGCAGGCGGAGCCGTGGAAGACTCAGAGGGCAGAGCCGTGGAGGTTGGAGCCGTGGAAGGCTCGAGGGGTGAAGCTGTGGACGGTGGAGCCATGGGAGACTCAAGTGATGAAGCCGTGGAAGGCGGAGCCATGGGAGGCTCGAGGCTAAGAGTACTGGATGACTGGAAAACAACCTCTGTGGTCGTGAACACTGGCAGAGACTTGGGAACGACCTCCGTGGTCATGAAAACTGGCAGAGACTGGGGAACGACCTCCATGACAGTGAGTACAAGCTGAGATTGGGGAACGACCTCCATGGTCGTGAGTACAGGCAGAGACTGGCGAATGACCTCCGTGGTCATAAACATGGGCAGAGACTTGGGAATGACCTTCGTGGTTGTGAACACTGGCAGAGACTTGGGAACGACCTCCATGGTCGTGAGTACAGGCAGAGACTGGGGAAAAGGTTTAAACGATTTATTACAGAAGTTGTTCAACCACAGTTCTGTTAATCCAGAAAAAAATTCATCAGTATTAACACAAAATTAGCACTGATTCACAACCGATACCTTTAAATCCAAAATTAACACTCGGCAAGTGGCAAATGTGAGTAATTTTGTATTTTTTTAATACATAATATAGATAACTTTATTAGGAACTGCGACATTGCATAAGTCTAATTCTGAGAACAACAGTCTGACACTCGCTGGTGTAAGTGACGTGTGTGATTAAAACAGACTGTCTACTAAAAAATGCATCTGAAAAATCACGTCTTTAAAAAAAAATTCTAAGTGTAAAATGTTTTTCATCAGCAGTTTTTCAAAGATGTCTAATGTGGCAACACATACAGTATATGTCTATGTGGAGTATTCATTGAATTAAGCCACCAAAAAGAAAATGTGAGGATTAAAATCAAGATGGGCCTTCACGTTTTTGACTAGTGCTATTTTAACGTAGACTGGCTCAAATGGAATATGATGACGCTAATGACAGCTTTATTCGTTTTTTTTATAAAAAATAATGCCAAATAAAGTTTCATGGCTGGCAAATTTCTTAGTTCTACCACTTTACTTTTTGACCCTGCCTGGATAGAAGAACAACAGCCATATACATCTGTAGATGATTACATAACTATTTGCAAATATTGGTGTCCTGACTCAACATGGATTCTCTTGTGTCTTTTGATTGAATGCACTCCAAAATAAAGAAACTCAAACCAGTTTGGCAATTCACATTAGAGCACCTCAGGTCCTTTTTGAAATTTAAACAGCCCTGCTATAAAGTCTGCCCTGATTCTTACATCAGGCAGAGAGAAAAATGTTATAATGATGCTGATGAACTGTAATATTATGAAACTAATGTTCCAATATATCATGTTCCTATGTCTCTTTTACACATCTGTCATTTTCATTTAATTCCATGTGTAGTAATCCCCAGTAATTTTGAGTTGGCTAAAAATAACAAATTGTGTGTTTTGAAGTCTTTACTTTAAATGACAAAAGGCCTTGGCTTGAAAACCCAGGGGAATCTGAAGATTTGAATATGCTTGGTCATTCAAGAGCCTATGTTTAACTTGGATGAGACTTATGATATCCTCTGGCCTTTATCTGTTTATTGTGCTGTCTTATAGTTTCCAGAACAGAATTAGAAAAACATGTGATTAAGTGTCAATACTCTTTCTATCTGAGTACTGCTGTGCAATAATTAAGACAGTCATGAGAACAAAAACTGCTCAGGATTTATTTTTTTTTGTATCAAGATTTTCTTTAGCTTTAATATAGTTATGTAGCCAGGCTAAAACTTTATGCCTGGTCACAAAAGCAAACGAGTTTTTCCTGGAACATAACTTTTGCCTGTTTCTGATCTAATTAATTCAAATTAGTTTAGTTTGGATAATGTTTAAAAAAAATATAGCAAGGCCACTGTAACTCATTCTACACAGCAGTTAAGTGGTTTAGTCACCTAGGACCTAGCCTATAGCCTTACAATTTTACTGTAGGAAGGAGCCTTTTACATTTTGAATCATGATAACTCATGGCACATGAGTATATATTTATTATGTCTCTCTGAATATCTTTCTCAAACATGAGACATAAAATAAATAGTCAGGAATTCCAAATCAGCTACAAATAAACTGTGCCATGGAGCCTGTAAAAAAACAAAACAAGCTGAACAATCACTGGATTCCAGGATTGGTTTTAGTTTGACAAAACCCAACAGATCCAATCAGGCTTCATTATGGCTAAATGGTATCAAGACGCTGGTTATCAACTTTCTCTTCTCTCTAAAAGAGATTAACAAATTATGTTTGCACCGAACAGCCAATTGCAGAAACATGGAGACAGAAAGTCATTTACTTCTCTGCTTTAGATCATTATTGAACTTTAACAGATTTATACAGCACAAGAGATCATTATAAAAATCTGAACAATTAAAGCACATCAATTAAAACTGCCTGAAAGATCAATATGAAATCCTAATTAAGTATTACACATTTCCACTGCACAAGAGTTGATGAAGAATTTACAGACATTTACACAGCAAAAACAAACACAGCTGATTTCATGTGAGCTTAGATGACTGCTGGAAAAAAATCAGAATGTCATAAATCATTATATATCAATGTGTGAGTGAATTAATATAGGTCCAAGACAAGAACAAACAAGCTTATTCATTTTAAAAGCTTAAACATGGCCTACTATTGATCAATTAAAAAGTGAGCACTTGAAATGAGATGTTACACATTTGTAGCAAAGGTTTTTTTTTACTTTCTCTGAAGTAAGGATGAAGCAGAAGCCGGTTCGACAGTCCATGACAGTGTCTTTTCTTATAAACAAAAAACCAACGCTTTACAGTGGATACAACATTAACTCTTGCTTCCCAGCAATGTCAGCTTCCAGCACATCAAACATGCTTCACAACTCTCCCTCTCGTCTGTGGACTGAGTGGACTTCATCTCCCCCATCTCACTGCAAAAAAAAAAGAACATTAGCGATCATTCAACCCAGGTGGAAACCCTTACTACTTTCTGTATCCCTCATATGAGCGCTCGACCACCCCTTCATCTCCACATTCCCCCACTGCCCTCAGCATGGGGAACTGTCCGGCCTGCCTACTTTCCTGGAAGGGAAGTTTGCGACAGCCAACTGCGCCCCCAGCCTGTGGACCACCTCAAACTTAAACAGTTGAAGTGCCAGATACCAATGGGTGATCCGGGCATTGGCATCCTTCAGGCGTCAGAGCCATTGGAGCAGGGCGTGGTCCAAACAGTGGGTGAACGCTCGTCCCAATAAACAGTAGCGGAGAGTGAGGGCAACATGATGTCCAGGCACTCCATTTCTATGGTGCTGTATTCAGTCTCTCTCGTTGAGAGCTTCCAACTAATATACAGCATGAGTCGCTCATACAGTAACACCACAAGCTCCCTGTCCGATGTGATCATCTGCCAAATAAGAGGGAGAGGGGGGCCTTGGTAGCTCAGTGAGTATGGACGCTGACTACCACCCCTGGAGTCACAAGTTCGAATCCAGAGTGTGCTGAGTGACTCCAGACAGGTCTCCTAAACAACCAAATTGGCCCAGTTGCTAGGGAGGATAGAGTCACATGGGGTAACCTCTTCGTGGTCATGAGTTGTTCTCGCTGTCAATGGGGCACATGGTAAGTTGTGCGTGGATAGAGTAGCATGAGCCTCCACAAGCAGAGTCTCTGCGGTGTCATGCACAACAAGCCACATGATAAAATGCATGGATTGACACTCTCAGAAGCGGAGGCAACTGAGAATTGTCCTCCACCCCTCAGATTGAGGTGAGTAACCATGCCACCATGAAGACCTACTAAGTAGCGGGAATTGGGCATTCCACATTGGGAGAAAAGGGGGATAAAAATAAAAAATATAGGGAGAGAGAACAATGTAGAAGCAGCCCATCACATAGTGCTGCTTTCACCTGCATAAAAGCTTGTTGGCATAGCTCCGTCCACTTGACTGGATTGGGTTCCAGCTTTTTAGTAAGATCTGTCAGCAGGCTGGTGACGGTTGAATAATTAGGCACAAACCTATGGTAATTGCCAGCCAGCCCCAGGAACTGTCTCAACCCCTTTTTGGTCACCCCACACCGATACACTTTGTTACAGGACTTTGTTTTTATGTTTTAAAATCCTGCCAATTCGTACACAAAATTAGAGGATGGGAGAGGCAGGAACTGACCACAGCCTCAATATTATGCTTTCGGCCCCGGAATAGAATCATGCAGGTCACTTCAGGGTAATCATGAATATCCCTGTGCACATACCTTACCTTCACCCGATTGTTTGTTTCCAATGCCTTTCTTTGAACCAAGCTTTGATGAATAGATGTTTGGTTACAAGCTGAATTCAACAAAGCTTGGTACATACCTACCCTAATACTCACTGGTACCTGGTACAGCCCTGCTCAATCAGGGGAGATCATTGGGGTGTCGGAGACCCAGATCAATGCCTCCACCTCCATCACCGGACACTGGTCTCAGATATGGCCCGGTTCCATGCAACTCCAACAGACCGGCCCAAGCTTCAACTCCACACTTGTGGCAGAAGCTTCCCCCATCTGGGAAGAAGAGCAGGGAAAAATGGGGAGTAGACATTGGAGTTAGTTGGGGTTTAGATACCTCCCCCAGACTGATGAGTCAGCTGTGGGGGAATGTTCCCCATCTTCCGGGGGAACAGGACAGGTAGAAAGGAAAGAGGGGAGGGTGAGAGAACAAGGAGGTGAGAAAGAGGAGAGAGCGTGGGACTTGCCGGCCCCCAGATGCGCAGATATATTTGCCAGCTGGACCGCTTCATCCAGCAACGCCAGACGGTGACACCTGAACCATTCCACCATACCCCTCGGCAGCCAGGAGACAAACTGTTCCATCACCACGAGGTTGATAACGTCATCAGCGACGCCTTCCTTGACAGCCAGCACCCACTGGCGGTAGGCATCGCTGAGCTGTTGCGCAAAGGCGAATGGGCAGCCAACCTTGCTCAGTGTCAGGGAGCGGAACCGCTGGTGGTGTTGTTCCGGGCTTCGCCCGACCCATTGCAAGATGGCTTTCCTTAAGGCTGTATAGTCTAGGAGGTTGACTACAGGCAGCTGTTGTGCTGTGAGTTGTGCCTCCCCGGTCAGCAGTGGCTGGAGATGGACTGCCCACTGTGTACATGGCCATTTCTGGGCTTTGGCTGTGTGTTCAAACAGCTCCAGGAATGCTTCCGGTCGTCCAGAGCCCCCATTTTGGTGAGCATCACGGATGGACTCGCTGCTGCCGGGGAAGTGGTAGATGCCCCCTCCAGGGGTAACAAGCTCCGCAACGCCTGCCAGTCCTCTGCTTGGGCCTGAGGGTGAGCATTAAAGCGCTGTTCCTGCTCCTTCTGCCTCTCCACGAGAGCCTGGTGAGGGATTTGATGATTTCCCCAAGAACGAGTATTCCATAGCAGCGTATCCTTCCTGCTTTTGTCCCGGGTTTCGGCACCACTGTAGCAAATGTTCTTTAACTATCTCTGAAGGAAGGAGGAAGCAGAAGCCGGTTCGACAGTCCATGACAGTATCTTTTATTATAAACAAAAAACAATGCTTTACAGGAGATACAACCTAAACTCTTGCTTGCCAGCAATAGCAGCTTCCAGCATATCAAACGCGCTTCACTCACCAACTCTCCCTCTCGTCTGTGGACTGAGTCGCCTTTTACAGAATCTTGCCCATCTCACTGCAAATAAAGAACAGCTATTAGCAATCATTCAACCCCTCTATAATTATTAGGCCTAATTATCATTAAAAATCAATTTTGTGAACTTATTAAATTGTTTCTTTGAAGTTCGCTTTAAATTGGAACAAGAGAAATGGGGGAGTGACCTTGTTGCATCAGAGATATCGCTTTGCTCACAGCTGATTGGTTTAGCATCTGTATGACATCTGTGATTGACAACATAACCCACCCCAGAGAAGGTTAGCCATTTATCTTATGCTACTATGGTGTTAAACCTCAATGAAAACATATCTAACTTACTGGTACCGCAAATTCAGGGATTGCTCAACTAAGTTTAAATTTAGCTAGCTGCTTAATCCTGCTTTGTGAAACAGGCCAATGGTGTCATTACTGTATGTGTGGATATTGCACTTGTTTTCTGAGACCAGTTTACATATCTTAATAACTGCCCCAAACACCAAATATTAAATATCATTAATAAGAAAACAACATCGATATGTAGTGCGATCAGTGTTGGATAATTACTCAAAAACAGTAATCCACTACAAATTACTAATTAATTTTCTAATATTTTTATCAGATTACTTTGCTTATTATATAATTACTATTTACTTTACTTTTAAATTACTTTTAAAAAAATTTTGCAGAAAAGTTATTTTCCCACTCAACAGATAAAAATAATAAATAAAGTCTATATTTCCTCCTTGTTAATTTTTATGTCCTTTCAGATGTCACAGAAACACAGACAGACTTACATATGTTTAAAGCAGGTTAGAATGGGCAAGGAGGAGGCAAGAACCGGCTTGCCAATATAAATAATAATTTAACAAGACCTTAAACCAAAACACAAACATAAACACATACAGGGCAGCCATTTGTAATTTTCTCTCTGTCTTGAACCATCGTCACCGGCTGCCTTTATCTCTCACGTGCCCCATCAGGCCGATTGGGGACCGGTGACATTCCAGCCCGGCCCCGCCCCCCTCCACTCCACAATATGAAAATAGTAAATGTTTTAAATGTATTCTACAAAAAATAATATTATTTCAGAAATATGTGTAAGCCAAGTAATGCACTGAAAATTAATTAACTTTATTGAAAGTCACTAACTGTAATTTGATTACAATTATTTACATTGTAATGGGTTACCCTACTTTTTGACAAAAAAGTAATTAGATTAGAGTAATTTATTATTTTGCAATCTAATATTGAATAATTCATTTATTAGAATCACATTAGTTATATCTGACTTCAACATGGCTTCCTCAAACATTATTTTCTTAAGGCTTAAGATATGTAAAGGAGGGAGTAACCGAACTCCTCACCCCTCGTTAGGCCTCAGAGAAATGGCTTTCTATTGGCCACTGCACCACATGAAATAGAGTGTATTGTTTTGTGAATATATGTGATCAAAAAGAACACCAGCCATCTGAAAAGGGATTTCACATGGTTGGAGGATGGGGAGCCCTCCATCAGAGCCTGAGTCACTCCTAAAAAATCTGCCTGTGCATTGCTTTGTCTGAAGCTCAGACCTCATGCCATCCTATGTTCGGTCTTGTTGAAGCCTATAAGTGTATAATCCCTCAGACTCTTAGCTATATTATGGGGGTGAATGACATTTAAATCTAATAACCTCCATCTCTTATTGACACATAAAAGCTGTAGTTAAAGCACCCATAGGGGGCTGTTTTCAAAAGTCTATCATATTTTCAAGGGACTTCAGTAAGAGTGCAGCTGTGTACAAGAGCACTGTTCGGTTACCCTATATAAAGTGTTGCCCTTCCCTTGAGAAATTCAGCAAAATTATTTTGTTCTAGAAATGATTTATGTCTCTGTTGGTTCTGTGCAGTGGGAGCACAGTTAGAGGTATTAAATTGCCTTTCAGCTATGCTCAATCAGGAAAGCTTTCAAACAGAGCCATTCTGGAATCATTATTACCCTTTGCAGGGAAAACGTTAAGCTTGCTGTGTCTTACAGGGTCATCAGATATAGAAACCATGAGTGCTTGCCAATGTTGCGCGATTCCCCAGAGGAATGTGACTTAGCAATTGTGTCACACAGTCTCCTCGAAGCATTTGGGCACATGCTTGCAATAAGGCAGGGATATGTACGAAGTTAAATAGCCATAGGCCACATAGTACAACTTCAGAGAGATTGTGATGAGAAAGTGCAGTAGCCCTTGCTGTTCTTTCCTTGGGGAGAGAATTAGAAAGGTTTTCATGCAGTTTGAAACATTAGACAAAACTTAACACAGGGGTTGCCACGAAAACCCTATAAGAATTAACCACTGTGAACTCTCACCGATCTGAACTAGGGTAATGTTTAATGCATGTATGATTCTCAGAAAGATAACTGAAATACTTCCTGTGAATACGTATGACTTTCTTTCTTCAGTGGAATACAAAACGAAATATTAAGCAATACTTTCACTGTGTCTTTTTTCCATCCAATGAAAGTGAATGGTGTCTGAGGCTAACATTCTACCTAACATTTCCTTTGTGTTCCAGGGAATACAGAAAGACATCTTAGTTACATTCAAGTAGTTAGAAATATCATGAGATCTTTGATTTTATATTTTAATATGTTCTTGTACTGATCTGTTATACTGTATATAGCTATATATATTTTTATCTTATTTATGAAAGTTAGTATAATGTGTTACTATCAATTCTTTTCTACTTGTCCTGTGAGGTCATAAAGTTAAAGGAAGCAGAACTGGAAACGAGTGGCAAAAAACTTGATGGTTATGACTTGGTAAAGAGACCAATTTCTGTTTTTCTTTGAACTTTAATGGGGGTTTCCCCCCCAAAAAAGAGCTTAACATGGCCAGAGAGCTTTTGTTCAGTGCAAATACAAATGTTTAGACTGAGGCAAAGGCTTTTTTTTTTAAATAAATATTTCAGTCATGATGCATGTTTGTTGGTCCACTGGAAATAAATTCAGTGTACTTTCTCTAGCATTGAAATTAAATATAAACACAGGTTTGTTTAGATCAAGTTTGACAAACTGCTGCTGACTCTCAATGCCATGTGTGCCTAGTGAAATGATGATAACTGACTTTATGCTTCAGAATGTAGGCTGTATTTGATTCAGTACTCATTCAGTTTAGGAAATTACATTTGACAGATTTTTGTTTTTGTTTCACAAAACTCTGAAATGTTCAGTATTTTCAGAGTGCCTTACTATTATGTGCTCTCTTAAGAGTAATCAGTAAACTTGCCATGCTAATCTGACAAATCTTTTCACTGCTATGTCAAACAAGTGAGAACCTGTTGGTATTAAAGTAACTAAAATCACAGGAATTTGTATGTTTGCAAATTGAGGTTCATAAATTTTCTATAATCAGTCTTACTTTAAAAAGTCTTAGTATCAGAAATCAAAATGTTGCTTTTGTTTCTGTTTTGCATTAAATGGCATAGAGATTTTAATAGAAAGGAAAGTGCACTATTGGGAAGCACTAAACCATTAAAAAACAAGCAATATTGATACTGAACAATATCTTACTTTTATCTTACTTAATGTTCTTTTTTCCCCTCGAATAATAATTCACAGTAGACTGGTATGTGTGCTCACACTCATAAATCATTTCATCATATATGTCTTAAAGCAACACACAAACCGATCTGGTTGATGATATCTTTGCAGCACATTTTATAAGACTGTAATTCATTGCACAAATTTAGTGATGACAGGTTTTACACATGTACTTTTTGACTATAGATATGTAAGCACAGCGTAGTTCTAGCGGGAAGACTAGCAGCTATACAAAAAAAAATAAAAAATTGGCTGGTAAATCCCAGCCAATCACATGTAAGGCATTGCTATATAAGTATGCTCACAAACTATCACATATCTGTTTCAGTGTGCTAACATGGCAACCTCCACCACCCCACCATCACAAGTTACTCGCTCCTTGCCCCTGCCTCCTATCTCCGGCAGGATATGATGGTTCAGAGTACTTCAACTTCGGACCGCCAGGTGGGGCCTACGCCAAAGACAGACATTACTTTTCTGTTTTGTATTCATCAAATAAATGTCATCTTAAATTTCACTTAAGTCTGCGAGTCTTCCTGATAGAAATGGCATTATCACAGAATAGTTCTGTGACTCATTTAAAAGAATGACATAATTAACCACACAAAGAGCAGTTGATTAGTAATGCTAAATTATAAAATTTCACTTCATAGTGCATATGTGATTTTTTTCAAGTGTTAAGAGAACATAGAATAACATTACATTTGGCTTAATCATCCGTTGGGCTTCTGTGCATGGATTCTGTATTTTTACATCAAACTGAAGCACTTTGGAACACTTTAAAATCATGCTGGGATAGTCTGGGGATAACATGGATCATCAGGTTTGCCCAAACGTGTGTGCATGATTTCATTAATCAGCACACCATATATTTAAAAATTATGAAATTCATATACATTTTTTCAGTTCAACTTTGTATTTCTATGCTGATAATGTAATATTTTGTGTTCAGTTAGAAATGACTGGTCTCAGGCTTGTGGACCCCACTGTGCCATGCATAATGCTGTCTAATCTTGCATCACCTTGTCTCACTAACATTTTTAAAATAGATGTTATAGGGTACACATACCATGTGATTCAGTAAATGGTTAAAACATTTATTAGCATATTCATTTATCACGCATCTTAAACATATGACAGATATTCTCATTTTAATCAATTCCATGTTGTTATAATTTACCTCTGTTATATTTGTTCTGTTTTGTATCATTGACTCGAACTTCAAGCCCGATTTAATACTTTTATGCAATATCAGAGTGTGCATGTTTTACAACAATTCAATACCAGATTTCAAGAGTGGAAAGATTAATAGTTTATTCCATCCACCTTGTGAATATTGATTTTGACACCCATATAATATTGTAATATGACTGAATTTCCCATACTGTGCAAGAGATTGTTATTTCAAAAGGAAGGGTACAGTTTGGATTTCCAAGTTTTTTTTGCTCCCATTTTTAAGGAACATTGGGTATGACAGCTTATAAAATGTACTAGGCAACTATTTTCTGGTTATTCTGCAGTAAATGTTTGAAGAGGTGAAAGTTGTGTATTTTCTCATGCAAATCCAAAGAGTCCCGTCAGAATTATTTAGGATTATTTATAAGAGCAGTGTGAAATCAAGGGTTGAATTATGAGTGCTCTTGCTATTCATCTAGCTTTTAATTGTTACAGGTATTAAGGTCACAAGTGAACTTTTAAATTTACCCAAACCACTAATAGTATCAATTTAGAAAATGTCATACAGCTTTCAAACAGAATTCATCATAAGGATTTATTTAATGTTTAATCCAACCAATGTACAGATTCAGAAAATAAAGGACAGATATGCTTTATTCTGTATTAAGCTGCCATATACAAAAGTAATACTTTTCACATTAAGTGGGAAAAAACGTGTGTAGGACAGTATATGCTACAAATAGTCACCTTTGATACAGTTTCGGAAAATACTGGCATTTTGATGGAATAACTCAAAAAATAAATCTATAAAATAGATCCCTCACTTTTGCCAAATGTTTGTGACCACACTGGAAAGATAGGAATTTTCCCTGTTATGTGTTTGTTTTGTTATTGACAATTTTATCAATCTAGCCAGTGAGACAGTTCATGAATTGAATATGACTTTTAACCACATTCTGAAACGGCTCCTTTCAGTAAAGTGCATGATGAATGGGATAATGAGCTGTGCCAAGACCTGATGTCTGCAGACATTTTTTAGAGATTTAATTTATCTGATTTTTGTGACTATGAACCCAACTTTACTGATGGACTTGGAGGGGCCCTAAACTCTCGTCCAGCACAAAGAGACTCCAGTTGTAGCACAGAGCAAGCATATATTGTGTTCACGATGGCTATGTTTTTTAAATGAGGCCTGTTACTTTTAATGGCTCAACATTAAATTGGTGTATGGGATGAAATTGGCAGTAGTGTAACAAACAAATGCCACATGCTAATTTCATGGAGATGTACATGGCATTGACATGCTTTGTTAAATGTTGGCTCTGGTGGAACGTTGGGTGAATTACTAGACAAAACAGTTTAGAAATCTGAGCCTTTACTATGGTTTTTTTCTCGTTTTGGTGGTTTTCAGAGGTCTTTGCCAATAAAGGTTGTTGTGCCTTTATTTTCAAAGTCAAGTCTCTGTAAGAAATCCATGTGCTAGATCATTTTTAATTTATTATTGTTGTGGTTTTTATTTGATTCTTTATGAATAATCTGACTGTTTTTAAAAATAGTTGTCAAAAAAGCCACTCCAAATAAAAAAATCTCATGCTTAAAATGTAAATGTTTAATAAATTTGACAATACAGTCATAACTACTTCTAAACACAGAAAAAAATTAGGAACTAAAACTGTTCACTAGTGGACGTCATTCAGAATCTGTTCTTTTTTTTTTTTTCAGTAAATTATCACAAATGGTTATAAAGTGCATTGTTATATATAGGTAGTCATAAAGTCAGTAAGTTCTGTCCCAAGTTCTACCTTAGATGTTCCATTAACGCTAATATTTTTTCAAATATTGTCATGCCTAATGCTTTTAAATTGAGCTTTTATTACTGAATGAATGGACTAGCTAATTAATATTGATAGAACTCTGCTATAAATTCTGTAACCTAAATTTTTGCCCAGGTTAATGTTGCATATAACTCAGTTGATTAAGAGCACAACTGTCTCTGTTTATTCCGTTTATTACATAATTCAGTTGAATGGTCATTGTTTTGTGTTGTGATGCCGATTTTCTTACGCACACACTGTTCGGTCAATTAATGTTTACAAGCCCAGATGTTCTGTTGCCTACAGAACATAGCAAAAGCATTCCACTCTCTATTGCCCCACGAATGTCTTCCAGTAAAACCAATTACATTCCCCAAAGCATTCAAAAACTGTTTGGGTTCATGTAAGGTCTAACTAGTTTGTCTGGCAAAGTCCTGCCTTTCCAAGAAGAAAAACAATTCTCACTCTTTTCCATACATGTCATATCACTTTTACATTCAATATACAATGGTACATACACTACCAATCAAAAGGTTTGAAACACTTGACTGAAATGTTCCTCATGATCTTACAAATCTTTTGATCTTAAGGCGTATGCTAAAATATTTGAAATTAGTTTTGTAGACAAAAATATAATTGTGCCACCATCTTTAGTGACAAAACAAAAATTTTATACAAATAAAAAAAAAACGTTTTTGGACTAAATAATAAAGATAAGCTGCCAATAAGTGCCCAACATAGATGGGAGCTCCTTCTATACTGTTTAAAAAGCATCCCAGGGTGATACCTCAAGAAGTTGGTTGAGAAAATGTCAAGAGAACAAGAGTCTGCAAAATTCTAGGCAAAAGGTGACTACTATGAAGATGCTAAAATATAACACATTTTTTTATTTATTTTGGATTTTGTTTAGTCACAACATAATTCCCATAGTTCTATTTATGTTATTCCATAGTGTTGATGACTTTGCCATTATTCTAATAGCCTATTTTAATGAAGAATGTGTAAGTGTTTCAAAACTTTTGACTGGTAGTGTATATCTAAAATATAAGCTAGTAAAATACATATTGAAATATTTGGAGATCAATGCCCTTCATTTTTGTCAAATTTAAAACAAACAAACAAAAAAAAAAAAAAAACACTTCAGGCATGTGAGTTTTCCCATTTTATCTAAGGTTAACCTACAGTGAGATTTCTGAGTTTTCGATGTTTGCTCCAAAAAACCTCATTATCTTATGCAGATCTACCTACTCCAACATAATGAGACAAGCAAGGAGCAAACACAACTCCAAAAATATCTCTTTACTGGTTTTTTAGACGATATAAAAAAGCATTGTATATACATATCATACGTATAAAAACACAGTCATACATATATAATTGCACTTGGCGCAAACAGAGGAGACTACATGGGTGGCGATAGTGGTCTGGTGGTCTTTTGCTGAGTCTTTACTGGGGGAGCATATTTGGCAGGTTAAGTGCTGGGTCAGCAAGCATGCCAGAGGACTATATGGTACATATCTGTGATGGTGGGCTGTCAGATTCCCTTGTCATCTGGCAGACTTCTTAGCTCTGTTGTTAGGCTTTTTTCATTCTGAAAGAACAAAAAGTGAAATGTTAGAATGACACCATTTGGGACATAATGAAGGAGAACTTAATGACTATTTATTTTAACTGAATCTGTTCATGACTTGAAAAACTTGAGGGGAAGCAGAACATTTTTAATTGACCTGAATCGCTGTTGTGCTACAATGAGAACAATGTACCTCATTCTGCTTCTGGCAAGAATGTAACTTACATTTTATAGGCAGCTTGTATATGAACTGCATGCTCTTCATGTTAATTGTGCTGAAGCTATAATTTTCCCCTAGCAACTATGGAAAATGTATTTAACTCTTTTATTTAACTGCAAAGTTTACCTGAGTCAAATGAACAGAGTTGGAGACTCTTATTAAGGGAATAGACTGGTCACACATATAGGTATATACATTAAAGGGATAGTTCACCCAAAAATGAAAATTCTCTCATCATTTACTCACCCTCATGCCATCTCATGACTTTCTATCTCTTCTGAAAAAAAATTATGATTTTTAGAAAAATATCTCAGCACTGTAGGTCCATACAATGCATGTGAATGTTGACCAGACCTTTAAAGTTGCAAAATTAACATAAAGTTAGCATAAAATTAATCCATATGGCTCCAGTGGTTTAATTTATGTTTTCTTAAGCGATGCAATCACGTTGGGAGAGAAACATATCAATATTTCAATCCTTTTTTACTATAAATTTTTGCTTTCACTTTCAGAATGTGAAAGTGGAGATTTATATTAAAAAAGGGCTTAAATATTTATCTGTTTCTCACCCAGACCTATTAAATCAACCCTGAAGACATGAATTTAACCACTGGAGTATTTTGGATTTCTTTTATGCTGCCTTTATGGAATTTTTGTAAATTGAAAAGTCTGGTCACCATTCGCTTGCATTGTATGGACCTACAGAGCTGAAAAATTCTTCTAAAAATCTTTGTTTTTGTTCTGCAGAAGAAAGAAAGTCATCTGGGATGACTTATCATGGAGTAAATGACGAAGAGTTTTCCTTTTTGGGTGAACTATTCCTTTAACACAAGAAATTAGAAAACACAATTAGTGTTTATATATATTTATACCCGTATCTAGTGTATGTGTATTCTACATTGTGTGTATTGTGTACATTTGTTATGTAAATTGTTGTGTAAGTATGTGTACATTTGTTATTTAAATTGTTTTGTGTAAATATGTTGTTTGTTGTAAAGTGGTTTATGTCTCGTCACTGTCATGACTGCTATGTTACTCGGAACTGCACACAAGAATTTCACCTACTGTTGCACTCGTGTACACAGTAGTGTGACAATAAAGTGATTTGATTGATTTGATTTGATTTGATGAAATCGTAATGCTGAATATGGGGGTCGGGTCCCGCCTCACAAGTATAAGAGCTAATTACATTTTTGTGCATGCATCGCAAGCTCATTGGAAGTCTTCAGCCAATCGCCTGTTTGTTTTCTCCAGAATGCACATGCACATTAGCTGGACAAACTTGAAAAATACTGGGGTTTGTTGATTGATTTGTGCTAAAGAAGCACAATTTATAATGCCTAATCGAGTTCACTCCAAAATGGCTGCCGAGTGAACGGACTTGCCTTACAGGGACTTTCTCATAACAACTTAATAGAACATGTTGTTTTATAGTTCATTGACTGGAGGTGTTACAGATGGCAGCAACCTCCCTGACTACCTGCAGATGCCCAACTTCCTTTATCTCACATTAAGCGCTACTAATGACCGCACAGTATGTGCTCATTAGCGTCAAACTTCCATTCATGGCTGTTCAGCCCCATGGAGCCATCCTTCATCTCTGGCTATGAGTGTTTTGTTGTGCAGACTGGACTGTTCACACTTATTGTTTAACAGGTACAAACCCACCATCCTCCTTGACCAATGGAAGTAGTGTCTACTGGCCGCTGTACATCCAAGAACCCCTTTATATTCAAATACCCGCTAAATTAGCGTGCATAGCAATTGTGCAGCAGGCAGTAAATGAAAGACAATAGCAAACAATCCCATGATCTAAGACATCGAGCTCTTAATGAAATGTGGGAAAATGCCTTCAGTGAATCAGTACAAATGAAAGCCTTAATATTTGTTTGGACATTCAAGATAATAATCAGCTGAGGAACTATTAAGGCACATTTTGCATAAGCTCAGCAGTAGCTGGTAATCTTATACAGCAACTTGAGATAAATATTTCAGAGAGCTATAAGCAGACAGAAACGATTAAAAGAAATCTTAGAAACACACTGGAAATGGCTTTTGTGCGCATTTGGAAATAAGTGAGAAACAGGAAACAAGAAACAGCAGTGTGTGAGTCAAAAGACCACTGTATAAACTGCTGCATTACGACTTGCAATGCTACTAGAAATAAGATGCAATGCATAATTTTACCTGTTAAAATACTCAAATATAAGTCAACTATAAGTAAGCCATTTGTAGGTTGATTATCTAGAAAAGTGTAAACATTGTGACTCTGCAGTGCTGTCAAAAGCTTGAGCATCCCAACAAGCCCAACACAGAAATACTTGCTCAATCAATGGCAGATTTGTTTCCCCGACCAAACAGATTGGGGAGTGTTCAAAGAAGCTGTTGAAAAACTAATTATTTTTGCAAATCCGTTTGGTGACACAAGTGGAGCAGAAATTACACACTTCAGCTTTAAAGAAAGTAGAATTTTGTTAATTTATATAGTAGAGTGACTCTGTCGGGCCAAAATGTATTAGAGAGCAATGCTATAAGCTGAATAACTTGTGTATGACCCACATAAAACAGGGCGGCATCTCCTCTTCTGTTTCTCACAGTAACCCATTCCTCTGTTACTTACTTGTTTAGGGCGTTCATTAGGTACTGTTGTAGCCACTTGGTCTCTGGGTTAATGCACACCTCCTTGTTATTCTTCAGTTTGGCACTGTAAGGGAAAAGTGTAAGGTGTCTTTTAATGTAGATCTCATTGTACATGCAGAAATTTCTATATGAAATGTGAACTCTTTTGACATTCAAATTTTAATATAAGTAATCATTACTATAGCATAAAGCTACAATGCCCCATTGTGAGGAGTTTTTGAATGCAATACAATAGAAACTCCATAGTCAGCATCAGCCATACAATGGCAAAACAGTTCTGCATTCAGGCTCATTCAAGCAATTCTTTCTCAGACACTCCTCTCTCTAGTAAGCGAAATTACACTGCACTCTCTCATCACCCCAAGTATTCTTTTTCTATTCACCCGTTTCCTCTGCAGGCCTTAAAAGATTGTAAGATTGTTATAACACTCTTCCTTGTAACTCTATTAGATTATAGGTGTCTTGTCAGCACAGGTGAACCATTTGTTTTCATTTGGCTACTCTGAAGTTAAGCACATGTGTTTGTGCACACAAACGAATCATCATTAAACTCAATTTAAGTGTTATTTATTAAACTTGAGTTGTTACATTTTAGCATGAATAAGAAATAATACTGGTAGAAAATGTCAAACTCATTTTTTTATTTTTTTGTGCATGTCTATATCTAAACAAAAACAAATTTTAAAGCTTTCATTTTTAAAAAGTATTGACCACTAATTACTAATTAGCCTGTTTTTATATATGGTGAAAGGTTATTTTAAAGGAATGTTCCAGGTCAGTACAAGTTAAGGTCAATTGACAGCATTTGTGGCATAATTTCACAAAAATGTATTTTGACTTGTCCCTACTTCTCTTTAAAAAAAGCAAAAATCTGGGTTACAGTGAGTCAATGGAAGTGAATGGGGCTAATCCGTAAACATTAATATACACACTGTGTCCTGTGTATATTCAAAAGACATAAACAATATGCATGTTAACATGATTTTAGTGTGATAAAATAACTAACTAAGCTTTTCTTTGTAAAATTATAGCCAACTTTGTTGCCATGATGATGTAATGTCAACAAACCCTAAATCTCTAAAATGACTATAAAAATTAAAATTTTCCAGCTCATATATAACATAATAAGAAAAAATCCTTTTAATAGATAAATTAATGTAAGGGCTTTCACATTTCTACTTTTAAGCCCTCCAAAAACTGGCCACATTCACTTCCATTGTAAGTACCTCACTGTAACATAGATTATTATTTTTATTTTCTTTTTAAGAAAAGGCCGTACAAGTCGAAATATTTTTTGTGGTAATCAACATCTCACAAATTCTGTCATTTGAGCTTAACTTGTATTGAATCAGAATATTCCTTTAAAATAAACTTTTGCCATATATTAAAACAGGCTAAATGTAATTAGTGGTCTCATTAGTAATTAAATAAGAATCATAGACTTAAAGGTCATATTTCTGTCTAAAAATGCTTACTATGGTATATTCATTGATTAAAAATGTATTTTTGGCATACATGAAAGTTTTGTCATCATTTGGTTGTCACACACTTAATGGTCTCTTAATGGTCTGCTTAACTTTGCAGCTGTAAGTTGCTGCCCTTCTCATAATCCTATGAGCAATACATTCTAAAAAACAAAACAAAAAAGCCACTCTGAATGCCACTACATTTTAGGGTTGTCACTCCTTTTGACCAGTGAAATTTTTTACTTGAGCCTTACCTTTACAGTCATTTGTTATTACTGGATAAGTATATATATATATATATATATATATATATATATATATATATATATGAAAGAGATTGCAATCAAAAAAATATTTTCTAGCCAATTAAATATTTGAGAGCTAAGCAAAATTAAAAATGTATATTTGCTATACAAAGTTCCATGAATTTACAAAATTTCTTGATTTTCCGGGTTTTTCATGACTGTGGGAACCCTGTGAAAACCCTTTTTCGTGAGATATATTGCTGATGAGAACACTCTTCAGAGACGATATTGGCATTAAGGTGTGTGTCCACCATCATCATATCTGTATGATTAACACAATATGTGCTTATCTTCAATTCACAGATATGCTCTAATTTGGTTAGCACACTCTTCTGAAGTGGCAGCAGTTTATCAGAGCCTAGCATTTGTTGGTCTATCTAGATCTACTCAGCAGGAGTTTGAGAAGGTCTGGATGGTGAACAGCAGGTAGTGATTACTTCACAGCAAGCCAAGGCCAACAGCAAACACTGGCAGATAGTGTTACCATCACTCATCAGCGCAGATTTGAAGTATCAAGTGCTCTCGAACTTTGGGAATCAGGGTCTGATCTGCTCTCCAGAGCTTTGCCAATGACTTTTGTGTCAATCGTTAGTCACTGTGTGTTTTTGAGTATGACCAGCTGTTTTATCACACTGACCTTTTGACACAGTTTAAGTCTTTGTTTGCTCCGTGGTGTGCATTTATGGTATGGAATATAAGTGACATTTGTAATAGAGTGTGACATAGCACTGCCATGTTATATTTAAACATGCCATGTTGACAATGGTCCATTAATCTTTGTTATAAATCCAAATAAAGAAATTCAGAACCTCTCAGCTATTTTGAACACTTCAATCAACAGAAGTGGAGACATATGGGGAGGATAATTCTCATCAGCATGCAAGGCTATGATGTGTGACTAAGCACATCACTCAAGCCCTTTCCATGTGTGAGAAAGAGCTTGAAGAGGAAATCTTTTGGACCCCTATGATGCCGTTTTCCTGTACAAAATACGAATGCATCCAAGCTTAAAGGTCCTACCCCCTCCTATAGCATTTCCCCTGGATGTGTGCAATTGTGAGAATCTGTCCAACAGTATAATGCCAGAAAGGGGAGGCCAATTCATGGCCCATTCAGTGTCCCTTCAGTATTTGGAGATTGATGGGGTGAAGTGATGTGTTTTTGGGTCAGGCAGACACCTCATCAGAGCCAGTGCTGCTGTGGGATCTTTGAGCTTGTAGGGTGTCTCGACTAGATACTCACATGACTTGGAACGGGCAGTTGGGGGTATGCAGGAATTTCAGCTCACGAATCCTTCTCTGTGGGACTGTGTTGACTGTGGAACGGCACCAGCATCTCTCTACCAGGCTGATGGGCTTGGCTAGACAAGAGTTAACAGTGAGTGAGAGAGAGAGAGCGAGAGAGAGAGAGAGAGAGAGTGAGAGAGAGAGAGAGAGAGAGAGAGAGAGAGAGAGAGAGAAAAGGAACTAAATCCAGCAGCTGTCATCATTTCTTTAAATCAGTGCATAAAATCATCATGATTAATAATGTTTGATGACAAAGTACACAAATGCAAAGCACTTTTCTGCAGCACAGATGTGCACAATTGACTCAAAATGAAACTTAAAAGATTCAATTTTCAAGGTCTATTATGTAATTCATGTGCTTGTACTTCAATTGCACTGTTGCGAAACAATGAGTGTGCATGAAGCTCTTTTGAATGGCGAAAAATATTGGCATACAAAACACAGTTTCATATTGCATTACAAGTTGTTATAATCCACAAATGTATTACTCATTATATAATATTATACTATATACTGCAGAATATTTTTTGTTACACTTGTACATTAGGCACTCTATAAATAAAGTTGTATATAATAACATAACAAAAAAAATAAATAAGTAAAGGTATTATAAAATAATATTAAATGTATTTATTCAGGTAAAAGGCAAATGTGTTTATGGGTGCATTTAAAGGCAATCAACATACAGAAATGGGATATATATGAAAAAAATCTATGTTCATATATAGTTTTCAATTATGTAAAAAAGTCAGGAACACAATGCACATTCCCTGCATGTATGCAACATATATTTCAAAAGACTACAAAATCACCATTTTCATATGTCACAAAGTTTCCTAAATACCAGTGGAATTTGAATATGTGCATAATAGCTGTTTATTATTATGCTCAAATATATAAATCACATATTTTTATATTGTATTCATATATGGCCAGCTTAGATTTCTGTATAAATACATTTGATTTGAAATGCTTCATGCACAAAACCCTAAAATCTTGGGAATACTTTTTTTTTTTTTGTAAGTGTATTAAAGTGGATATTAGGCTGTAAGAAATTAAACGTGCACACACTCACCCATATGCATTTGCCTTCACAATTTTGCACATTAATCAAGCGAGTATAGTAATGTCTATGGCAGCACGGGGATTCATTTTTCATTTGCCCCAAACGCCTGCTACATGCTCAAGGAATCAGAGACTTTACAGCTCGCGCAGATTTACATTGTATCTGAAGACTGCACGGCACGTACACAAATACTTTAACGGACATGCTCACTCACAAGAGTCCAGAGGTGAAGTACCTGCGACTTAACGGGGCTCGATCCACGTTAGTCCGTTTGTAAAATGCTAATGCCATTTCTAGTAATCATTTTAATTTACATAAACGCGCGAGTCATAGATAGAGCCGCGCGCTCTGGATTGATTGAAGTGAAGACTGACACTATAGATGCGGTTTTGTTTTATCCTCTTATCTGTGGGTAATTAAGGGAAAACAAAGAAGGCAACATATACACACATTAATCAACGCAGTGGTAGAAGGTTTTCTGCGCTCCTGACCAAACGGGTAGGCTACGTGTCAGTCGGTTGTCAGTCTGTCAGTCTTTAGCAACACATTATTATTAATTGGGAAAAAAAAATCACGCATAGTTAAATTATAAAACCAATGAGTGCAAATGAGCCACATGGAATATATATATATATATCTGCTTGCATTAGCATTGCATTACAGTATTAAATAAAACGTTTTAGCCTACATTTAAGTACGAAGTAGTAAGCAATGTTAATGCATATGCGTAAATGCAATGTATAATAGTAAATGTCTTTATTTGATTTTTCTTACACATGTGCAAATTAAAATATAGTAACTTTTGAACATTTTAAAGATTCAAATAGTTGCATTCAGTGTTTTTGATTAAGCTATTGTAACGTCCCCAAATCAGTGTTCCAAAACATGCATCTAGACTTAATGCAAAATGTAGAATATACTGTAAACAGCTGCAAATAGCTTTATTTCTCAGTGACTCACCATCTGAAACGGGGGCATGAAGGGCGACCGCTATCAAAGCCAATACTACGATCACTTTCAGATCCATGTTTACAATGTGAAGAAGAGATCCGCACTGTGTAGAATCCAGGAGTAACTGTGACAGCATGGCAACTGCGTCTCTAAGTTAAATTTGCGCACAGGCTTGAGCACATACACCCCCTCCAATACCCCCCACCTTCAAAAGGAGAAAGTGGGAGTTCCCATGATGATTTGTCAATAAAAATATATTTTATTACATTTCTAGTATGAAATTAAACGACTCACTTTTTCTATATAACAGTATAGTATATTACAGTATATTTTACTAATTATTATTATTATTATTATTATTATTATTATTATTATTATTAGAAGTAGTAGTAGTAGTAGTAGTAGTAGGTTAGTATTTAATCTTAATTTGTTTTGAAAATAGTGCTCCAAAATATAACCAAGTATTTAATTATATGAATTATATAGATTTTAAGTATATACATTTAGGCCCTATGTGTCATTAATATATGTCATTATTACATATTTCTCTTTTTCCCCCTCAAATTATTCACAGAGAAGGGATATGCATTTGTTTGCAAATCTGCATTAGATCAGTTTACATGAAAACTTTTTCTTAGCGTATGTTCATTATGACTTTTTTTGTATTTGAGTAAATTGCATTGATTGTATTAGCAAAAAAAAAAAAAAAAAAAGAAAAAAAAGAAAAAAAAATACAGATTAAATTATTAAATAACCGTTTCCACTGCACAATTGTTTCATCCAGCTCTCCCATGAGGAAAGAGAAAGTCAGATTGAAAGGGAGTGAAAACATTTAGTTTTATATTGGGCCAGAACTTTCCAGCAAGCATTCCAGTTAAATCAGAGAGAGGTGATGTTGAATGGGAGGGGGGTGTATTAGTTTGTATAACAGGGCACAGATGTGCTCTCAGTTTCCAAGGGTATGGCTGTGCTGTAGACTTCTCTCCCGTAAGCTCCAGAAAAGAAGGGAAAGTTCTCTTGTAATAGGACTCTAAGCAGACTCAGTTCACAGGGTTGAACCTGCTGTTTAGTTGCCCATGCTTGCCAGCGCAGTGAGGGTTTTAAGTATTGGCATGCATTTAAACACTCTCACATTATACTAGAGACACTAGAACTCAGTGACTCGCTAATGTTAACAAGAATGTGAAGACTTGTATCTCCTAGAGTATTCAGAAAAGCATTTCAGATGAGAACAGTCATAAAGTTTATTTACAAGCCTTTTAATTTTTGTCTCTATTTTCTTGCTGCAATTCTCAGTTTTAGTTAATGATGCCTTTTAAAGTGCTCAGTCCTCCTCTCTTCAAAAGCCTGCAGGTGAATGCAGATGTAATTTTACAAGGTGCCACCGGTGGGAGAATTCACACCAACCCTGAGATTGTGCAGGCACATTCCCAGTTGGCCATGGATAACAAGAGATGGAGGAAGAAAGTAATTTTGTTTTCACTTTTATTATATGGCCCTTCAGCAGCCTTGTTGAGTAAAAAGTATTGTATTGATACAGATGAAGATAAGTACAGTATATCTCCCCAGGCACACCCAGTCAGCATCTGAGAGGAGATCAAATAGTAAATGAAGTGTTATAATGAATAGTTTTATAGAGTTTTCCTAGTCTCACTATGTAACAACATTTCCCACCCTTTGCCCACCTGTAGATTATTTGTAGCTTTGTAGTACATGTACTGTAAATCAATCCAAATTGTGTCTTATATGCATAGTTTGGGCATTAACTTCCTGTGTCTGTGCACTTTGATAATAATATGTATTTTGGAATGCCCAATTCCCACTACTTACTAAGTCCTCGTTGTGGCACGGTTACTCACATCAATCCGGGTGGTGGAGGACAAGTCTCAGTTGCTTCCGCTTCTGAGACTGTCAATCCACACATCTTATCACGCGGTTTGCTGTGCATAACAATGCAGAGACTCACAGCATGTGGAGGCTGAGGCTCGATCCACGCACAGCTAACCACGCACCCCATTGGGAGCGAGAACCACTTAATCGTCAACACGAGGAGGTTACACCATGTGACTCTACCCTCCCTTGCAACCGGGCCAAATTTTTTGCTTAGGAGACCTGGCTGGATCCACTCAGCACACCCTGGATTCGAACTCATGACTCCAAGGGTGGTAGTCAGTGTCAATACTCACTGAGCTACCCAGGTGCCCAATAATAAGTATTTTAAGGAAATGCAGAAAATAACAATTTTAGCATTATTTAAGACATTAGTGTGTTTATTCCTCTGGTTTATATAGACCAGTCGTGTGTTTGGAAAACCAGATGGATTTGCTTGGTGATGGTAATATGCTGGCTTAGTTTGCATAGAAACAGTATAACTTTATACATAGCAGATGAAGGGAATGAAGGGATTCAATTAAAGTTGGATTCCAGACTGAACTTTTAAACTCCTTTTCCCGAAAGTGCTATTCACAAGCACACTATTTATAAGAATTAATTTGTTTAAAATAAAACAACTTAAAAAAAAAAAAATCTTAAGCATTGGATATGCTGATTTCAACTGTTAGAACCTAATTACAGCAGAGCATTTTCAATGCCACAGAATAGGAATATTCATGAAGTCATTTTGGATTAAAACTCATTAACCCTTTTGATTATCATCAGGCTGTAATTAGGGAAGTTCCATTTACAGGAGGTGTCAGGTCAACTTCAGATCTTATTGTGTTCTGGTCGCCCCCCACATGGAGCATTGGAGCTCTTGCTGTGGAGCACCCCTGAGTTAAGTAAACATGGCGCCAACAGGGGAAACCAGAGGTGTTATCAATGACACGAGAAGAGCCTTCTGGGGCCTGAATCCAGCCCTGCAGACTCCATGCCCCCCTTATGCCTGCAGAGTGATGGAGTCCCACCAAGGCAATCATATCTGTGACCAAGGCATTTTTGTTCAAAAAGCACAGCAATGTGACTGAGCTTGTTAATATTTTGTTTAACAGATTTAGTTTGTTTTGACACAAGTTAATCAATTTAGGTAGTTTTAGGTATACTTGACAGCTTTTTTGTTGTTTTATTTAGGCTTCACAAAAGTGTTTCTGCAAAAAAGACTTTCTGTTACAAATACTTTCTACTACTTCTGAGCTTGCTTTGTTTCACAAGTTTTGTTTGTAGTAAAATTTGTGACTTAGGCCACGTTCACACTAACATGTTTTCATTTGAAAATGCATCTTTTTCACAAGTATTTTTGTATTCAAACATGTGGCTTACGCCACATCCACACTAATACGTTTTGTTTGAAAATGCAACTTTTTTATACGTTTTGGCCTTCCGTAAACACTGAGAGTTTTTTTTGACAGCAAAAACAGAGCTTTTTGAAAACACTCTCCCAAGGGGATCATTTGAAAATGCCGTTTTTGCGTTGTATTGTGGACAGTTGACATAATTTGTTGTCATGTGATGCAGTCATGTACTGCAGGCTGATTGCCCGAAAATGATAAATACAGTGGCTTTGAGGGGGCCTGGGTAGCTAAGCGAGTATTGATGCTGATTACCACACCTGTAGTCGTGAGTTTGAATCCAGGGCATGCTGAGTGACTCCAGCCAGGTCTCCTAAGCAACCAAATTGGCCCGATTGCTAGGGAGGGTAGAGTCACATGGGGTAACCTCCTCGTGGTATAATGTGTGGTTCTCACTCTCGATAAGACACGTGGTGAGTTGTGTGTGGATGTCGCAGAGAAGTGTGTGGGCCTCCACATGTGCTACGTGTCCATGGTAACACGCTCAAAAAGCCACTTAATAAGATGCATGTATTGACGGTCTCAGACGCGGAGTCACTAAACCACCACGAGGTCTTAGAACGCGTTGGGAATTGGGCATTCCAAATTTGGGAGTAAAGGGGAGAAAAGAAAACCCCACTGTGGCTTTGTGGTGACATCAAAACATTGTTCAGTTTATTTGAGCATCCCAGCCATGACTCAACCAATGTAATAAGCTTGGGGCAGTCTATCTGTTTGGTGTCCCATTGAAGACCGGGAGTGTTCGGGAAATCTGTTTGAAAACAATCATTATTTTTGCTATTCCTTTTGATGATGCTGTTTGCACAGAAATTATTCAACTGAGCTTTAAGGGCCCTATTTTAAGAGAGCTAGTACTAAGCGCAGTGCTATGCCATAAGTCATAAGCGCAAAGTCAATAGTCATGGCAAAGTGGGTTTAGCAAAATCGCGCATGCAAGGACTTTATTTTGTGCTGCATTATTTTGTAACTGCTTGTAACTGCATCTTTGTTAAATGGGACACAGTCTTTTTATATGCATGGAAAATGTGATTCATGGTATGGATGTAGGCTCCATTAAATTATAGAGAATTTAAGTTTTATTAATCATTTTCATTAACTGACACACAAATGATGGCTAGTATTAACAGTGATTGTGTCGACACACACTTCACTTCTACCAGTCGATTTTGATTTTAGTTTAACAAAAATCTCATACATATTTATTTTTAAAAAAAAGGTTGTTGTCTTGGACATAATTTGATGTTCCACCATATTTTCATATTACCACCTGCTGTTGGAATCTCCAAACTGCAAATGCAGGAACTTAATTTGGACTAAAATGTGGTATTGAAACTTCTTAGCACAATTACCATTTTCTCAGGAAAATAGCAAACTGTGCTTTGCGCCACTTCAATACCATACAATACATCCACAGTTTGCATGTATACACCCATAGAAGCGCAAAAACTGCGTTTTTCACTGGCACTAAAATTGGATAAGACATAGCTCATGCTCTTAGTATGCCCTTACGAAAATAGAGCCCTAAATCTGACATACAGTCTACATGTGTTTGACTAACCCCATGTTGTACTGTCTTTCAGTAGATGTAATCAGAATGTAATCCTGTTGTATGGGTTATATGTGCATCTAGTGAGGGGAGCAGTGCGGGAAACAGTGTCCCTTAGGACACAACGTGGAATTTCAACAAAGCAGAGGCTCGAAGATCTGCATGTAGCATTTACATTTAACCGCTACCACAGAAATGAAGGTTTCAGAGGAAAGCGATGTCACACAGTCACAGAATGATGAAAGGTCTGTGCATGGTAGAAGAGCAGATATTTTAAATCTTGGTGAGAGTAGGGGGCTCATTCCCAGTGTTTTCTCATCATTGATGGCTAATGTGTTTCTTGGCTGCGGTCTGTGATTCACTGAGAAATTGTCTCTGGATTCACCCCACACAAAAACATCCCTGTCCTCTGGTGCTCCTAAAAGTAAAATAAGCCAGTAGCCAGTACGGTTACCTCCATTTGAGAAATTTTAAGTTTCAGTTAATTTACTAGACTCAACGTTTGAAACACATTTAGTTTAGTGTAATTCTTGTGGCATTACCATCACCGAAAGGAATTGTAAAAATTATGATTGTTTTCAAACAGGATTCCCAAACATTCCAGCGTCTTCTATTGGCAAGTGTAAAGAAGTTCATGCTCAAGGGCAAGGAAGAGGCGAGAAACCAGCTTAACATATAAATGATAGTTTTAATGTGGAACTCAAAATACAAACACATAAGACAACGGACATGTCCATGAACGATCTCTCTCTCCCGCATCGCCATCCGTGAGTGGCCTTTATCCCTCTTGACGGCTTGATCAGCCTAATACGGGACCGGGCGTGCGTAATCACGCCCCGGTCCCGCCCTCCACCGTGCCACATTCCTCCCCCGTTCTTTCAGGCTGGGGACCCCCGGCCTGATGTACATCCCCTGGGGTCTGCGGTCTGCCGGCGGGTCATCCCCATCAACCTGGACGAGGGAGGGGGCAAGGAGAGTGAAACAACAATAATTAAAAATGGGGGGATGTCCTTCCTGCACTGGGCAGTACCTCCCCTCCCACAAACACCATAATTTAAAAAAGATGGAAAAGGCCAACACAGAGCGGCAGTGAGAGAGAGAGAGGAGAGAGAGATAAAAAAAAAACTTACTCGCCGGTTCTCTGATACGACATAGCTCGTTCCTCAGCCACTTCTCTACAGGATGACAGCCGCGCCTCTCCGGGCAGATCGGAGGCAGTCCTCAGCCCCTGGCGGACGGAATGCCCCGCCGCGTCCCGGGGAGTCGAAGGGGCCTCCCCCTGCCCCTGGCAGCGGTTCTCCCGCTCCAGGCGGTCGGCGGCGAGCCCTCCCCTCCATAAGACAACAGACATGTCCGTGAATGATCTCTCTCTCCAGCATCGCCATCCGCGAGTGGCCTTTATCCCTCTTGACGGCTTGATCAGCCTAATACGGGACCGGGCGTGCATAATCACGCCCCGGTCCCGCCCTCCACCGTGCCACAGCAAGTCAAACAGGTCGAGCCAATGTTGACGTGTTGTGATGGTGGGGATGCTCAAACAAATAGAGTCATGTTTTTTTAGCATCACAGAGGCACATTGTTTACACTTTTGGGGGAAATCAACCTGGAAATGGCTTACTTAGATGTCTCTGCTTATTAAGCTAGTATAAGAGTATTTGAACATAAAAAAAAATTACACACTTAAGCTTTAAGTATATGGAATTTATGGTGGTTAAAATCACTTTATTTGCAAAAAAGAAACAAAATTGAGAATAAAATTTCTAAGCCCTGCAACTGAACAGGACTTTGTTTTGCTTATCGGAAGCAATGCTGTTACTGTCCTCAGACTGTAGTGTAAGAACAATGATGGAAGCAACTAGGACATTTTTGAATTTGAAACAAACTTTATCCTTTGTATTGGAGCCCAGTCTGTTAAGCCACCAGGATGCAATGCCGCATGAATAAAATGTATTTAATGAAACCTTCATCATCCTTAGAGCCCTAGGGATTCCTGTAGCTTAACTGGTAACACTAGCAATGCCAAGATCATGAGTTTGATTACCAGGGAACACATAACTGATACAATGTAAACCTTGAATGCATTGTAAGTTGGTTTGGATAGAAGCATCTGCCAAATACATAAATGTAAATGTAGAGCCGGTGGATTTATTTAAATCTCCAAATTTCAGTAGAATAATTTAGCCTTACGTAAAGCATTCTGGCAAAATGATGTGATCTCCACCACATTCTGTCTTTGCTCTTACAAGCTTGTAATTTAGGCAAAATGTCTAATCAAAACATTCAAGGCTCTCATACTCATGCCAGTAAACAGTGCTTGGAAATTGAGCAATGCTTGAGAACAATGTTCCTGCCACTTTATTCATTGAAAAACTAACATATCCTGTTAGTACAGAGTTGTCAGGAATAAATTGTGATGTAGGATTTGTACGTGAAGATCCATCCTGAACTTTCTGATGCATTGCCAACTTTGTTGTTATATAAGTGTATTTCACAATTCAGGAGAGTAACATTTAGAGAAGCCATTACTTATCCAAGAACACCAGAGTTTACATGACATAACCTCCCAACATCAATCCCATGTTGTATTGTATTTAGTTTTTTTCTGTCAAAGAGTATTTATCTAAACTTTAAAGTATATTAATTAGCAACTTAGTTACTAAATTGTAATTGCAAGCTAGATTTGGATTGGTAATAATTGTTTTTATCCATCTGTTGAGAGAATTGTTGGTAGGTCTGTTAAGGCTAATTTATACTTACTGGGCGAACAGGCTTCGCTTATTTTGCCTATAAATTATGATGAAATGCAGTGATCTTTTTGTTCTGCCAAGGTATTCATAGGGTGAGATTTCTGCTGTTAACGAACATCTCTGAAATTCTTGACCCAAGAGAACTCGGATGGTCAAAGAGCATTGATTATTGGTTAAAACTATTCGTGAGTGTGGTTTGGACGTAACGCTTTTTATTTACAATCGCGTGTGCCAGCTGAGTGGTTGTTACTTAAGGCTACTGTTGTTAAAATGGATAACTTTGAAGCCTGTCTCTCAGAGATTGTGTGGAAGTATACTTTTTTACATGATTTGCAACACAAACTCTAGAAAAACAGCATGGCCACGACAAAAGAGTGGAGAAAGATTTGAGTTTTTAAACTTGAAAGGGGCAGTGACAAGTTTAATAAAGCAATGAAGAAATACAGTGCTAAAAGCAGTGGTCCAAGGCAAGAAAAACCTGCATTATTAGCTTTACTTGTGGCTGGAACAGTACGTTAAACATCTTGATATCACCCTAAACGAACAAATTTTAAAACAACGTTGCACGTAGTATAAACTACTTCAGTTAATTTTGTTTGCATGAGTGCTTTAGTTCGTCCAGGATAAAAAAGTTTCTAAAGTATAAACCAAGCTTTAGCTGAGCTCAGTTTTCCCCTCTGCTCAATGCATTTGCTACACTTCTCTAAAAAATATCACAAACCTGTGCTGCTCCCCAGGAGAATGCGTCCTGCACTGTTATTTACTGTTCACCATAATCGTTTACAACTGTTCAACCACACTCATATGGCTGTCTGAATCATAAATTTTCAATACAATACAATACAATCTGACACAGTCAGACACCACTGCAACATCAAACAGGACAAAAGTGCCATAATATTCTCATGTTTCTTTGGTGGAATCGATTAAGTGGCTTTGCAGAATGCCTCTTGGCATGACTGTGGTGGACCAATATTTCCCTTTCTAGGCATCTAAAAGTTTTACATAATTTCAGTAATTCAGGCACTCAGTAATTTTTTGTTTATGTTGCACTGGCCGATAAGGTGGCTTTCTTGGACTTATACTAACGACTAGTGTCATGGAGGTAGCATAGTGCACCAGAAATCGTTTTCAGTGAACAATGCCATTGTAGAAATGCCTTGGATTATTATTAGTAGAAAAAAAGGTATGCGAGAAATACCCGGATGATCTTCTATTTCTGGGCGAAATTCTAAAGTGTGGATCGAAGGGACACTTTAATATTCCATAATACATCGGGAGATTAATTGTACATGCTTTTAAGCATATATATATATATATACTGTATATATATATATATATATATATATATATATATATATATATATATATATATATATAAAATGCTATACATTTTTTAGGGGTATTTAGTGTGACTGTTGTATCCATTTTTAATTACCCCTTTTGATTACTAGTAGTACTAGTTTTGAGCTAGTAGCACCTAAAAAAAATCTGAGCAAATATGGCTGAACACATTATGTGAGCGAGGCCTTAAAGTCCCAGATTAAGACTCACATGCTGGACTCATCCTGGGGTGAAGAAGCCATTGAGGTATCAAGCCCAGTGGGGGCACTTCTACTGGCTCTTTGTGGGTCTGAAATGGCAAGGGACTAGCCGGCTGTGCCTTTGTGCACGCTCCTTTACCTCCTCTGTTGTGTCGCAAAATTTTTCGTGCTTTGACCACCAGTTGTGCCGATCAACAGATGGTGCAGAACCAGGCGAAAAATAGCAACAGCCTTTCGCTGCTGACACACAGAAAGCATCAATTCTTCACTTGATGATTAAGACAATGCAGTGCTCCATTAGTTCTTGAAATCTGTAACTCATTGGAAGATCTAGGAGACCTGAATTCTGTTTGGTTGTTTTTTAAAGACAAGGCACTCAGTCAAATGTCTTGACTGTAAATCTACCTTTGGGTATTTAAAACATAAATTAAAATGATTTATTTCCAATATGTTTTACAGGGATGTTGAGGGAACATAGTCAGAATGCACCAACTGTTCTTTCTTCCTGCCCTTATTTTAGACTCATTCCTGCATCCAAAATGTTGTTCTTTTTGTGTCTTTTTATAAGTGGTTAGCCAACAGCAAGCCATGGTGCAGAATGAAAATTCCTGTAAATGCCTGAATTTTGGCAGGAAAGCTTGAAGCTGTTTCTCCGAGGACCTGGCACCTGACCTATGAAGAAACTTAAAGCTTTGATGTTTTTCTCCAAACTAAAATAGTGTATAAAGTGGACATTGAAGTGATAAATCTTTCATGGTGTTGACTTAACTACTCCTACATTTTTCTCTTATCACACTACAGGCTAACAAAAATTGTTAACATTTAAACCGCTTTGTTGACAACAGCACCAAAAAAAAAAAAGACTATAGTATTGCAAGCCCTTTCGATATTTAATAATGTTCAGGATATGTATTAAAGATATCTATAATTCAGTTTTCGCTGGTTAAAATGCTAATTTGTGATATATGAGCAATGCAATTGCTACGAGTGAAAATGCAAATTTTTCATATCAGCGCAAGTAAAAAACGTTAATTCTTGATTGTGGCAAGGTGGAGGGCGGGGCCGGGTTGTGACTCAACATGCCCGGTCCCGTATTAGGCTAATCAAGCCTCCGAGAGGGTTAAAGACCGACCGCGGAAGACGGGCGTGAGAGAGAGATCGTTCACGGACATGTCCGTTGTCTTATGTGTTTGTATTTTGAGTTTTACATTAAACCTATAGTTGTATGTCAAGCCGGTTTCTCGGATGAACCATCGCGTGGTCCTCGAGCACTCCTCCACACTCTCCGGCGGACGACAGCCACTCGTCAAATGACAGATCATTGTGAAATTCTACTGTATAAGTGTTAATGCAGTTATAGAAATGCTAATTTCCAAATGTAATAACATTGTTTTTTAAAATAATATTCTGGGTCCAATACAAGTTAAGTTGATTACCACAAATAATTATTTCGACTTGTCCCTCCTTTTCTTTTAAAAAGCAAAAAACAAGGTTACAGTGAGGCACTTACAATGGAAGTGAATGGGGCCAATTGTAGAGGGTTTAAAGGCAGAAATGTGAGATTATAAAAGCACTTACATTAATTCTTCTGTTAAAACCAATGTGTAATTTGAGCTGTAAAGTTGCAAAAAAATTTTACACTCTATTTAGGGTTTGAGTTTGTTGACATTGCATCATCATGGCAATGAAGTTTTAAAATTGGCTATAACTTTACACAGAAAAGGTTATATGTTTAGTTGATGCCTTGTGGCTATACTTTTAAAACGGTGAATATTTTGACGTTTATGTATTGGCACCATTCACTTCCATTGTAAGTGCCTCACTGGAACCCAGATATTTATTTATTTATTTTTAAGAAAAGGGTGTGGTAATAAATATTATGCCACAAATGCTGACGATGGAGCTTAACTTGTATTGAACCCGGTATATTACTTTAAAGTACACTTTCATGTTTTTACTAGTGCAAATGTATTTTTACTGATATCAAGAATTTACCTTTTCATCAGTAGTAATTCCATTGCGGATATCAAGAATTAGCATTTTAACTAATGAAAACTAAACTGTATATATCCATAAATCATATGTTTCACGTGATTTAATGGTGAAAGTGTTGGATTTCTGCATTACCACAAGGCCAATGAATATTGCCGAGTGGAATATGCATGCCACTCCCCTGGACATGCGGGTATAAATGTGAGCTGGAATGCGGTTTCATTCAGTTTTTGTGCTGAGGAGCCGAGATACGGGCATTTCAGCAGCTAGTACAGCGTTGTGTCAAGAGGGACATAATGTCTCATTCCCTCCATCAGGCAGTAACTGAGAAGTTCCCCTTCTGTCACTCACTTGACATTATGTTGATGTAGTAACACTAATGGTCCCTATGGAAAAAAGGCACAACAACTTAATTGTGTTACGTGAACTGCCGATGCAGGTTCAAGAAAGTTGCCGCATGCGTAATAGCAGATGCATCAGAATGCACTTAACCTCCCCCAATGCCCCAAAAGATGTGTTGTAGTTCCCCACATCCCTGAGGGGTGGGGGGGTTAGGGAGGGGGCAATGTAACTTGCATGTAGCATATGAGCAGGCCGCACCAGCTGCAGCCTTTTCTCTCTATTTTTTCTCTTCACAGAGTATAAGATTCGGCTGGGACCATCTAATGCTATCATTTGCATCGGGGAAGGGTTTTTTTTCCTTTCCTATTCTTTCAGGGGAAAAAGACCCTGTCCTGCCCAAAATGGGAGGTCAACATGTGGCAATACGACACATGGGCTCAGCAGCCGCACATGGAAGAGACGCGGTGGTAGGTCCTGCCACAAAAGGGGGGGAACTTTACAAACACATCGACATGGGGCAGAGATAGCTCTGCCCAAGGGAGATGCTGGTCCACCAACAGGGAGGCAGAATATACATCACGGGGTTACCAGAGTAATTGGCACTGTGGAGCACCAATCCCAGTAAAGGGCATATTAGACACCGTGGTGAGGCTGGCTGCGAACTCCTCCACCGTGTTCACAAACCATAGCACTAGGGAGGAAGGACATCCAGGGTCCACAACTTTGTAACTTGACTGGGGGTTAAAGTGCACGTTTTCACCTCAGGGGAGGGGAAAGGCGCTATACGCAAGTGATACACCCAGCCAGCTGTCCCGTATTACTGAACTCTACCTGTAAGATCACGGGACGAAACCGGCTCAACCCGGAGATAAAAAATCTTGTGAAGGTATTGGGTGTTGCCCAGCCCACTGCTCTGCAGATGTCTGCTAGAGAGGTGCCATTGGCCAGTTCCCATGAGGACGCCACATTCCTTGTAGTGTGTGATCAAACCCGCAATGGGGAGGGCGCGGTCTGGGTCTGGTAGGCCAATGCAATGGCGTTCACGATCCAGTGGGCAAGCCTCTGTTTGGAGACGGTGTTCCCTTTCCTCTGTCCACCAAAGCAGACAAAGAGCTGCTCAGAGCGTCTAAAGCTCTGCGTGCAATCCAAGTAGGTGCGCAAAACATGCACCGGACATGGCAAAAACAGGGCCTCCCAGAGCAGCACTTGAATGTTAACCACCTGATCCCTGAAGGGAGGTCGTGGGAACCTTGGACACGTAATGCTTGCAGGTTCCCCATCCTCTTGATGGAGGTGAGCGCAATCAGGAGGGCCATCTTTAAGGAGAGGGCTTTCTGCTTGTCTGACACTAGCAGGTTCCTCAGGAGGACCACCTAGGAGGACCATGGAGATATCCATGAGGGGAAGAGGCATGGCCTGGGAGGATTCAGCCTCCGGGAACCTCTGAGGAACCTGATGATCAGTTGTGTTTCCCTAGGGACTTACCATCATGGTGTGTGGCTATAGCAGCTACGTATACCTTAAAAGGTGGAGGGGGAAAGCCGCCCCTCCAACCTCTCTCGCAGGAAGGAAAGCACTGACACGACTACGCATTTATGGGGGTCTCCGCCTTGGTGGTACAGTGCTGGTGGTAGGCCACTTAGGTCTTCTGCATCCCGTCCAAGGGCTAGATGTGGAGGTTCCAGATGTCTGGGCGCTGGTGCCAGATTTTGCCTCATCCCTGATAAAGAAGGTCCTTCATCAGAGGAATCTGCCAGGGAGGTGCTTTTGCTAGGAGCGTGAGTTCTGAGAACCAAGTCTGGATGGGCCAGTAAATGGTAAATGCTCTGCACTTATATAGCGCCTTTTTAAACTTAGCGGTATTCAAAGTGCTTACACTGCATCTCATTCACCAATTCACACACACATTCACACACCAATGATGGCCGAGCTGCCATGCAAGGTGCTAGCTTGCCATTGGTAGCAACTTGGGGTTCAGTGTCTTGCCCAAGGCCACTTCGGCATGTGGAGTCATGTGGGCCTGGAATCGCACCACCAACCCTGCGATTAGTGGACAACCCGCTCTACCACCTGAGCCACAGCCGCCCCATGAGGGTGACTTGTTCCTCATCCTCCCTGACCTTGCACAGGGTCTGTGCAAGAAGGCTCACTGTGGGGAATGCGTATTTGAGCAGCCCCCATGGCCAGCTGTGTGCCAGCTCGTCTGTCCCGAGGGGGGCTCCCTTCAGGGAATACCAGATCGGGCATTGGGAGGATTCCTGGGAAGCGAACAGGTCTACCTGTGCTTTGCCGAATTGACTCCAAATCAGCTGGACCACGTGGGGGTTGAGTCTCCACTCTGAGCGTTGCCTGCCGTGACAGCGCATCCACTGTGGATGCTGACTCCAGAGGAGGAGATGGCGGGTGAGTTGTGACGAGAGCGTACGCTGCCGTGGCAATTTATATATGCTTCTGTCGCTGTGTTGTCAGACCGGAGCAATACATGCTTGCCCCGGATCAATAGCAATACCCTCCGCATGACCAGGAAAAGGCTGATGTGTGCCCGTTGCACATGGCAGCCCAGCCCAGTTTGGAGACATCTGTGGAGACCACGATACATCTGGATACTTGCTGTAGGGGAACTCCTGCCCGTAGAAATGCAAGGTCTGTCCAAGGGCTGAATAAGTGGCAGCAGAGCGGCTTGATAGCTATGCAATGTGTGCCGCGGTGCCATGCCCATCTCTGGACACGAGTCTGAAGCCAGTACTGAAGCTGTCTCTTATGCATCAACCCAAGCTGCGTGACTGCCGCTGAAGAAGCCATATGCCCCAGGAGCCTCTGAAAGTTTTTCAGTGGAACTGCTGTCCTTCCTCTGAATTACTTCAGACAGTTCAACACTGACTGCACACACTCGCTTGTGAGGCATGCTATCATTGAGACAGAGTCTAACTCCATGCTGAGAAAAGAGATGCTCTGAGCCGGGGAGTGCTTGCTTTTTTCCCAGTTGACCCGAAGCCCTAGACGACAGAGGTGCCTGAGCACCAAATCCCTGTGCGCGCACTGCATATCTCGAGAGTGTGCTAGAATCAGTCAGTCATCGATGTAGTTGAGTATGCGGATGCCCACATCCCTTACCGGGTAAGAGCTGCCTCTGCGACTTTCGTGAAGACACAAGGGGACAGGGACAGGCCGAAGGGGAGGACCTTATTCTGATACACCTGGCCGTCAAAAGCAAATTGTAGGAAGGGTCTATGTCGAGGTAGAACCGAAATTATGCATCCTTCAGGTCCACCACCGTGAACCACTCTTGATGCCGGACGACATCAAAATGTGTTTCTGCATCAGCATCTTGAACAGGGGTCTGTGTAAGGCCCGGTTCAGAACTCGCAGGTCCATGATTGGCCACAACACACCACCTTTCTTTGGCACAATGAAGTGAGGGCTGTAGAACCATTTACCCATCTCGGCTGGGGGGACAGGCTCTATGGTGCCATTGCGAAGAAGGGTCGCGATCTGTGCATGCAGGGTGGCGGCGTTCTCCCCCTGCACCAAATTGAAGCGGACGCCGCTGAACCAGGGAGGGCGTCTGGCGAACTGAAATGCATAGCCCAGTCGGATGGCCCTGGTCAGTCACTGCAACGGTTTAGAAAGCTTTAGCCACATGGCTAAGCTCTAGGTGAGGGCACTAAGGGGATGTTCGCATCTGACATACCTGGGGGTGGAGCCTCGTGGCAGGGGGGAGCAGGCAACACCGCATCGAGGAGCTTTGCTTCGACCCGAGTCGGCTGTGCTGAGATAGAGCTCAAAGCACTTACCTTGTTCTATGAAAATGGCATAGGTCGGGTTAATGACTGAGGAGGAGGGCCTCTTGGGCCGTCCTCAAGACTCGTCACAACTGGCTGGCCATAGGTGTAGCGCGGCTGGTACCCACAAAGGCAGGGAGGCCGCATTTGCAGGGCCCTGGTTTCGGGTGCTCGGTGTCCGGTGGCCGTGACAATGGCAGCTGTGGACACCGATTATATGACCCAAGGTGTGAGGAAACTGTGGTCTTGATACCAGCTGCATAGCAGACGTATCGCTCCCTGGGTCACCCATCTCAGGGGTGCTTAGGAGACTTCTTGGTCCTCGTGATGGCCTGGGAGATAGGGGGCGTCAGTTTCCTATGTGGGGCTCTACGCTGGGGCCGAGAACTGGGCTTTGGCTGAGGCGAAGCCACCTGGGCTTTCACCACAGCAGGGGGACGCCTTCGGCAAGCAGATGGGATGCGGGATCTTAAGCCGCGTCAGGGCAAGATGTGCTGGATGGCCTCTGTCTGCTTTTTCACATCCAAGAACTGCTGGGCGAAGTCCTTAACTGTGTCTCCAAAAAGTCCAATCTGGGAGATGGGCACATTGAGAAAGCATGCTTTGTCGGTATCCCTCATCTCGAACAGATTCAGCAACAGCTGGTGCTCTTGGACCACCAAGGTGGACATCGCCTGCCCGAGTGCACTTGCTGTGACCTTCATCGCCGGGAGGGTGAGGTAGGTCACCGTGCACAGCGCCTGCAGCACATCGGTATCAGCACTACCCATGTGCAGTTCTTTTAGTGCCTTGGCCTTTTGTACCTGCAAGAGGGCCATGGCATGCAGGGTGGAGGCGACATGTCTAGCAGCACTATAGGCTTTGGTCGCCAGAGACGACGTAGTCCTACAAGCCCTGGAGGGATGCACCGGAAGATCCCGCCAGGTGGCGGCATTCTGCGGGCACAGGTGCATCGCAACTGCCTTATCCACCTGAGGGACCTCAGTGTACCCGTAGGCTGCCCCGCCGTCGAGGGTAGTGAGAGCGGACGAACCAGGAAGTCTGTTTCGGGCAGCAAAAGGTGCCCTCCATGACCTTGTCAGTTTGTCATGCACCTCCGGTAAGAAAGGAACAGGGGGGGCGTGGCCATGAGCGGAACCCCGAACCCAGGAATCAATCATCGAGCCCGTGGTGGCCCGGTAATCCTGTATTCCAGCTCCATTTTATACATGTATGTCTGGGGAAGTGGCATGAAAAATACACTCGCCAATTTTCATTGGTCTTTTCTCAAAGATCAGAGGTGATCGGGGCTCTCAAGATCGACCGCTAGTGTCACTATATCGACACAATGTCGAGTGAGTGACAGAAGGGGAACTGCAGATTTTCATTTATTTATTTATGTAGTTTTCCAAGCCTGTGCATAAGTGATTTAAGTAAATGATTGTAAGGGAACTCAACACACATCCCATACAGTGCTGAATTTTGTCAGCCTGATGACAGTGATATTCAACAGGTTATAGACACTCAGTGGGGTGTGAGAGCATTTTGTGGCAGTGAATCAGAGCAGAGGGATCTTTTGCTCACATCCATCAACAGCACCAAACCCAGAGGACCTGCCTGCAGAGAAGACACTGATTGGCCTATTGAATTGCAAGTCTTTCTGCTGCAGTCATGAACCAACGCATCCTGTTACATGAGACCAGATTTCTAATTTCCTCTTAATCAAACAGTGGAATGCACAGGGTTACTGTCATGGGTTAAAGGGTAAGGTTCACTCAAAAATAAAAATTCTGCCATAATTTACTCAACTTTATGTTGTTCCAAACCTGTATGACTTTATTTATGATGTCAGGCATAAAGGGTGCTTCAGACACCATTCATTTTCATTGTATGGAAAAACAGTTCTAATGAAAGTAAATGACGCATTCTGCCTTACATCTTGTGTGTCCCACATAAGTCCAATATTCACAGGTTTGGAACAACATGAGGGTGAGTGATGATGACATAATTTAATTTGTTTGTTGATGCTTTTAATCATCACAGAGCCATGATCTGAAACGGCATTATGTGTTTCAATTTCCAGTAATCTTAATCTTATTGATAAATCATTTGCAATAAGTTATATCTCATAGTGAAAGTTCAAAGTCTGAGACCAGAATCAAGACACTCACAGAATAATGTTAAACTAATAGTGACAAAGAGAAAGAGAAACAAAATCCAGAGAAAGAAGACAAATCACAGTTTTTCGCATTCATAAATATTAAGACTGCTCAGACAGTGCAGACAAGTTTATTTTGTCACTGAAACTTAAAACCACAAAGTCCAAGATGTGCCTCAGGCAGAGGACTGAACAAGAACATTTCTTTCTTAAAGGCCCCTGACTTGTAAGAGCAGGAAAAAAGGTTATGACTTGGATGGCTCTTTTATTTGCTTGAAAGAGGGTCACATCAGTTACTTGTAAGAATGTTTCAGGATCACGGATCAGTTTGTGAGTACTAAAAAGCTGATGCGCCACTAGTGAGGCAGTGGAGCGAGTCTAGGTGAAGTGTGACCCAGACATAGAGAAAGGGTGATGCTATACTGTGGCTAGCACTTAAGTGTCTTTCTTCATGGATGCCTGAGCCACAAAAAGTGGGAAAATGACAAAAATGTCTTAATGGAGTGGTTGCTCTCTTAAGAGAATCCATACACAGTGTTTGGAGCATTCCTCATTTGCAAGTCACTTTTGATAAAAACATCTACTGAATGAATAGAGGAAAATGTTAATGTTTGCTGTGATACAATGCAGCTACTGGCTCACAATTAGAGATGATGTTTCATCTGTGACTGATATATGCTTTATGGTAAATGTCTTTAGTGTATTTATCTATTTTGTCTGATTCCCTTCTGTCTCTTCTCTTTCGATTTTACTGACAATAGCTCTTTAAAACTGAAACTTAAAAAAAAAAAAAAAAAAAAAAAAAAAACACTTTAACCCTTTAATGCGCACAAAAAAAGATAAACAATGGGGAAATTATTTCTTTGCACAATGTGGTTCATTAAATGGTAATAGTAACAACAATGTTTAGTTTAACAGATCCAACAGATTAGTTTTAATATGAGCCTCAATGATAAGGTTGAGATGTTCATTAGTAATTAATGAAAGTGTAATTAATGACTTTTGTCATTTGCATTGAAATAAATGGCCTTTATGTGACAAACACATTAGTATTGTAAAATAATGTGTCAAATATGACGATCTCTGTATAACACAATCAATCCTGGTTATCTGTCCTACTTTAAAAAATGTATCATACTAGTAATAATCAGTGTTGTGTAAGTAAAAAAAAAAGAGTAATACACTAAAAATTACTTACTACTTCTCTAAAAATTGTAATCAGATTACTTTATTGATTACTTAATTGAAAAGTAATCATTTACATTTACATTTACATTTATGCATTTGGCAGACGCTTTTATCCAAAGCGACTTACGGTGCATTTATTACAGGGACAATCCCCCCGGAGCAACCTGGAGTTAAGTGCCTTGCTCAAGGACACAATGGTGGTGGCTGTGGAATCACATTACTAATTACTTTAATTTAGATCCTTCAAAATAATGTCTATTTTCTCCTTGTTCATTGTCGCTTCACCCTTCAGCTGTCACAGACGCAAACAGACATACATATTAGGGGTGTGCAGTGAAGCCATTATCTGTATTTATATCTGTATCTGTTAATATGACAAAATAATCTGTATCTGTCTCTGCCCCAAGTGTGGGTGGGGCTAAAACCGGAAGTGCATCAAAACTAAATGAAACAACCATTTTTAAGCGTTACTCTTTCATTTATAGTTTTTATTAATAAAATATACCTTGTATATGCCTTTTCATAATAATAGTCTAATAATAATAATAATTATTATTATTATTATACAATAATTATTTAAAAAATTATAATTTTATTCTTTTTTTATTACCAGATGAAGATGAAATTGTAGGCTACATTACCTGTGGAATATGATGTGGTATCTCCTGGTATTTCAGATATTAATATCTGCATGAAACATAATTTTCGTTTGTCTGCGCATGTATAACAACATTATTCTGGAGGCAAGAGATGTCAAGAAAAATGTAAAATGTCAAGCACACATTTTGCAGTGAATAATAAATACAATTTCAAACATTAAATGAAATGAAATAAAATCAATATAGCCTACAAACAATTTAAAATCCTGGAAGTCTATCAGGAATTTTTACGACAGGACAATAGTAATTACAATTTTACATTTATAAACTTACCAGAGTTTCAGAACACTTAACATTTTCAAATTTAGCACAGTTTAAAGAAGAAGAAAAGAAAGATAGAGCGTGTTTCAGTTTCTTCTTTTTACATAAGCAGGAATATTCCTAATAGATGAATAACCTATGGGTCATTTAAACCTTAATGGAGCATTTTTACTTTTATTTTTTGGAATAAAGTCTTAACCAGTTAATAACCATAATCGCTGATGTGGATATAAATGTGTTCAACTTTAAGAGATGGGTAGACGAGCTCCGACGTTAAATCGTTTCTGGTCAGGAATAATTTTTTTTTTTCAGAAATATTTGTAAACCAAGTAATGTACTTAAAAGAAATTACTTTCAGTGAAAGTTAGTGTGACGAGGAGGAGGGTGATTTAAAAGCATTGCTCTGTGTGTTTGAGCATCCCAACCAGCCGATACAGCAACATTGGCTCAAACAGATGCGTGAGTTTGGGGCAGGGCTATCTGTTTGTCCATCCAGTGGCAGATGGGGGGAGTGTTCAGGAAACCTGTTGTGCTATGGAGACTGAGGTGTCGTTTCCGGCTGCCTGGACATGGAGGAATGGCTACCATCCACAAGGGGAGGAGAGGCCCGCTGCCAGGGGCGGAGGGGCTCGCTACCGGCCTCCAGAAAGTGGAGGGGCGTTCCATCCATCAGGAGTTGGTGGACTCGCTTCTGTCTGTCTGGGAATGAGCGGCTGTCGTCCACCAGAGCGTGGATGAGTGTTCGAGGACCAGGCGATGGCGTGTCTGGGAACCGGCAAGCAATTCTTTTCTCTCTCTCTCTCTCTCTCTCTCTCTCTCTCTCTCTCTCTCTCTCACTGTTGCTCTGCCTTGAACTTTCCCTCTCCTCTTTCCCTCCCCTTGTCTCCCTCTCAGGTCTCGAAAGGTGGGTAAAGCCTGCCGTAGGCGTGGCCAGAAGGGCAATCCAATTACACCCAACAATGTTAATAATAAAATTATAACACTTTACAATAAGGTTGTTTCCATTTAACATTAGTTTACGCAATTAGTTAAAATAAATTTACAATAAACAATACATTTACTGCATTTTTTAATATTGGTTTATGTCAATTGTAAACACAAACAAAACTTTTTTCTTTTAAAGTTTTATATGCATTTAGTTCATGCACTATTATGACCTAACATGAATAAACAATGCATTATATATAAAGTCTTTTCAATACAACTGTGGTAAATTGCTCTTTCCCACCACTGTTATCAAAATATGTTTGCATATATTATTTGTAAAATATGACATATTTGAAAAAGAAAATAAGAGTTTATTTCTATTTAAGAGTATTTCATCTGATATTGATGCATAACTGAAAGTTAACTTTAAACTTTATTGAACATTATACATGTTATTGAACTTTATTGAAACTTTATTGTTTTGTAAGCATGATTTCCAATCAGTATTACCCATCCATTTTTCTTTCTTTTTTTCTGTATAGCAAGCTCTCTGATACTATATCCCATTGAATAAATATTGCTTGCCTTTGAAAAATGTACAAAAAAGCCAATCAACATGTTATGAGGTATTTCACTGCTGGTTGCATCCTAAAATTATGCTGGTGAAAGTGGTATAACCTTGTAAACTGCAATGGATTTGTTTTTGTTTTGTTTGTTTTGTTGTTTTTTTTTTTACTTAAAATGTGCTGAACCAGCAGGTTGAGAGGCATGTTAAAGGGATTTAAATTTTTTTAGATTTTAAGTCTCCATTTGATCAATACTAATTAAACTTTCTACACTATCTCTTCAGAAATTAATCTAATCTATTATATTTATAAGGTATTACTACATGCAAAAGAAGATTCAAATAGTAAAACAAGCAGTGATGCTGCTATCCAACAACTCCTCAGGCCAGAAGCTTTAATGAATTCGGTCATCTGTTGGTAAAACAGCATGACTAATGCCACAGAGAGTTCTTGTTTACTCTGTGAATGAGATCAGCATGTGTCAGTGGAAGCGAAAAGGTAAAAGTTATTTGTATAGAGCACACCACAGTTGCCATCACTAAAGATATGCTGCTGTCCATCAAAGTCTTCTTTCAGAGCTGACACTTAAACTTTATTTACAAGGCCTGACTGCACCATAATTCTACATCTGTTCACACTTTACTACAATTTTCTCTTGATTTTAAAGAATAAAATGGTGTAGGTGTGTTTAAGAAGGATTGCAGATGCTCCAACGTCCAGGCAGTAGCTGTCAGTCATGGTGAAATGTAGGAAGCTCTCCCCTGTTTTGAATGTATACAATGACCTCATTGTGGCTAATGTAATGGACATTTATTTAAAAAAAAAAAAGTCATCATAAGAGCTGCGTAGTGATTCTTGCAAAGTTGACTGCTGAAGAAATTTACTTAGGCTAAACTGATTTATTATGAGAAATAGTTTAAGGCCATCTGTTAAGTGACATTCTCTGGTGAAGATTCTGACTCTCAGTGTAAAAGAGAGCAGATGTTAAATTATGGTGGGTGACTTAACATTTCAATTGCTTGCCCTTTGTTGCCTTAATGACCTTATATTTCTTAATGGCTCTTATGATTCATTGGGTATTGCCAAGTGACTTTATGTAATCTCCACTGCCTGATTGTGAGTAAATGCCCCCCTTGGGTTTTTGTGGTTCTCTTTCAGGACACAGGTGCCCCATACAAGAGCCAAATGAACACACTGTGAGTTTAGCAATGGTAGGTCAAAAAAACAATTTTAATCACTGCCCCGGTGGTGTAACCCTAACCCTAAACCTTACTGTCAGTGTAAAAATTTAATTTCAGAGCAAAAATGCAACTTGGAAATTGCTCTCACCAATGTTTTGTGCAATTCAACGTGATCTTATGAGAACTCGTTTGTATTCTTTTGTAAAGCGTGGTTCTAGCAAACGTACATTTTCTTACGTTTGCATAGACACCTAAATGTACAATAATAGATTATTGACAACATGTAAGACATAATCATTTTAAGTATCAACAACTTTAGAGGTGTACAAATGTTTATGTATCCTTATTGGAATCATGAATATCGAATTTCTGGAATTAATCAAGTAATTTTATTGCAATGATATTCAATGAGATTAATTAAATATTCAATGCCAACACATTTATTTAATGCAGTTGAAGTATTTACAATACCTAATGACATTACCTAATGACAAACAGTTTCTATTCTGTTCTGTGTTATTTCAGGTGCCATGTTCAACTCATTTCAAAGGCTAAACTTTAAAATGTTAAAATGCATATAAATTCTGCAATCATTTAATCATTCAAGCATTTACTTTTTATTTTGTTTACATTGGGAAACAAAAGGAGTTTTCAGAATATGTTGTGGTTCATAAACAAAATACCACAAAATAAGCACCATCATAAAAGTAATCCATTTTATTTTTGCACTAATCCAAGATTTTAGATAGCTCTGTGTGAGGAATAGACTTAAATTTAAGCCTTTTATTCAGCAATCTCTGTTGCAACATGCCATATTTCGTAATGTATTTGTTTTAATGAGATATGACGTCACCTTCATAGAGTGAATCAGGAGACGATTTTCCAAAAATTATAACTTCAAATCCTCTCTCTTCCTTACTTAAAGCTATTATATGCCGTTAGGGAGCACTTTGAATGCAGCACATCATTGTTTGGACTACTTTTGTACTGCCTTTTGCCATAAATTACTGAGATTTAATTACTGTGATTCAATCTCCCTTTTATGTTTTTATTATGGCTAAGAAATAGTTAGGGTTAGTTTTTGGGGTAGGGGTGGGATTACCAGCTCTAAAATATATATAAATTAGAATACTGTACCAGAAATTATTGTCACAGTATATTAATCTGCCTATAACATTTTTAGAGGTAGGTGTAGGGTTAATTGATCTAAAATATATATAAAAAAATAGTTATTAAGATAATTATATATTTATAATAGATTTGTATATTCGAAAGCATTTAAGTTTCAGATGCTTTCAAAACGTCCATATTGTACATTTTATTGTCTTTCTAAGTTAAAATATGTGTACGTTTAAATGTTACGTTTGAATATCTACATATCAGGCTGAACTATCAGTACAACAACAGTACATTTTGAACACATTTGAACTGATGAAAAATGTCTGATGGGGGATGGCACTTGTTAGTAATTTGTCAGAATGGTTTCGATTTCAGGGCACATACAATCAGAAGCAACATGCAGAGTTCCCGTGCAATCATGTTGCAAGGTGACTTGCTCTTAGTAGATTAAACCGCTATAAATTACTGGAGTCTTCATCTCATGCAGAGGTAACGGAATACATGTAACAGGATTACGTATTTAAAATACAAAATATAAGTAACTGTATTCCACTACAGTTACAATTTAAATAATTGGTAATTAGAATATAGTTACATTCAAAAACTATTTTGATTACTGAAGAGATTGCTTTGCATTTTATTTTCATTTGTTTAATTTAATATTTAGTCCTTTCAGATGGAAAACATTTATACATATAAATTATGCGATCCAAAGTGCATTTGAACAGCGGTGAAACACTCTCTTATAATGTGCTTCATTCAGACAGAGAAGCAAGTTTGAAGTTTGTGCAAAGTTTAAATAAACCTTGTGTAAATTGTCAGTTTTACACTAAGCTAAAATGCTATTTCTAGCCATTTTACATGCACATGTTACCTGGAACGATCATATTTGTTTATCAAGAAAATTCCTGTTAGACCCTCCCAACCCTGATCTCAAGTGAGTGTACATTATTTAAAACATATTTTTCCAAATTACTGTTTATTTCTTTAGGGTTAAAACTTTATTGCACTCATTGCACCTTTAAAGATAGAAGCTTACATGTTTCTACACAGTCTGTGAAAATTCTAGACTAGACAGATGCATGCCCACTCTTATGATGGGGTGAAAGAAAGAATGAGTAAAAGAAAGAAAGAGAGAGAGAGGTAGATCCCTTCAGCTGAGCGCAGGTTGTTGCCAGAGCTGTGTTTGATTAGCCGCTCTGGCCGCGCTCTGTTCCCAATTAACTCCACCATCATTTCTTTTCTTCTTTCTTTGAGTTTTTATTCTGGGTGGTTTGGAAAGACACATGAGGGGCTATCAGCCACCCAACATATATTCTCAGCCTCAAGAGAAATGCAGAAATAGTGCATAATTATCTTGCTGACGTGAACTAGCTCAGGTTTCAGGCACTTTGGTGTTATTGTACACTTTATCAACAGATCACCAAATTTGCTCTAAAATGAAATTGCCAAATGTTCTGTATTTGCTTACATGCCATGTAATGGCATTTTACTATTGAAAATACTGTGTAATATTGGGTTTCCTGTGAAACAGACATCTTTGGTTTGGTCTGTTGAAAATTATGTTTCAACAGATTTGTTTGCACAAGCAAAAATCCAACCAGAACCTCATTAATTCCATTCTTGCACATTTTAAAAAATAAAATAAAAAACTAGTAATCTTTAGCATCAAACCATCCACTCTATTTAAATCCTTTGAACCTGGCGATCAAAGTTACTGTAGTGTGTACTGTAATTGTAGTGTGAAATCATACACTGAAATACACTTGAGCTCATCTGCTGTTAAGATCATTTGATTAGATATATTCAAAGTTTAGAGGAGGGAATGGCCTTTAATTCTTCTCATTTAGAGTTAAATGTTCAAGTGAGAGCCATTCCTGCAGGCGTTTCTGTAGGATGTCCAGCTGTGTGGGTTGGATATAAGGGCATTTTGGGGTGAATCAGTGTTCTGGCTTGAGCTGAAATGATCCTGCTCCTGTGTGGTAGGTCTCCATAAAATCCTATCCAGATTTCTACGTGTTCTTATCATGATGAAGAGGGCAAACATCCACAGGAGGTCCTCCACTTAACACCAATTTGCCTCCCTACAGGTGCTCTTTGATGTGGCCATCATAGGGAAGAGGTAGGGAGCCATAAATAAGTGAACTTTCTAAGTTACCCCATCATTACACATCCACATGGACCGGGCTCAGCAAACTTTCCGGTCCAGAGGTCATAAACCCACCAGAGGCTACACAAACAGGACCATGAAGTACCACAGAAGAAATTTTACCACACACTCAGTTGAGTTACCTATGATGCATGCATGGAATATTTCTGCATTTCTACAACAGAAAGGCTAGAATAAAATAGGCTTTAATGGATTTTGTTTTGTTTGTTTGTTTGTTTGTTCTCATCTACCCAATTAAACTTCTGACATTTCAAGCATTGATATTTCTGAAGTATGTTGGCAAGGCAATTTTATTTAGGACATTGCATACACAATGGTAATTCAAATCTCTTTACATATGAAAAGTAAGAATAGAATAGAGAATAGAAAAATAACAAATACACTTAAAAGTCCATTATAAAAGCACTTAAGAATAAAGGACAAGAAGTAAAAAAAGAAATATAAAAGCAAATATGAAAAACTGATTAAAATGTTTAAAAGGAAAGAAAAAAAAGATGTAAAGTGAAATAAGTGTTTTTAGTGCAATCATTGAAGTGCAGGTCAAAGAGTGGGCAGATAATGAATGTTTGTACAAGCTATGACATACACAGAATATTTCTTTATTTGTTGGTTTGTTAAACTCCTGACATTACACACATAATTGCTATTCAGGTAAACAGAAGTGTGTATGCAAGGCAAGTTTATTTATATTGCACATTTCATACATAATAGCAGTTCATAGTTCTTTACACAGGCATGAAAAATAGTAAGAAATGTAAGAATTAAGAACAAGAACAAAGAAAGAATTAAAATGTAATTTAAAATGGCTTAATGTAAAATGAATTAAAATTATTCAGTGCAGTCATTAAAGTGCAGCACAGTGCTTAGTCAACGAATGGACAGGTAATGAATGTTTTTAATATGACACATACACAGAATATTTCTACTATTCTAGCACAGAAAAATAGCCTTTATTGAAGTTATTTTCTTTGTTTTCATCCCTCCAATTAAACAAAATTATTACACATTATTATTCCTGTTCACCATAAAAATATTCACTTTGATCATTTTCACATTTTATGTATTTATTATTCTTCACATTTAAAACAAACATACAGAAAAACTAATCAGTACTACTGAATGAAATATCATTCATGTTCAGAATAACAAACAATGAGGAAAACGTTTAATGTCTGCCACCACCAGTGAAGCATTCAGAGCCCCCCCAACCCCCCCTGCCCAATAACAATTTTCACATGTCTTAAAAGGATTATTGTACCATGGCAAGCAGAGGGAGTTGACAAACCCCCTTCCCTTTCAATGAGCAAGACCACTGGCCTCAGAAAAACTATTACACATATCCATTACATCAGATAAGCTTTATTTATACAGTGTTGACAAATCTAATATAGTATCCCGTAAACACCTGTGTTGTAAAAAAGACAAAAATATTGTGTTTAGTATTAATATTTATGGTGTGAATGAAATTATGTACACAGTACAAAGTAGGATTTCATTTTCCAATATAATCTCTTCTCTACTAATTTCGTAATACTGAAGACCTTGAATGACTTAGACATTTACTCTTTTTGGCTCTATGGTTCTAACACCTTAAACAGGAGAAATGTTTCTGGCTGGTGAGGCTTGTTTGAAAAGAGTGTTGGTGTGTTGGCCTGCCACACACAAAAAGATCCCTGCTTGTTAGGCCTGAATATAGAACATAGGAATGAAACGCAGGGAGAGCCATCCACTGCATGGAGTGGGGTCATCTATGGATGCTGACAGAATTCGGTTAACCCCTGACTTGTTGCACAATAGCATCCATTGTAACAGTAGGCTGAATGTGTGTTTTTGGGGCGCTTTGGGTGAATGTAAAATAGCAGTTAGCATATCTTTCCCCCCATGCTTTTATTTAACACAGATCTTTACATTAAATTTTTGACAAGTTATAATGGTCAAGTACTTCTGAAGAGCCTGGTTCACTCAAATTAATCTATTAACATAGGATTACAGCCATTGAACTTTCTCTAAAACACACAATTCAAAGACACAATATACATTAATAAAACAGGTTGTGTTCTGTATAAGAAATACTTATATCTTTGTTAAACCTGGAGCTCAGTGGAGGCAGTTTTGGAATGGTGTAGATTTAGGATTCAATGCTTACTGAAGAATTGGCGAAAACAGCCACACAATTTTCATTTCAATAAGACTAGCAGGTACATTTTAACTAATACAAGCAGCAAGTGATGTTGGAATGTGCTTTATATTGTGCGACCTCGGGTGAGACTCATATGAAAACCATCTGCTAACTATATCATGTCTTAAATGCTTTCAAAATTGTAATAGCACACCACAGAATAGACTGTTTCTGATGGCAGTGTAATTGTGCTCAACTAGTGTTGCAGATATCACAGTACTGCTCAGAGATGCACTATCTTCATCTGGATCAAATGTTTGTAACCTAATTATGTTACATTGCGCAATGTTTTAAATGCAACTACAGCATATTGTTTTAATCTTTGAATGATTTTTAAACCAAACCATAGATGTATCATGCTTGTGCAATCAGGCAAACAGTTGTTTACCATTTAAAAGCTGGTGTTAATGACATGGCTTTGGAAACTTTTTTCAGTCAAAATTATGTATTTTTATTAGCATAATTTTAACAACACAGGTTATTTAGACCCTTGGTTCCAAAAATAGGATTGCAGACAGAAGTCACAATGTGGACTTCTGCTGTTGTACAGAGTGGTTATCTATGTAATAACTATTATAATGTAGCCTTTCTTTCAGCTCAATTCTAGCCATTTTCCGTTGGCCTCTCTCATCAACAAGGCATTTCTTTTACTTTTCAGCCTCAGCAATGTTAATTTTTCATATTGTTGGGCCTGTGAATTTTATGCTAATATAAATACATTTTAGTGTGTGATTTGAAAGACATAGCTTGCTTTTGCACGATAAAGAATTTTGTTATTGTGTTGGGTCAGTGTCCTGAAGCAAAAGTAGTTGAGAACCACTTATTTAGACATTTATGAGTAGCAGCTGAGTGTCTGACCATGGCCTGTGTGCATGCCTCCCTGTTGTTCAGGCCTGTGGGAGTTGGCTAACCTAAAAGTCATTTTCTCGCGCTCAAGACCGAGTTTTGGCCCAGAGGCTGCAGAATGACATGTGCTCAGGGCAAATGCAGTGACAGCTTGAGCTCTATCTCCAGATGTATCTCAGATTGGCTTGCCACATGGTGACAGGCCACAGACGAGTGCTTTGGTATAGAGCAGTGTTTTGCACGCCTTGATAAACACAGCTATTGATGTCAAGCCTTTAAGGAGATAAGCACTCATAAAGAAGATGGTTAAAGTAGTACAGGAAAGAGACTGTTTTCGTCACATGAGACCTAACCCTATTCAGAGCCTGAAATGAGAATCTGTTTAACACTCAACACCGGCACCCCACCTCCTAGATCACATTTCAACAGGTTCTGCTGCAGGACCCAGATTTTACGTTGAACATTGAGTGTTGACCCACCACAGCCACTGAAATATTTTATTGTACAAAAAAAATAAAATAATACTAAAATCCATAAAATAAACATTGCGATCATTAGTAATACCATAAACTGTATAGGCCCAACAATATGTAAGTGAAAATGGAATTTAATGTAATGTAGGTTTTGATCATAAAGGTTTTCAAGTATAAGGGCAGATAATGCAACCTGTTCATGTTAGCACCTGCCTGATTTGGCTAGCTTCTTTTTTGCGTCAACTGTAGAGTGATTGTACGCACAGAGTTTGACGTCAACAACAAAAGGTGTGGAAATATTTTCTCCATTATTTAAAAAGATGATAACACTATGGTTAGTTGCACTGAACAATTTAGACTTAGCATTGTTGTTTCCTGCCTTACGCAACCCTATCATAACAAACCAGCAACCCATTTTGGGTCATGATCCACCAGTTGAGAACCACTGCCCTTGAATATTTGGATATTCAACAGATCACTGCTCAGAAAAATACTAAATATGCAAAAATCCTTTTTCTCGAGTCATCCGCCAGATGCTGTCATTCAAAAACATTAAGACTTAGAAACTGTGGTAATACTTTACAATAAGATTCTATATGTTAATTCATTAGGTAATATCAACTAACAAGGAGCAATAATACTTCACCACACCATACATATACAGTTGAAGTTAGATGTTTACGTACACCATAGACAACTACATTTAAACTCAGTTTTTTTCAATTCTCACATTTAATCGTAGAAAACATTCCATGTCTTTTGTCAGTTAGAATCACTACTTTTTTTTAAGAATGTGAAATGTCAGATTGTAGAGAGAATGATTTATTTCAGCTTTTATTACTTTCATCACATTTCCAGTGGGTCAGAAGTTTACATACAATTTGTTAGTATTTGGTAGCATTGCCTTTAAATTGTTTAACTTGGATCAAACATTTTGGGTAGCCTTCCGCAAGCTTCTCACAATAAGTTGCTGGAATTTTGGCCCATTCCTCCAGACAGAACTGGCATAACTGAGTCATGTTCGTAGGCCTCCTTGCTCACACACACTTTTTCAGTTCTGCCCACAAATTTTCTATTGGATTGAGATCAGGGCTTTGTGATGGCCACTCCAATACCTTGACTTTGTTGTCCCTAAGCCATTTTGCCACAACTTTGGAGGTATGCTTGGAGTCATTGTCCATTTGGAAGACCCATTTGTGACAGAGCTTTAACTTCCTGGCTGATGTCTTATGATGTTGCTTCAATATATACACATAATTTTATTTCATTATCATCCTTGCTAGGCAGCCTTTCAGGTTATGTCAGTATAGGACTCTTTTTTACTGTGGATACTTGTCTACCTGTTTCCTCCAGCATCTTCACAAGGTCCTTTGCTGTTGTTTTTATGTCCTTCCTGAGCGGTGTGTTGGCTGCGTGGTCCATGGTGTTTATTCTTGCATACTATTATTTGTATGAACATGGTACCTTCAGATATTTTGAAAATGCTCCCAAGAATAAACCAGACTTGTGGAGGACAACTGTTGGAAAAATTACTTGTGTCATGCATAAAGTAGATGTCCTAAATGACTTTCCAAAAATATAGCTTGCTAATATTAAATCTGTGGAGTGGTTAAAAATTAGTTTTAATGACTTCAACCAAAGTGTATGCAATCTTCTGACTTCAACTGTACATAAAAAATATACTGTATGCAACCTAATTGTAAGGTGTTACTGAAACTGATGACATAGAGCAAGTTTTACATTTACGTTTATGCTTTTAGCAGACGCTTTTATCCAAAGAGACTTACAGTGCACTTATTACAGGGACAATCCCCCCGGAGCAACCTGGAGTTAAGTGCCTTGCTCAAGGACACAATGGTGGTGGCTGTGGGGATCGAACTATTAATGGAATAGTTCACCCAAAATTTTAAAATGATCTCATGATTTACTCACCATCTTGCCATCCCAGATGTATATGACTTTCTTTTTCTGCTGAACGCAAACAAAGCTTTTAGAAGAATATTTCAACTATGCAGGTCATTACAATGCAAGTGAATGGGTACCAAGATTTTTCAGCTCCAAAAAGCACATAAAAATCCATACAACTCCAGTGGTTAAATCCATATCTTCAGAAGTTAAATTAAATGTGTGGGTGAGAAACATTCATATTTAAGTAATTTTTTATGATCAATCCCCACTTAAAATGTCACATTCTTCTTCTTTTGTTTTTGACAATTTACATGCTTCAAGCATATCGCCATCTACTGGGCAAGGATAAGATTTTACAGTAAAAAAGAATAAAGAGAAAGTCATTCACATCTGGGATGGCATGAGGGTGAGCTATCCTTTTACGGTAAAATCAATCAACAAAATGGACAGAATGGTAAACATGATAAAAAGAAACTTTCAAAGATATATCCAAGATGTTATGGTTTATAGTACTGACTGGTTAGGTTTGTTTACCAGGCAATTGGAGAGGTGTTTGGACTCGACCATGACTTGGAAAAGGATAACATTTACTGTTGGTTTCACAGAAAGAAGCCTCTGTGACCAAAGCTAGGCTTCAATTTCCTCAGTAAACTCTGGCAGCCGGAGCAGTTAGTGGGGTCAGCCATTAAACCACATTTAAAGGAAAAAAATAAGAGACTGAGAGATGGTAACTGTCTCAGAGAGGATTTGTCAGAATCTAATGGTTTTACTGCTCAGAGAATTATGCACGCTTTTAACAGACCCGAACAGCACTACTCTTTGCGTCTTGTGAGTCAGTGAACCAAATCCTGAGGGTTCATCTTATCACTAAATGGTTAACACCATGTTGTCTTTACAACCAAGCATTCTTGACACTATCACTCAAAGGAGTATGCCATGGATTCAACCTATGTGTACTTCAGTTGCCACATCATTCAACTTTTTCTAGTTCTTCACAGCTCAGCAACACATTTAAAAGATGTACATGTTATTTCACACAAAGTGATCAAAGACCATGCCAACCAAGATGTAGATGTCACTCAAAGGGAAGTAATGGTTTATAAGTTGTGTTTAGGGGCCCATTGGAAACCATATAGTCGATATAGGGTTTCAGAGCAGAGAGACAGGGCTTTGAAATGGGCACCATGGGCAGAGGTTGTAGCTCTTCATCACATCAGTGTGGGATGAGCAAGGCAGTTTAAGCTGCTGGATGTTTTATAGTCGTATAAAAACCACATGGATATATAAACCTTATGATGGGCGGAGCTGTTGTCTTTCTCCATGTGTCGAGGCTCAGTTATATATATGCTCAGTCAGAGATTCGAAAAAATTATTGTGGATGTAAAGGATTAGTGGTGTTATTGTAATGCACTACCATATTCCAAAAATTGATTGAGACACTTTATTTCTTCTTCTCTTGCCTTTTGTTCTATTTGTTCCTTCTCCTCCCTCCTCCTTATTCTATTCTGTTCTATTCAATAGATAGATAGATAGATAGATAGATAGATAGATAGATAGATAGATATCAACATACACTATATTCTTTTTATGGATGGGTGGATGGATGGATGGATGGATGGATGGACTGACATTCAACATTCTTGAGCAGGCCAACATTACCCTCCCTTTATTTTTGCCAAGCCATACAAAGGTTACTAACAAGAGCTATAAAGATTCCAAACAGCAATCATTCATTTAACCATAAATTATTATGTATGCGTGTGTGTGCATGCACCAGCTGTGCCTTCCTGAACCTGGGTGAGAGAAAAACAATTAGGCCTGGTCCCCAAGTGGAACTGAGGATCTTTGTTAATGATTAACATCCTGCTGGCTGTGATCGCACATCCTCCAGGGGACTCTGGCCATTATTCAAAGGGGTTCAGGGGCCACAGGGCTACGACACAGGTCAGGGGCCTCCTGGTGCATTAGCTGGTCGAGCACAGATAAAAAGGGTCCACAAGAGTGTAATATCAGCAAAACAGATGGATTACACTTTCAGATGTTGCAAATTGTGCAGGAAAAACATTTCATAGGATTAGTTCACTGTAAAATTTAATTAGTTGACCTTACTTTGATTTTGTAAGGCAATCGGTTTGCATGCTTTTTAATAAAACATACATATTTGGCTCAATTAAACCAAACTTATTTTTTAAGTTATGAACTAGTTATGAGCCAAATTAACTAATTTGTGATTAAAGTATAACTTTTATTATTTAATTATTTAAATTGAGTTATAACACATCTTATACAGTATAAGGAAAATTGGATTCTCCTCAGTACTTAGTGCACATAAATCTGCACTTTTGTAAAGTAGTGTAGAATGGCTTAAATTAAACAGGCTTAACAGAGGTGGCACTAATCATGGTGACTTCACACAAATCACAACTATCAACCAGCTACAACAAAACGTCTCAGGTTACTTAAGTGTAACCCTTGTTCCCTGAAAAAAGTGGAACGAGATGCTGCGCTGAGAAAAGCGCTTTGGGAACATCTATAGGTGTGACCAGCTGTGAATATGTGTGCAACACATCAATGAACATTGACCGGAATGTATAGCCTCTGCTGGTGTAATCATTGTACGCACCTGGGGCAGGGCTATAAATAGATGCATCACAGGAGCATCGTCAGGTATTTTGTATGAAGAGCAGTCCTGGGGCATCCCAGTGTGGCAGTGAAGCGCAGCATCTCGTTCCGCTTTTTTCAGGGAACAAGGGTTACACTTAAGTAACCCGAGACCTTCCCTTTACAAAAAGCTTCACTTATGATGCAGCGCTGAGAAAAGCACTTTGGTAGCGAGAATACCCACGCCGCCGCACTGTGACTGTCCGGACCCCCTACGGTTGTGTAGTGTGCTCACAAGAGCATGAGAGGGCTCAGAGATGAGCTTGAGATGTCGACTCAAGGACATAAGAGCCTGGCTGGCTAGTGCGGTGGACATAAGTCTGAAGGGCATGGACTGGACAAAGTGAAGTCTTTCCTGCTCCGGTGTAGTGAACGGCGGAGCAGAAGGCTTCAAGAGTGAACGGGTGTAAGGTCGAGAAAGGCAAATTAGGCAGGTAGTCAGGATGAGGGTGCGAAATTGCTTTGGTCATTCCTGGGGCAAACTCTAAGCAGGCTGGCAAGACAGACAGAGCCTGTAGGTCCCCAATTCTCTTTAGAGAGGTAATTGCCATAAGAAAAACCATCTTGAGAGTCAGAAGTCTCTCAGACGCTGACTGCAGAGGTTCAAAGGGGGTCTCAACCAGACCCTCAAGGACTACTGCTAAGTCCCATGAAGGGGTCCTGGTCCTAGCAGGAGGCCTCAGTCGCCTAGCTCCACGAATGAAACGAGCGAGTAGAGGATGTCTCCCCAATGGCACCCCGTCCATCAAGGCATGGCAAGCCGAATGGCGGCCATATAAACCCTTAGAGTGGCGGGGCATATGCCTGCTGACAGTTTTTCCTGCAGAAAATCCAGAACTGAAGCAATCTGGCAGTATACTGGATCTGCATTATGTGTACTGCACCATTTTTCAAAGACACCCCATTTATTGGTATAGATCCTTCTGATAGAGGGAGCCATAGCTCCGGTCTCGATAACCTCAGGCGAAAGCCCTGTGTCCCTCAGTTGGGACCCTTCAGGGCCCAATCATGAAGGTTCCACAGCCTGGGCCGGGGATGAAATATTGTCCCCTATGCCTGAGACAGAAGGTCCCTCCTGTTCAGAATTGCCGAGAACCATACCCTGTTCGGCCAGCACGGCACTATCAGTAAGAGGCAAGACCCTTGCTGGCGAACTCTGGCCAAGACTCCTGGGAGCAGAGAAACCAGGGGAAATGCATACAGACGCATTCTGGGCCATGTATGTGCCATCGCGTCCAGACCCAGGGGGGCTGGGTGACTCAGAGAGAAGTAGAGGGGACATTGCACTGTCTGAGAAGAGGTCGAAGAGGTCCACTTCTGCCCTGTAAAATCTCACCCAGATTTGCTCTACTACCTAGGAGTGGAGTTTCCACTCCCCCGTCGGTATTTTCTGTCTGGACAGTAAATCTGCTCCCACATTCAGGCATCCATGTATATAAAGTGCCCTGAGTGACAGGAACTTGCCCTGGGCCCAGAGGAGAATCCAACGTGCCAGGGAATTCAGCTGAAGTGAACGTAGACCTCCTTGATGATTTATGTAGGTGACTGCTGTTGTGTTGTCCACCTACACCAGGACATGGCAGCCTCTCAGATGCTGGAGGAAGTATTTCAGGGCCAGAAATACCACCATCAACTCGAGGCAGTTGTGCCAATCGAGCTGATGTGCCAATCGAGCTGATGACCCTCTCATTCCCCTTGGGTTGGATGACCACTTAAGATCGCTCCCCAGCCTCTCAGGGAGGCATCTGTATTTAGCAGCCTGCAACCCTTGAGTGGGACACAAGGTAAGAAACCGGGGTCTGAACCACATAGAAAGGGAACGAAGCCCGCGGCGCATAACCCTTATTTGCCTTAGGGGACTGGCCCTTGGATGAAATCCCCTGGCTTTTAGCCACAGCTGAAACGGTCTCATGTGCAGAAGGCCCAAAAGAATCACCATGGATGCAGATGCCATGATACCAAGTATTCGTTGAAACTGATGAATAGTGCAAACTTGACCTAGCCTGACTTTGCTCAGGGTGTTCTGAATGGAAATGATTCAAGCGGGAGACAATTGTGCCCGCATCGTGATCGAATTCCATATAACTCCCAGATAGGTAATTTCCTGGGTGGGAGAGAGAACGCTCTTTTTGACGTTGAGTCTCAGGACCAGAGAAACCAGATGAGCTAAGACAATATCCCTGTGCTGAACTGCAGGTTCCCTTTGACTGTGCTAGTATCAGCCAGTCGTCTATGTAATTCAGAATGCGAATGCCCCGGAGTCGCAAAGGAGCCAGTGCTGCATCCATGCATTTCGTGAATTTGCAGGGTGATAGGGCTAGGCCGAATGGAAGTCCCCGAATAGGCCAGAAGGCGAAATCGGGGCATAAAGGAGGAAAGCTTTATCTTTGTCATTGATGCCTGATAGGTTGAGCCATAGGTGTCTCTCCTCGCTGACCAAAGCAGACATAGACCGGCCAATGGCACGGGCTTTCTGCTTGGTCCTACGGAGAGATAGGTACATGGCTCGACGAAGTTCAGAGAAAGCTTCCTCGTCGAGCGTGGTACCTGCACTCAGGTCCTTTAGCAGATCAGCCTGGTATGCCTGTAACACTGCCATAGTGTGCAGAGCAGCACCAGCCTGACCCGCTGCTTGATAAGCCCTCTCCACTAGCATGGAGGTAGTCCTGCATGGCTTTGTGGGGAGAGAGGTTCTTTTCAGTGATGATGCCGAACCCGGTGAGAGATAACATCATCGAATCGAATACCCCCGTGTCTCAGCATCCACGATAGTCGAATATATTGACGTCGAGGGCACGTGGACATGGGAAGTATAAGGTTTCCTCCATGAACGCGAGAGCTCGTCATGGAGGTCATCAAAGAAGGGAAGGGACTGATGAGGCGTTCCCTTCCCCCGGCCACCAGACAGAAATCTATCCTCCAACTTGGAGCATTTGGGGGTCTATTTTTGGCATGGCCAGTCTAACTGAAGCCTGGCCACCGCATGAGTAACCACGTCGAGTAATTCCTCTGCTGATTTACTATCATGCCCGGAATGCTCGGAGGTGGGTAACTCAAAATCTGCCGACTCAAGAGATTCAAGGTCCCCCTCATGAACCGAAGAGGCGTCGGAGTGCGCTTCAAAATCATGGGAAGGACCAGCTGGGTCTGGGGAGAGAGCGAGCGAAAGGGACGAACCCATCTCTCGCTCCTCAGCCAGAGCCATACGAGAGCCCCATGAATGAAGTGTGGGCGCTGACTCCCGGAAGTAAACAAGGTGAGCGTGAAGCATTTTGCCCGAAAGCAGATCGCAATGCTTTCAACCGCCCCGCCCCAACGCGAGAGCAGCATGCTCTTCCCCCAAACAAACAAAGCAGAACTGATGCGTGTCCCTCATGGCCATAGAGCGGAGACAAGGGAACATGCATCATTTGCCCTGATTTTCAGTCATATTTGGGTTTTTTCTTTTTGTCTTCTGCGCACTGCCTAACAAATTCTAACTCTCAGCAGAAGAAAGAAAGTTTTACAGGCTTGTGATAGCACACAAACACAGAGTGATCTGAAGACAAAAGATCTGACGATGCTCCTGTGATGCATCTATTTATAGCCCTGCCTCAGGTGTGTCCAATGATTACACCAGCAGAGGCTATAAATTCAGGTCAATGTTCACTGACGTGTTGCACACATATTCACAGCTGGTCACACCTATAGATGTTCCCAAAGCGCTTTTCTCAGCGCAGCATCATAAGTGAAGCTTTTTGTAAAGGGAACAACAACAATGGTCATAAGAATTAAAACAATGTACATTTTTAAATAACAATTATTATTTTTCTATATAAAAGTTCCCTTGTTTTGACTAAACATACTGTACATAATTTATTAAAGTGCAAGGGCTTATGGGTATTCAACATAGCCACAATTTTGTGCTTGATAATTTTGAGTTTGTAGTACTCAAAGCCAAAGTTTAAAGAATGTATATGTAACTGATTCAACACGCTCCGAACAGAATTTGAACTGGTGTCTCTGGCATGGGAGGCGGGCACGCTAACAAGGAGGCTAAAGGCTACAGCCTCTAGTGTCAGCTGATAGTGTGCCTCTTGAGGCCAGGGGAGTGAGGTTTACATACTGCACAGCTAACTACAAACTGGCTACTGTTACATATATACAGTATTTGAGTTATGACTACAAAATGTGATAATTCAAGTTGTTTTATTTGGACCACTTAAATGTTTTTAGAAATGACAAACTTAGGGTTTAGAGAGTAACAGTAACTTAATTAAAACTAGTAATAATCTGAAAAAATTAAGCTTAAGTTGATTAAACTGTACATTTTTTACAGTTTGATACAACTATTATTTACAGTATGGGAAAATGCATTTAAATTTTGGGGCTTCGTTCAGGAGCGGGTTTGGTTATTAACAAAGATAATTATGAATTATTACAGTAAAATCAATAGAGCATTGATTAGAATCAACATTAGCTTATTAATCCTTCAAATCAACAAACACATCTTTTCTCAGCACATTATCTGTCTATTACTGATTGATGTTTTATTTACCCCTTTGTAATTGAGATTGTAACTTCTGTTGAAATGTATATTAATGTACTTTTATCCTTTTAAATGTATATGGAGTGTGAATTGTCCTTGAGCTTGTTGAAAGGTGCAAAATAAATACAACTTATTATTATTATTATTGTTAATCATTAAAAATAACTATCAATTATCAAAATCAATAGAATATTGTGGCAGCGGGGGTGTGGTCAAGCGTCCGTCAGGGGAGAAAGCGGTAAGGGCGCTTGCACCTCAGCCAAATTATGTCTAACACCTGTCTCTGATTTCTTTGAGCATGGGGAGAGCGGCATAAAAGCGGCCAGAGAACCTCCAGTTGGGAGAGAGAGCTACACACATTTGTCAGTCCAGTGTTGACATGTACTGTGTTATAGAAGAACCATTTATGTTGTTTAAGAAGTTTTTTTGTTAATTGTAAGGAGGAAGTTGTGTTCGATACTGTGGCCATTAAAAGTCTACTTACCTTCCAAAGCCTACGTCTTCGTTCCTCCTTCCACAAATATTAATAAGAATTAATATTGCCGGGGAACAGCCCTGGAATCAGGGACTGATAAACAGACAGTATAGTAGTCTCAATATAGGATTGATTTCTTAAGAAAGTCAACATCAGGAGAGCATCGACATTCAAAAAGGGAACAATGAAAACTTGAAAATGAGTACTGATATCCCCTGCCAGCCCTTGGCACTGGTGCATGCAGAACAATACCAAAACACTTCTCTTTAAAGTATAACAAAGTTTATTGATGCAGTAATATAAATTAATAATCAATACAATGCAGTCGATAAAGTTCCGACTTCCAACTACAAACTAAACAGTAACATGATTAGATATGGTAACAGATAAACCTTTAATACATGAGAGGATGGTAGAGCTGTGTGTGTGTGTGTGTGTGTGTGTGTGCGTGTGCGTGTGCGTGTGTGTGAGTGCGTCACGCAGGGTTTCCAGCCAGAGAATGTGGCTGAGTATGTGGGTGGAGAGACTAGTTAATGGCGTCTGCCCACTTAACACGTGTCTCCGCTGATACGATAACTTAGGGACAAAGCTGGGCTCTATCGGCAAGTTGTCTGTTCGCAAAATGTGTGTGCGTGTATGTTTGTGAGGGGTCGTGTATGTGTACAGTTAGTACGAGAGTGAGAGAACAGGGTGATGGCACTGAAGCCAATTTAGCGATTGTGGGAGAGACGGCAACTGTTAGTTTTATCACTCACGGTGAATGTCTCGTTGGTTCTTTAATGTATAAACTCAGTGTGCCGGTCTCACCCGTGATGATGGAATGCACAAACAGTCGAACGTGGTTGGACGACAACACAGCAAATTTGTTGTAACAGTAAGTAACAGTAATACCTTGAGTATTATTAGCAGCAATGAGTGGTCTGTAAAATGCACAAGCAATAACCTTGATCCACAAGAATAACACTATTCTAATAATAAACTTCAGTGCATCCAGAAAGTATTCACAGCGCTTTTCCACATTTTGTTATGTTACAGCCTTATTCCAAAATGGATTAAATTCATTATTTTCCTCAAAAATCTACAAACAATACCCCATAATGACAACGTGAAAGAAGTTTGTTTGAAATCTTTGCAAATTTATTACAAATAAAAAACAAAACAAATCACATGTACAAAAGTACTCACAGCCTTTACCATGACACTCAAAATTGAGCTGCATCCTGTTTCCAATGATCATCCTTGATGTTTCTACAACTTGATTGGAGTCCACCTGTGATAAATTCAGTTGATTGGACATGATTTGGAAAGGCACACACCTGTCTATATAAGGTCCCACAGTTAACAGTGCATGTCAGAGCACAAACCAAGCCATGAAGTCCAAGGAATTGTCTGTAGACCTCTGAGACAGGATTGTATCGAGGCACAGATCTGGGGAAGGGTACAGAAAAATTTCTGCAGCATTGAAGGTCCCAATGAGCACATTGGCCTCCATCATCCATAAATGGAAGAAGTTTGGAACCACCAGGACTCTTCCTAGAGCTGGCCGTCCGGCCAAACTGAGCGATCGGGGGAGAAGGGCTTTAGTCAGGGAGGTGACCAAGAACCCCATGGTCATTCTGACAGAGCTCCAGCATTTCTCTGTGGAGAGAGGAGAACCTTCCAGTAGAACAACCATCTCTGCAGCACTCCACCAATCAGGCCTGTATGGTAGAGTGGCCAGACGGAAGCCACTCCTCAGTAAAAGGCACATGACAGCCCACCTGGAGTTTGCTAAAAGGCACCCGAAGGACTCTCAGACCATAAGAAACAAAATTCTCTGGTCTGATGAAACAAAGATTGAACTCTTCGGCCTGAATGGCAAGTGTCATATCTGGAGGAAACCAGGCACCGCTCATCACCAGGCCAATACCATCCCTACAGTGAAGCATGGTGGTGGCAGCATCATGCTGTGGTGATGTTTTTCAGTGGCAGGAACTGGGAGACTAGTCAGGATCGAGGGAAAGATGAATGCAGCAATATACCGACATCCTTGATGAAAACCTGCTCCAGTGCACTCTGGATCTCAGACTGGGGCAAAGGTTCATCTTCCAACAGGACAACAACCCTAAGCACACAGCCAAGATAACAAAGGAGTGGCTACGGGACATCTCTGAGAGTGTCCTTGAGTGGCCCAGCCAGAGCCCAGACTTGAACCCGATTGAACATCACTGGAGAGATCTGAAAATGGCTGTGCACCGACACCCCACATCCAACCTGATGGAGCTTGAGAGGTCCTGCAAAGAAGAATGGGAGAAACTGCCCAAAAATAGATGTGCCAAGCTTGTAGCATTATACGCAAAAAAGACTTGAGCCTGTAATTGGTGCCAAAAGTGCTTCAAAAAAGTATTGAGCAAAGGCTGTGAATACTTATGTACATGTGATTTTTTTCATTTTTTATTTTTGATAAATTTGCAAAGATTTCAAACAAACTTCTTTCACGTTGTTATTATGGGGTATTGTTTGTAGAATTTTGAGGAAAATAATGAATTTAATAAATTTTGGAATAAGGCTGTAACTTAACAAAATATGGAAAAAGTGAAATGCTGTGAATACTTTACGGATGCACTGTATCTCTGCCTAGATGTAAACCTACTTGAGTCGTGTGAGGATGCGGGTAGAATGTGTGTTCGTCCGTCATTTGACTCCGACTTCCTCGAAGCTCGGGTGATGACAGGAGGAGTTTCCTTGCTCTGTCAGTGGGCGGTACACAGCTGATTCCCGGGTTGGCAGAGAAATCAGTGAAGTAGACTTGGTTAAAGAAGGAAGAGAAATCTTCTTTCTTCACTTCTGCAGGAAAAAGGGTGAGACGCAGATTGCTCAGCGGTCTCTTTCTGATCCGTTAGCATGCTCGTGGAACATGGAGAATCTCGTCTCATTCAGCGAAATGGAGATTATATAGTCACAATTTAGGTACATACGTTACTTCCGTGGGCAGCGAGGCTACACCTGGGAGCAGCAGGGTTGCAACTAGATGCAGCAAATACTGTCACTATAAGTGAAGCTTAGGAGGAATCTCTGGGGTTTTATACTCTTGTTGACATCATGGTTCTGTTGTGCATTTAATCCAATAGGAGTTGAGTTCAATCCTTCAGAATTTCACACCTAGGTGTAAAGTAAGCAAGGATTGATGGGATCTGTAGTCTGTTTGGACTGCCTTTGTTTGATTTCGGGACTGTTTTTGAGTTATCAGGCTTTAACTGTTCCTACAGGCCGCAGTCACGCTTTATGACTGTGTAGGCCTGCCTTTGTCTCCTATCTGACCACATGATGCTCAACATAAACATCCACCCTCTTCATGCAAAAAATGTATTAGATTTTGTAAAGGGGCATACAATCATGAAGCAGTCCAAGTCATATACCAACACTAAAATAACAATGCTTCCAGTTTACACTCTCAAGACAACTAAACCCTCTTTAGGTACAGAAATACACTGTACCTAAAATATGATTTAACACAGTGTTGCTGTATTGGAGAGGCATGGGGTGGTGTGGCTTGTCAATCAAAAACTTGGAAATAATGGAAACGTGAAGCCCCCTCTCTGTTTTACATTCATTGAGTGCGACAGACTAATTATTACATTATCACAGTCTATCAGAATTTATTGCCGAAAATGTATTTTTCCATGAAGGAAACAAAACACCACGCAATGTCAGATTTGTCTGAGAAGATTTGAGCAAAAATGTGTCAGAAGACATCCCAGATAAGACAGATGGAGAACATCTGTCATGGAAATATAATATGGAAATGTCTGTTTTTTTTCCAAAAAACATTGCACCTGGTATCAAAAGACTGTGATGCCTGAACAGCTGTTGACATCCTCTCATAAGCATGTTGTACAAAGGGAAAATAAATACAGAACAGCATACAGAAATAAATGTATGATTAAAGAATATAGAAATGTGGATTTAAAATTTTCCTATTCCTTTAACAGTTTGCATTTACCCAACTATTTAGTTATGTTTATATTGTATTATTTTTGCATTGATTGGTGCATTTATTTATTTATTTTTGTATATCTTCACACCCCATTTAATTATTTATATATTTATTTTTGCATTTTTGCAGATGTTTATTTATTTATTTATTTATTGTTTTTCCATGTATCGTCCTTCATATTAATTCACCCCATAATTAAGATTCTGCTATCATTTACTTACCCTCTTGTTGTTACATATCCTTGTGACTTTCTTTCTTTGGTGGAACACAAAAGGGGATGGTAGGCAGAATGTTAAGTCTAAGTCACAATTCAATTTAATTTGAAGAAAAAAAAATAAAAGTAGTTAAAAATAAATGTTGACTAAGACACATTATTTTGTGTTCATTAAAATAAAGGTTTAGAACAACATGAGGGTGAGAAAATGATTTCAGAATTTTATTTTAGGGTGAACGATCTCTTTAATATATACAGTAAAGCTGCATACAGAGGAGGCATGAAAACAACTTGAATAAGATAAATATAAACAAAATAATATTAGCTGAAACACTTTATCCTTTTCACGAGTAGGTTCTAAATTAGGGATGCACCGATCCGATACCTGAATCGTATCGGTTCTGATACTGAAGCTTTTAGATGAGGTATTTGTTTAGAATTTCTTTACAATTTATAACAATATTTAAGTTGAATGGGTTCCAAAAAATAACTTTGAATGTAAAGAGAACCGATGTCTTACAACTAAATTGAAAAAAAAGAGAGATCTGAATCTTTAAAGTCCAGATGCATGTTGTAACATTTTTAAAAAAAAAAAAAGAAAGAAAAAAAAAGGCAAAAATAAAACGGTTACTTTTCTACTGAAGACTTGAAGACTGTAATTACTGTTAATGTTGCTGCTACATTATCAAGTATACTAGTTAATTATAAAGTGTTTCTTAATAAGCTATACATTTATATTGATATAATGTGTAGTTTTTCTTTGCATATTAAAGAGTACTCCCAATTAGTTCCACACAATAATGTAAAGATATTCTAAACTGATTATGCAAAAAAACATAATCAGGGCGTTTTTTTAGTTTACAAGCTGGTATTTACAAGGAAATTATGCTATAAATGTGGTTTATGAGGACATTTCTTGTGTCCCCAAAATTCAAATCGGTTAAAAAAAAATACTAAAATGTGTTTTTTTTTTTTTTTTTTTTTTTTATGTAAAAATGCTGAAAGTTTTTTTTGAGGGTTATGTTCAGGAGTAGGGTTAAGGGATAGAATATATAGTTCATACAGTATTCAAATCACTATGTCTATGTAGAGTCCTCATAGCCGCACCAACATGTGTGTGTGTGTGTGTGTGTGTGTGTGTGTGTGTGACAAGCACTAATGTAAACAGACTTGGCTGTGTGCATCGGCTAATCACACTCGATCAGCATGTTTTCACAGTGAGTACACAAGTTATAAACTGTTATCATGGTGCTTTTGTGATAGTTTGGCTGTCTTGTGTGAATGAAAACTGCATCTGCTCCTATTCAGCAGACTTTGCTGCATGCATGGGAAGATCGTGTTTAAATATGATGGCTGTGCATATGCAAGCTGTGAACTATTATCGTGGTACTTTGGTGACAATTAGGCTGTTTGTTACAATAAAAATTTAAATATTATATGCTTGAAAAGACTCTTTGAGTAGCTGTTTGTTTGACGAAGGACAACTGCTACTAATGTAAACAAATGGCAGCACGCATTGGAGGAAGCTATATTGACTGTGGTGTGAGCTCTATACTTTTTAATGTGGTACTTTGGTAAAGAGTTGGATGTATGCATATAAAATAAACTTATTCTGTGGTTTCAAAGACTATGAGTAACTGTTTGAGCAAATATAAATTACAGATGCTTGACCTGTGTAGGCAGAAAAGCCAATATGAATCTGACAGCTTGTAATGTAAATGGCTGTTGCAGAAACACATATGCAGAAACACATACAGTATGTGTGATGCTACTCTGCGGGGCCAAGTTAACACACATGTGTGACGGAATGTATGAAAGAGTTAAATATATTTTTATTGTTTATTCTAACCCATTGGTCTTATGGATACAAAAGTATTTAATGCATTTCTGGACCCTATAAATATCATATCCATTTCACTTTTATTTTCAAAGGTACTATGCATAAATCATTTTGAAGTATGATTTTCCTTACATTGAAAAAAGGAAGTGGCAGCTTAGGCATGATTTAAAACACTCGCAGCTGTTAACTGTGGCTTAAAATTCATCTGGTTTCAATCAATACATTTGAATTATCACCTGAAAAACACCATTTAATCTTAATCAAAGCTTCGCTGACATGACCACACAGCCTTGCAAGACTTGCGATCCACTGAGTGAATACATTGGGCTCCTGTGGTAACATTAAAACCACTGTCAATAGGCCGCAAAAATAAACCTGTACTTTGACATTGCAATAACAGGAGAATATGTATAATGATAAGGTTTAATACCCCAATGGCTCATCTCTTTGGGTTTGTGTTTGTCATTGTGCTCAACTGGGCTCTGCATGAGTGTGAGAGATGAGCTGCAGATGGCCGAACTGCTGTCTTTACTCCACAAGCTTGCTCTTGTCTGTTTATTTCTCTTGGCTTCCCATCCATTTATTCTATCCAGTTATACAGTGTTTAAATCTGCGTATTCAAACCTACATTGCAGGTCAGGGGTGGACTGGGACTTAAAAGCGCCCCTGGACTTTCTGGCCCAGAATGTCCAACAAAATCCGGCTCACAGCACACCATAACACACTGGCTCATTGTTTTAATTTTCCGGCTTAAAAAAGAAATTTCTATTGACTGTTAGTGATGACAACGGACCCCACCAGTGCAAAAATGGTCATAACATAAAGGCAGAACGAGAATACACTAGATACATGCTTGGTAATGCAGATAAACTGGCAATACTTTGCAATAAGGGAGTGTGAATGCATGGCTTATATACAATACAAACAGGAAGTGATGTGGCAGGAAGTGATGTGGCAGGAAACAGGAAGTGACAGTGTTCAGAATTCAGGTGAGGGCTCTCTCTGGTGGACAAGAGACCATTCAAATATTACAGACCCCCCCTCCCCTCCTGGGGAATCCCCTTGGTCTAGGTGTTGGGTGATTGGGGTGCTTGAGATGGTCAATGAGGTGTCTAAAATGTCTCTGGTGGCAACCCACAATCCCTCCTCTGGTCCGTATCCCTCCCAGTACAACAAATATTGCATCTGGCCCCCTCTCCTTCTTGAGTATAGAGTTTTCCTGACCAAGTATGCTGGGGCTCCATCAATCTCCAAAGGTGGTGGAGGTTCCATTTCCATGGTTTCAGGGCCAGATGCAGGGTGGAACGGTTTTAAAAATGATACATGGAAGGAAGGAGAGATAGTAGTTAGCAGGAAGCTCAAGCTTGTAAATCACATAGTTAATTTGTCTCAAGATACAAAATGGACCTACGGACTGAGCTTCCTGCAGGGTAGCCGCAATCAAAGATTCCTTGAAGACAACCAAACTTTCTGGCCTGGTTGGTAGTTGGGGTGGGGACATCTCCGCCAGTTGGCTTGAATTTTGAATGTTTGAGCCCGGACGGCACGTTGGAGCCTGACATGAGCGTTGTCCCAAGCCCTCTCACTTCTCCTGATCTAATCGTCCACTGCTGGTACTTCTGAGGGTTCACCTGACCAAGGGAACATGGGTAGTTGGTATCCCAGGACACATTGGAATTTAGTGAGTCCTGTGGAGGAATGAGTGAGGGAATTCTGGGCATACTCTGCCCATGGAAGTATATCTCTCCACTTTTCTTGTTCACAGCTGCAGTACAATCTGAGATAGTGACTGATCTCCTGATTGAGTCTCTCCACCTAGTAACATTGCGGTAAACTTGACCACCAGAATGAATTACATATTAGCAGTATGGTGCGTTGGATACCTGGGTGTCTGGTGCTGAGAGACGTATGGACACACTGGGTAATCCTTTGTCTGAGAGTACATGGTACGTAATGTTTGGTAGGAGGACATGCTTGTGGGGTAGGTTCTGTCTGTTGTTCTCGCTGGATCTCTTCCATGATGTCCCATCGGATGGGGGCTATAATGACTGATGGTGGTAGTATTGAGTCTTGGTGATTAGGGGCATGTGAAGGGTCATACCTCCTGGAGAGGGCGTCTGCTTTGCTGTTTTTGCTGTAGGGTCGATATGTGACTGTGAACTGGACCATCGTGCTTCTCTTTGGTTCAGACATTTGGCACTTTTGATATATTCTAAATTCTTGTGGTACGTGATTACCTGGAATGGATGAGTAGCCCCCTCTAGCCAATGTCCCCACTCATCTAATGTCGCTTTAATGAAGAGAAGCTCCTTGTTGCCCACATCATAGTTCCGTTCTGCAGCTTCCTGGAAAAGAAACCACATGGGTACATTCTGCCTGGTGTGCTGTGTCTTTGAGCGAGAACAGCTCCTATTCCATAGTCAGATGCATCAACTTCTATAATGAATGGAAGATTTGGGTCAGGATGTTTGACAATAGGGGCTTTGGTGAACTTGGTTTTGAGTGCTTTGAATGCTGTTTGTACTGAGTTAGTCCATTGCAACTTCTTGGGTTTACTTTTCAGGAGGGAAGTCACCGGGGTTGTGATGATACTGTAACCGGGTGGTAAATACCGGTTGAAATTTGTTTTTATCCTTGCATGTTTAAAACAGTTATATCATGTTAAGTGAATTATAAAGACAGGAAAAGCAGTGATTCCCTGGAGTTGTCATCAGGTGGCACTATGTGTGCTGCGTACAAGACCATGCGTATACATTCTCACCTCGGTAATTGTTTTGTTAGACGTGCAACGAGTAGTGTGAGAGAGAGTCGCGCACTCTCTGGGAAATTATGGAGTATTGAGAGATCATCCATGGGTAAATATAATGTTTTGTGATTTATAATCTTGATAAATACCATTTATGGATGTATACTTTGTTGTATAAATATGGAGATACTATCATATTTGAGAAGTTATGTCGTGTGTAATGTCCATGATGATATGAGGTCACACCATGCGATGTAGGCCTGTTCATTTGACATTAAGAATTGTTATGCACTTATCATAACTGCTTATCATGTGATTTGTATTTGATGTGATTATTTACACAGTGTACAACAGTATGTTGAGCATTTCAGCCCTTGTGAAGTGAATGTGTTGTTATGTAGGAGTTGATCGTTATGTGAGTGTTATTTTCTCTCATTTCTCTCAAGTGATGTGTATGTGGGAAATATAAAAATGTACATATGATGTTTTGTTTTCTTTGTACTGTATTTTCACTTCTGTATTATATTGTAATGTTTTGGAATCGCGTTGCATCACATGTACTTTTGTATGTTTTTATTTTTGCATTTTGATATGGTTGTGTTCTTGTACTGCCGTGTTTATGAGTATTGTGTTTGTTAACTGCACTCAAGAGTAATGTAGAGCTCTGTGAAAGCTCTTATTTTGTTTATCCAAATTTTGTTTTGCTCTTTTTGTGAACTCTTCTTATCAGTTAAATTGATAAGCCATATTTGTAAGTAAATTGTTTAGTTTAAATCAGTAAAAGAATACATTTAAAAATAAATTGATCCCCTAATGTGTTCCTGGTGGTAAATCTAAATCCCCGGTCACAACACTATAGTTTCTAATGAACCGTCTATAGAGATTTTGCACCATTGAACCATTGTAGTTCTTTAACAGTCGTGGGACGTGGCCATTCTGTAACTACCTTGATTTTTGACATGTTAATCTCCACTCCTTGGTGACTGATATTGTAGCCTAGGAAATTAGTACTGCTGGTAAGGAATTCACATTTCTCATATAGTTGATTATAGTTGGTTCTCTTGTAGTTGAGTATGTGTCACATATGTTGTGCCATGGTTTGTGATTAAATAAAGATGTCGTCTATGTAGGCGATGACACATTGATTTAGGAGGTCACGGAAGATCTCGTTTATGAAGGACTGGAATACAGCTGGTGAGTTGGAAAGGCCATATGGCATAACTTGGTATTCATAGTGCCCCTTTGTGGTGAGAAATGCCATTTTCCACTCATCTCCTTCCCTGATTCGGATGAGATTGTATGCACTTCGGAGGTCTAATTGAGTGAAAATTTGAGCCTCATGTAATTGCTCAAGGGAAGAAGGAACTAATGTCAGTGGGTATCTATACTTGATTGTCACTGAATTGAGGACGTGGTAGTCAATGCAGAAGAAGAAGCAGGTAGAAGATCATAACATAAGGCAGAACGAGAATACACTTGATACGCTTGGTAATGCAGATAAACTGGCAATACTTCGCAATAAGGGAGTGTGAATGCATGGCTTATACACAATACAAACATGAAGTGACTGTGTTCAGAATTCAGGTGAGGGCTCCCTCTGGTGGACAGGAGACCGTTCAAATGTAAATTTTTTTGAAAAAGCACTAAAATAAGAACTTTATAGCTCAGACAAATAACATGTCCGAAAATGTTTTTTTCACCACATAAAGATTTTAGCTTAAAATGTACATGAATTTACAAAGGAAACTGTGTATTTTAGGTGCTGTGACAAATCAGAATTTCTTCAAAGATTTGAAAGATCTTAATCACCTTTCAACTTTTTTCTAGAAGCACAAATAAAATATTGTCTTAGTTAATATGTGATTGTGGAAACAACAACTATAATAATAATATATAATGTGTAATACCATATCACAAGATCATAACATTTTGTAAAAAATATTTAGATGATGAAAGTGTCACACAGCAGGACATTGATTACAATTACTGTGTAAATGCTTATTTAAAAACAAATGAATGAAAACAAAGTTGGCCACAATATGTACATATATAAACATAAACAAATGTAAATATATGTGAAACTAAATAAAAAAGTGTAGAAAAGTGTAGAAGTGTAGAACTTTGCAGATATTTTGCAGATTAATTGCTATTTTTTCACTCTACGTGAGTTTGTTGTGTCTTTATATCTGCAGTGATTTAATTCCTTCCCCAGATTATTCTTGAGAAAAAGTGAAAAGCCCTATGCTTTGACAAGCACTGTTTCTGCAATCCTTTAAACAAAGTAGGCTTCAAAGACACTAAATAGCCACAAAGTAATACTTTTTTGCATTTTTATCAGGTGTGAGCATTATTCAGTGTGCTGCACGTAAGATCCCTGTAATGCTTTGCGGTGTTAATAAATTATGCAAATAAATATGTACTGCTCAAAGCTTTACTGTTTGCAGATTTATATACACTGTTGTTATTGTATTTGTTGTAACTTGCAGGTATTTGTCATTTTGTGATTATTCAGGACTCATTTTATACTTAATATGGTCTTAGTTATCACCATTATTGTGATTTGTATGTCAAATAATGAAGTTCATGTAAAGTACGGAATAAATTTGTACATATTGAAATGCACTACAATGTGTAAATATTTTTTTTAAATATAAGTCATTACAGGTTTTCAAAATAAAAACTATTGTGTTGGTTTAACTTTATGGAGTATATTGAATATTACTCTGTAATGACTTACTCTGTAATGCGGTCCTCATGGGCATGTTGGGCCCAGGGCAGCCGCCTATAGAGCCTGCAGGACGGGCCGGTACTTGTGCAGAAACGAGCTGGCCCAAATTACCCAGTGCACCCGACGGCCAGTCAGCCTCTGTTGCAGTTGGAAGTTCTTTCTGGCACATTCAGTATTCCTCATGTGAAAACAGGAATTATACTGTAGTTGTTGGCTCTGCATTATAATAAGTCTGTGGGACCAAATTTTTATTTCTACACTTCAGAAAGTTCAATAATTAAAGTGTTAAATAAATAAAGGTAAAGGAATTCCTCACCATAGTACAAAAACGTGTTGTTAATAAGGCCAATTAAGACATAGGCTACAAATATGACACTCAAAATCATACAAGGATTTCCTAATCAAATATCAGTTTGAAAATGTTGCCTTTTTGAGTATGGTTGTGTGCCGTCCCATCCAAATAAAACATTTGAGCTGCAGTTAGTGCCTAAAAAAAGCTAAGGGGGCTCCTCAATAATACCCTCCATGTCTTTTTATGTCTTCTAAATGTTTCCCTTCTGAAGGGTTTTGGGTGCCAGTAAATTGCTTGTTTGTGTGTTCTGAAGTGTTAAGCTTGTTATTCTAATGTTTTAAAAATAGCCATGAAATGAAGAGTCTGTGAGTTATGTTCTATTTCTCAAGAATGTTTGGTTGTTTAGATGCCTTCAGTGAAAAGATTTTCACTTAACCCCATCATAAGTAAACGTTGACCTTTGGATATACTTTAATGCTGCTGTAATCAGGGGTCAGTGCCTTATCAAGGTCAGAAAGATGTCCCATTGAGGAAGTCACTCACCACTGTTGTCAAGTCATTCATATTCTGTTTCCTGTTTTGATTTTGAGACAGATTAGTTAAATTTTTTTCCCAGAATATCATTGTTTATAGGACATAGGGGTATAGACCTTATAAAGGTTTTCCAAAAATGCAGCACTTAGGAATGATAAAACCGTACATTTTTAACACATTAAATATAATCTGACAAAGGAAATACAGCAGGGCATGTGTAATATTTGACAGAACATGTGAATCTAAATGCATCCTTGCATGATATAAATAAGGCATTGGGTCATAGAAATATAATAAAATTGAAGCTAGAAAGATAAGAAATCCTACACAATTCACACCCCATTCACCAGACCTTTAGCAGTTCCTCTCTCATCTGTTTTTTCAAGTTGATGAGTGGTGGATATCTATGGTATATGAATCCTGGGTGCTTGTAATAGATAAAAATGAACGGATTCTGTGCTGTTTAATGTTGGGCTCATTTAGTGACATCTCCCGTCTGCCTCTTGACAGAGATAGAAACATTTATAGAGTAACACACTGTACATTTCTGAAGATCAAGAATTCAGTTATACCTTGTATAACATTATAATACATGTAGCAGTTCTACTGATGACTATAAAGCATTTGTTCTGTATTAAAAATATATGGTATAAAATAGCTCTTCTTCTGAATTGTAAAAAGTTGCAACATGCAATTATTACAGAAGCTTTTTCTACTTGATTTGACCTTTAAAATGTGTTTTGCTGGTGTAACCTAACGTATTCAGTTTGATTTAGTGATGCTATATAATATTTCTGACTTGCACCATACCAGTTATTTTAGATGTTACAAAATCAAGCACATTTTTGGGTTAACATGATGTAGTATGGACAATTCTTTGGGCAATGGAGGAGTCAGCAGACAGTGCAGGCAAATCTTTTATTTTCTGACTCTAGGTCTCTTGGTTTTCTTTTATGCACTCAGTTCTTGTAAATTCACAACACTCAATTAGTTAACAAAAAAAAAACTCTTTTAAACACTCTGTAGTTTCGAGCTTGTGTTCTCAGGTCTCTCTCTCTCTCTCTCTCTCTCTCTCTCTCTCTCTCTCTCTCTCTCTCTCTCTCTCAATTCAATTAAAAAAAAAAATCAATTTTAAAGTACTTTATTGGCATGATTGTGTTTACATACAATATTGCCAAAGCATTAATACACAAAACAGATAATGACAAGACAAATAATAATAATAAAATGGTAACAAATAACAATAAAGATTAAATTAAAATAAGGTTCCAGGTAATGAATAAAATAAAAACTATAATAACAATATACACTGTACAATATAAAATAAAATAAGCATTTAACAGGACATTATGAACATAAGAGAATAAAAGTACTGTGACTGAAGTACATTAAGGCAGTGATTGGTTTCTGAGGGTGTGCATCTCAAAAATGAATTTTGCTGCAACTGATGCATGATGGTCCTCCCCCAGTAACACCAGCATCTGATCTGTTTCTGCTGAACTGGGAAACTTTGGCATGAGGTTTGAGAGTTTGTGGAGGTATTTCTCTCTCAACTCTGTAAATTTCTCACAGTGAAGGAGAAAGTGTGTCTCTGTCTCGACCTCACCCGTGTCACAGTGAGCATAGATTCGTTCTTCCTTTCGAAGCCATGTTTGTCTGTGTCTGCCTTTTTCTATGGCCAGACTGTAATCACTGAGTCTGTATTTGGTGAGGATCCATCTCTGTTTTGGATTCTCTGTTTTGTAATCCCTGTTTTGTATTCTCTGTTCTCTCTCTCGAACTGGTGAGCTGTGGCGGCTTTTATGTCTCCTCCGCAATCACTATAACAAGAGACAGGTGTTAGAGATAGTTACAGCCCAGGTGATGAGCCTTACAGTTCTCTCTCCCATAGACAGACACACGACCACGCCCCCATCACCACATATCCCCACCGCCCGACTCAGGTCAGGGCAACATTCGGCCTGCCAACTCCCCTCCTATTTTCAGGAAGTTAGCCACAGCCATATGTGCTGCTGGTCTGTGGATCACCTCAAATTTGAACAGCTGAAGTGCCAGGTACCAACGGGTGATCCACGCATTGGTATCTTTCATGCAGTGGAGCCATTGGAGTGGGGCATGATCTGAACAGAGGGTGAAGGCCCGCCCCAGCAGGTAGTAGCGGAGAGTGAGGATGGCCCACTTGATTTCCAGACACTCTTCTCCACAGTGCTGTACTTAGTCTCTCTCAACCAGAGCTTACAACTAATGTACAGCACCGGTCGCTCCTCCAACTCCTGCGAGAGCACTGCCCCCAGCCCTCTGTCCGATGCATCCATCTGCAAAAATATGGGGAGAGAGAAATCAAGAGCACATTTTGAAAAGCCTGTTGGCATGACTTCATCCACTGGACCGGATCGGGGGCCCCCTTTCAAGTAAGATCAGTTAGCAGACTGGTGGTATCAGAGTAACTAGGCATGGTAGTAGCCAGCCAGCCCCAGAAGCTGTCTCATCTTTTCTTTTTTGATTTTTTCAACCTGGAACGCACCTGTCCATGGCCCAAGTGGATCCCCAGATACCGAACTTCTACCAATTACGCACTTCTTCAGGTTGGCCGTGAGCCCCAACCGCCACAGTGATGTCAGGACAGCTCTTAAATGTTGCATATGCTGCTGCCAGTCATTACTATAGATAATAATATAATCTAAATATGCAGTGGCATATGCTGTATGGCGTCTGATAATTTTGTCCATGAGATGCTGAAACGTGGACGGGGATCCAAACAAACCATACAGAATGGTCTCATATTGGTGTAAGCTGAATGGTGAGGAAAAAGCTGTTTTTTTCTGAGGCTATAAGAGTTAATAGGATCTGCCAATAACCCTTTGTTAAGTCCAGAATAAAATTGTGCCAAGCCCAACCGATCAAGCAATTCGTCTAGCCGAGGCATAGGGTACGCGTCAAATTTGGACACCGCGTTCATTTTGCAATAGTCTACACAGAACCAGACTGACCTGTTGCTCTTAGGCACCAGAACCACCGGACTGACCCATTCGCTGAGTGACTCTTCTATTATGCCCATAAAAAGCATTGCCTCTAATTATTCCTTAACAACATTTTTTTTGTGTTCAGGAAGGCGATAGGGGTGGCTAAGAATCACCACCCCTGGGGTGGTCTCGATATGGTGTTCTATGATGTTTGTGCAACCAGAGGGTAAGGGTTATTTATTTTTACTGTTTGAAGGCCCCACCGCCCGAGCTTCCCATATGACATCGAGCATGCCACGTGGCAGACGCCTGTGGAGTCTTACGGGACTTCTTGCACTGCAAATAACAGGGGATCGAGCCACTTATCCCAATTTCTAGCATCGTCGTGAACGAACTTACGAATCATGATTTTAAGGTTTTATTACATAGTTCCACCAACCCATCTGTTTGTGGGTGGTAAACACTGGTGTGAATCAATTTAATGCCTAATAATTCATATAGTTTGCGGTGTTCATGACACAAAGTTAGTGCCTTGATCAGTGAGGATTTCTTTTAGAATCCCTACATGGGAGATTATTCTTAAGAGTGCCTCCGCAACACTACGTGCTTAGATGTTTCGCATGGAGTACTGCTTCCGGATATTGCATAGCATAGTCCACCAGAACTAATATAAAGCTATGTCTGCATGTGGTCTGTTCTAATGGCCTGACGAGGTTCATGCAAATTCTTTCGAAGGGGACCTCGATTAGCGGTAGAGGTTGCAATGGCACTTTTGGGGTGGCTGATGGATTCACCAACTGAGATTCATGGCAAGCTGCACACCACTTGCGAATTTTGTGTGAATCCCCGGACATAAAAAATGGGCCATTATTCGGTTTATTGCACATTCGGTTTATATGCAGCCATACCACGAGGAAGCTGGGATTTAAACTGCTCCAGTACTACCAGGTTGATGATGTCCATGGCGCTGTGGGTCCCCTCAGCCAGCAACCATTTCTGGCAGGCATCCCGGAGCTGTTAGGCAAAGGCAAACAGGCGGCCGTGCCTCCCAAACTTCAGGGATCGGAATGATCCTGATGGCTTTGCTCTGAAGTACAACTGACCTGCTGCAGGATGACTTTCTTAAGGTTGGGGTAATTGAGGAGGCTGGCGGTGGGAAGTTGTTGGGCTGCTAGCTGCGCCTCTGGCAAGATTAATGGCAACAACTGGTCGATCGCGGTTTTCTCAAACAAGTCAATGTAGGCCTCCGGATCTTCATTTGTCCCCAGCTTCATAAGGATCATGGGGTAGTGGGCTCCAGGGGGTTGCAGCACCAGCCCCCTCCCTCTCGATCAGGCTCCAGAACACCTGCCGGTCCTCCGCCTTGGCCTGGAGCAGGAGTTGTTCCTGTTCCAGCCGTAACTCGATGAGTGCTTGATGCTGGGTCTGCTGAATGCTGGCAAGGGATTTGATAACTTGATAAGTTGTCCTCCAAATTCCCTTGTTTCGGCACCACTGTATTAGGGACAGTTCTTTGGGCAATGGAGGAGTCAGGAGACAAAGAAGCAGTGCAGGCAAGTCTTTTATTTTCTGACTTCAGGTCTCTTGGTTTTCTTTAATGCACTCAGTTCTCGTAAATTCACATCACTCAATTAGGTAACAAAAAACCTCTTTTAAACACTCTGGGGCATCAAGCTTGTGTTTTCAGGTCTCTCTCTCTCTCTCTCTCTCTCTCTCTCTCTCTCTCTCTCTCTCTCTCTCAAACTGGTGAGCTGGTGCAGCTTTTAAGTCTCCCTCTGCTATAACAAGAGACAGGTGTTAAAGAAAATTACTTCTACTTCTACTATGAGACACCAGATTTTATCTTCAGAATGCAAGTTATACAAATGCAGGTATCACCAGACCTCCTTACAAACCTTTGTTTTTACCTTCATCTCTTGATGTTTAGGAGTGAGTACATCTCTTTCTAGCACTTCTTCGTGACAGCAACGGCTTAAAATGTAAGTGTTGTCATCTCATAGACCCACTAATTAGTGCAAATAACTGCAGCCGCATGCACATTTCTTTGCGTTCAAAGATGTGACTTTGGGGTTTCATGACTTGTCCAAAATTAGAATTTGTTGACAGTTCTGTACTTAAAGGCAACAGAAGAAATTCACCATCTTCTGATCACCTTTGTTCTAATGAATGTACTCTGCTTGTGTTATAAACTTGTGGAATGGGCCAAGAAACACTGTAAGGCCCAATGGAACATTCTGTGCCCAAACACATTTTATGAGCCTAATATTTTCCATTATTTTGACACAAATGTCTGCATAATCCACACTCATTTGATCTGTGATATCTAAAGTTAAGTGTCTCAAAAAGTTGAAAAAGGCACAACCACAACTCCTTTGGTCTACTCCCTCTTTAGTTTTCATGTCATTGAGCCATATCCCTAAGCTTTGTTATGGGTTCATGATACTTGTGTAGCCTACCATTCCAACACTGATTTTGTACACTTGCTTAAGCTGTCTTGAACTGCAAGTCATGTTTTATCACCAAATAATTAATATTTGTTTTGTTTTTCCCATTGATATTTCACTGCCCACACAATTGGTTTTGACTGAAAGATGAAAGATGAAGTTAAGGCCTCATTTATATTCAATGCATTTTTTTTTTCAGGTCTCTTACAAAAATGCTGATGCCTTTCATTAGAATTTATAAAGAATTCTTTAACACAGTGGATTAAAATACTGTGTTAAATGTTTGGGAATTGTTAAATGTCCTGACAAGTACAGTGTGATGCCAACATTGTGTGCAAGATTTTATTTCATTAATTTTTCTAGAGTTTTTCTGACATACAGTTTATTATCTGTCCCAAAGCACTTATGTTACATCTTTTTGGGAGTTTATTGCAGCCTGTTTTCTCTGAGCACAGTCACACTGACTAAAGTAGTTAATACCTCTTGTCACTTTCATGTCTGCTGACATATTTGCAATGAAAAGATGCATTTTAACCATCATAATATTTATTGTTGTATACTGTATATTGTAAAAGTATATTGTTCAGAAATCTTTAATATTAATTACATTTTAAGCATAAGCCTCCTTTGCCTTAATTTATACAGTGGCTGCAAAATATTTTTGCACTTTTAATAGGATAGTTGACCCAAAAATGTTAATTCTCTCATCATTTAATGCCATCTAAGATGTGTATGACTTTCATGTGTGAAAGATATTTAGAAGTATATCTCAGCTCTGTAGGTCCATATATTGCAACTAAGTGAATGGTGATCAGGCCTTTGAAGCTCCAAAAGGCAGATAAAGTCAGCATAAAAGTTATCCATAAGACTCCAGTGGTTTAATATATGTATTCTGAAGCGATCCAATGAGAAATTAGTTCATTATTTAGTGATTTTACGCCATGCCAGCTTCCATGGCTATCTTCATGGTGAAGTTTTGGATAAGAACAAACCAAAATGTAAGTCATTTTTCACTGTACATCTTGACAGCAGTCTCCCTGGCAATCATGATTTCAAGTTCGATTACACAGCGCCATCTGCACTCTGCGCATGCATCAAGCACTAATATAATTTTAGTAATCCAATTCATGATCATGCTTATAAACTGCAACGGCAAGATGTAATGTGAAATAGGAGTTATGTTTTGTATGAAAAATGTGCTTGTGCTACCTTTCTATAATATGAATGAAACTTGGTTTGATATTGTAATTTATACTATTATGCAAAGACATTTATACATTTTTAAGTGTGGTTTAAGTGTTTGAATACTTTTTGGGGCCACAGTATGTCTGGGCTGCCTTAGATTCATTAGACAGACTAGTAAATACCTTTCAGGTTCTGATTAATTGCACTATAGAATCTGTATTATGTAACACAACTCAGCCATGACAGAATTGTCTATTTAGAAATGTTAAGTCTCTAAAGACAACCCCACTGGCAGAGCAACTGTGCTGGATGCTCTCTGCTACCACTGACTTTGGCAGGCTCCAGTGTGGCTCATGCATGATCTATAAAATTTGCAAAATAGCTTTATGCACTAGGTAAAAATTATCCAAGTGGTTCCTTACATTCTGACTTTATTGGTATAACACTTGAAGGTCAAATGGGTTACAAGCGTCTGAGTGTTTTATTTGTATCGTGCTCTGAGTGCATTACGTACAATAGGCGTTTTGACACATAAAGTTGTAATACTGGTGCAACAGTGAGTTACATGATTACAGATTTACAGTTGCAATTGTCATGATGGTCTGACTGGTGAATTATGGATTAAGAGGTGCTATACACATGGGCCTTCATCAACTTTGTGCTGAACTAGTACATGATACACTAGATTGGAAATGGTAATGATACTGTTTATTAAGTGCTTTTCTCTAGAGAGAATGTACATTCAGTCTCCTGAAGAGGGCAGTGAAGCTTTCGGGCAGACAGTAATATCCTCATGCCTGCAAAATGATCAAGGCAGATTGTTCTTATTGATGCTTAATAACATCTACAGGTTTCATTAACATGACAGTCACATTTCATTTACAGATCCTGTAACAAATGTAGACTAAATCATTAAATTTGTTTGTGGAAACAGTTACTCTGAAGTACGGCTGTAGCTGAGGGCAATTACTTTCAACCACACTTAAAGCTGTTCATTTACACTCATTAATCTCCTTGACGATTCGTTCCAATGACAGAACCCTGGCTCATTACAGTCTTTTCTCAATTTCCATGACTCTCTCTCTTACTCCACTGCTCCATAAGTCCTCCCACAGCTAATTGAGTCATTCATCACCACTATCAGTAGTGTGACTGGAGCAAGATGAGGTGCAACAGAGTAAACACGCAGCAGCTCTTTAAAATCCACTCGTTATAGCTGTTCAGTCTGATGGGATTCAGTGCCCCACTCAATGCTCCAAACATGATCCAATTCATTAATGCTTCACAATAGCATTGCTACATTGGATTTTGAAACACATAGAGACAATGGTTAGAATGACAGAGTTAAGAATAATCAAGATTTTGGCAGCGGGGGTGTGTTCAAGTGCCCGTCTGGAGAGAGGGAAGCGGTAAGGGCACTTACTCCTGAGCTAAATTATGTCTAACACCTATCTCTAATTCCAGTGAGCAAGGGGAGAGCGGATAAAGCACCCACGCCACCAGCAGTTGAGAGAGAGAGTCTGGGGCCCGAACTGATTATTGTGACACTGTAGTATTATTAGACTGTGGTATTATTGTGAAGCTGTGAGCACTGCAGCGTGCCCATTCAAATCCTTACCTGAGAGGAGCAACTTGCCTTCATGTCCTGCTTATCATTCATAACCCTTCACAAAGATGTAAACATATTTGTCTTTAATATGATAATACTTATTCTAAAATCCATGCATGTAGAGCCAGATTCACTACAGTATTTAATGAAAGCCCATCATTACTCAGCAAATACAATCGTTTTATATATATATATATATATATATATGTGAAATGTTCCTTCTCTTCTCAAACACCTACAAACAGAATTTTTTTTTAAGATTTCGAGAGTGCATATCTGAATGATAATGATCTGAATGATTTTTTTTTTTGGATGACATATCCATCATATTCCAAAATTGGTGACATTTATCATTCTCATGAAATTGTGAAATGATTTCCTTTCTCTGACAAATGCATTTTTTATATGGAAACTATTATATACTCGTAATTTTAAGAGGTAGTATATTACTACAGTGTTGCTATTGAAATATTACAGTCCACTAAACTTTTCAAGAGAAACTGAAAAACGACCACAGAAAGAGAAAAGATCTATGGACTATTCTAAAAATTATTTGTTACACTCAAATATACAATTTCCCCTTCACTTCCTTTTTTTGAGAGATTGATGATGCTCCTTTTAAACATGTGGTTTTTCTTAGACATAGCAAGCCATGTAAACGACTTTGGTGATGTGAAATGTGAGAAGAAATATCAATACTCTGAAAAGAAGACTTATGTTTGAAAAACAGTAGGGGTGTTTTCACACTCGGGTCCTCTTTAAAAGAACCAAACACAGGCCCCTTTTAGTGGGCCATTTTACATCTGCAAAATGCATAAATGTAAAAGTAATTTACTCTGTAATCTCCATAGAAACAGAATAAGCAGCTTGTCGCGCGTCTCTTGAGTCATCATTACTAGTGTATAATAATCTGTCAGGTTTAAGCATGTTTGGAATTACACGAAAGGGAAAATCAGTTGAGCCCAGAGAGCTTTGTGTTCACAGTGCACATTATTAGTGAACCGAACCGTACTCAGACCACCTCCCAAGATGGTCTCAGCTCAGTTTGCTTTAAAAAGGTCTGATATCGTTTGGATTGTTCACATATGGGCCAAAAATCCTGCAACCCACGCTCAGACCCCTGAAACAGACCAAGTGTGAAAACACCCTTAAATTTACAGATTAAAATCATATGGGGTTCAGTACAGCTTTCTCTGTTGAAAAGACATTGTCTAGAAAAGAGTATAGCATATACTGTATATTTGGTTGCTCAGATTTATTTATTTTTTATTTCCAATATATAATTGTTTGCAAAAGTTTGTTAATAACTGTTCAGTTTCCTTAGACTGCACACATTATATAAATTTAAGATGATTCTCGTTGTGCTTGCCTTTATTTGAGTTCATTATGTTTATTCCATTTGTCAGAAGAACAGATGTCTTCATTTTTGAGCAAAGCGCTGACTGAAATGATGATGAGTTTCTTATGCCAGTTTGCATAAGAGCTGTCATAATTTCCTGCTTTCTTCAATATATCAGAGCAAAAACAGAGAGCAGAGATATTATTACAGACAAGGAACATTTTATATATTTAGCTTTTGCTTCTGATGTTAAAATGAAAATTTCTTTCAGCATCCATAAACTTAATTTGACAGGATCTTGAGAAGTGGATATGGGGCACAGGAGTAATAACTGAAAAAAGTTGCTGTGTGTGGAGTGTTTGCTATAATTTAGAGACAGAACTGTCCCAGAATTGACAGAAATAAGACCTTTGGGAACATTTGGGATGTCCTTGTGTCGGAAAAAATATATAATGTCTATTAAAATACAGTGTATATATAATATAATATAAATCTATATATCTGATATATATTTTATTTTAATAATTGGAAATTGCATTGATTTTTAAATCTGAAAATGCAAACATTTTCTTCTAAGAATAGAGTTATGGTTAGTTTGTAGACATTATAATGAGCTTCATTGAAAAAAATAAAAAAGGCAATAGAAGTCTACTTTTTTAAAAAGTTAGACTGATTCTCTAAGTGCTGACCTGCAGAGCTGCATGGGAAATGCATGGTATATTTCACATAATTTGAATCATTAAATCTGACAGATTGATCCTTAACCAAGGTTCATACTACAGTACAGCAGACATGTGATGCTGTATAAATTCTTGTATAAACTGCAGATAAAGCATCTCCAGTTTCTTTTATATAGTGATATGATAGATCCCAGCTGCTGGGTTTTAGTCTTGTGTCCTTCACAAGGACAGACTCATCACCACTGCAGGCTCTGCAGTATCCACTTGTGGCTTTTTCTAATCCAGCAGAAGTGCAGAGAGGGCCTCATAAAACGCCATGGTCATCAGGCTTTGTCTCCACCTAAAGACTTTTATGAAGCCGTGCTCAGTGGAACAAATACTAGAGCAATCAAAAATAATGAGATGGACTCAGGCCATTTACTCACTAAAGCTGAGGATCACCCACAGAGCAAATGGCAGGGATTTTGAGTTTAGCGCCAAACTGGTGTTCAGACTGTCCTGACACACTTTGAGAAACCCACCTTGAAGATTTTGCCTTCTCATTGTCAGGCAGGTAAGTCCATTTTTTATTTCACTACACATTAAAGGAATAGTTCATCCAAAAAAGGAAATTGTGTCATTATTTACTCACCCTCATGTTTTTCCGAACCTGTATGACTTTCTTTTTGCCATGCAAACCAAAAGGAGATATTCTGTAAAAATGTACTGGTCACTGTTTTCTATGCAATTACAATGAATCGGGGCTGAAGCCTTTAAGCTACAAACTGACTTAAAATTTTGGACTGTTCCTCCTATCGTCAACTTCAAGTCATTTTTATTTGTAAAGCGCTTTTCACAACACATATAATTTCAAAGCAGCTTTACAGAGAATTATGCTTCAACAGAAAAAGCTGTAATTTAGTAATGTGTTCGAGTCATAATACGGTTTACTTTAAAAAATAAATAAATAAATGTATTTATATTTAGACCCCAGTGAGCAACTTAAAGCGACTGTGGCAACGAACATAAAACTCCATAAGATGTTGGTTAAAGAAGGAAAAACAACCTTGGTGGAAACCAGGTTCACTGTGGGGGCCAGTTCCCTCTGGCTAAGCAGCATGAATATAATGCCAATATAAGTTATTTATGTTTAGTACAATTTAATATTTAAAATGAGTAAACTAAGTGTTAGGGGTCAAAAGATATTGTATTAACTGTAAAATTAGTGACTAAATTCTTAGAATTTACATTCTTAATTAACTGCGGAATTGCAAACAGATGCATCGTCTGTTGTTATTTGGCTGATGAAGGCTGCAATTAATTTATTATCTACGTATTCCATTTTAAGAGTGTAGTCCATCCTTTGACCAAGATGATGCAGGTAGAGGTCAGTAGGCCTAAGGTGCATTGCAGTACTACTGTAAACTTGTGGCAGATTAATTTCCGGTGAAGTCCATATTAAGTCCAACTTTCAGGCAGTGTCCAGTGAAGTATCCCGTGTCTGAGGGTTGGTGCTGGCATCAGTTCATTCTCTGTCAAGTCCATCGAAGTAGACTGAAGTGATATTGGTCTGGCATAGGCTGCAGTTATTCGTCATCACTTAGCAACTTATAGCATCACTTATATTGTAGTGGGAGACGGACATCAGGCAGGACCGGAGCGGGATCTGGCATGCTCTCGTAACCTCAGGATATGTATCCTGAGGTTAAGACAGGGAAACAAAATAGGATAATATTAGCATAGATGCCATTCACTTTAAAACATAGAGTATGAAATCTGTTTCCAGCAGACCTAATGGATGCAGCATAACTATGAGTTGATAGATAAATTATAAGTATGCCTGGCTTAAAAGATAAATTAGGTGTATACCTGGCTTAGAGTCTAGACATATATTGAGAGACTGTGTCTGAGTTCTTGGGAAGATTATTTCATAGTTTGGGAGCCAAATAAGAAGAATATCTACCTCTTTTTGTGGATTTTGATATTCTAGCAGTAGATTAGTATAAGGCATACGCAGGCATACACAGGCATACGCAGGCATGCGCCTTATGTCAACCTATCTTTTGCATATGCCCACCTCTAATAAGTGATGATATGTATGGCTGCCAGAACAACGAGTAGGCTTTTGACCCAGAACTTTTACAATCTACTAACACGATGCCACAGCCCCATTGAGTGAATTGTGTATATTTATATTTTTTAAAGTGTACAGTGATTCTCTTAAAATGCGCATGGAGCTGCGGGAGTGCAACTGATGGCACTGGCAAGACAGACAGTCCGACTAAGCTGATCCACCAATCAGAACGCTCATTTCAGATGTGATTGGATATTTGCTAACCAATAACATTTTACATTTCAGTAAGGGGTAGGACATTTACAGCATCTGATGCACACGCATCCCTAGAGTAACCATAATTTGCACTGTAATTTATTTCCTTGCTAAACGTAAATATTTACACTGGCAGCCAAAAGTCTTGAATAATGTTAAGATTTTGCCCTTATGAAAAGACATTGGTACTTTTATTCACAAAAGTGGCATTCAACTGATCACAATGTATAGTCTGGACATTAATAACATGAAAATTTACTATTACAATTTGAAAAATATGTTCAGAACTTCTTAAACTTCTTCAAAGCGTTCTAATCAAAAAATCCTCCACATGCAGCAGTGACAGCTTTACAGATCCTTGGCATTCTAGTTGTCATTTTGTCCAGATACTCAGGTGACATTTCACCCCACACTTCATGTTGCACTTGCCATAGATGTCTTGTTGGGCACTTCTAATGCACCTTACAGTCAATCTGATCCCAAAAAAGCTCAATGTGGTTAAGATCCATAACACTCTTTTCCAATTATCTGTTGTCTAATGTCTGTGTTTTTTTGCCCACTCTAGCCATTTCTTTTTGATTTTCTGTTTCAAAAGTGGCTTTTTCTTTGAAATTCTTCGAAAAAGGCCCACACCCCTGATTCTTCTCTTTACTGTTGCACAAGAAACTGGTGTTGAGCTGGTACAATTCAATGAAGCTGTCAGCTGAGGACACGTAAGGCATCTATTTCTCAAACTAGAGACTCTGATGTACTTCTCCTATTTTTAGTTGTGTCTGGGTTTTCCACATCTCTTTCTGTCCTTGTTAGAGCAAGTTGTCTTTTGTCTTTGAAGACTGTAGTGTACAACTTTGTATGAAGACTTTTTTTTTTTTTTGGCAATTTCAAGCATTGTACTGATGATACTGATGATTTTCTAGAGAAAGCTGTTTCTTTTTTGCCATTTTTTACCTAATATTGATCTTAAGATATGCCAGTCTATTACATACTGTGGCTACTAAACAAAAACAAAAACATGAAGACAATGTTAAGCTTCATTTTATGAACCAAATTTCAACTTTGTTTGATATAACTGCAAGTGATTTTCTAGTACCAAATTAGCATGATTACTCAAGGATGAGGTGTTGGAGTGATGTCTGTTGGAAATGGGGCCTGTCTAGATTTGATAAAAAATTACTTTTATCAAATAGTGATAATGCTGTTTGTTTACATCAGTAATGTCCTGACTATACTTTGTGATCAGTTGAATGCCACTTTGGTGAATTAAAGTAACAATTCCTTCAGAAACAGCTAAATCTGTACATTATCCCAAACTTATGGCCACCAGTGTACATTTAAATTTAACCTATGCAATTATACTTTGTGAAAAGACTGCATGTTATTGCACCTCTGCTAGTTTTTGATGCTTTTATTTATTTATTTATTTGCCTTTTACTGCTGTCTGTGATGCCTTTTTCTCATGATATCAAATAATTTCAATTTATATTTCTAGGTAGGAAAACAATTGAACTCTACTCAGAAAAGCACATATTAGTACACAAATAAAACAAATAACCATAAATTTTATGAAGACTATATGTGGTAATACAAGATAACGTGTTATAGTGAACATTGCTACACTCATATTAGCTACAATGCTTAACAGTTTTTTTGTGAATTAGGAATTAGTTTATTAGTTAAAGTAATATTAAAGTATTAACAATTTTCATAGCATCCTAATAAAAGTAACATTAATGACACCTGGTGTGGCAGCAGGGGCGTGGTTGAGCATCTGTCCGGAGAGAGGAGAAAGCTTAAGAGGGCATTTAAACCTGAGTTACCTCACTGGAATTAGAGACAGGTGGTAGACATATTCTAGCACAGGTTGTAAGCGCTATCCTTTGTTCTAGTCAACACTCTAGCTCATGCATTTTGAATTAACTGAAGATTATTTATGGAATCTCCAGGACATTCTCCCAGTAATCCATTACAATAAACTAGTCCTGAGGTCATGAATGCATAAATAAATTTTTCGGCATTAGAAACAGAGAGCATGTGTCATATCTTAGCAATATTTCTGAGATGGAAGAATGCTGTTCTACCCACATTGGTAATGTGGTTTTCAAATGACAGATTGCTATAAAATATAACACAGTAGACAATGTGACAGTATATCCATCAAGAGTCAAATAATATTTTAGCATCTTATTTTTAGAGGTTTTTGGTCCAATAATTAGTACCTCTGATTTGTCGAAATTGAGTAGACGTCAATTTCTAGCCATCCACTCTTTGATATTATTGATACACTCAGTTCACTTGGAGAATTGTGAAATTTTGCTGGATTACGAGGAAATAAACTCAGCAAAAAAAAAAATGTCCTCTCACTTTCAGCTGTTTTTTGTTTTTATCAAACTTAACATGTTTAAATATTTGTATGAACCTAAAAAGGTTCAACAACTAAGATATGTGACTAACCTAAATTGACTAATGTGTCCCTGAACAAAGTGGGGGTCAAAATCAAAAGTAACAGTCAGTATCTGGTGTGGTCACCAGTTGCATTAAGAACTGAAGTGCAATTCCTCCTCATGGACTGCACTGAATTTGCCAGTTCTTGCTGTGAGATGTTACCCCACTATTCCGCCAAGGCACCTGCAAGTTCCCGGGCATTTCTGGGGGGAATGGCCCTAGCCCTCACCCTCCAATCCAACAGATCCAAGACATGCTCAATGGGATTGAGATGGCCATGGCAGAACACTGACATTCCTGTTTTGCAGGAAATCATGCACAGAACAAGCAGTATGGCTGGTGGCATTGTCTTGCATGAGGGTCATGTCCAGATGAGCCTGCAGGAAGGGTACCACATGAAGGAGGAGGATGTCTTCTCTGTAACACACAGTGTTGAGATTGCCTGCAATGACAAGTTTAGTCTGATGATGCTGTGACACACCGCCCCAGACCATGACTGACACTCCACCTCCAAATCGATCCCGCTCAAGAGTACAGGCCTCGGTGTAAAGCTCATTCCTTCAAAGATAAACGCTAATCCGACCATCACCCCTGGTGAGACAAAACCGTGACTTGTCAGTGAAAGCACTTTTTGCCAGTCCTGTCTGGTCCAGCGAAGGTGGGTTTGTGCCCATAGGCGACATTGTTGCCGGTGATATCTGGTAAGGACCTGCCTTACAACAGGCCTACAAGCTCTCAGTCCAGTCTCTCTCAACCTATTGTGGACAGACTGAGCACTGATGGAGGGATTGTGCGTTCCTGGTGTAACTCGGGCAGTTGTTGTTGCCATTGAGTACCTGTCCCTCAGTTATGATATTCGGATGTACCGATTGGTGTTGTTACATGTGGTCTGCCACTGCGAGGGCGATCAGCTGTCCTTCCTGTCTCCCTGTAGTGCTGTACATTGCAATTTATTGCCCTGGCCACATCTGCAGTCCTCATGCCTCCATGACGCATGCCTATGGCACGATCATACAGGTGAGCAGGGACCCTGGACATCTTTCTTTTGGTGTTTTTGGAGTCAGTAGAAAGGTCTCTTTAGTGTCCAATTTTTCATAACTGTGACCTTAATTGCCTACTGTCTGTTGGCTGTTAGTGTCTTAACGACTGTTCCAGAGGTGCATGTTTATTAATTGTTAATGGTTAATTGAACAAGCATGGAAAACATTGTTTAAACCCTTTACAATAAAGATCTGTAAAGTTATTTGGATTTTTACTAAATAATCTTTAAAATTCAGTATCCTGAATAAGGGACATTTGTTTATAAAGTTGGGTATTGTTGACATAACAGAGAAAACTAATTCCATGGTTCCTGATAATGTCTCCCAGGGGAAGCATATATAAGGAGAAAAGGAGAGGCCCTAAAACTGATCCCTGTGGCACGCCATACTTTAGTTTGATTTGACATTCCTAATTTACACAGGCAAAGTGGTAGCGGTCAGATAAATAGGACCTAAACCAAGCTAATGCCTGTCCACAAATGTCAACATATGTCTCAAGTCTATCCAAGAGAATTTTGTGATCTATGGTGTCGAAGGCAGCACTAAGATCTAAAAGCACTTTGAATAGAGTACATGAGTCCTTTGGTCCATTTTATGATACTTTTAGAGTTCTTTTGTGTCTTTTCTGAAGCTTGATAGCTTCAATTCCCATTAATTATATTAGTGACCAGTGCATTTAGCTAAATTTCTCTCTGGTTCCACAGAGGAAAGGAAGTAATGCATGTTTGGAATGGCATGAGGTTGAGAAAATGATGCCAGCTTCCATTTTTGGTGTACTATCCCTTTAACCGATGCAAATATTTATAATATTCATAGCCTACATTATAATGGTTTGTTTTATTTTCTTGGATATTAAAACATGTTTTGATGTTTTTTGTGTGCATGTATTTTCATTTATTTGCTATTTATTTTTTTATCTCTCTCTTGCTAAACATTTGCATAACAACATGAACAATGACTAACATTTAATTTTTTGTAATTAGGAATCAGTTCTCTTTCCCGTATGAACTGACTCAACAAATAAGCCATCTGTGCGTCCTTAGAATCCCTCTTTAGCAAGAGAGACTCATGGGAGACTCTATGGTCCTGTTGGTCAGGCAAAGGCATAGTTGAAATAGTTTTTTAGTCCAGGATCAGTTATGATGTCTCCCAAGTCATTATGATAACTCTGTGCTTTAGAGAAGATCACAGCAAAAGGCTTTAACAAGTCCTGTTTGGGAGAGTGCGTCTGTGCCATAGTGGGTTTGAATCATTGCTGGAGTTCTGAGGCTTTAGCATGAGGCTCCACAGACTCTTCTGATGCTCCTCTACCAAGCCTGTCATCAACCAATGCCACCACTCCTTTGACCTCATTCATCATCTCCCTCTGAAGGTCAAGGTCAGCTAGTTCTATTCCAAGGTCAGCTAGTTTCTCATGGATGATCACATATCCCTGTAAAGAAATTGGTGAATAAAGAGGAGCCTAAATTGAGTCCAGTATAAAGCTTTTATGGCACTTAAGGGTTTAAGAAACCACACTGAAAATATAGCATTTCAATTTAAACCTGGAAATATACAAAAGATTTGGGACTGAAAAAAATAAATAAATAAATAAACCAAAGAAACATTATGAGGTAAAAGAATAAGAAATATTTAAGATTTTACACAACGTGATCACTAATCAAATTTGCACAAAAGGTCTGATTTCATGTTGCCCTTTGGGATAACATGAATCATCACATTTTGCGAAATGTGAAATAAGCATTGTCACATAGTCCTACTAAAAGTGCAATATTCTCTGCAGCCACATAGAGGCAGTGGTGGAATAAACTTTGTCAAAAACCATTGGCGATATTACAATGAACGCTTTACTTCTTAAGGTATGAGGCTTGGCTGTTTCCACTCTAATTACAGCTTTGTAGTTCCGAAAAATAGGTATTTGCTTTTGGGTATCTCATTGATGAGGATCAATCTTGCATTAATACACCTTCCTATCATGTTCATAATTTGCTGTATGTATAAAGTTGCAAATCTGGGAATGTGGACATCAAACTGAGTCTGTTTTCAGTTTGCAAGCTGGATTGTATCTAGGCAATAAAAACGTTATTTGTTTAAGCAAAATGCAACAGTATTTTGGTGCTCAGTCATCAGGAAATTATTTTGTTAAAATAAATAAAACTTTCAAAATAGTTTATTTTTCACTTTTTGTTGCAAGAAAGGAAAAGGTCTTACTGAATGCAGAATATAGTGGTGCCAACCAATAATCCTCTCATGAGATGTTTAGGTTGAGAGATAAAATTGCCATTGTAATCAAGATTTAATGCACCCCAGTAGGCTTTGATGAATTACAAATCCATTGCTCAGATTGCAATAGAATGGAAAATGAGGGGGAGACCAGAAATACAGATTAAACAATGTTGTGTTTTGTGCATACTTGAAACTGATGTGCATTGGACAATGTAAATCACCTCTTTTTAAATAAATATCATGTTTAGACGTACTATCTAAAATGCTTGCGTACATAGTGTGCTGACCTCATGTTACTTCAAAAGGGGGGTTTGCTCACAGCAATTTTTCACATTCGTAATTAGCACAATTATATTGTCAGATGAAATAAAATTTTATGGCTGACAGCCATACCATGACACCATATCAAACTCATTAACACCATTGTACTGGAGTTATAAAAGGATTTGCTGTATGTTATTTAGTCTATTACCATACCATCCATTCTTTCAAATGTCTGTCATCTGTGTGACAGCAAGATAAATGGCTTTGTGTCATATGTGTTGTTTGTAGTGCACTAAATATACATTTTTTTTTTCTTTGTGAGGTATAAGGCAATATGTCAAGTGCCTCAAAAGGCCATCCAATTTCATATATCATTCCCAAGGGAGTCATTCACACCCAGCATGTGTTTGTATATGAGTAGGACAAATGATTCAAAACATTTCAAGGTTAGCAAGGGTCATAAAAAGGACATTTTAAGAGCATGAATTAGGAGTCACTTTGACTCAGCAGTGATTAGCAGCTGGTACATTTACTATACTATCTATTCCTTTGATGAAAACAAATCTAGATCATACAACTGGGTAACCAGTTAGTCATTATATTACAGTAAGCTTCACACCTCAATACATTTCTTCTTCTTTGACTAAGACAATTATTATGTCATTGCAGACTGAAAAACATGGCAGAAATTCAAACCAGACATCCAAAATCTAAATATTAAGGCTTTATGTTTAGGGAATGGTTTAACAGTCCCAAGACATTGCCAAAACAACTCACTGATATGTATCTGTTGTGTTGTTTTGTTTAGTTTGGTTTGGTTTTTCTAGTACATTATGGTGTGGTATATTACAGGAGCTAAATTTGTCAAAACAAATTGGCATGACATTTTATTAATAGAAACATAAATTCTATGTATTTTGCTTTAATTAACTGCTGCGCTGAACTGTTGAAACTGGTCTAAGTCTCTTAACTTTCCACAGATTAGGCTCTATTTTGCATTATATTGAAGATAGCACGTATAAAAAATTTAGCAATTTCACTAGAACTTTTCCCAAAAATATTGTTTGTGATTTTATTCAATTATTTGCATGAAGGACTGTACTGATTTGCTGGAAGTGCAAAAGATGTTGTAAGCTCAAGTAGATTTGTGCATACAGAGAATAGATAGACTTGGATTTATTCATTTATACACAACATTCAAAAGAGGAATACTACAACACAAACATTTTTCACTAGACAAATTTGAAGTACATCAGATGTCTTGAGTGCTTTTAATCAGGGTCAATATTCCATAGAATCTCATTGCTTTAACTGCTTAATGAAAAAATACAATTGTTTTCTTGCCTCACCATCTGAACATTGCATAGAAATGCACACACATAGCTGGAATGATATAATGCTAATCTGGAAAACAGTTGACCCAGGCAGAAAACAAAGGTAGTTTTGTTCTGTGTTAAAGGATTTACATTTTTCCTCTTAGCAGGAGTCAACTTGGAAATGGGAGTTGTAAATTAGAGCAAATCTCTCCAAGTGTTTGCCAAGATAGCCTATTTCACTCTGGGCTGACATATAGTATATAATGATGTGTCCTCCAGGGCCTCACTTAACTGAGAAATGAACATTCTTTTTCTTTTTAAGGGTCCTCAATTGTCCCCTGAATGTTCAGGTCACATAAACCATTCGAATTTACAGTTTGCACCTGCAATATGTTTCCATATACTCCCATATCTCCTGTGTTCTACATATTTATGAACATTCATGATATATTTTCCCAAAGGATGACTAGACAGACATGGTATTTGACCATGGGGATTCAGAACAGAGGAAGTTATGATTTGGTTTGTCTCTTTGATAGACCATTAATTTCTCTAAAATTGCGTGGCACTACATGTTCACATCAATTGCATTTAAGGAATAGTTCATCCAAAAATGCACATTTTCTCATTATTTACTTTCTTTCTTCTGCAGAACACAAACAAAGATTTTTAGAAAAATATCTCAGCTCTGAAGGTCCATACAATGCAAGTGAATGATGGCCAGAACTTTGAAGGTCCAAAAAGAACATAAAGGCAGCATAAATACAATCCTTATGACTCCAGTATTTTAATCCATGTCTTCAGAAGTGATCCAATTGGTTTTAGGTGAGAACATTCAATAATGTACATCTTGCCACTGCAGTCTCTAGACATGAACATGAGTAATGTAATCAAGCTTGAAATCATGATCACCAAGGAGACTGCTGATGTCTAGGTTTATAGTGAATAAGGAGTTACATTTTCACCTGTTCTCTCCTAACCGGTTGTATTACTTCAGAAGACATTGGTTAAACCACTAGAGTCTTTTGGATTACTTTTATGCTGTCTTTCTGTGCTTTTTGGTGCTTCAAAATTTTGGTACTTCAAAGTTTTGATCAACATTCACTTGCATTGTATGGACCCACAGAGCTGAAATATTCTTCTAAAAATATTCTTTTGTGTTCTGCAGAAAGAAAAAAATGTCATATACATCTGGGATCATCTGTAAATGAAAGAATTTACATTTTTGGTGAACTATTCCTTTCATGTAATTTGCACATTCTTGTTATTTAACTTGGCACCCTGGCATTGCAATCTGTCATTCTTCTCAGTTTTATTATAAACTTAATATCAGCCAATATATTAAAATAATGGGATGTATAAACTAGAGTAATTCCAACATATACAGATTGAAATCGTAAATGAAATGTATAATAGTAGTCACGTGTATTGATCACATTTATTTACATGGATCCTGACTGTGTCATGACGTCGTGAGGGTGCACTATGGTTCTAATCAATTGTGATCTGTTATGACTCAGAAAAGTCTGACCTTTAACACAGGTAACTAAAGACTGGAAGAGATGGTGTCTGTTCAGTGTGTCTGCTGTGGAATGATTAACATATGTCTTGTGCCAGGATCAGACTCTATAAGTACTGCTACATGCAGCAGACCTACTTTCTCCACCATAAATCATCTAGTTCAGAGAAGGGCTTGTCTGCCAGACATTTGTGACTCTCTCCATGTAAATTTACTTGTGGCAAGGGCATTTTTGATTAATTGGCTGAAGGTAATTTAATTTGAAAGTGTCCCTCAGCAGCTGTAAAAGGGTTGCAGGGTAAAATACCTCCTCTTAAAGGTCATAACACTCACAACCTGTAAGAGTTCTAGGTGTGTGTGTGGGGGGGGGGGGGGGGGGGGGGGGGGCATGTTTATGTGGTTTACGAGGACAATTTTTTAGGTTACAAACTGGTAATTACAAGGATATTATGCTATAAATGTTGTTTATGAGGACATTTCTAGTGTCCCCGTAATTTAAATAGCTTAAAAAACATATTAAACAATGTTTTATTAAAAATGTGAAAATGCTGATTTTTTGTGAGGGTTAGGTTTAGGGGATAGAATCTATAGTTTGTACAGTATAAAAATCATTATGTCTATGGAAAGTCCTCATAATGATAGGTAGACCAACGTGAGTGTGCATGTGTGTGTGTGTGTGTGTGTGTGTGTGTGCGTGTGTGTGTGTGTGTGTGTGTGTGTGCACGCGCCCTCAGGGAACATGCCTCATTCATACTCATAGTCTCTCCTGCTACTTAGTCAGGTAAACTTTAACTATATTATATAGTTTTTCATTGGGCCTGTCTTGTTTTATCCCCTCACCTTGAGCACCTCCACTCAAGGTGAGAGGGATAAAACAGGAATGTAGCAGGAACTAACAGAGGGTGGTCAGTGTTTGGGTTTTAGTTTTTATGTTAGGCTGATTACTAAGGTGAAAGCTTCACTTGGAACTAGCATACAGCACCCACCAGCTCAGGCAAGAAGATTACCGACCATGGGGCCATAGTGGCACTGGCTCTACTGCTATACTTACACACATATCTAAAGTTCTGCTTGGCTATCAAAAACAAGAAGTTCCTAAAGTAGAAGTCCTTTCATTTTGGCCATGAAGGGCTCAGCTGTATGGGTTATGGTGGAATGTACTTGCAGAGTTCTTGGCATCTCGACTGCTGCAGGTAGGATTGTGTCTTTTGTATCGGTTTGTAGGCCATTGTTTCACAGAAGGTGCCATGAATACATTTCTTTAAAGATAACTTTTACATTTAATACCTTTGTTTATGGGATGTGTATTTTGGGCTCATTACCAATTTTCATGAACATACTGACCTGCATCAAAATAAGGACATGAATGACAAATTTGTTCGGGTGTTTTCGAAATGCCCATTCTAAATGTAAATAGAGGGTGTTCTCGTAAATATACACAAATATTCTCCTCATGTCCAGTTAACCGGAGTCTAGGTGGATTACAGACCACTAGCAGACAACAGTTACATAAAACATATGGCATTGCTGCACTCTTTATCCAAATGGTACTCTGTTGAGAATAATTACTTTTAATTAAGATGAGGAATTACTGCCTTACACTTGCCCAGACTAGAGAATTGTTTGAATAAAGTACAATTATGTGGGACATGTGATACACTGTATACTGTATGTGGGCTTAAAGTGTAATATTTATTTAATGATAAATTAGATTATAGGATAACAAATAGATCTTCTGTATTTTCATAATATTTAATATATATGTAATTGTAAAAATATGTAATTTTATAATATCTGTAATATAAGGTTATTTTGGCTGTTCATTGAGAGTGCATTGACAATTTTTTTTAATTGACCAATATTGAGTACTGTAGTAGGTGCTCTGGTTGAAAGGGTTGACCTTGAGTATTTTTATGTTGTTTGAAAAAACTTTTAATTATGAGAATGTTTTATATATGTATTTATTTTTGTGGATGTTAAATTCATAGCTAATTCCATTCCAAAACATTTTAAAACAACTATTACAATAGTTATATTAAATAAATAAACATGAATGTTAATAATTACTATCAATAATAATTATGTAAATATTACTATTTTTAAAAAGAATTGTTCAGTGTGTGATATGTTTTTCCTTGTCCATCTTCAAATATTGAAATTTTTATGCAATTTTCATAATATGGCATTCACTTGTTTAGATTGTATTTTCATTACATGATAAAAATAAAGATTTATTTTTACTAAAAAGTGCAATGTGTAAAAATTTTAATGTAATATTCCCCTTTTTTTTGTGCCAATGTGTGAACAGCTTGTAACGCTATTTAAAAAATGAGCCCTTCCAGGGCTTCCTAGGTTGCCTATTAAAGCCTGTAGACTAATTTCAATGCGAAGGGAGCAGGTCGGTTTTGCCAGGAAAATCCAAAGGATGTGACATTTATGTGCACTCTCGAGAACGTCGCCTCAGCAATAGCTTCTTTTCCACAGTCAACAGACAGTCTGCAACTCTAGGTAACGTTATCTTAGAGATGGAATCCAGCAAACATCCAGCTCATAGTACAACACCGACTCCTACACAAACTCAGAGTAAGCCAAAAAAAAAAACACAAACACAAACACATTTTTTATCTGCTAAATCCTGTCTGGCTAAGCGGGACTGTGATTGTGGTCTAGCGAAAACTAGAGTGAACATCGGCAGGGCATTTCATTCCTGAAGGGACCTTTGTTTGTTTGGTTTTGGGAATCAAAACCGACCCTTCTTATTGGACAGGTAATATTCCATAACTGCAAATCATGTGAAACATAGTGCCATAAGGATTAAGCTGTGTAATTTTAGCTAACCTGATCCTGCCTGCTAACGCTGCCGAATTGACTACCTTGCTTCGTAACTTTCAAATAATTTCAACGATCTTCTCTTTATACTAAAAGTCAGGTATATAGGATAAATTTAAGCAAATACGCTTGTTTCTTTTTCGTAGTACAACATATGACATACAAAACATACAATAGAGTAACATAACAGTGCAGTGCAACAGTAATCTGTCTGGTATAGTTCGGTAGTATGTAGCTGTATGTGTGTATCAGTATGCTATGTTAGCTGATAAGTAGTTTTAGTTTATTCTCAAAGATTTTATTAAAACAATCATAACTGTGTAATTTTAATTAAGCTACCTCATCTGTCAGCATGATGCTTGTGAATCACGTTCAGTCTCTTTGTACGTTACATCATTGTTTTGGCCGATGCTTGCTGGCTCACTTCCCTGTGTGTAGGAGCACGAGCAACATGTAGCTGGCTGCAGTTCACTTAACGGCCACAGGTGTCATTAATAACAAGGGTTTTTAAATCTTACATAATGCACCTTTAAGTATCTGATCCACAGATCTGAAGATTTCAAAAATGTTTAGACATTTTCCCAATTAGCTAGTTTTTTATTCACAGAGAACTTGTATTATTCTTTTAAAGCTAGATAGATAGATAGATAGATAGATAGATAGACAGACAGACAGACAGACAGACAGACAGACAGACATGCAATGCGTTTAGTTAGATTGTACACTCTGCATGCACACCACAACAATAGGGGGGGTTTGTAAATTTGACATCAAGCTAAGTGGGGCAAACCTGACATCTAGTGGCCAGATTACTAATTGCACCAGATAATTTAAGAGCTTTCGTTCAATTCTGTAAGTGTGTGTTTGTGTTGTCCTCTCTATTGTGTTTCAGTGCTTTGTGCTGTGGGCATAGAGACTCTTACACAGGGGGAGTTCAAAAGCCTGGCCGTATATCTCCTGTGAGTATTAAAATGGGCTGCTGCAGAAGATACAACACCTTTCATACTCTTGAGACACTTCCTGTCACATGTTTGTCTCTTTCCTGCAGTGAGCAGATTAGTTGCAGTGATTTTCTAAAACGAGTTTAGAAGAGATATACAACGTAAGACAATATATAATTTTGAAGAAAACAAGCAAGTGTTCTAATTTACTACTGTTTGTGTGCATTTGCAATGCTTTGGAATTGTGTCTCTTAAACTAGGGCAATTGTTAAGTTGTATTTCTGTTCATTTGTGTTTGGGTGGCAGTGGTCTGTCTTTGTTTTGGCACTCTTTCAATATACTTTTAGAGCCTACCTTTAGGCTACATGCCAAAGGCACACTCAAATTCAGGGCTTATCAGTGTTGATTTATAGGGTGGTGTATTCTGAGGCACTTGACATTATTCATCATGAATGAAAAGTTGTGCACAACATCACACTCAGTTTATTGTAGTGGCTGCACTGCATTTAGTGATACACTTAAGTAACGCAAACAAACAAACCACAGATCAGGCCCTATAGGAATATACAAGGTGATAGAAGTCCACTGTCATTCCATTTCCAAATAGCTGGCTATACAGTTGCTCCTCTAGTGAATTACGCACAGATGGGGGCAAGTCCCCAATTATCTGATCTGTCTGGGCTCACAGCCAAACCAGAAAGGTTCTGCATGAACAACAGGGCAATATTTTCATTGGAAATACATATAAAGTGGTTGTTCACGTGTGTGAACATGAGAATACAATAAAGTGACTTGAAATTCAAGATCATAACTGCTTTATGATTACTAACTTCATGAAAGCATTAAGAGGAACAAATTAAGTATTGTTCTGTGTCTCTTTTCTTGAGCTGTTCGGATGCTACTTCCTTTCCAATAACAAGCATTTCTTAACCACTGCAATTAATTATTAATCATGTGTGTATTCTCAACAGGTTCTCCTCTGTGGTGATAATGCTTTTTGAAGTTTCCTATTTCATTGACGCTCTGTTGGCGATGTGCCTCCCGTACGTTCTACCAAATTATATTGTTTGTTAATGTAGATCTAAGTAAAAATATCTGTGGTAGTACTGTGATTTTAATCATTGCATTTTAGTAATTTGTGTCTTCTTTCCGTTTTTGCTTTTAGTTGTCCACCCACATGGAAGTTCTTCATTGTTTGGAAGAAGATGGCCAAAGTTGGGGGGTTCCAGAAATTTCTTTACTACACAATGATGTCCGTGATGTGTTTCCTGCATCCGGTGCTTGTATGGCATGCAGTAATACCAGGTGATTGGCTTTATTTAGTCATAACTGTCATTAATCACAAATCACACAACTACATAGAAGCCTTTCGTAGGTTGACTCCACCAAAGATAAGTAAACATTGTAGCTCTGTGGCACTAAACTGTGTCTGTAAAATGCATTAAAAGAAGATCATAAACAGACATGAATTAATGACCAATGGCATATTCCTTTACAGGAATTATGCTGCTAGTGACTGGATTCTTTAACTTCATACTGAGCAAAAATAAAAAGTTAGATCCACCTAAAGACCGCAGTGCATCTTATGGTGACCCAGCAATGTCTTCTGCCTGTGTCACAGAAATGGGGGATACTGAACAGACATTCTCTTTCTTCCACATCACCTCAGGCAAAAGAGCATCTTTTTTCCCCAGCAATAGCAAATTATACAGCCCAACAGACAGTGCCCAGTCAATGCTTGGGCTGGACCAGTCAGCAAAGAGTGCACAGCGCAAGAAAAGACAAACAGACACAAGAAATGTGCACTTCATTGAGAGTTTCAGACAGGATGATAATGAGATGGAAGAATACCATGAGATGGAACCAGAAGAGACTATGTCAGATAAAGCACCAATGATTAGACTATAAATGTTAACTTGGTTTAATTTTTTACTTCAACCTTTCTTTTTGGTCATTTTAAATAACTTTTATGTATATATTTTACCTTGTCCCAGATCCAGACTTTCAATATTAAACTGTGAAAATCCATCATAAAAATACAAATTATTACATGTATATATATATATATATATATATATATATATATATATATATATATATATATATATATATATATATATAATTTTTTTTTTTTTTTTTTCAAAAGTTAGTGCACTTGTTTACCAAGTTAACAAAAGTGTCAGTGAAGATCATGCTTGACATGAAATTTGAGAAATGTGTTGTTTGAAGAAAACAGAAAATTCAAGGTAAATGTAACTTGTGAGCTGAATATTTTTATTGGCCATAATTTCCAATAAAACTGTAATTTTGCCAAATTATGCAAAAAGTGTGAAATATTTAATATTGTATATTTAGCAGACATACTGTATAAGGTTGGCTATGAAAATAGCCTTAGTAAGAAAAAGGAGTCAGCCATTTTTTTTATTTAAAAAATGTAATTTCCATCACCGTCTGTTCTACCTACTGATCTATATCAATGGTTCTACCACAGAATTCTAAACCAAATACAGCAGTTGAGATTTTCATGACAGTTCAGAATAAAAAATGACCAAAAAAATAATAAAAAAATCTCCTGAGGTGTGAAAATGTTTTAACAAGACATTACTTTCTAGAAGTCAACAATGCTATAGGTGTCGGGAGTTGAAGAAACACTCATTAGTACAGTATTAGACCACACCTCTACAGGGTGCACCATGGTTTAACAGGTATTCCCTTTAAATATCACAGTAATTAAACAGAGCTGAACCTATTGAAAAAAACAACATTCCTTACAAATTCTGAACAGCAATAGGCTGTATGATTCAACAACATTTAAACACTGAACGCATTTACAAGCATGTTCTAACGCGATTATGCTTAATAAGCCGACAACGCGTAAAGGCCAATACGCTGATTTCGCATTCCATGTAACCACCTTACTCTGTGTTCTTACCGGCTCATCCTATGTGTGCACAAGTTGAGCGCATGCCTCTTAACGGTTTGACGTCAAAAGTAGAGCATAACACGATAATTCCAAATGTCATTTAAAAATAGATTTCTTGCCTTGTCAGATTTGTTAAAAACGCTGATTTTAGAGAGTACTCAGCATATTGGTGTACATGTAAACTAACTTTTTGATAAGAGTCATCTCTTTAGTTGTATTCCAGTATGTAACATTAAAGGGTTAGTTCACGCAGTGGTTAAATCTACTATATCTTCAGAAGCCAGATGATAAGTGTGGGTGAGAAAGAGATCAATATTTAAGTCCTTTTATACTATAAAGTCTCCATCCCAGGCTCCCAGCCCAGTAGGTGGCGATATGCATGAAGAATGTGACTCTCCAAACACAAAGGAAGAATAAAGTGAAAGTGGAGATTTATAGTAAAAAAGATTCTTAAATATAATTCTGTTTCTCCATGTAGGCCAATAATGTAATGTGGCCCTTATGATGGAAGCAAAGAAGCAAAAAATAATACAAATAACAAATAAATAGTCATATTCCAATTCTGTTCAAATTCTGCAAAACAGGGTTTAAGGGCTCTATGTACAGCTTTACTTGCTTTATTGTGAATGGTGGTTGATATATCGCTGCAGATGAGAGCCACGGCTGGTTTGCAGTAATCGACTGGTTGGGCAGTGGGGGTCAGGGTGTAATTTGTTACACCCTGAGCAGGAGGAGAGCATCTCCATAAACATGACCTCTTGTTTTAAAATCATTCTTGTGTAAAAAAAAAATATTTCTGGAAGAGTAGATTGTAACTATTTTTCTTGAAAGCCACACAAGCCGTTTATATATATATATATATATATATATATATATATATATATATATATATATATATATATATATATATATTAGGGCTGTTGATTTAACGCATTAATTAAGTGTGATTAAAAAAATAAAAAATAACGCGTTAAAAAAAATTTATGCATTTAATTGTACTTCCCCCAGACCATAATAAGGAAGATTCCTGAGAAATGCAAGCTTGTAGTACCACCTGTTTACTCCAGAGGGCAGTAAGTGAAACTTCAGTTGTATGAGCAACGCACAGTTTATACAGTGAAGAAAACACTTCAGTAGGTGTTCTTTCGTTCAAAACACTCGAAGGAGCGCAAATGCGAACTAAGGGATCTCAAGATGCGTTTAAAGATTGAATATTAAACTATATTTAACTTGACACATTTTATGTTTATGGTGCAATGCACCCAAGACGCTACACAAGCATGTCTGACGCAGTGTGTGGCTGGATTGAGATGGTGCAAAATTCGGAAATTAACCCATAAATATCTAATCACAAATAAAATCAAATACATTTCCTTCAAACTTATTTATAAGTACATGTTATTTATTACTACCTCACTAATTATTTTCTTGTAGAGAGATTTAATTGTGATGTCGATATATTCTGTACATTTTGTGGTCTGCAGACGGAAACATTTTTTCATATATTTTGGAGTTGTCCCTACTCGACTTGTCTGATTTCTGCAAGATTGTTAGAGATAATATTATTCCCAGCTTTTTTCAACTTTGTTTTGAAAATGTTTTATTTGTTTGTTTTCTTTAGCTATGACATGTCTTTTCATAAGGAATATTATTTGATTAATGTTTTGCTTTCGTTGACAAAGTTTAGTATACATAAATGTAAGTATGGTAGTTATAAACCATTAGTTTTTAGGTCATTAGGTTCATTAGGTTCAGCAATAGCTAGGAACAATTTCCAATTTGAGTAACAAGAAAGCTGTAAAGTGTATTGAAATATGTAAACAATTTGATATTTTTATTTAAACTGTTTATTTATTTTCCTTTTTGTTGTTGTTTGTTTTAATATACCTCTTGGCTCTAGATGTAAAAGTTGTGTAAGCATTAATTTAAAAAAATGTCTGACGCAGGTGTAAATTGACAGGCCCTTAAACAAGCCCTCATAATAAATCTCCAACTGATTGACAAATTCACTTGTGAAATGGATTGCTGTTATCTGTGTGCCAATGATTGACTTATGATCAATAATATGGTAGTAAACATTACATTGTTTTCTAAAGCTGCTTTTTGTATGGCCTTATCAATGATTAACTCTTCTGCCACAAGAATGTAATGTAATTTGATTATCTGAATATTTGTTATTTTCATATATATATAATTTTTAAATATTTAAAGAAAACTATGTATAATTATATATTGATATAAATATGTATAATCATTATATAATTAATTATTGTTATATGAGGGACTTTCTCAGCAAATATTTGTATATGCGATTAATCGCGATTAATTAAACGGGACACCATGTAATTAATTTGAATAAAAAATTTAATCAATTGACAGCCCTCATAAATATATAATTTATGAGAATGGTCATGGACAGAGGTTAGTTCATTGAATATTCCTTTCTTCCACTGAGTATGAAAATACTTGGCTTTTAACTGATTGCGTTTTCCCCCATATCTGGAGCTGGCTTGTCCTTTAACATTGTGTAAAGTTATTATTAAATACGAATGTTTAACCAAGATACAAGATGGATTATTTATACATACAAAAGGACAGAGAAATACACAGAGGGGCTGAGAATATTCTCATTTTTTCTTGGGTCTAGTTTTATTAATAGTGATTTATTTTGATTTGGTAAATGTTCCAGATTGCTTCCAAATGAAAATGAAACCCATCCGACTCAATACAGAAAGGCTACAAAAACTCATCATTTTATCATGTTTTATTAGAAAATAACAGTACAAAATATATACATGTGCCATCAAAATATACATATATCTATTTGTGCACATAAAGGACAGGCAGGATAAATGACAATGGACAAAATGACAATGACAAAAGGTAAGCAGCCTTTCTGCACAGGAAAGTCAAGGACTGCTAATGCTTCTTTTGCCTTTTTGGTCCTTTCTTCCTCTGGAGCTTCAAACAGACCTTCTTGTGCTGTGTTTTAGATTTAATCCTGGACAATGAAATAATGAAGGCATTTAATTACTTAGAGTCCACAAAGCTGAGCAAGCAAAAAAGACAGGGTCATCTAATGACCCTGAGTCTTGCAGTTTCCCAACACTAAATCAATGCATGACATTAATGTCAACATCAACACTTAAGATCAACTGGAGAACAGATTTATCCTGATTCGACCATCTCTGAAAACAGCAACTGCATAGAGGCTAAATATGTTTCTACATAGATGGTGTTAAATATAACAATCCTTTTTCTAACAGTTGTTTCAATTATGTGGTAAAAGTATCACATTAAATGTATCACATTACTACTTCAGAATACTGCCCATATTATTTAAAGTCTGAATGTTCATGAAATAATATGCATTAGAGATTTTGGAAATGCTTTGACTTTTGTAGCTACATGATCACACGGGAAGTCGGTTTGTTGTTTCTGAAAGTTTCAGAACCCTTGGATTGGTCACATTATGCCTCATCTAGTCGTGACATCTCCTCTCATACATTTTTTGAATTGGTTTCAATGTGTTTACCTTCCCCTGAGGCCCGACTTGAAGCTTGTTGCGGAAGCAACGTGGGAGATCTGGGTTCAGATCCTGTGTTCAAATCAGAAAGTAATCATATTTGCGTAATCACTGACAAGCATGATTTGGAAGTTACATTTTCCCCAATTACATTACATTTTTACCCTACTGATGGTAAGGTTTTGGTTTGGTGTTTGAGTTGGGGGATACAGTTTATAAAATATGCATTCCTCCTCATTGTAGTACTGTACAGCTGAAAACAACTCACTTCACAACTCACCTCACATTCAGACAAATTAGAGCTAAAGAAATTCCAACCTACTGTTTCTGATTTCACTGTGAGTTCAGTCTGTTTGTAGAGGAGGGAAATCTGAGAAACTCTAATGTGAGATCGAGAATTTGCATGGTAGTATTGTATTTCACCACATGGTGGCAGTGTTTTCTACTTTATATATGAAAAGATTCAATAATCCTGTACATCTGAACAACTACTTGAACATTTATGAGTAACTTAAATCTGTGTGATTTTAAACATGGACATACTGAGTTAATTCAAATAGAACATTTTAAAACAGTAATTTTCATATTTATAGTGAATTCATGAAAATAATAATAATGATAGATTATCCTGTTTGTTAATAATATTTTAGAGCGCTATTGTTGATCCAGACTAATCTCACAGTGAAATCAGAAACAGTAGGTTGACTTCGATCTGTGTTTATTGAAATTGGAAATTCTGCCCCCAGTGGCCAAAGTGGTAAGTGCTGTTCGGCGTATGGGCAAGAGTGAGCCAATTTCCATTTTCTGGGTGACATGACCACAGAGGGGTACCACAAGCTAATTATTTTGTAGCTGTACAGGATGTAATACAATAGGAATGCATTTAATGAACTGTACCCCACAGTCCAAACCCCAAACCTAAACATCAGAGGATTAAAAATGTAATTTTAGGAGGGGGAAATGCAACCTCGAAATTGCAATTGTCACTGATTATGCAAACTTGATTTCTACCTAGTTTCAATACAGCACGCAAGTTCTGGTCTCCCACACTGCAGATGCAACTCACTTTCAGTTGTGCCACAAGGGAAGCTTAACATGCTTGAACCGATGGAAAAATATCTGATGAGAGATGTCACTTGTCAGTGAGTTGGTATAATGTGGCGGATCATAGGGAACTGGAACCTTGTGAAACAACATGCCGACTTCCCGTGTGTGTTCATGTTTGTTGTTCACATACCTTTTCCAGCATCTTTGCAGTCTTTTCCCCTGCTTGGAGTCTGGGTTTAAACAAACTTGTTTACTTGACAGCCAGAGTCTGTGAAGGAGATTAGCATGTTTTGAGATTTGTGAAAAGAAACCAGTGTAAGCTATAAAATACGGCAACTTTTGATCAGAGGGATCAACCCCTCCCTACAAACTTCACTTGAACTTAAAATTAATTTTTAACTATGTATGTGGAACGGGTGCATAAAATTATGTATTGTCCACACATAGCATGTAAAAGTGCTTTTACTAAGGCAAGGTAAGCGTTAGATATAGATCAAGTCATATTTCCAGAAGTTTCCAAGAAATAGTTGAAATTTCAGTGAAATTGAGTGGCATGGTGAATCATGCTCACTCATGCCCAGACAGGAATGAGCTGAATGAGCTGAATCCAGAATGAATCCAGAATGATTACTATATTATTAATTTTCCCATGACCATGCTTTAGGGTTCATGTCACATAAATCAACCTCACTCGTGATTATGACATGTCTCAACAAGATACAGTATATTGTGTAATGTCCTCTCTTGCTTTTAACAATAAAACAAATAGTAAACACATAGCAAAATTGCACATTAATTAGATTTATAGTTCTACAGTATAGTACTGAGGTTACTAGAATAATACTAGATATGATTGGAAGCAGATATGATTAATGCACCTATAATTTTTGAGGGAGCATGCATTTCAATGACATGTCAAACCCTGGCCTCACATATTTTTTTAAAAAAACAAATTTTTAATATGAACTCCTTTAGTGAAATTAGGGTGGTTAGATGATAGAGCATTTTCAATTTAATGCACATGATCTGCAGAATGTGCAATACAATTGGACTGGACACCATAAGACATGATTTCTGTTAATTATCAAAGATAACAACAATATAAATAATAACATTTTTAGATTTACACTATTTTTGTATTAAGTTACACTAAGTTGCATTCAAAATCCACTTGGCTAATACATCTGAAGGAAACTGTTCCCAGTTCTCAGTTTGGCCATGATGCTTCAGATTGGAATGTTATACTCACATGATTTGAACCTTGTTGCACAGAGGATCGTTTTCTATTATTGTGTAGTTTGTTATTTTTCTCCATTTCACAGACCCAGTCTCTTCAATACACTGACATTTTTCTCGGATGGATATAGCCGCAGTTCTTTTATCTAAAGACAAAGCCAGAAACATAAAGACATGTTGCCCACATCACCACCATGACCAATATCTGATTGAAATATGTGAACACTACTGATAAATGCATTTGATGTTTTTAAGCATTACTGTACCTGTGATGAAGTTTAAGCAGACAAAGAGCATGAGCAGTAGTCTGACACTTGCTTGCAGTGTCCTGAAATACATGTCTCCAAATCTGTGTCACTTGCAAGAAAGCCTGTTTGCCCTTGAGTGTGCACAGAGTTGTCCTTTTCTCCCTTACTTTCCCTCTTTTCTCTGCTTCCTGTATTGCTACAATAAGTAGGATCAGTCACATGATTTCCCGAAACACTTTGAGACAGGAGAAGTGATTTCACAACACCTGTATTCATGTTGTATGGGCTTGTATTTCTTTTCTGTGAAGCTAGTGTTTGTTTTATCAGTGTTTATGTATCAGAAAGATTTCTTTTGATTGCATTGGTGTAGGTTATTGATACACACTTAATTGTACTTCAGGTTTTCCACACAATTGACCACTTAATTTTCATGATATTTTCCATGGCTTTTCCAGTTGTTTGTGATTACAGGATAAAGACTTTTAAAAATAATTCTTATAAAGATTGCACTCACAAAAGTATATTTTAGCCAATTAAAATTTTTAGAGCTGAAAATAACTAGAAAACGTCTCGGTTACGTATGTAACCTCCGTTCCCTGATGGAGGGAGCAAGACGTCGTGTCGAAGAAGCGACACTAGGGGTCTCTCTTGAGCGCCGAATATGCCTCTGATCTATGAAAAAAGGCCAATGAGAGTTGGAGAACAGAATTTGCATACCCCGCCCCCGGATATACAGATACAAAGGCAAGGGAAATACGCACGTTCATTCAGGATTTTTCTGAGGAGCCGGGAGTGTCCGGCCACCTCAGCGGCTCGGCTCAGCGACGTGGCCGGGAGGACACGACGTCTCGTTCCCTCCATCAGGGAACGGAGGTTACATACGTAACCGAGATGTTCCCCGTCTGTCGCTCACTTCAACGTCGTGTCGAAGAAGCGACACTAGGGCTCCACTTCAAATCACGCCATTGTGCTGAGCCATGTACGTGTACTGCTGACACAGGAGCGGGCAGGTATTTCACGTGCACAAGCGATCAACTGTGTTTCAGACTGCACGTACACTTCACCAATGCCCCAAAAAAGTCGTCGGGATCCTTTTGGTTACCCTAGAGGGGAACAAGGCGACGCTTGCCAACTAGGGAACGGGCCAAGCCTGGCTGGGCCTCTTTTCTCTCTATGTTTCTCGGCATAGAGCAAGAGCAGCCAGGGCCCTTACCGCATCGTGGGAAGGGGGTCTTACCCGAATTCCTATTCTTTCAGGGGGAAAAGACCCTGCGGAGGCCACACCTGCCAAAAAGGGGAGATAAAGGTGGTGAAAATACATCACATGGCCTCTTCGGTCACATGTGGGAAAGAATGGCGCGGTGGTAGATCCAATCTCGAGGAGGGGGGAGTTGCTACAACAAAGGGGACTACCTAAGGGAGATGCAGGTCAGCTCGTAAGGTGACCGTACCGCGGAAGTACATACAGGAGGAGTCCGCTTAGGAGGCCTGACCTGTGGAGCACCTATTCCAGTAGGGGTAGCCTGGGGTACCCGTAGTGGACTGGGTCGACAAGTTCCTCCGCTGAACTGCGGACCCAAGAGGGCTAGGGAGGAATCAACCAGGGACCTAAAGGGGTCTCCTGGGAAAGAAGGCACACTGTTTTACCTCGGCCGAGGGAAAGGGCGCTGGACGCAAGCGATTCACCCGGTCAGACCGTCGACGTGTACCGAGTTCTACCGGCTCGGACCTGAGAAAACCCACTGCTCTACAAATGTCTGCTAGGGAGGTGCCCGTAGCCAGTGCCCACGAGGACACAATACTCCTTGTTGAGTGTGCTCAGACCCGCAAGGGGGGCGCATGGCCTGGGTGCGATAGGCCAGTAAGGTGGCATCCACCACCCAGTGGGGAAGCCTCTGTTTGGAGACAGCGATCCCTTTCCGCTGTCCCAGAACAGTCAAAGTGCTGCTCAGAGCATCTAAAGCTTCTGAGTGCGGTCCAGATAGGCATGCAAGACACATACTGGACACAACAATGAAGGGGCTGGGTCTGCCTCCTCCCGGGGCAGCGCTTGCATGTTCACTACCTCTTCACTATCTTTGAAGAGAGTGGTAGAGACCTTGGGCATGTAGCCCGGTCGTGGTCTTAGGATCACATGTGTGTCTGTGTCTGTGATCGCTAACAGAGAACGCTTGCAGGTTCCCAACCCTCTTGATGGAAGCGAGCGCGATCAGCAGGGCCATCTTTTTAGAGAGAGGGCCTGAGCCAACTGATTCTAGCGGCTCGAAGGGGGATCTCTGAAGACCGGTGAGGACCACCGAGAGATCCCACGAGGGGAACAGGCCTGGCCGGGAGGGATTTAACCTCCGGGCGCCTCTTAGGAACCTGATAATTAAGTCACGCCTACCCAGAGACTTGCCGTCTACTGGGTCGTGGTGAGCTGCGATAGTGGCAACATACACCTTCAAGGCAGAAGGGGACAGCCTCCCCTCCAACCTCTCCTGTAGGAACAGGAGCATTGACCTAGCTGCGCACCTCTGTGGGTCTTCAGCCCGGGAAGAACACCAATTTGCGAACACGCCATTTCAGGGCATAAAGTTGCCTGGCAGAGGGGGCTCTGGCCTGGTTGATCGTGGCTACGACTGTGGGGTCTTGGTGCGGATGCCAAAGCATGCCCCATCCCTGAGAAAGAAGGTCCTTCCTCAGGGGAATTTGCCAGGGAGGGGCTGTGGTGAGGAATACGAGGTCCGAGGACCAGGCCCGGGTGGGCCAATAAGGAGCCACAAAGGTGACTTGTTCCTCGTCCTCCCTGACCTTGCACAGCACCTGTGTAAGAAGGCTCACTGGCATACCAGAGTGGGCAGTGGGAGGTCTCTTGGGAGGCAAACAGGTCTACCTGGGCCTTGCCGAACCATTCCCAAATCAGCTGGACTGGCTGGGGGTGAAGCCTCCACTCTCCGCAGGGCAAGAGTTGTCATGACAGCGCTTCTGCTATCACATTGAGGTTGCCGGGGATGTGAGTGGAAGCCTGGCAAACTGAATTGCGTAACAGAGTCGGATGGTCCGGGCCAGCCAGCGAGACGGGTTGGGAAGTGAGAGCCACGCGTACAACTCCACGCTAGGGGCACGAAGAGGCAGATTATTTTTGACATACCATCCGGGGCGGAGCAGGTAAAGCGCCAGAGGCTCTGGTGCTGAGAAAAGACTCAAAGCAATTACCTTGCTCCACACACCCGGCAGGGGGAGGGTTAGCGACTGAGGAGGAGGTCCAGGGTAGGCATCCTCTAGACTCGTCGGAACCGGCTGGTCGGGGAACAGTCGTGGGGGCTGGAGGCAGGTGGTCTGCGTCCAGGATGCCGGGACTGTTGAGATATGGCGGCAGAGTGCCGTGAGAACGGCATTTGCGGGCCAAGTGACCCAGAGACAAAAGGAAATAGCTCTGTTACTGAGAACATTAGAATGTGAAAACTAATTCAACAAAAAATACTCCTCCACCGGGGATGGAGCGGTCTTACCATCTCTGGAGCTAACATCTTGGTCCCTGGGTCAAGCATCTACGGAGCGCCTGGGAGCCTTCCGGGACCTCGAGGGGATCCGTGAGACGTGGGCGTCTGCTTCCTGCGGAGTGCTCGACGCTGGAACTGAGAGCTGGAACGTGTTGAGACGGAGCAGGGTGTTTCATAGCCGCAGGAGGACGCCCTCGGCGAGCAGACGGGGCATGGCCCATGGCGGCAGGCTTGCGGCGGGGCAGGATGTGAGATGGCCTCCGTCTGCTTCACCGCTGAGGACTGCTGGGCAGTCATCAACGGCGGTGCCGAATGGACGGAGCAGGGAGACAGGGGTGTGGGAGAAGGTGTGCCTTGTCTACCTCCCGCATTTCGACCAGGTCCAGTCCATAGATGCGTTTCTGGACCACAAGGGTGGCCATCGCCTGTTCGAGTGCTGGCGCTTCTGACCTCCGTGACCCGAGGGCGCAGTAGGTCATCCAGCGCAGTTCTTGCAGCACATCAAGAACAGGACAATCCAAGTGCAAGTTTTGAAGTGTCTTGGCCTCGCGTTGGTTGTAGGAAGGGCCGTGGCGTGCAGGGCGGAAGCAGTCCACCGCGAGTGTTGTGAGAGCGGAGGAGCGAAGAAGCCGCTGCTTTGCTCAACTCGTCATGCACGTCCGAGAATAAAGGAACCGGGGGGGGGGGGGGGGGGGGGGGGGGGGAATCACTCTTTCAATGTACTGTTCGACAACTCTCATTGGCCTTTTTTCATAGATCAGAGGCATATTCGGCGCTCAAGAGAGACCCCTAGTGTCGCTTCTTCGACACGACGTCGAAGTGAGCGACAGACGGGGAACAAATATTTACTATAGAAATGTAAGGGTTTTATTAATAACCATGACTTTTACTGACCAGAACATCAATTTTAATATTCCCTGATATTTCCAGGTTTTGAATAACCGTGGTTATCCTGGTACCGAAACCTTTGGGATTATACTTTGTTACTATCTCAAGGTCATGGCTTCTATACCCACACTAAAAAACAAAACAAATGATAACCTAAAAATGTGATTCATGTGCATCTAAATCAACTGTTCTGATTCAAGTCAAACATTTTATTGAACATGTCTGAATTAACTTAAAAAATGTAAATAAGGTTACACAAACAAAACTAATTTAGGTTTGATCAAGTAGAAATAGCTCCTTGCAGGTTACTACATTTTACAGGGAATCCATGAATGCAAAATTTGTAAATCTAAATAAAGATTTAAATCTAATGTAAATCTAATTTTACACTGAAAACACTAATAAGTTAACTTTACAAAATTGATAGGACTTAACTATTTAAGTTAAGGTATCTATATTCAAGTAGACTTATTACAGATTTGCTTTTTAAATGTTGTTTCTGCTTAATAATTGTAATTGAACGGACTCAAATTTAGGTCATACAATAACAGTTTAAATAAAGAAGATTCAGGTCAATCGTAAATAAACTTATTTCTCCACAGAAATGCATAGACACCTGTTCTTCAGTTCCACATGCAAGAAGAACTGATATAGAGTTAACAGGATCCAACTTGACCAAAGTGGACACAGATCACCCTAAAGGTGACATACATAATTAAATTAATTAAGCACAAGGCATTATTGGTATTGTCCAAGCCTCAAGCTTGTGTTCAATAGTTTGAGTTATTAACACTTAACATCTTAAGTCTATGGATTTTTAAGAAAATTAGTTCAAGGGACATATACAAAATATTTGAGTTATGAGCCCAAAACCTGACATTTCAAGTAATGTTTCATTACTTAATAAGAGACAACTTTATTTTTCCAGTAATGCCAACATCAAATAAGAAACACTTTACAGTTTTCCTTTTGTGTGCTAATTTTATTATATTATTTTATATTAAACAGTACAAAGTAAATTTTCTTCAACACATGTATTTATAATACATTTATAATACACATGTCTTAAAACTGGCCGGCACGTTAGACCTATTGTACATTGCAGGGGTTGATATATCCCTTTAAAACATGACATAATTTCTGTCCTTCTACCTTCCATCGACATATGCACTCTTCTGAGTTTAGCCTTGTATTTTCTCCTTGGCTTGTTCAACAGTCCCTCAGTTCAGTGCATTGGTCATTCATGTTTTTCTGCCTCCATGCTCTTTTTTATTTAAAGCTAAGAGGTGACCATCTTAGATTTGCCTTGCTTCCTTTTTCTTTGCAATGACTGTGGCTTTTGTCTGTCCTTTCCATCCATTTGCATCCTGGAAAAAAAAGAGTTTGGATCAAATTGAGCCGACTATGACTGGCAGACCACAAAAATATTTGGAAATAGTGAGTGAAGATTGGATATGCTTTGCCAACAGTCTATTACCTTTGCCAACATTTCAGCAGTCTCATGCCTTGCTTATGCTCCGGACTGAGACACACTGGATTATTGTTCTTATACAAGCTGATGAAAAATACAGAGAATAACAGGAATTTAAACACAAATGGCATGCGCACATGCAGTCAATGCTTTGCCCACTAAACTACATTAATAGGGATTGTATGCAAGCTACTTACATGATCTCATCTTTGAAGCATGTTGGTCCTTGTAGGGTGACTTTGAAATCAGAAAATATGCCCAGGACTATTTTTTTAACCTGTGGGCACTGACAGGTTCTTGGAACATACTGACTCTCTACCCCTTGGGATTTAGGAAAAGAGAAAAAGTGAAATTAATACACAGCTGTGATGAATAAACTAAAATCCTTTCACTTATCACTAATAATTAGTGATATGTCACTCAAAAAAAAGAAGAAGAAAGAAATTATGTCATCATTGACCCACCCTTATGTTGTTCTATATGACATTTGTTCTTCAGTGAAACACAAATCAAGATTGGCACAATGACAGGCTCGGTCACCATTCAAGTCCATTGTATGGAACAAAAAAGATGCAAAGAAAAAGAATGATAACTGGGAGTCTGAAAGTCATTTGGGTTTAGAACAACAAGAGGGTGAGTAAATGAGGACAGAATTTTAATGTTGGGGTTAACAATCCATTTAAAGGTAAGCTGTGTAAATTCTTCGACACTAATTGCAGAAAAAAAATTGAAAAAATGAATTACCTTCATTTACCTTAGGTTTAATGAGTATATGTGCATGTGAATGTATTATTATATCTGTATTTGCTTATAAATTGTTGATAACAAGAGCACAACAGTAGCAACTTTCATAACAAGCAGGCATAAAAAAAATAAAAATTTCTCTACGCACTCAACACGTGTATGCAAAACATAACATATTATGAACATATTCATAAACTTCCCTCAAGGAAAATAAACTGGAGACAAGTTAAAAACACTTCTTAATGTTAGTCCTAATTTCTTTCTTGCAGATTATAATGCATAAATGTGCACCTGAGTAAGTGTGTTTAACTGAGTGTGTTTTTGTATGTATTTAAACAATATCTGTATCTTCTTAAAATTGTTGATAATGAGGGCACAACCTGAGACATTTTCATAAGAAACAGTCATAAAAATGTGTCTGAGCATATCAGGAAGTCTTTCCTCATGGAAAATTGGAAACATGCTTGTTAAAAAACATTTAAGAAATGTAGATTTTAGTCCTTTGGTCCTTCTTGCTAATGTTAGTGTTTGAATGTTTATGAGTTTAAAATAGTTCACCCAAAAAATAAATTATATATTATTTACTGACCCTCATGCCATCCCAGATGTGTATGACTTTCTTTCATCTGCAGAACACAGAGGAATATCTGAGCTCTTTTGCTCCTTACAATGCAAGTGAATGAGTGCCAAAGCTTTGCCAAATGTTCAAGTAGAAATAGCTCCTTGCAGGTTACTATGTTTTACAGGGAATCCATGAATGCAAAATTTGTAAATCTAAATAAAGATGTAAATCTAATTCTACACTGAAAACACTAATAAGTTGACTTCACTAAATTGATTGCGTAAACTCATTCCCCCAATTGAACTGAGTCTCCGAAACTTGTGTAATTATGTTCACTTAACTTGGTGATAATATAGAAGGACTTAACTATTTAAGTTAAGGTATCTATATTCAAGTAGACTTATTACAGATTTGCTTTTTAAATGTTGTTTCTGCTTAATAATTGTAATTGAACGGACTCAAATTTAGGTCATACAATAACAGTTTAAATAAAGAAGATTCAGGTCAATCGTAAATAAACTTATTTCTCCACAGAAATGCATAGACACCTGTTCTTCAGTTCCACATGCAAGAAGAACTGATATAGAGTTAACAGGATCCAACTTGACCAAAGTGGACACAGATCACCCTAAAGGTGACATACATAATTAAATTAATTAAGCACAAGGCATTATGGGTATTGTCCAAGCCTCAAGTTTGTGTTCAATAGTTTGAGTTATTAACACTTAAAATCTTAAGTCTATGGATTTTTAAGAAAATTAGTTCAAGGGACATATACAAAATATTTGAGTTATGAGCCCAAAACCTGACATTTCAAGTAATGTTTCATTACTTAATAAGAGACAACTTTATTTTTCCAGTAATGCCAACATCAAATAAGAAAGTACAGAAACACTTTAAAGTTTTCCTTTTGTGTGCTAATTTTATTATATTATTTTATATTAAACAGTACAAAGTAAATTTTCTTCAACACATGTATTTATAATACATTTATAATACACGTCTTAAAACTGGTCGGCACGTTAGACCTATTGTACATTGCAGGGGTTGATATATCCCTTTAAAACATGACATAATTTCTGTCCTTCTACCTTCCATCGACATATGCACTCTTCTGAGTTTAGCCTTGTATTTTCTCCTTGGCTTGTTCAACAGTCCCTCAGTTCAGTGCATTGGTCATTCATGTTTTTCTGCCTCCATGCTCTTTTTTATTTAAAGCTAAGAGGTGACCATCTTAGATTTGCCTTGCTTCCTTTTTCTTTGCAATGACTGTGGCTTTTGTCTGTCCTTTCCATCCATTTGCATCCTGGAAAAAAAAGAGTTTGGATCAAATTGAGCCGACTATGACTGGCAGACCACAAAAATATTTGGAAATAGTGAGTGAAGATTGGATATGCTTTGCCAACAATCTATTACCTTTGCCAACATTTCAGCAGTCTCTTGCCTTGCTTATGCTCCGGACTGAGACACACTGGATTATTGTTCTTATACAAGCTGATGGAAAATACAGATAATAACAGGAATTTAAACACAAATGACATGCGCACAAGCAGTCAATGCTTTCCCCCACTAAACTACATTAATAGGGATTGTATGCAAGCTACTTACAGTATCTCATCTTTGAAGCATGTTGGTCCTTGAAGGGTGACATTGAAATCAGAAAATATGCCCAGGACTATTTTTTTAACCTGTGGGCACTGACAGGTTCTTGGAACATACTGACTCTCTACCCCTTGGGATTTAGGAAAAGAGAAAAAGTGAAATTAATACACAGCTGTGAGGAATAAACTAAAATCCTTCACTTATCACTAATAATTAGTGATATTTCACTCAAAAAAAAGAAGAAGAAAGAAATTATGTCATCATTGACCCACCCTTATGTTGTTCTATATGACATTTGTTCTTCAGTGAAACACAAATCAAGATTGGCACAATGACAGGCTAGGTCACCATTCAAGTCCATTGTATGGAAAAAAAAAAAAGATGCAAAGAAAAAGAATGATAACTGGGAGTCTGAAAGTCATTTGGGTTTAGAACAACAAGAGGGTGAGTAAATGAGGACAGAATTTTAATGTTGGGGCTAACAATCCATTTAAAGGTAAGCTGTGTAAATTCTTCGACACTAATTGCAGAAAACAAATTGCAAAAATGAATTACCTTCATTTACCTTAGGTTTAATGAGTATATGTGCATGTGAATGTATTATTATATCTGTATTTGCTTATAAATTGTTGATAACAAGAGCACAACAGTAGCAACTTTCATAACAAGCATAAAAAATAAAAAAAAGGTAATAAAAAAAAATATATATTTTTCTCTACGCACTCAACACATGTATGCAAAACATAACATATTATGAACATATTCATAAACTTCCCTCAAGGAAAATAAACTGGAGACAAGTAAAAAAAACTTCTTATTGTTAGTCCTAGGTTCTTTCTTGCAGATTATAATGCATAAATGTGCATCTGAGTAAGTGTGTTTAACTGAGTGTGTTTGTGTATGTATTTAAACAATATCTGTATCTCCTTATAATTGTTGATAATGAGAGCACAACCTGAGACATTTTCATAAGAAACAGTCATAAAAATGTGTCTGAACATATCAGGAAGACTTTCCTCATGGAAAATTGGAAACATGCTTGTTAAAAAACATTTAAGAAATGTAGTTCCCCGTCTGTCGCTCACTTCGACGTCGTGTCGAAGAAGCGACACTAGGGGTCTCTCTTGAGCGCCGAAAGATGCCTCTAATCTATGAAAAAAGGCCAATGAGAGTTGGCGAACAGTATTTGCATACCCCACCTCCGGATACGGATATAAAGGCGAGGGAAATACGCTCATTCATTCAGTAATTTTCTTCGGAGCCGATGGTCGTGTGTATGCAGTCAGCTGCGAATGACACAAACTGATCCTGCTTCTGATCCTCTGACGCTCTGCTTTGCTGTTGGATTTACGGCGCACTTCAGCGGCTTTTCTCTTCACTGCCGGCGTGCAGTTTGCCCCTGGGCGCTTCGACAGCGCAGAGTTAAAAGAGTGATTTTCTCTGTAAAAGAGTTTATTTATCTGAAAGAGCATTACACAACGGCGTTGAACGTCCTTTTCAGGACGCGTCTTTATAAAGATGTAATTTCCGCCCCTGTGTAGTTTCTGGATGCGGTGATTTCTCTCCACCTCTCTCGGTCATATAAAGCTGTCTTGCATGCCTGGGCTGCGATCACACGCAGGCAGCGTTTTATGAATGGTTCATGTTCTCAGTGCGAGAACATAGCCATGGCAACATTGCGGTCGTGTGGCTTTCTTTTGTAATGAGAGAAAGCCGCTTCAGCCGCCCCCCGCGCCTCGCCTCCTTCCTACGGGATTGACGCAGGCGCCGCGGGCGATGAACACGATTTGGGGACAATGACGGGCTCTGTTCGCCGGGTAAACCCCCTCAAACCACCCGCCTCCCCGGCACGCTTGTTTGCTTCCGTCTGAGCCCGGGATGAGCATTCTCTCCAATGGTTCATCTTCTCAGTGCGAGAACATGGCCGTTATAGCATTGCGGTTGCACGGCTTTCTTTGTAATGAGAGAAAGCCACTTCAGCCGCCCCCCGCGCTCCGCCTTCTTCCTACGGGATCGGCGCAGGCGCCACGGGCGATGAAGGCGATTTGGGGAATATGACGGGCTCTGTTCGCCGGGAAAACCCCCTCGAACCACCCGCCTCCCCAGCACGCTTGCTTGCTTCAGAATTGGATGACATTACCGCTGCATCGGAGAGCGTTACAGCGGCATCGGATGCTGATCACTCGCCTGGGCCGCTACCTTCGGGTCTGCCACCCATCCTGAGCCTGACGCACGGAGATCCGCTATGCTTTCCCGGGCTACTTGATCGGTCCCGCGGGCAGGTGCACCGCTCACAGCCACGCCCCCCCCTGTTCCTTTCTTCTCTGACGTGCATGACGAGTTGAGCAAAGCCAAGGCTTCTTCGCTCCTCCGCTCTCACTACCCTCACGGTGGAACGGTCCCAGACCGCTTCCACTCTGCACGCCACGGCCCTTCCTGCAACCAACGCCAGGCCAAGACACTTCAAACTTGCACCTTGGGAAGTCCTGTTCTTGATGTGCTGCAGGAACAGCGCTGGATGACCAACCGCGCCCCCGGGCCACGGAGGTCAGAAGCGCCGGCACTCGAACAGGCGATGGCCACCCCTTGTGGTCCAGAAACGCATCTGTGGACTGGACCTGGTCGAAATACGGGTGGTAGACAAGGCACACCTTCTCCCACACCCCCGTCTCCCAGCTCCGTCCATTCGGCGCCACCGTTGACGACTCTGCACAGCAGTCCTCAACGGTGAAGCAGACGGAGGCCACTGCACATCCTGCCCCGCCGCAAGCCTGCCGCCATGGGCCATGCCCCGTCTGCTCGCCGAGGGCGTCCTCCTGCTGCTATGAAACACCCTGCTCCGCCTCAACCCGTCGAGCACTCCGCAGGAAGCAGACGCCCCCGTCTCACGGACCCCCTCGAGGACCCGGAAGGCTCCCAGGCTGTCCGTAGACGCTCAACCCAGGGACCAAGATGTTAGCTCCGGAGGTGGTAAGACCACTCCGTCCCCGGTGGAGGGCCGGGAGGAGAATTTTTTGTCGAATTAGTTTTCACATTCTCATATTCTCTGTAACGAGCTATTTCCTTTTGTCTCTGGGTCACCTGGCCGGCAAATGCCATTCTCACGGCACTCTGCCACCAGATCTCAGCAGTCCCGGCTTCCTGGACCACCCATCTCCAGCCCCACGACTGCCCCCCCGGTCGGCCGGTTCCGACGAGTCTAGAGGACGCCTACCCAGGACCTCCTCCTCAGTCGCTAACCCGCCCCCTGCCGGGTGTGCGGAGCAAAGTAAGTGCTTTGAGTCTTTTCTCAGCACCCCAGCTGTGGGTCGCCCTGTCGCCACCCAATGCTGCCCTACCTGCTCCGCCCCGCTGCGAAGCCCTGCCTGGTATGTCAAATTAATCGTCCCCTTGGTGCCCCTAGCGCAGAGGTTGGACGCGTGGCTTTCACTTCCCAACCCGTCTCGCTGGCTGGCCCGGACCATCCGACTCGGTTACGCAATTCAGTTTGCCAGGCCCCCGCCCCCCCTTCATGGGCATCCGCTTTTCCACAGTATACGGCAAACATGCCCAGTCCCTGCGCGCGGAAATCGCGACTCTTCTGGCCAAAGACGCGATAGGGCCTGTCCCTACAACTGAGATGAAGGAGGGTTTCTACAGCCCTTACCTCATCGTACCCAAGGAAGGCGGCGGCTTACGACCAATCTTGGACTTGCGAGTTTTCAACCAAGCGTTGCACAAACTCCCGTTCAAAATGCTCACGCTTAACCTGTGTCCGGCATCTAGATTGGTTCGCAGCGGTAGACCTGAAGGACGCGTACTTCCACATCTCCATCCTGCCCCGACACCGCCCCTACCTGCGGTTTGCGTTCGAGGGCCAGGCGTATCAGTAAAAAGTCCTCCCCTTCGGCCTGTCTCTGTCCCCTCGCGTCTTCACGAAAGTCGCAGAGGCAGCTCTTGCCCCGCTCCGAGAAGCCGGCATCCGCATACTCAACTACCTCGACGACTGGCTCATTCTGGCCCACTCGCGAGAGTTACTATGCGCCCACAGAGACCAGGTGCTCAGGCACCTCAGCCGTCTGGGGCTTCAGGTCAACTGGGAAAAGAGCAAGCTCACTCCAGTTCAGAGCATCTCTTTTCTCGGGATGGAGTTAGACTCGGTCTCAATGTCGGCACGTCTCACCAATGAGCGTGCCCAGTCAGTGTTGAACTGCCTCGCCGCCTTCAGGCCAGGCACAGCGGTCCCCTTAAAACTTTTCCAGATGCTCCTGGGGCATATGCATATATATCGCGCCGCTGGGGTTGATGCATATGAGACTGCTCCAACACTGGCTCCAGACCCGAGTCCCGAGACGAGCATGGCGACAAGGCACGCACCGGGTAACAATCACCCCCGCCTGCCGTCAGACTTTCAACCCCTGGACAGACCTCTGTTTCTTACGTGCTGGAGTGCCCCTACAGCAGGTGTCCAGACGCGTCCTGGTCATGACCGACGCCTCCAGATTGGGTTGGGGCGCTGTTTGCTACGGGCACGCAGCCTCAGGCCGTTGGAAAGGGGCCCAGCTGCGTTGGCACATCAACTGCCTCGAGTTGTTGACCGTCCTTTTGGCCCTGCGGAAGTTTCTCCCGTTAATTCGGTACGAACATATCCTAGTCAGGTCGGACAGCACCACTGCGGTCGCGTACATAAATCGCCAAGGTGGCGTACACTCCCGCCACATGTTACAACTCGCCCGTCGTCTCCTCCTTTAGAGCCAGCACCGACTCAAGTCGCTGCGTGCCACTCACATCCCCGGCAACCTCAAGGTGATAGCGGACGCGCTGTCATGACAACGCTTGCCTGGTGGAGAGTGGAGGCTTCACCCCCACTCGGTTCAGCTGATTTGGGAACGGTTCGGCAAGGCCCAGGTAGACCCCTCTGCCTCCCGAGAGACCTCCCACTGCCTGCTCTGGTATGCCCGCTCAGAGGCTCCCCTTGGGGCAGATGCACTAGCACACAGCTGGCCGGTGGGGCTGCGCAAGTTCACATTCCCCCAGTGAGCCTTCAGGTCAGGGAGGACGAGGAGCAAGTCACTCTCGTGGCTCCTTACTGGCCCACCCGGGCCTGGTTCTCGGACCTTGTACTCCTCGTGACAGCCCCTCCCTGGCGAATTCCCCTGAGCAAGGACCTTCTTTCTCAGGGACGGGGCACGCTCTGGCATCCGCACCCAGACCTTTGGAACCTCCATGTCTGGCCCCTGAATGGGATGTGGAAGATCTAGCTGGTCTACCACCACGGTCGTAGCCACGATCAACCAACCCAGAGCCCCTTCTACCAGGCAACTCTACGCCCTGAAATGGCGTCTGTTCGCAAATTGGTGTTCTTCCTGGCAGAAGACCCACAGAGGTGCGCAGTTAGGTCGGTGCTCCTGTTCCTGCAGGAGAGGTTGGAGGGGAGGCTGTCCCCATCCACCCTGAAGGTGTATGTTGCCACTGTCGCAGCTCACCACGACCCAGTAGACGGCAAGTCTCTGGGTAAGCACAACTTAATCGTCAGGTTCCTAAGAGGTGCCTCTTCCGGCCAAACCTGTTCCCCTCCTGGGATCTCTCAGTGGTCCTCGCCGGTCTTCAGAGATCCCCCCCGAGCCACTAGAATCAGTTGGCTCAGGGCCCTCTCCTTAAAAAGACGGCCCTGCTGATCGCGCTCGCTTCCATCAAGACGGTCGGGGACCTGCAAGCGTTCTCTACTAACGACACTTGCCTGGAGCTCGGTCCGGCAGATACTCATGTGATCCTAAGACTTTCCCAGAAGACCTAGGTCCCTGGTTGATTCCTCCCTAGCCCTTTGGGCCAGCACAGCAATTCAGCAGAGGAACTTGCTGGCCCAGTCCACTATGGGTACCCCAGGCTACCCCTACTGGAATAGGTGCTCCACAGATCAGGCCTCCTACGGGACTCCTCCTGTGTGTACTTACGCGGTACGGTCACCTTACGAGCTGACCCGCGTCTCCCTTAGGCAGTCCTTTGCTGCACTCCGGTCGCCGTGTTGTAGCAACTCCCCCCTCCTCGAGGTTGGATCTGCCGCCGCGCCATTCTTCCCACATGTGACCCAAGAGGCCATGTGATGTATTTTGCCACCTCTACCCCCCCTTTCGGGTGAGTGTGGCCTCTGCAGGGTCTTTTCCCCCTGAAAGAATAGGAATTCGGGTAAGACCCCCTTCCCTCGATGAGGTAAGGGCCCCGGCTGCTCTTGCTCTATGCCGAGAAAACATAGAGAGAAAAGAGGCCCAGCCAGGCTTGGCCCGTTCCCTAGTTGGGAGCGTCATCTTGTTCCCCCCTAGGGTAACCAAAAGGATGCTGACGCTTTTTCGGGGCATTGGGGAAGAGTACGTGCAGCCTGAACACAGTTGGTCGCTTGTGCACGTAGAAATACCTGCCCGCTTCTGTGTCAGAAGTACACGTACACGGCTCAGCGCATGGCGAGTTTTGAAGTGGACCCCTAGTGTCGCTTCTTCGACACGACTTCGAAGTGAGCGACAGACGGGGAACGTCTCGGTTACGTATGTAACCTCCGTTCCCTGATGGAGGGAACGAGACGTCGTGTCTTCCCGGCCACGTCACTGAGCCGAGCCACTGAGGTGCCCGGAACACTCCCGGCTCCTCAGAAAAATCCTGAATGAACGAGCGTATTTCCCTCGCCTTTATATCCGTATCCGGAGGCGGGGTATGCAATTACTGTTCGCCAACTCTCATTGGCCTTTTTTCATAGATCAGAGGCATCTTTCGGTGCTCAAGAGAGACCCCTAGTGTCGCTTCTTCGACACAACGTCTCGTTCCCTCCATCAGGGAACGGAGGTTACATACGTAACCGAGACGATTTTAGTCCTTTGGTCCTTCTTGCTAATGTTAGTGTTTGAATGTTTATGAGTTAAAAATAGTTCACCCAAAAAATAAATTATATATTATTTACTGACCCTCATGCCATCCCAGATGTGTATGACTTTCTTTCATCTGCAGAACACAGAAGAATATCTGAGCTCTTTTGCTCCTTGCAATGCAAGTGAATGAGTGCCAAAGCTTTGCCAAAAGTTCAAAAAACACAAAAGCAGCAGAAAAGTTATACAAATAACTCCAGTGGTTGAGTGAATTTATTTTATTCATTACCTGGCACCTTATTTTAATTCTATCTCTATTGTTATTTGTTACCATTTTATTATTATTATTTGTCTTGTCATTACCTGTTTTGTGTATTAATGCTTTGGCAATATTGTATGTAAACACAATCATGCCAATAAAGTACTTTAAAAAATTTAACATTTAAAATTGAACAGACCAAAATGTAACTCCTATTTCACTGAACATCTTGCTGTTGCATTCTACAGGCACGATCATGATTTCAAGCTTGATTACACTTCCTAGCATCATCTAGCTGCTTAGTGCATGCGTCAATCACTAAGAAGTGTAATCAAGCTTGATCATGATTGTGCCTGTATAATGCAATGGCAAGATGTTCGGTGAAATAGGAGTTACACTGGAGTTGTTTGATTACTTTTCTGCTACTTATGTGTATTTATGATTGTTTGTTTTTTTATTTCAAAGTTTTGGCACCAATTCACTTGCATTGTAAGGAGGTACAGAGCTGAAATATTCTTCTGTGTTCTGCAGAATAAAGTCATACACATCTGGGATGACTTTAAGTGAGTTTTAATGTGTGTGTGTTTAAGTGAGATTGTGTGTGTATGTGTTTGAGTTAATGCAATAAGTGTGTTTTGCATACATGTGTTGAGTGCGTTGAGAAAAATAAAAAAAACTTTGAACACAGCAGGAACTATTCCAATATGGGAAACTGAATAACAATAACAACAATAAGACCAACAATAATAATAATAATAGACAGAGGGTGTGTTAGATTGTGTGTATGTGAGTGTTTGTGTTTGACAATACATATGAAATAACAAATTTAGGCCAACATAAGCCTGATAACATTCGAAAATAAAAGCTCGAAACATACAGTTTATTCCCAATGCCAAGACTTATTGACTACTCCAGTACATGCTTGTTCTAGAAGTTGTACCTCAAGAGTTTTTCTCCCGCTAGGCACTCCCAGAGTGCACCCCTTACCCCATAGCAGGGCAAGGGGTGCCTCTGCAACCTTGGTGAAGACGCGAGGGGACAGGGATAGGCCAAAGGGGAGGACCTTGTACTGGTACGCCTTGCTGTCGAACGCTAACCGTAGGAAAGGTCGGTGTCAAGGCAAGATGGAGACGTGGAAGTACACGTCCTTCAGGTCTACCGCCGCAAACTAATCTAACTGTCGAGCGCAGGTTAGAATCTGTCTCTGCATGAGCATTTTGAACGGGAGTTTGTGCAAAGCCCGGTTGAGAACTCGCAAGTCCAAGATTGGTCACAACCCACCGCCTTTCTTAGGTACGATGAAGTAAGGGCTGTAGAAACCCTTCTTTGTCTCGGCTGGAAGGACGGGCTCGCATCCTTGAGAAGTAGAGTCGTGATCTCTGCACAGAAAGCACTGGCTTGTTCACTGCGTATGGAGGTGTAGTGAATACCGCTGAAACGAGGCGGGAGCCGGGCAAATTGAATCATGTATCCGAGTCGGATGGTCCTGGTCAACCAATGCGGCAGGTTGGACAGTGAAAGCCATGCGTCCAGATGCAGCAGCGAAATCATCATCCAGCTCGCAGGGTCCGAGGGAGTAAACAGACTGGCCGTGAGGCAACCCTATGAAATAGGGTGGTTGATGCTATGAAATAAAACTCTTTTAGGAGGGAGAACACTCTTTTAGACAGAAGCGCTGTCGAAGCGCCATGGGGCATTGACTGCACAGCGTACAGAGAGAGAACGCCGCTGGAAATGTACCGTAGATCCAACAGCAGTGCTCTGACACAAAGGTGAGTGGAACAGTAGTGAGACTCAGCTTGCTGATGCACAACTTCTCGACTCCGAAGAAAAAATCTGACTGACAGACACATGCCCGCTTCCCTTTATTAACCCTATGTCCGGGGGCGGGACATGCAAATTCTGTCTGTCAATTTTTCATTGGCCTTTTATCAAGTTCAGAGGTACGCGAGGGTCCCAAGGAAAACCCCTTGTGTCACTTCATTTGACACAACATTGAGTGAGTGACAGAAGCGGAACTAGTTTTTTCACTATATGTGACAAAATTGCAAAACTTACAAGTCCACTTCATCCAGTCACAGCCAAACAATGTGTGCCTGTAAAAAAGATAAAGTTAATTATCAGAACTTGCTATAAGGTACCTTACTTTAATCTGCAAGCATTAATATCTGAGCTACCTAGCCAATAAAAATAGTTGGTGATATTCACTATAATGGGTATAGACTAAAAAGGGAGGTAAATATGACAAGCTTGTTGGTTAGTACCCAAATTCACACAATTCAAATATTTTTCTACCATCAGAAGTGCTTCTCTTAAGCGTCATCTTTAGTTTTATATGGCCTCATGTTGAGATTAAACAACTATTCGACAACGGAGATTTGTGTATACAAATACACTTCTACAAAATACAAATGAAATAATGTCACTGAATGGAAATTAATCTCTCTAAATTGAGCAAGATAAGCATTCACTCACCTCTTCACGTTCTTCCCCAAGCAGGTCCCCTGTGTCACGTTGATCTCTGTCATGAGTTGTTCATGAATAATTATGTATTCGTCCACCATTTTTTTTAGTTGTTCATCCTCGTTAGATTCCTCCAGTAGGAGGGAAAACTATTGTTATTAACAGTATTGTTAGATTCCTCCGGTAGGAGGAAATCTATTGTTATTGACGGTATTATTATTATTATCATTATTATTAGATTCCTCCAGTAGGAGGAAATCTATTGTTATTGACGGTATCATTAGATTCCTCCAGTAGGAGGAAATCTATTGTTATTGACGGTATTAATATTATTATTATTATTATTATTATTATTATTAGATTCCTCTAGTAGGAGGAAATGTATTGTTATTGACGGTTTTATTATTGTTATTATTTTTATTATTATTATTATCCTTGAGCCCCAATATCTAAAAAAATCACAGGTCAATTTTTTTTAAATTGGCACATTGATACTCCATGCCAATGGGTACCCCCACACCAAGTATGGCCCACATTCTCCCATAGGTGGCGCTACAAGCCATGCCCAAATGTCCTATTTTCAAAGTTATGGCATTTCCACCCCATTTGTCCAATTCTTCTGAAACTTGGTGTACATGCCTCATTTCTCATGGGGAACACATTGCCTCAATATATATGTGTCAATAAATCAAATGTAATTTTGACTGATGGTTTTTCAAACCTAACATGCTTCAAGATGACATCACTCATCATGACATCACTCACTGGGTCTATTCTGTCAATAATCAGGACACAGTCTGACACAATGTTATGATCTACTGAATACAGTCAGGTCTCTAGGAATCCCCGCCAGGGTGTTTGTGTTTCAGAACCAGTTTGGTCAAAATTTAACCTCAGTCAGTTGGATATTGAAAGTAAAGTGATTTTCCACTCCTCAGAGAGATAATGTCTAAAATAAGAGGTTTAGTCAGTTATTCCTACTTATTCCTAGAGTTTAAACATGTTATATGAATAAAATATCTCACTGTTGGTAACTGATCATCTGACTTAATGACATACATGGAATAGGATGCACTTGATCCTTAAATAAGGATGCTATTGATCCTTGATAAAATTAATTTCTACACATAAAGGCTGAGGCCCATGAGAGAAAACATGTTTTTAATCGCATATGCAGTTAACAATATTAACACTGAATTTTTGTCTAATAGAAATGCACATTTGAAAATAAAGCATTGATTTTGAGTTGGGCAGCAAAATGTACTCATATAAACTACAGAAAAACAGCAAAAGTTAATTTACAACTAATTTATCTAGGACTTTTATGTTAATTCCATTACATATTAATATTATACAAAACAATCAATTGTTTTCCTTTTACCAGACTCTTAATTATTTAAAGGTGCACTCAGCAATGTTTTCCTCTTTAAAAATGTTTTACTCCTGAAGAAATTAATTATTATTTTTGAAACGATATTTATAAAATCATGACCACTTACATGAGATGAGGACTGTAGTCATATCAGTAACCTTATAAAAGCTGTTTTATCCTACATGGGGCAAGGGCGCCCTCATGGGGGCTGCCATTTTAGAATCACATGACCAGTTGAATACTACTCGCTTAATCTCAGTAACCATCTTGTTATTGGACACTTTCACTCCAGGATTAAATTAATCATGGTTGATTGTGAATTGTGAATTTCTACAATGGCATCTGTAACTGAAAACTGCTGATTTTGAATAATGCTGCATCCATATCAGTAGGTGTCACTGTAAGTCCAAGATGACATGAACAAAGAGTTATTATACCTTTAATTTCTCCTTTTTCAATTAAAGTTCATTAGAACTAAACATGTTTACAAAGGAGAAAAAGTCATAACTTTAGGCTTTAAATCTTTTTTTGTTAAATTCTGCTTTGTATTTGCCTTTATGAAAATTTACCATTGTTCGTGCATAGTGTCCAGGGTTTATCTATGGTAATAGTAAGATCATGTTAATCGCAGCTAAAAACAAAAAAAAAAAACATGGTTAGATGTAATTATTGTATGTAATTAATTTTTAAAAAAGAAAAATTGAATAATAATTTATGGAATTTGTCATAAAAACAATATCCTAAACACATGTAGAAATAATAAAAACCAACCTCCATAAAAGTGACTTTAATTGCCATAATATACAATATTTAATATTCTTATATAATAAAAATAATATTAACATTTATCACAAATATATACACTTTTTCTGGAAAAATACCATAGTTACAGTTAATGTTTCTACAGTAACTGTCAGGTATATTTCTATAAGGGTGCTGTTTTGTGGAATGAAAAGCCTGTAATTACCGTTATGAATGGAACAATGTTTTCCTGTTTACCTCGTCATTGTAGTTTAATATGATAGGCTGTTTAATCTGGTTTCAACTAGCTTCAGCACAGTGCCTTTAAGCGTCTCATATCAGATGGGATTATAAAATAGAATTCTGTGTCAAATTCAACTTTTTATGAGGACATTTCTAGTGTCCCCATAATTTAAATAGCTTAAAACATTAAACTCTTAATCAACCTGACTGACTTTTGTTACACCAGTGAAATTCATTTGAATTGTTAAACCAGGTAGAAATAGCTCCTTAAGGTTAGAAATACAGATTATCACTCATATCAGTGTTGTAATGCTCAACTCTAAAATATTTAATCAGATAGAAATTGCTCTTTGTGAGCGTCTCTATTAAATTATTTAAATCATCATAAAGTAATCATGAACAACTGGAAAAGTCATGAAATGTATGATTTCTCCTGTTATCTAAAGGATCACAGGCTGAGTCACAGGTATAGTGTGTGAACACTATTTGAAGGCTGTTTATATGAAAGAATTTCCCACAGGATGTGCTGCCAGATATAGAGGAAATGGCAGAGAGATAAAGTGAGGTTTTAAAAGAGAAATACTAGATAAACTGGGATGGACTGGACTAGTAGGAGGCTATGCCAGCAGTGTGTGAGAATCTGTAAGCTTAGAGTACAGTAATCATTTAGCAGTAACTTTTGTCCAAAGCCAATTGCAGCACAATTATTACAGGGACAAGGGTTTTGTTTGGCATGCAGACAGTGTTGATTTTACTATATTAGAAAACATTTAAAAGCAAGATCACATTTTCAGTTTAACAATAGCTATTTAGTCAGTTTAAGATTAATCACTAACCGTCTTATACATATAAGTTAACATTAGTCAAAACTCAAAAATAACAAATTGTAATATATTTCTGATTGATTCATGATGCTAACACTTGAGAAATCATTTTAAAGATTAAAGGGATAGTTCACCCAAAAATCACCATCCCAGATGTTGATTGACTTTCTTTCTTCTGCTAAACACAAACAAAGATTTTTAGAAGAATATCTCAGTTATGTAGGTCCATATAATGCAAGTAAATGGTGGCCAGAACTTTGAAGGTCCAAAAAGAACATAAAGGCAGCATAAAAGTAATCCAAAAAACTCCAGTGGTTAAATCCATAGAAGCCTTATCATAGGTCTGGGTAAGAAACAGATAAATATTTAAGTTATTTTTTTTACTATAAATTCTCCTTCCTGCCCAGTAGGGGACGATATGCACAAAGAATGTGAATCGCCAAAATCATCGAACCTATCATATCGAATTTTGGCAACTTCAAATTTATGGCAACTATTCACTTGCATTGAATTGATATACAGGGCTGAGACATTTTTCTAAAAAATCATTGTTTGTGTTAAACAGAATAAGGTCATACACTTCTGGGATGGCATGAAGGTGAGTAAATAATTATTTTAAATATGTAAATAAATTATGGGTGAACTATCCCTTTTAACCAGTAACATCTGAACACACAGTCATTTGGCGCCCTCTGCCTGTGATGTTCAACAGGTGCTGTAAAATCCCCCAAAAATCCTTTCACCCCTCATGTTTTTCTGGGAGGTAAAAATGCTCCAACCACAAAGAGAACATTACTATTGTGTGTTTAGTCTGTAGCATCGTTTTTATCTGCATTTGAGGCATACAGTAGGATGCTGATCTTGGCCAGTCACAGAGAAAATGTACAAAAAGCTTTATTTCATTTGATAAACTATGCCATCTAATGTTTTAAATTGTGATGATTTTAAATTATTATTCATAATTCTTTTTATTATTATTTTCTCCCCCTTTTAACCCATCATAAATACTATTAATAGAGCTCAATACTCAGACTTTGTGTATATATTTTATGCAGGGAGGTCTTCCCTCTTTTCTCTTTCAATAGATAGATAGATAGATAGATAGATAGATAGATAGATTTAGAAAATAAGACAAATTTATTTATGTAGATTCCATGTGGAATCACGTTCTGAAATTTATTTATGAAAAAAAAACAATGTCAGAAAAAGGAAAATTTCACAGCATGTAAACATTAGTACATTGGTACAAAACTCCCATTCAGACAATAAATAAAAAGTTCAATTCATGATATCCACCTTTGCATTGATCCATCAAAATGAGTTTCAGTGATCCTTTAAGAATGCCATTAATCTTTGGCTCATTAGAGCAACCAAAAAACAGCAGGTGCACTCTCAGTCCTCCGTAAATCCTCTCCATGTGATTTTAAATGTGTCTGTCCAAACAACCAGTCCAGTGGATCTTTAACACCACAGTCCATCTGACTGCTGAACCTCAGTGTGATCTCATCCAGACCAAGGGAAGTACGGCGGGACTGCAGAGTCCGGGAAGCACTGCGTGGCATGGAGGATGAGCCAGCGTGTTTACCCAGGGGCTTCGAAAAGAGGCGAGGTCTCTGAGTCCTGGGTATCCTCAATGGGCCACAGGCAGGCTGTGCAAGCTCTTTGATGGAGTTCACATATTCTTCCAGGGACTGAGAGAGGTCCTCGTGTGTCTCTGTTATTGTTGGTAGAGGAGCCACAGACAGTAGTAATCTTCTGGGTTTCATCCTGGAAAAAGATAAGAGCATGAATGCCAGTTATTTCTACATTCTGTACACTGTAAAACAGTGGTAACATGCAGCTGTTAGTGCACCTTAAGGATATACTGTATTTCTACCTGAACTAACCCTTAAAAATGATCCTAATAGATTCAGGCTGATACAGCCATATTAAATAATATTTTCATTTGACTGATACCATTTATTTAGATGTCAACATATCAAGCATGTTTTATATATGTTTTGCATTAAAATGAATTTTGAGGTTCAAAAAACATTTAGTTATTATGAACACAGTGAGTAAATCAAATATTATTCTACTAACCACAAATTTACCTGTAATATAATCCTGTAGGATGACACTGCTGTAAAATAGTAAAGTGATGATTCTTGTGCTCAGGTTATATCCCCAACTGAATTCTGTTTGGTATGAGCTGGTAAAGAGGCAGCTCAGTGGCTTTTATAAAGCTACAGCAGATGAGGACTGTAAGCCAAGGCTAATGGCACTAAATTTAGCTATGCTCTAACCTTGCATGCCTGGCAGGAAGTGTGTGTGTGCTGTACGGAGAGTAGAGAGGAAGCTGACAAATTGGACCCCGCCACAGCTGACCTGAAATGTTTACATTGCAGTAACAATGAGGCCCTGGGAGCACTCGGCCCTCCACCTAGATAACACTTGACCACTCTCACTCAACGGCTGCCAACACATTTCAATTTTATTTCAGTTGCAGGTATCTGTAGAAGAGCAGGTCCTAAGAGAACCATTGGGGAAAAGTTTGGTGGGCTGCAACTCTGACCTAATGTCTTACTATGTGACTGTGGTGAATGATTATGAGTTAAAGTAGTCTTCAGGGTTTAAGAATCAGGGCTAGTTAAGAATTCTACAGTTGCGTATCATGTGGTTGTTTTGGTTTGACTGAAGAATAAAATATTTTTCGTATAGAGTACTGAGATAACTGAAGATTGTGGATTAATGATCTTGGGTTTAAAATGAGATGTTGGCAAATGTCTTTGGGTAGCTCACACTACTTACAGAAGTTAACATGTCCTGCAGTATGACATGCCATACTTCATCTAAACAATTTTAAACTATTATAAATTATTTTATACGAATTATACATGTAGCTTTATTGAGCTCACATTAACTGAGAGACTTTATGTAGTATTTGTTCTTTTGAAAATGTAATTTGTTTAACCACAGGACCATTTAAGGTTCAGTCAAAAATATGATTAAAAATTGTGTAAAACTTAAAAGAAATATACACTTTGCCTTATACCTTAATGTAAATGTTTACCAAATATATGTTAATCTGTAAAAACAGTGATTAAAAAAAGGTTCATGAACACATTATGCATCGACTATGCATCAAATACCTTCTAACTATGTTATTACTGAATGCAAATGTTACCATAGAAAATTTTATATTTTTTTGTGGTTATTTGAATCCAAGTAACACTCTAGGGTTTAAGTCGAAACACGGCCATAGTAATAAGATGATATGTGAATTGTACTTTTACACACTGTTTTTTCACATCAGCTGCACCCATAGCACACATTAGCTAAAAACAGAGAAGGAGAGCTATAAAGGTTCTCAACATATTAGGTTAAATCCTTAAAATCTACATAAGTAGACACTGTTACACCAGGATAGACAGAGATCTGCTACAACCTGCTATTTTAAGTGTTGTCCTGGATTTTGCGGTTTAATCTCAGTGGTATATTTGGTTTTGTGAGATGCAGTCAGACAATATTGTTCTTTGCACGTGAACGGAAGAGACTTATCTACTTTGTTGACTTGGTTGATAATAGGATTAAGGCTTAGTGGCACGTTTCTGTCTGAAAAGATCCATCCATCCATCCATCCACAGTGCTGAAAAGAGAAAAAAGACTGCTAAAGTAAAGAAATAGGGAAGGTGTATAAAATGTATAAAGACAGCTTAATCATACAATCAAAGTAAATCCTATCTACATTACAGTAATAAACATAAAGATTTTTGCAAACATCTTTAGTAGATAATAGAGTATGATCCAGTTTATACTGTGACATTTGCATTTGAAGTTTGTTAAGTAACATATTATGCATTTTGTTATGCATTGTTCAAAATCAAACTCCAAATATAACTTCACATTATGTCTGCTGTATTGTACTCCTCCCAAAGTGATTTTCCATAACTTGCCTGCCTCCAATTGAATATGTGGTGTCTACAACTGCCTTTCTAGCATGTACAGTGCACTCGAAAGCCAGCAGGATATCCTCCACCTGACAAGAAAATAGTTTCTTGTATCACTGCAGGAAGAGGGCGAGCTGATCGTGGAGGGTTTACTCAACATCTCCTGGGGCATGAAGAGTCCAATAAGACTCCAAATACATTATGACAATAAGCGGTTTTACTATGCCTGCTCAGGAGTTTGGAGGTCAGAGAACTAAAAGTCCAGCTGGTGGGTGAAACAGCCTGAACCCTGCGACACCACACCCAGATGTGTATTTTTCCTTCATTAGGACTTAGCTCCTTAAATCTGTTTCTCTCATCACAGTAATTGAGTCACAGGCATATCAAGGCATATATAGGCCAGTTTATTTAATTTAAACAAATGAATACTTTTGTTTGAGATTCAAAGTCTTTTTGATGCACTGCCAGTGTTTTGCTTTTTGACTACTAAAAAAGTTAAAAGGGTCAATGCCATGTAAGAAATCAAGCACCATACTGACAGCTAGAATATGCTCAGGGCATTGATCCATTTCTACTAACACAAGCATACATTTATTAAAAGTTATAATAGGTTCTGTTGACCCATGGTCATTGTTCGAAGAGTTTTGTTTTGAGAAAATTTCCTGACACATGTTAACTGGATGAAAGCTGATCATGTGTGGTGGTATTTTTTTTCACCCACAGAGGAAATGTTTAATTAGAGGCCTGGGCTCCTCTAGTCTCACGTGCAGCACACACCTGTATCATGGAAATTAGAATCAGCTCTTAGTATCATGTGCAAAGCTACAGTGACCTTGATTTTATATTATATTCTGATCAAAAAGATTTAGCATGTAAACATTAGCAGATAATAATTGTAATAGTAGATCATAATTGATAAGAGTACAAATACATTTTAATAATTATATAGTAACAAATGATACATTTTTAAGATTACTCAGAAGTTTTTTTGTTGTTGTTTTTTGTTTTTACAATATATTCTAGTTAGTCTTTTTAGGCAAAATTCTTCATTTAAAGTCAAAAGATATCAACAATTAGTTATTGAAAAATAACAAGAATTTAACTTGATTTTTCAAGGGTTTCAAGCCACTTTTCATACATTATTTGTGGAACTTGCCTATTTTACTGTAATTATAAACCAATTCTGTTTGTTTATTTGTATTTATTTATTTTGATAGAATTTAAAATAATGAACAAAGTCCTTCACACCATTTTTCTTCAGAGCCCAACAACAACAACATCAGTGGCACCCGGCGAGTATGAAAATTATGCATATTCCATTAAATTCTGTATTCGACTACATGCCCTTTATAATGTTGGAGGTTTTTTAATGTCATAATTTTTCAACTAAATGCATAACTACATGTTGTATCATTGTGTTTGTTTATGTTTTTGTTTTAATTTCTATCCTAAATTGGCTTACACTAAATAGCTGCTACTCCCTCATTAACAGTGTATATGCTCTTTGTTTTTGATTTCGACATCCTGGAAATAAATAAGATAATTTTAGATCTGTGCTATCAGTGTTAGATCAAAGTCTGAATGCTTGATCATCTGGCAAATGATTAAACACACAGATTAAACCCAATCTTAGGAACATACAATGGGTTAAGCATCATGTTTATAACCATGTTATAAAGCAAAGTGCAAGGCAATCATGAACAGGTCTGTACCAGATTATCACAATATTGCTCTATGCTGGCTCTTCTTCTGCAGGTGTGGATGGATATAGTGCTGAGGAGGTTGTTCCTCCATTGCTGAGAATGAGAAGTGATGCAAGGTTCATGAAGGTCCAAAGAAGATCCAAAATCCACAACTCTGCTGATTCTCAGAAGTTAAAATGACACAGCTTCTCCATCAATGGTCATTTTTACAATCACAAGGTAATTTAAACAACTTTAGTGTTTAAGTTTATTTAATCTTATAAAATGCTAGTATGCAACTATCTAAAAACCTTTCACTTAGAGAAAACTAGGGCAGCATCTCAGACGGGAGGTAAGGATGAGTTGGAACTTGTCAATGCTCCAAGCTCAGGACAAAAGCACAATAGTGCACATTGAAAGAGAGCACGCCTTGTAACAGGGAAGGGGCTTAGTGCTCTCATAAAGTGCCGCAGCAGCATCTGTGAGGGGAAGTGTCCGTCATCCAAGTGTTTATGTTGTACATCGGTCTTGTGAGATGGATGCAGGTGCTGAGAGGCATTGTTTTCCTGTACAGGCGTTCCCCTTGGCAAAACCATGTGTTTTATTAATGCTTGTCACTCTCGTTAAATGGTCTGCACTTATATAGGGCCTTTTTAACATTAACGGTATTCAAAGCGCTTTACACTGTGACTCGTTCACCCATTCATACGCACATTCATACACCAATGTGAGTGCAAGGCACTAGCCTGCCATTTGGAGCAACTTGGGGTTCAATGTCTTGCCCAAGGACACTTCGGCATGTGGAGTCATGTGGGCCAGGATTTGAACCACCAATCCTGCGATTAGTGGCCGGCCCACAGCCGCCCTAAGGCCCTGAAAGGTCATATAGGTTAGCCTGGCTGCAAAGATCTCTTCGCAGATGTGGGGAAGTTTCTTTGCATGGGTTTTGAATGCTTTGCAAACCAAAGCAGCAAGTAATGATGTGATCTATCTACAAGAGTCTGCAGTTGCATGTAAGTATGTTTATTTATTTGTTTCATTCTGTTTGAGTAGTATATACAGGTATTGGTAGATTGTGCTGTTTGTTTTCTGTGTTGTACTGTGTTGAACTCGCATCGCTTAAACGTGTGTGTGCTCACTGACATGACATCAGCATGCAGCTGGGTTCAACTACAGTAACGCATTCCAAAACGGTCAGAAATCGAAGGGTAACCATCGATAACCAACTCAATTTCACAGACCACATCTCAAAGACAGCACGATCATGTAGATTTACACTCTACTGTACAACATAAGGAAAATAAGACCCTTCCTCTCTGAGCATGCCACACAACTTATTTTTCAGTCACTTGCCATAAATTGACTGGACCACTTCATTGCAGGCCTTCTTGTATGCGCAATTAGGCACCTGCAAATGATCCGTCTGGTCTTTAATGAACCAAAGAGAGCACATGTTACACCACTCCTTGTTTTTCTTCACTGGCTGCTGGTTGATGCACATATCAAATTCAAAGCTCTGTTGCTGTCATAGAGAACAGTCACTGGGTCTGCTCCAGCATCCTTAAAATAATTTCTGCAGAGCTACTTTCCCACCAGAAGCCTGCGGTCGGCTAATTATTGGTGCCTTGTTGTACCAACACAAAGAGGCACTGTGACGGGGCGGGACCCAGCCCCTTATCAGGCTAATAAAGCTAATAAAGGGGGGGGGGGGGGGGGGGGGGGGTGAATGTAAATGTAATGAAACGACAAGCATCATAGTTTGGATTGGCAATACATTTTTATTTTAAATTCAGCCAGTGGTCATCTTTACCTATTTTATGAAAAAAATTATGTATTACACTTTGAACAGAATTATTTCACATTCAATTACACTATGAATATGCTCCATCTGCTTTGCTTAACAGGGTCATGGCATACTCTTAATAAATATATATGAAGTTTTTTGCACCAAAATCTAGTAATATATGATCATTTTCCACCCTGTCTCTGGCCCTCTAAGTGAAATGCCCGGTTTTGGCCTAAGCACCTCCTCCAAACTTGAATGTAAATGCCCAATGTTATAATTGGCTATTATTGTGCAGCCCCACAAATACAGCCATATTTGAAACTCAATCTGAAGTGAATGAACAAGCTTCACAACATTATAAAACTAATTTTCAGGTTTCACACATAACGCACATCCAAAACATTGCATTTGAACTGTTCATCTCAACCATAACACTCAGCACCATAAACTATCAAACAATCAAACCATTCATGAATTAAACTGTTTACTCATGGTTTTGCTATTGAATCCATGTGTTTTTAACTGCCCCATTCTTCAGTAACAGTTCCTTTGCAAAGCTTGAATCATATTATGACTGGCTCACAAGCAATCCACACAAATATGAAACAAGACGTACACTCACCTAAAGGATTATTAGGAACACCTGTTCAATTTCTCATTAATGCAATTATCTAATCAACCAATCACATGGCAGTTGCTTCAATGCATTTAGGGGTGTGGTCCTGGTCAAGACAATCTCCTGAACTCCAAACTGAATGTCAGAATGGGAAAGAAAGGTGATTTAAGCAATTTTGAGCGTGGCATGGTTGTTGGTGCCAGACGGGCCGGTCTGAGTATTTCACAATCTGCTCAGTTACTGGGATTTTCACGCACAACCATTTCTAGGGTTTACAAAGAATGGTGTGAAAAGGGAAAAACATCCAGTATGCGGCAGTCCTGTTGCCGAAAATGCCTTGTTGATGCTAGAGGTCAGAGGAGAATGGGCCGACTGATTCAAGCTGATAGAAGAGCAACTTTGACTGAAACCACTCGTTACAACCGAGGTATGCAGCAAAGCATTTGTGAAGCCACAACACGCACAACCTTGAGGCGGATGGGCTACAACAGCAGAAGACCCCACCGGGTACCACTCATCGCCACTACAAATAGGAAAAAGAGGCTACAATTTGCAAGAGCTCACCAAAATTGGACAGTTGAAGACTGGAAAAATGTTGCCTGGTCTGATGAGTCTCAAATTCTGTTGAGACATTCAGATGGTAGAGTCAGAATTTGGCGTAAACAGAATGAGAACATGGATCCATCATGCCTTGTTACCACTGTGCAGGCTGGTGGTGGTGGTGTAATGATGTGGGGGATGTTTTCTTGGCACACTTTAGGCCCCTTAGTGCCAATTGGGCATCGTTTAAATGCCACGGCCTACCTGAGCATTGTTTCTGACCATGTCCATCCCTTTATGGCCACCATGTACCCATCCTCTGATGGCTACTTCCAGCAGGATAATGCATCATGTCACAAAGCTCGAATCATTTCAAATTGGTTTCTTGAACATGACAATGAGTTCACTGTACTAAAATGGCCCCCACAGTCACCAGATCTCAACCCAATAGAGCATCTTTGGGATGTGGTGGAACGGGAGCTTTGTGCCCTGGATGTGCATCCCACAAATCTCCATCAACTGCAAGATGCTATCCTATGGGGCTATCAATATGGGCCAACATTTCTAAAGAATGCTTTCAGCACCTTGTTGAATCAATGCCACGTAGAATTAAGGCAGTTCTGAAGGCGAAAGGGGGTCAAACACAGTATTAGTATGGTGTTTCTAATAATCCTTTAGGTGAGTGTACATATATACAGTATCATCCTGCAATGAGGCGCACATTACAACATATCAAAATGGTCAAAGACGTCCATCTAGCTCATGTTTACATACACCAACAATTAAAAATAGCACAGGTGGGCGCAAGAAGGCATGCAGAACACATTTGTTCTCAAAACAGCAAGAGTGTAACGTGGAATCAGGTTGAGAGGGATCCATATGCGGTTTATTTAAACAGGTAAGTTCAGAGTACAGACAGGCGAGGGTCAAATAATCAGGGCAGTCAACAACATCAGAGACAGAGCAGAAACAGGGTAAACAGGCAGAGGTTCGGGGCAGGCAGCAAAACAGCAGTAGTAGTATTCCAGGCAGAGTTATAAATAGACAGGCAGCAAATGATCGTAATGTGGTAATCCAAGGCAAGGTCCAAACACAGAAAAGGCAACTCAGGGAATAATCAAAACACTCAGAAATGTAGCCGGGGCAAACAAGACTTTGCAATGAGTGAACTAACAGACAGGGCTTAAATAGTGTGATGATATGGAACAGTTGTGGGGTAATCAGACCAGGTATGCGGGCATAGGGAAATGTAGTCCAATGTTAATATTAAGGTGAGAGAGACCTCCGGTGGCCGATTGTGGAATCTTCACCGGTGTTCGTGACAAAGAGGCAGAGCAGCTGATTAAACAGAATGGCTTCTCATATTCAGAGTTGTAACTTGACACTGCGTCTTTTAAAAGCAGTACGAGGTACATGACAGCCATCAAATCCATCTGTCTACAGCATGTTTATATACAAAAATATTTCAAAATAGTCCGGTTGGGTTTCCTTTGGTTTTCAGGAACAGGCCTGTATGTCCTGCTCTCTTTCATTGTGTACAAAGGGTAGGGCCAAGATGATGTAAAGTAGGCATTTTTTCGCTGTATAGATGATCATGAATTAATGGGCCCCCTAGTGATGTAGGGAAGTCGCAGAAGTAGAGAACATAGCATTTTTGCAGCTTGGTTTCAATAAAAGCTTTTTTATTGAGTTCTGAAATTTACAAATGTATTTTTTTTTTATAGTAGAATGACATCTAATATGTCATATATCATGAGCAATCAAGGATAATTTGATTCCTCATGACATGACCACTTTAACTGAACATATACATAATAATGTACATAATTATGTTCAGCATAGAACAGTGTGGAAAATGAAATAAAAGTCCACAAAGAAAATATTAAACTCAAATAGCAATGAACTGTTTTGTTTTTGTTGTTTTTGTCATAATGTTTTTGTTGTTATAGTTTATGATGGTTTTGACAGCAATTTTTATTTTAGTGAATTCTAATTATAGAATTATAATCTATATATAAAGGTGCAATTATTTCTGAGACCATCCTGGATTTTGTTCAGAGTGAAATCAGTAAATTTGTATTTATTTTATTGTATATGTATTTTTTTAGTCTTAAAAACTGCATCATTTATGAAAGATTTAATATCCACAACGAATTATAGAAGACATGAAGTTTAACTCTTTTACTTTCTTTTTGGACATAATACATTTTTTACTCCATCCTATTGATCAATGACTAATGTCCGAGTTAACAGAACTATGACAATACAGCAAGTTCTCCTTAATCACTTTTGGGTAATTTTTTTTCTAATTCTAATAAATACAATAATCTTTAACTGCTCATCACGACCATGCTCTGTACTTTTACATGTTGAGAATAAGGCAGATTTAAGGCAGAAGTTTGTCCTCTATCTAGTCCATAAATCAGTCGGTAAAGGTTAACTTTATTAAATTTCTTTATTAAAGTAATAAGAGTCAAACTGAGAATACAGAGTATAAGATTTTTGCTCATCTTTTGCCATCAGAGAGAACTGAGCTTAAAACACAGAATTTGGTATCTTGACCGCTGCATGGCCAATGTGAAAATATATTTACTCTGGGGAAGAGATACATATGATGTAAGTATTTTTGTACATTTCAAAGGTCATTCAAAAAGTGCTTCCCCAGACAAACTTACATTTTGTTGTACAAATATAGATACAGTAAAAAACAATGACATTTCCAGATGCTAAATATCAAGTCTAATTTTAGAAGCCTATCCAGGAGACTTAACAATGGTACAAATCTTTCTATTGTTGATGCCATTGGTTTGTTATGAAAATGCTGATGCAAACATGCAAGTTGGCTTCTCTTTATTTTTGTTAATATGGTGACATTCATTGGTATTTAAAATCATTGATTAAAAGACTTTAAATATTAAAAATTTTAAAGAGATATGTCGTGTCTTTCAGGTAGCACATTATATTAAGTTTGAAATGCCTGTTTTGGACAGCTTCATCAAGAAACTGAAAGAAGAGGAAGAGAGAGACATTTTAAAATGGTCAAGAAAGTTAATAACACAACACCATGTTGTTTTGTTCCTATAACTGACTAAATCAAATTGTCCTGTGACACAATAAATCAATAGTCAAACAAACCACAAAGTAAAGGACACAATATCTTGTTGAACATATCTTACATATCTTACAGATACAGTGCACTGTTATTACAGAAATTGGATGTCATCTCTCAGAGTACTAATCATGTGTGAGAAAATGTGCAGAATGTTTTTTTCCATTTCTTTTGTGAAGATATCAGTGCAATAACTAATGTAAAAAATATATGCTACTGTTATTTTACACACAATTATCAGGTATTGATAAATTACCTAAAATGTTATTTTATGATGCACTTATGCTCCATGATTTCAAAAGGCAAACTATTGTATATTTTGTAAATGTTTATTAAACTTAAAACATACATATTACATTCCTGATATTGTTTTTACAGTAATTATATTCTTTTCCATAATTTTTTAAATAAAACTGTGTTCATATGTATCATCTTGGTTTTGCTTGTGTATTAATGGCTTTTTCTACAGTATGTCAAATTGTTATGTTAGTTTTGTACTCACATGTAGAATACCTGTATATACAGTAACTCATGACACTCTCAATAATTTGCAAAATCCTTGGACAATATATTAAGTCAATGTGGTGATATCACTGTATTTAAAATGAATACTCATGTCCCTACCCTGGTACATTACCACATTGTACTCCGATAGTCCTTTTCATTATCTCAAATCATTGTTCGTATGATTGTTTTAGTGCTTTAAAAACAATGGTGCTGTTTTCCTCATATTGTTCTTTGAGTGACCCTTACATTGAGGCAGTTCCCACGAGCTATAAAAGGGAATATGTTGGGTAGACTAAAACATAAAGTCAGTGCTTTCTGGCTTGAGTGCCCATGTTACACAGTGGGAGGCATCCTGGGAAACAAGGAACGTTACACTACTTGAGGTGTTTCCCTTTCCCTGGACAAGTAGTAAAAAGAGAAGAAATTACTTGTGTGTTTGTGAACACTTGTCCAGTTGGTCACATAATGCCACATACAATATCTCAGTTAGGCTATATTTTTTTAAATATTGGTTTGAAAAGCATTTGTATTTAATAGTGTGATAATGACAACTTAAATATGATTAAATAAATTGCTATATGTATTATTTTTAAAACTTCAAAGAATTGTTTAAGTAAGATTAAACATGTATGCACACATGACATTTATTATACATTAATTATCATTTACCCTCTGGCATGAATGTGCATTAATCTCAAAACAGCAGTGTTACTATAGATTTTGATTTTTAATGACGTTTTTATTTCTATTTTAAATCAATCTGTCATTAGTTTTAGTTTTCGTTAGTTTTCACACTTTGTCTGTTTTAGTTTAGTTTTAGTTTTCTCAGTTTCATTTTATTTTGTTATTATTTCAGTTAGTTATTTTAGTTTTAGTATTTTTCATGGCTGCCAAAGCAGAAGCATTTACTGGTATCATTTAAAAATGTCTAACATCATTACATTTCTCAGGGCAGTCTTGTTGTTACCGCTATCTATTTGTAGTATTATGTATAATTTGGATTGTAAATGTTGCAAATTTGATAACATAGGGTGAATCTGGGTAAAGTGGCAAAGGATATTTAAACTTGGTCCCCATTGTATCCATTTGAATTTCCTTAGATGATTATAAATCATTAACTAATCTCTGGGAAGTAAACAATTAATAGGATAGCTCACCCAAAAATGAAAATTCTCTCATCATATTCTTACCTTCATGCCATCCCAGATGTGTCTGACTTTCTTTCATCTGCTGAACATAAAGTAAGATTTTTAGAAGAATATTTCAGCTCTGCATGTCCAAAAAAATTAAGTAATCACAGTACAAAAGCTTGAAGCTCAAAAAAGCATTTAAAGGTAGCATCTTTTTTTACTATACATTTTGACATTAGCAGTCTCATTGGTGATCTTTCCTGTAGACAGCAAATATGGAAATATGTAGTTTAATTCACCAAAGTGGCATCACAAAATATAGTCAGGACATTACTGTTGTAAAAAACAGCACCATCACAATTTGAAAAAAGTAATTTTTATAAAATCTAGACATACCCCCATTTCCAGCCACCATAACACCTTATCCTTGAGTAATCATGCTAAATTGCTAATTTGGTACTAGAAAATCACATGCCATTTTATCAAACACATTTGAAAGCTCTTTAGTTTGTTAAATGAAGCTTAACATTGTCTTTGTGTTTGATTTGCCACTGTATGCAATAGATTGGCATGTCTTAAGGTCAATATTAGGTCAAAAATGGCAAAAAAAAGAGAAACATATTTCTCTAGAAACTTGTCAGTCAATCATTGTTTTGAGTAATGAAGTCTAGAGTACTTCCGGAAAGTATTCACAGTGCTTCACTTTTTCCACATTTTTGTTATGTTACAGCCATTCCAGACATTTTCCTCAAAATTCTACAAACAATACCCCATAATGACAATGTGAAAGAAGTTTGTTTTAAATCTTTGCAAATGTATTAAAATTAAAAAAAATAATAAAAAATAAAAAAAACGACACTCACAATTGAGCTCAGGTGCATGCTGTTTCCACTGATCATCCTTGAGATGTTTCTACAAATTGATTGGAGTCCACCTGTGGTAAATGCAGTTGATTAGACATGATTTGGAAAGGCACACACCTGTCTATATAAGGTCCCACAGTTAACAGTGCATATCAGAGCACAAACCAAGCCATGAAGTCCAAGGAATTGTCTGTAGACCTCTGAGACAGGATTGTATCGAGGCACAGATCTGGGGAAGGGTACAGAAAAGTTTCTGCAGCATTGAAGGTCCCAATGAGCACAGTGGCCTCCATCACTCATAAATGGAAAAAGATTGGAACCACCAGGACTCTTCCTAGAGCTGGCCAAACTGAGCGATCGGGGGAGAAGGGCCTTAGTCAGGGAGGTGACCAAGAACCCAATGGTCACTCTGACAGAGCTCCAGCGTTTCTCTGTGGAGAGAGGAGAACAACCATCTCTGCAGCACTCCACCAATCAGGCCTGTATGGTAGAGAGGCAAGACAGAAGCCACTCCTCAGTAAAAGGCACATGACAGCCCACCTGGAGTTTGCCAAAAAGGCACCTGAAGGACTCTCATACCATAAGAAACAAAATTCTTCTGTCTGATGAAACAAAGATTGAACTCTTTTGGACTGAATGTCAAGCGTCATGTCTGGAGGAAACCAGGCACCGCTCATTACCTGGCCAATACCATCCCTACAGTGAAGCATGGTGGTGGCAGCATCATGCTGTGGGGATGTTTTTCAGCAACAGGAACTGGGAGACTAGTCAGGATCGAGGGAAAGATGAATGCAGTAATATACAGAGACATCCTTGATGAAAACCTGCTCCAGAGCACTCTGTACCTCATCTTCCAAAAGGACAACTAAATATATACCACAGTTAATTCCAGTTCTCGAATCTGATTGGACAAGAGACGTTCCATGAGCACTGACCATCAACACTCGGATGCTTCACTGTGTGTGTATATCACTCCGCATTCATGCTGTTCTAAACTAAAGTGTATCTGTAAGGAGTTAATGGCACTATTTTTGAAATGACATATGTTAGCCAGCAGGTGGTGGCAAACGAGAATTTTTGTGTGTAATATGAGCCAGTTGGTGACGTAAAGTGAATCTATTAGTCATTGTTTACTTAGAACTGCACTCCGTGATCGCTCATATTACTAATACATTACCAAAGCTAGGAAATAGCTTTAAATGGCTTTAAACGGCTTTAAACGGACAACTTCAGGATTAAGGCTCATGCTGAGAGACACAACAGAATGATTTATTACAGAACTCAAGTGTTTACCTTTTATCGGAGTTTCCACATTGGATACATTCTGTTTAAAATTATGGAGGACATCACTGTTTCTATAGTGAATGACTCCTGCACTCCGGCTACCGCGAAATAGTGAGGAATACCCCCCCTTGGATGTCTAATTTCCACTGAGAAAGCAGACAGCATCTCTGATTTTGTGAGGCAACAGGTGATTGCACACGCTCATGCTCTCTCTCTCTCTCTCTCTCTCTCTTTCACACACACACACACACACACACACACACACACACCCACACACACACACACACACACACACACCCAGCCGTCTATCCTTGTTTATCCAATAACTTGTTAGAAACAGCACAAGCCATGATACTATTTCCGAAGTTAACTTTTTTAATTACTAACAGAGGCTTGGATGCATCATTTGTTTTGAAATGGCAATGGCAGATTCTGATTCGTCGTGTAAGATAGTAGTTCCATGCATGAATGCGTTTTTATGACCGTACTCGGGTTTCTCCCAATTTTTTTAAACGTACTTGTTCATTGAACTGTTGTATATAAGCAATATCACACTCGCAATCATGCTATATGGCCCTACATCAGCACTGCTGTGATTACCTACAGCACTTGGCCTGCGGCCTCGGCCCTGCGGCCGAATCACAGAAGTGCTGATGTAGGGCCATATTGCACTCTTGCTTGTATGATATTGCTTATATATATATATATATATATATATATAGAGAGAGAGAGAGAGAGAGAGAGAGAGAGAGAGAGAGAGAGAGAGAGAGAGAGAGAAAGAGAGAGAGAATCAAAATTTAAACCCCACAACCACCCCTCCCAATCCCCAACCCAGCCCTGACCCCCAACAAACATCCCTGTGGTCACATATGAGTATATACACATGATTATAGACATACACAAAAAGAAAAAGATTAAAAAATAATAATAATTACACATCTAGCAATGTCAGGAATCCACCCCATTTCTCCATAAACTAATTACATTTTCCAAGTCTTTTAGAATACTAGCCCACTCTCCACCTCCAATATCAAGTTTAAATCTTTCTCCCATAATCTCTTGAGAGAAGTTGGAGCTCCGTCCCCCAGACTCTGAATTAGCAGGGAGTACTACACTGATGTCTCGTAATCTTTTACAAAAGCAGTAATCACCACTCCCAAAGTATCTGCCGCTTTAGTTGGGGTGTGTGCTTCTCTCAAAAATAGTACAGAGCAGATGGCGCGGCTGTAAATATCCAAAGAACTGAGATCTGGGAATCCCAAAATATTGAACCAGATTATCAAAGGATCTCAACACTACGCTCTCATATAGGTCACCGAGTGTATTAACATCACTCACAGTCCACTCTGGGCAGCAGAAAGGGGACTTATTAGTACATAATTTGGGGTTAAGCCATAAGCTTGAGGCAACATTTAAATAAATGTCAGAATTATACACTCTGGACACTTTTGTCCATACCGAGTGTAAATACGAGATAATGGGGTGTAATTTAACTTCTCTGGTTAGTTTGATAAAAAGGCTTTGCAATAGCGAAATAGAGGCAAGAACAAAAACAGGGAGGGACTCTCACAGGTGGAAGCGACCAATGAGCTAAATGTCTGAGACCGAACGCATAATAATAAAAACAATTCTTGGGTAGGCCTACCACACCTTTATCAATTGGCCTACGTAGCTTACCGAAATGCAATCGGGGATGTTTCCCATTACGAATGTAGGACTTTGCTATGCTATCAAATTTCTTGAAATAAGAGAGGGGGACTTCTATATGAAGTGACTGTAGCAGGTAGATGAATTTTGGAATACAATTCATTTTCATAACATTAACCTTCTCAATCATCGATAAATGTAATGAAGCCCACCTGCCCACATCGCTTGAAAAACTTTCAATTAAAGGGTCAAGATGAACTCTAACTAAATCACACAAATTTGCTGGGAATAAAATACCCAAATACTTAATGCCCTGTTTGGGCCACTAGAAGGCACCCAGCTGGAAAGCCATTATCGGGCAGTACACAATACACTGTCAGAGCCAAAGCTTCGGATTTAGACCATTTAACTCTGTATCCTGAGAACTTAGAAAAGGAATTAATAATTCTGTGGAGATAAGGCATAGATCTAGAAGGGTAAAATAAAATATCATCTGCGTAAAGCAGAAGCTTATGCACCACACCTCCTGCCATCACCCCTAGAAAATCATCCTCTTTTCTTTTCGAGGCTGCTAATGGTTCCAGTGCAAGACAGAACAACTTTGTGGAAAGAGGGCAACTCTGCCAGTTTCCCCTATCCAGAGTAAAATCATCTGAAATGAATCCAAGTGATATGGCCACGCCCAGAGTCTGATCATTCACCACTGCCCATATGATATTGATAAAATACCTAATGTTATCATAAGAGCTGCAGCTCTGAATAAGCCCCACCTGATCTTTAAGTATATGAGATGTCATACTTTACTTAATCGGTTAGTCAAACTTTTTGGCGATATTTTTATGGCTAGCTGGATCAGGAAAATTGGACGGTACCCTCTTACACTCACTTGTATTTTTGTCCTTTTTAAGAATCAGACTAATCCGGGCTTGTGTCATGGTTGGCGGAAGCTTTCCATTCTTTAATGATTCCGTATAAACTTCTAACAAAAGTGGAGTCAGTTCTGTAGTATAAGATCTAAAAAATTCAGTGGCAAAACCATCTGGCCCAGGAGCCTTGCCTGTAGGCAAGGCCTTAATTACCTCGCCAAGCTCTAACGGAGTTCCAATGGTTCCACAAAGTTTCTAATATCTTCATCGGTAGATGAAGATGTGGACCTATAAAGATCAAGATAGAATTCTTTAATAGCATTATTAATATCAATAGTTGAGGTCAGGCCCGCATTAACCTGCCGTCAGGCCCTGGGGCTGAGTGGTTTTGTAGGCCCACAATAAAAAAAAAAGTCTAATGACCACGTTTGTCTATATACAACAAAAGCAGAAATAAGTTTCTCTCGGGGAGATATAGCCTAACAAAGACAGTATTCCATAAAAAAATCCACAACAACAGCAATGTAAAACCTCCACAGCACAGGCTATACTGGAAAGCAGTAAATAGAGCATTGTCTTACCTTTTTAGAAGTGCTTTCGTCTTGTCTTCTTTGTAGAAAAAGCTGTGATTATGTTGGTAAAATCCAACTCACGAAGAATGTCGTGTTCAATGGACATCAGTGTGAGGTTGCTGACTCTGTCTTGATGCATGCTTGATCGCAGTCTATTTTTCACCAATGCCAGTTTAGAGAAGGAATGCTCTCCGCTCACGTTGGTCACTGGCATGGTCAGGAATAGCCGTAGAGCTATATCTGTGTTGGGAAACACTGTATGGAGTTTTCTACTTCTTAATACTTTCTGTAACTCCACTGTCGACGTGCTACCCAACTTGTCATTCTGTACAAACTCCCTGAACTGCACCGCTTCCTCCACAAAGTCCGCTTTCAAATCACAGTGGTATTTCTTTTGCAGGCTCTCCGCTTCTGAGCGGAGGTCTTGGCGGGAAATAGAGTTCAATCTGTTTAAAAATCCGAAGTTTTCACACACGTCATTATATGACTGGTATCTTCGGTCCAGCTCTGACACTAGCCGGTCAATCACACAGATATACACAGATGTACAGAAGCGTCTGCGGCCTGACAGCTCGCACTCAGGTTCAGATGACTCGTCAGCCAGTCTCTTTCTTTTTCTCTTTCGTTGAGTGTCTGACCCCAGTTGGCTCTGCTCCATGCAGTCAGTCCTCGTCCTCTGCAGCGCGAGTTAACGGTCTCCCGCCTGTTTGCTTGTCCTCTGCACTGTTCATCGGTGCTCCGCTTGATGAGCTCGACTCGCCTTCATTTGCAGGTTTAAAAAATCCTGTCAGCTTTGGAATCTTTTTTAACAATTCCTTCTCACTGTTTTCTTTCTGTCGCAATATTTTTTCGCTTATGAGCACCACTCTCAAACTTTTTCTTTCCCGACATTTTGATTTAGCTATCCGCTATCTTCTGTGAGTGACTATAAGCATAAATTTGAATAGACTACTAGAGTAGACGACAACGCATGCTACAACTGATTCTCTACATTCTGATAGGCTGTCATATCATGCTTCCCACGTGGGTCACTTGTAAATTGGATCAATCAGCAGCCAAAAACATGAATATCAAGTGATTGACAGAAAATTCGACAAACTACAAAACAATGTGATTTTTTTATTGGCTTATGATAGGCCCCTTGTCTTCATAGGCCCTGGGGCTTCAGCCCCAGTAAGCTCGTGCATTAATGCGGGCCTGGCTGAGGTAAATATTTCACCACCAGTAGGTTTCACTGAGGGAATGGTAGAAAAAAATTCTCTCTGCTTTATATATCTAGTCAAAAGCTTCCCTGCTTTTTCCCCAGACTTAAAGTATGACTGTCTTGCCCTGAATAGCCAAAACACCACCTTCCGTGACAAAATAGTATTATATCTGTTTTTCAATCGGGTCAATTCTCGAGGACATCATACGATATTTGGTTCTTCAGTTCTTTTAAAATTTTTACAAATTTTAAAATTCCCTTCCAACTCTACGAGTTGTCTGCTTTGGACTTTTTGATGAATGTTGCATACTGTATGATCGGACCCATAAGAACCACTTTAAGTGCCTCCCAAGCCATGCCCACAGAGGATAATGAGGACCAGTTGGCCTCCATATAAACACTGATTTCAACCTTTTACATTTGTTGGAATTCAGGATTTTTGCAAAAGGGATACGCCAAATATATTATTTATTTTTCTCCATATGTGGCAACACCAGGGCATGGTCTGAGACTAATATACGAAATGAGGGACTTAAATATTTTTTTAAAAATCTATTCTAGAATAAATCTTATGGACTGATGAAAAGAATGTATAGTCCCTACCAGATGGGTTCAAAAGTCTCTATCTGCAAGACCATGATTTTTACATAACCTTTGAAGCGTCAATGTTGCTCTAGGGGGCTTACACACTTTTGCTTCACTATAATAAAGGACTGAGTCCATAAAATTTAAGATTAAAGTCTCCTCCCAATATTATATCATGAGGGGGCCAGCAGCTTGCAATATGCCTTCAAGATCTATAAAAAAAGCTCTGATCATCAATGTTAGGTGCTTAAATATTAGCCAATATCCACCTTTACCCCTGAATTTCTACTAAAACAATAATGACTTTTCCTAATGTATCATTAATCTGTTTGAGACATTTGAATTGTAGATGTTTACTTATCAATATAATAACTCCCTTGCTCTTACTTACATTTACATTGTCATTTATTCATTTGGCAGACGATTTTATCCAAAGCGACTTACAAAAAAGAAAAACATAAGTGAATCATCTTAAAGAGACATTTGTATGAAAGGTGCCATACTACAAAGTTTCACTAGCATCAAAATAGCATTCAAAACAGATTTAAGTGCAAACAGAATATTTTTTATTTTTTTTTGTGTGTGACTGGTTAAGTGCTCTTGGAAAAGATGTGTTTTTAGCCGTTTTTTGAAGACAGAGAGTGAGTCAGCTTCACAGATGGAGTTGGGAAAGTCATTCCACCAACGTGGTCTGATGAAACTGAGAGTCTGGGAAAGTGTTTTGGTGCCTCTTTGTGTTGGTACAACAAGGCGACGTTCCTTAGCCGACCACAGACTTCTGGCGGGAGTGTAGATCTGCATAAATTATTGTAGGTATGCTGGAGCAGACCCAGTGACTGTTTTGTATGCCAGCATCAGAGCCTTGAATTTAATATGTGCATCAACCAGCAGCCAGTGGAGAGAGACAAAGAGTGGTGTAACATGCGCTCTCTTCGGTTCATTAAAGACCAGACGTGCTGCTGATATCTCATATCAACATTAGACATTTTGACATATTAGAAGAACTAAATTGTGTGTCAAAAACTAAATTATAAAGACCACATTCCAACATTTGAGAACAAACAAACCCCGAACTTCACCCAGAACAAAAAAAACAAAAATGTACACATTAACTAAATGTGCGTCCGCACACGACAGCGCCAACCGGCATCCATCCCTCTAAACGAGAGCCCCTGCAACAACTTTGCCACTGGATCGCTCAAGTCCGGTGTTTCTATACAAATATTGTGAGACCGAATTACACAACAGACAATAATCTATAAAACAAACTCCAGCCAATAATCAGAAAAAAAAACACAAAAAGTGTGTAGATTGCCCTCAAGGTGTGTTCATCCAAAAAAGCTTTCGGTCCATTCTGTCGTTATATGAGTGCAATAAATGCCCTAATCACTCCAATATCTTGCAAGAAATATTCCACAAAACACACTCCAGCCACTAGGCAGAACCAGCACAAAAAGAAACGAAAAAGGTGCCCAGCTTCCTCGGACAGTTGAGTAAATGTTCAGTGAGTCGGTCCACTAGGCATCAACATGAAAATCACCAAATGGCTTACTCACTCGATTGACTTTATGAAAGACATAGCATGATGTGGGCATGTAAATATTTTGCGGCCCTCCTTAGTATCTATTCTCAATTTGTCTGGGAACATCAGTGCTAAAGCGACCTTCCATTGATGTAAGAGTTTCTTGCATTCCTTGCATTCACGTTTCTTTCTTGTTGAATTCAGAAAGTCTGGGAACAAGAAAATGCTGTGTTTCTTCCAAGAAATCTTTCCTTTACTCCTCGCCTCGCGTAACACAAGATCTATATAGGATGATCTCAGAAATTTGGCCAGAATTGATCAGGGCCTGTCTCTCTCAGCGGATCTCTGAACCAGGACTCTGTGAGATCGCTCGATTTCCAGCTTATGGCCTATGTCGAGCATAACAGGGAAGAGCCCGTCTAGGAAGTTTACCATATCTTGGCCTTCTTCATGCTTAGAAATTCCAACAATTCAGACATTGTTTCGTCGATTACGATTCTCCAAATTCTCCAGCTAATTCCCTCTCTGATGACTCCAGATAATCTATTTGTTTCTCGATGTCCGACATTCTTGTAACCATCTCAGAGAATTTAGTTTCCATGGAAGTGATACATTGATATATTACAGCAGGATCCTCCACGTCCACAACAACCTTCGTCAGCATTGCTGACACATTAATCAATTCACGCCGGATTTCTATCAGTTCACAGTCTGAACTGAGTCTGGGTCTTTTGGCCTGTTTCTCAGGGGAATCAGCCCGAGCAAGTAAGTGTCTTTTAATGTCTCCAGAGCCTGAGGATTTTGAATTCTTTGACAATTGTCTTTCTAAAACAATTAAGGATCAGGGTGTATCGAATCTCACCAGTTTGTACACAAATATTATAAAAACTAGCAAAGTGCGAAGAGCTCGCCTTTCACACATCTGACCTTATCATGGCGCCCAGAAAACCCCCCAGATTCTCTAGTTTGAAAAAAAGATGCCTCACATGTCCTCAGCTGACAGCTTCATTGAATTCTACCTGCTCAACACCAGTTTCCGGTGGACCAGTTTGAGTGTTGATATCATAAAAAGCAGGGTGTGAGTAATAGACACAAAAATATGTATTGTATCATCTGGACCAATCATACAAATAAGCAAAGGTCCAAGTAGGCACAAGCCGACTCTGTTATGTCTGCTCCCCAACTGATCATTATCAAGCCTTTACAATGTCTTTTCAAGGTCCAGCAACTAGTGGACCTCAGTGAAATTCCAAGCGGGGGATGTTAGCTGCATGCTAGAGCAAAGAATGCAGAAAGATTGATTCACACCTTTCCCCCATAGGAAATGGACATAAAGCCCAGAACACAGACTTTTCTTCATTCATTTACAGACAAACTATAAATGAACATGTATATCCCCAGGACATTGTGTATATGATCATTACTGTCTTGTATAGTGTCTTTTTTTTTTTTTTTTTTTTACTGAATACTGTTTTTTATGCTACCAGTTATTAACTACCAGATAATGTACAATTAGTTCCACCATGTTTCCATTAATCCTTGTGTGACATCCTGCACGATGGTATATATATATACGTATATATATATATATATATATATATATATATATATATATATATATATATACACATAGTTATATCTGACAGCATGCATTTTATGCTTGCTATATTAATCAGAGAGCATAAAGGGGCATAAATTAAACTAACCCCAATCATGCAAATGAGTCAGCTTCCAAACAAAGGAACATTTCCCACTTGGAAATTGCACCTATCTTATTGGTCAAGCCAGACTCAAGAGGAGGGACCTCCATCAGAAGTTAAAAGACACGTCCCGCCTCTTACAATTTTTTTTTTCCCCTGACACTCTTCCCTCTGCTGCTGTTCGTGTGGTACCGGGACCATCCGGTCCAGCCAAGAGGTCGCAGGCCGGCAGGCCTCAACACCTCAAGCCATGCGTAACTTCTTCTACCACAGAGTCAATGAACACCTCAGTTCATCATAATTTCTTCATTCAACATGGAAGAAATTGGTTGCAACTTCAACACCATTAACCAAACGAACCATCAAGCCTTTCTCCTGCAACTGCATCCGGGTGCTCTCTCAACAGCCAAGGAAATTGTAAGTATCGTACCTGTAGCTCTCTAAACTTAGGTTTAGTATACGAGATGAAAACCCCTTTGTAACAAAGGTGCTATTAAATTAAGAAACAAATGGCTCCCTCGGATGGTTAAGAAGACTTTTTCCATAACTGCATTTTCCCTATTCTGTTCCGGTTTCATTTTATTTCCTCTTTTCCCTTTCCCATGTGTGAGTGATTTAGTGTGTATATTTTTGTTTAGATTAGTTATGTGTTTGTCCATCCATCCATCCATCGTCAACCGCTTATCCTGTGTACAGGGTCGCGGGGGGCTGGAGCCTATCCCAGCTAACATTGGGCGAAAGGTAGGGTACACCCTGGTCAGGTCGCCAGTCCATCGCAGGGGTTATGTGTTTGTATTTTAGTTAAATAAACTTTTGTGTACATTCCTGCAAGTTGATTCTAGTCTGCTTGTAAATCAATGTAAATTTAATGATTCGATCTCAGCTCCATGCTAAGGAAGAGTTATTTTTGTGTGGCCACGAAAAATATCCTTTCTGAGAATTGATAGATGATCAATACTGAGTGTTCACTGGACAAACAGATACATTTATTGTAATATTAATTCAGCTACATCAAGTTAATTCTATTAACCAATCCAAATGTCCAGTTATGATTAATTATTCATATTTCCCTTTTAAGGACATTTTGACTGTGGTATATTTTGATAAATAATGTCATTCTTGTTTCTAAAAGATTTCGCTTCAAAGCTATGCCTATATGTGTAATATTATTGTCAATAAGCCATGATAATAATATTACTCTAACAAGAGAATTAATCATAATTCTCTTATTAAAGCTAATTCCCTACAGTAGAAATTGTGAGCTGATACAAGATGTTGTATTATGATTTTAATTGTGATATTATAGTTTAAATTTGTCATTTATCTAAATTATAACGGTTGTCAAACGCAATTGATTCCATTATTCAATTTCCTACATAGTAATGTAGAAATAGGACCGTTTAAGTTCATTCCTAGCTCACACATACTGTTTCTCTTACAAATAATGATAATATACACAACACTTTACCAGTGCAGTGTACATTTATCATACCAAATTTGCTACATATATTCGTGTGAGAATTTGGGCACTTTAACTGATTACTGTTTATATATGTGGAACACGCTGACGTTCATATGCATCGATTAAACTGTTTTCATTAGTGTTGACCCAGATCACAAATCACTGGTGTTGGTTGCTATGGTGACGAAAGTTCACGAGAAGTCCTAAAGAGACTCTTCCGGGGCAATTTACTGCACATCCGCAACATGCCGACACCATATTGTAAACAAAGTACAGCTAAGCTAATAGCACATCACCGCTAAACTAACAAGTTAGCGAACTTTCATTGAAAACCCTAAATGTGCTACAGTATTTATAAAGTCATAATCAGCGATTGAAGTCATGTTTTCAGTGAAAGTGAACAAAACACACAGATGTTGTAGCGCCTCTAGTGCCCATTTCTCCTGTAAACTGCAGGAAATTGTACCTGGAAACACGTTTAACAAGTTTAGCAAAAATGTATATGGTCACGTTTTCACAATGAGCCTGGGACTGGGTTTCAACCATGCAACCCACCAGTTAACCCACTGAAGAAGAAAATCCAGGGACCTTATTCATGCTAGCACCATGTTAGATTTTTAATGTAATGACAATGAGGCTGTGAGGGATAGACTTACAGTCTCTTCAATGGCAAAAAAGTATGAAGCTCCTGGATCACATCTGAATTCCCACAACTCATGTTGTCTGGAGTTCATTGTATTCTGAATGTTCCTGGACAGATATTTTATCGATGTTGTGTCCATCGGAACGATCCAAAGACACTTTAAACTGCAGTACAGCCCATTGAAGAGACTGTTCATCTATCCCTCACAGCCTCGTTATCATTCCCAATAAAAATGATGGCGCTATCATGAATAAGGTCTTGTAGTAGGGAGATTAAAAAGTCCTTTTTCTCCAGTACCAATTAAAAGTCAGTTTTCTGGTGAGTAGAATTCACCTGTTATACATTATTTAACATTAACCATTGAAATGTTAAATTCCAGTTTTGTTATCAGAAAAATGTTTGCCACTTGTTTATTTGCTGTGAAGTGACCAAATATTTAGGGTTTATTTAAATAAATTTGTATTTAAATAAAGCATGATGGAATGTGGAGTTTTTAAAATCTGTTTGTTGTAGTTCTGCTTCAGCTATCGCAAAAGATGAATTAGATGATCGGTTAGACACCAAAGGCATAGGCTTCATTATAATGGAGAAAAGTTTGCTATCTGCACTGACCCTCGCACAAGAACAATTTTCATTGCACTGTATGAGTGAATGCTTAAAAGGTGAAAATGCCAACAGAGTTCATTCAGTCAGACATTACCACATCACAAGTTAAAGTGGAATATGATTAAGATACCTCTTCATTGGTTGATTTGAACAAAATATAAATGTTCCCTCATTCTCACGGTGATGCTACAGTGGAGTTCATGGACCTTGGTCAACAAGAAGGAAGTGCCTGATGATTTAACGACTGGTCTAATGATGATTTTTTTTACGGAATACATATGCTTCTTTTGATGAACCTCTGAACACAAGAATAAAAATTCAAGCAAAAGAAAGAATTGTTTGAGCAATCAGAGAAAGGACAGAAAAACGAAAGCAAATAAGATAAATTCAGATGCATCATGCAAATGAAAGGAATGTGCCGCAGAGCAGTGTAAGACAACACATTGTACAGAATATAATGACTTCTGATGTGTGAATCAGAGTGTGAAAATTGTTTCTTTTGAATATGACTTAAGGGTGCATCAGAGAGATCATAATTCACACAAAAAAGTTTTATTTTTAAACAAATTAATTGTCATTTTAAATGTGTATATAATCACAACTAACATGAGATATAAAACAGCTATTTTCTTGTACATGGAGAGGGTTTCCTCATGGGGGCTGCCATGCTGGACCCAGCTGAATAATTCTTGCTTAAATCAGTAATTGTCCCTGTTATTGGACACTTTCACTGATAGATTAAATTAATTATGTCTGACTGTGGATAGTGAATTTCTACAGTGGCATCTTTAACTAAACTCTATTGCTCCATTGATGACACAAACAGAAACGTGACTGAGAGTACCTTTAACAAACATTAGTAGACACTAAAAGTAGAGACATTTACCCTTTTCAAGAATGTATACTGTTATTGCCTAATATAGCTGCCAAACACTTGATAACCATTGCTTTACATATTTTACTGTTTTACAAGTAAGTTATTATGAGCTTTGTATAACAAGCTTACATGGCAAAAGATTTTACAGTTCAGTTATTATAATTGTAATGTCACATATCACTTTTTTTTATTTAATAAATGAAGATTACATCTGTTGGTCAGTGGATATATATCACGAGTGGGGACACATCTATTAGCATTTTTCTGTGATTTAACTGGAAAACAGCGTGAGCTGCCCAACAGTAGAGCATGTAGAGTGCGTGTCTGTGTGCATGAGACAACATCGCCACCCACTGTCACTCAACGCCACTAACAGCCACCACATGTAGTCATTCTAACACTGGATATGTTTCTTATGCACTAGACACCTGAAGAACGCTATTTCAAAAAGAAAGGACAAAACTGGCAAAGGCAAATAGTGGACTTATCCCACCCAACCAACACGGAATACGGAAGTAACGGAATACATGTAACGGGATTACGTATTTAAAATAGAAGACTAAACTAAAATATTCCACAACAGTTACAATTCAAATCTTTGGTATTTAGAATAAAGTTACATTCAAAAAGTATTTTGATTACTGAAGATATTACTTTGCATTTTATTGTCATTTGTTTAATTAAATTTTTAGTCCTTTCATATGGAAAACATTTATACATATAAATGATGTGATCCAAAGTGCATTTGAACATTCAAAACACATTCTTATGATGTGTTACATTAATACGAGCAGACAGAGAAGTAAATTTGAAGTAAGTTTGGAGCAAGAAATAGAAACAAACCTTATGTAAATTGTCAGCTTTATGCTAAGCCATAATGGCCTTAAGCCATTTTACATGCACCTGTTACCATGCACGATCATATATTTTATCAAGAAAATTCACATTGGATCATAATATCTTTTTAGTAAGACCTTTTGAAATTAGGGCAAAAATCATATTCTTGATCATTTTTGTATTGTTTTCCTGTAAAAATATCTAAAAATCCTAATATAAACCAGATCAAATATATTGATCTTGTTTTAGAAACAGCACTACATACAGTAAGATATATAGGTTTTTCAGAGAATTTATTTTTATCATGTGTATTTTGTCTTACTGTAATGGCAGAGTTTTTATAGTCAAAACAAGTGAAAAAAAATCTACCAGTGCTGAAGAAGTAATCCAAAGTATTTAGAATATTTTACTGATCTTGAGTAATTTAACGGAATACATTACAAATTACATTTTACAGCATGTATTCTGTAATCTGTAGTGGAATACATTTCAAAAGTAACCCTCCCAACTCTGCACAACATTATAAGACAATCAAGTCAAAATCCACATATTCAATATTTACAATATAAAAGACAATTTCAGTTGTGTTGTGGCCAGGGGCGAGGCTAGCCCCTTTTTAGGGGTGCTTCAGCACCCCTAAAAAGGAGCTGAGCACCCCTAAAACTTGGAGTAAGAAATGTTGTTATTCTAAAATTTTTGTTCTCCTTTGACAAGGTTAAATAATGCCCAAAACATACTCCGTAGTTTGTGGTTTAAAATGTATGTGTTAAGGATGAAAATGAAAACATCCCCGCTTAGCAAATGGTGTCATCCTCTTCTCTTCTTCTTCCACTTCTCTGTACCTGCACCGCACTCAGCACGACCGTCATCCAGCGCGAAACACACGCAGAGTGAGAACCCGTTATGTAGTGTTGTGAATCAACAGCTCCAAAGCTGTGTCTCACTTCTTTCCTTTTACCTAGAGTTGTTCCGATTCCGAAACCATATCGGTGAGTACTGGAGTCAGTATCCTGAATAAGCATGGTACACCTATAATAAGTGTTTATTTTCGGACTATTTTAGTCCAGCGGGTCGCCGCCGCTGTGGAGTAGCACAGGACCTGGGTGACTCGTCCATAGTCATAAACGGAGAGAAGTAGCGCCGGTTACAATGTTCTTCCGCAAGACGCATGCCGTTCTGTTTATTAACTGCTAGAGCGTGAAACAAAAACAGCAGCGCGACAAATAAACTGCGTACCTGTGTAGTGCGTACGTGTGTCTCTGTTGTTAAAGTTTATCGTTAATTTGATACTCATTTTAACAATCGGGAGTCATGTAAACATGATGTCACGTGCGTCTTTTCTGGTCAGTCGTCATGGAAACATGAAGCCCCGGCGTTTGGACCAGAGTGAAAACAAACGACATATTACTGTGTGAAAACACTCACTGTGGCTTTTTAAATGAATTGTTATTCATTCCTAGATTTATATCTGTTATTTTTCAGTTGTGGCTGACTATCAAACTAGACAATAAAAGAAAGTTTAATGTTTTTCTTTTGCTGTATTTATTCATTCCTCACACACAGAGGATTTAACGTGAACCAGGCTTAACTCCTGAACTCCTAGCATTACTCTCTCTCTCTCTCTCTCTCTCTCTCTCTCTCTCTCTCTCTCTCTCTCTCTCTCTCTCTCTCTCTCTCTCTCTCTCTCTCTCTCTCTCTGTGTGTGTGTGTGTGTGGCCTGCCAGTGAGCAATGGACATACAACAGTTCTTTAAAAGAAAAAAGACAGATTCAGGTGAGAGACTAGGGACAGTCCATAATGACCTCTGTCTTGTTTTTTGTTTTTTTTTTGTTCTTCTGAAAAGTGTTAAGCTAAAGTAACAGATAATGCAAACCAGCTATCTGTTGTTGTATCAAATGACTTATCTAGGCAATGGTCCCCTGCTTTTATTTATTTTATTTATTTCAAACCCACAATGGAGAATACAGCTTCTCTTGTGAAAGGAATTTGTGATTTAAAAAAGTTTCTAAGCCCAATAATAATAATAATAAAGACATTTAAAATGACATGCCTCTGTGTGCCTTTTGATCATATCCTTAGAATCTGTAAATGGTCTCCATAACATTTTTGTGACATGACCACAGGCCAAAGCAGACTCCAGCCGAGTCCAGCACCTAGCTGTGATGTCTATTGAGAAGGAGTTGCTTGAAAAAATTGAACACCAAAGGGTCATTGACAGGTTTGCCACCCTCAAAGTGCGGTGACATAGATTAACTCTCCCAAAGTAGAGCCAAATGGGGATTCAGGGGAAGAACTTCAAAAATTTCCCTCTCTTTCTTTTTTTATATCTTTACTTTCTAAGTATTTTCAAGACCTCTGTAAATAATCTGGATATTTTGGACTTTTTGGTTTTACCTTTTTTTTTTTTTTTTTTTTTTTTTTGCTCTTGATGTGAAGCTTGTTTTATTATTATTTATTGATGACTTATATTGGTTTATGAAAGTTCAGACAGGCATGCAACCAGATATGTTAGAGATGGCCATTTGTAAATAATTTACAGAAGATGAATTACATTTTGTTTTCCAAGTACCTGTTACTTTGTTCAATGACAATAAAGTTGAATCTAATCTATCCAATCTGATGACTGTTGATACAAAAGGAGGCACATGGAGTTAACGGTCAGGAAAACCAGCTGAGTGAAGAAGGTTTTGTGTTTGTTACAGGGGGCTGTCTGTGTGAACTCTCACAATTAAGCTGGTGTTCTGAAAAGGTGTCAAAAAAAAGAAAAAATCTGGATTTTGGAGTTAGTTGAACCAATGTTAAAATTATAAAGTTATTTTTCAACAGACATATTTTTTGTTTTTGTGTGAAATGAGGGTGGGTGGTGGCAGTGGGGCTCATTGGGTGCTCAGCACCCCTAAAGCTCTGACCCTAGAATCGCCCCTGGTTGTGGCTTAATTAATTTTGTTTACTTCATTTTGTCGTGTTGTGCACTAGATCAATGGCTGTGACATTCATGCCATTTATTTGTACTTAAGTACATTTATTATGAGTTACTTTAATGATTTGTCTTAATTTTTCTCATGAGCTACTTTTACTTGAGTCAGTTTCCATAAATATATCTTTACTTTTACTTAAGTAAGGCAACACAGGGGTGTAGATTCTGGGGGGAATCTACACAACCACCCCCCATGATTTACCCCAAATTGTTCAAGGTAAATCTACACTCTTGTTTATACAACACTGGTCACCATTCACTTTCATTTCATTTTTATTGTATAGGGGGGAATAATGCATGGTGACTGATGTTGGGAGTTCAAGTTTAACCTATTTTTGGGGGTCAAACCAGCAACCATCTAGTCATCAGCTAGCTATGTGTCTACTATACCAGACCAACCCATTGTTTTTGCCTTTTATGTGTTATCTGGCCTTTTATGAGTTTTGTTTCCTATAATAGGTCTCAGTATTACAATTGACAACAACTTTACCAGTGTGTCTCTGGCAAAGAAGCTTCTTGAGAGAAATCTGACCATGGTTGGAACCCTTCACCATAATAATGCAGATGTGACACCAGAAATGTGGCCATCCATGTTACAAGCACAACATAGCACTGAGTTTGGATTTTGTGGCAACAGGTCCATGGTGAGCTATGTGCTGAAGTAAAAAAAAATGACAATCCTGCTGAGCACCATGCATACCAGCAAAGTGCTAGATGAAAAAAGTGCTAAAAGCAAGTCAGAGGTTATCCAGTACTATAGACACACCAAATGAGGAGTCAACATAGTTGACCAAATGGCACGAATTTATACTTGCAAGCGCAAGACAGGAAGATGCACTTTGCTGTGGTATAATATATACTCCATTTTTATTGCTCAGCACCCCAACTTCATGTCAGGTGGTCATAACATCCAGAGGCTGTTCATAATATAACTGGTAAAAAAAGCTTGTAATGCCTCAAATGCATAGGCGTTGTAAAGAATACTCAGAGTTTCCAAAGACCGTCCTTGAGGCCATGGAAAAATATGGGGTAGTAAAATCATGGTCAGCTTTCACCACTCAACTACAAATACAAAGCATTTTAAGAAAACAAAGAGTGAGATGTCATTACTGTCAGTCTACAAGAGACAGAAAAGTTAACACCTTTTGCTCTAATTGCAGTTTCCCTGTCTGTAAAGATCAGAGGCAAGTTGTTGATTTGCTGCCAATACATGCACTAAGATCCACACACAGACATAAAAGTTCACTGTTTCAATGTTTGTTTAGATTTAAAATTGTTACACTATAAAACTGAAACTCTATTGAGTCTTGAACCCTGAATGATATGGTTATTGTTAAAATTGTGAATTTCAGTATACAATAAATTGTAATATGCAGTTTTATGAATAATATGTATCTAATTGAATCCCAGAAGCAGTTGAGGGTTAAGATCCATTAGGTGAATAGATGTTATAAAGTGGCTGCAGTTGGATGGTGTCTGAAACCAACAAGGTGGTGAACAAATCAGTTTGCCACTGAAAATATACTTCAGGTGAGTCAATCAAACTTTGAAATTCTTACGAATCTACCCGTAAAAACCGTCTTGCTTTCTAATGGTTCAGCAGCGTCTAAAATCATAATATATATATATATATATATATATATATATATATATATATATATATATATATATATATATATATATATTATTATTATTATTATTATTATTATTTTTTTTTTTTTTACTGTTACCTACTCTGTGTTTCCATCATATAATCAAGTAGATTCAATGCAATTGTTCATTCTAACACTAATATATTTGTCTTTAGTCTCTTCATCAGCCTGTTGGCTTCCTTAAGGTGTATAGTTTCACATATATCACTAAGTATAAATATTTACAGCCATGTAAAATTATGTTAATTATTTTTTTACAGGAGGAAATTCTTAAAGGTATTTTATTTTTCCCCCTTTATAGCACTTGATAGGATGATATATTTCTTTAAATTAATGGTTAGTTATACAGCCCTAATTTAACTAGGTTACAGTCATTTTCATCTAAGCTGTGAAAATGGTGCTTTTGTTCTTAACAGCTGACAAGCTTGACACCAGTGATATGCATGAGTTACGTAGAGTTTTGTGCCTAAAAATGAATAGAAGGAAAATCTGAATATTGACTGTGAATTACTTGAGGCCTCATGATTGTCCTTTCCAGTGTTAAAATTGTGTCAGAGATCTTGTGAGATCCATTTTACAACTTAATTATTTAAAGTTAGTAAGTTTGATGTACCAGCATTCCTAAATCAAAGAATAATTATATCCTACCAGGTAAAAATGTGGAGAAATTCTGCCAGTGTTCCTCTGTCTATGTTTGTAAATTCCCCCAGAGAACAGCACATGGCACACTTGGGCGTGTTTAGAGTTTTCTGATGGAAAAAGTTGAATTTCAATTACTTATGAAAACTGGGACAGAAAATGGACGATGTTGTGTTGTGAAAGGGTGGTAATTTAAAAAATAGTTTTATGTTTCTAGTATTCTAGCTTCGATGAAGCAGCAAAGGACCCCCGTGGGACCCTCTAACCCCCTTAAATTCCAACACTGATCTTTCCGTGCCATCCTATTTCATGTCAACAACTTCATCAAATGTTGAATTATGTAGGCCTAATTCAGAATTTCGCTTATTTTTGTGATATGGAAAAACATTTTATCAAGTGTATTTTCTAACAATGTATCGCAAAAACCGTGTTGGGTTGTTGGTATGGAAACAAATGAGTTTTAAAATAATTAAAAGTTTTCGGATTACATTTGACATGACTAAAGCATTAAATGTAGGCCTATGTCAATTTTCTTCTTAGAAATGGGAAAATTACACATTTATGTAATTTACTGTAGTCATTTAAAGTGAGGTAAAAGAGCAGATAAAAGTATAAAGGCGGCGTTGAGAATTCATTCATTCATTTTAAACTTTAGCGTCAGCCTAGTAATAATTTCCTTCTCAAACCAGTACAGTAGGTGGCAGTATTTATTTGGTTGGTCAACCCATCAGTAAACCTGCAGAAGAAGACGACATTGTGGTAGTCGTAGTGGTTGTGGTAGTATAAATAAAAATTACAAATCCAAGTGCAAAGTCATTTACTGGTGAGTAGAGTATCAAACTTTTGGTGTATATTACTTTTAATCATGTTGATGAAGTAAAGGTAGATTTCCAGATTCATAATATGCACAAATACGCTATTTGTTAACGCTATACGCTATTACACCAGATGTTTATTTGCTGTGAAGTTACCAAATATTTATTTACTTCGGGTGAAAGGCAAGATTATTTTAGGCATAAAGGAAATTGTATGGTGATGGTAAAAATGGTAACAGCAACGCAATCCTTAAAAGTTATCTGCATTAATACCTGCCTTTCTTTTGTTGTTGTTGTAGTCCTGGTTCATACAGAATTCACCTCAAGTCTCAGCAAGAATTATTCTATAGCTCATCGTCAAAGATGAATTAGATGATCGAATAGATATTAAAAGGCAAAGGATTCGTTAAAATGGAGCAACGTTTGCCATCTGTGCTGACCCTCACACAAACAAACCCTGAAGATAAAATGAGCAGCATGCTTTCTTTCAGTAACCAAGAATCACTTTCGTTACACTGCATGAGTGAAAATAACACGGTAACAAATACACTGGCAAAACAGTCAGACGTTACCACAGCACAAGTTGAAGTCAAAGTGGAGTATGATCAAGATGCCTCTTCATGGGTTGATTTGAACATAATAGAAACGTCCCCTCATTCTCATGGCGATGCTACAGAAGAGTTCCTGGAGCTTGGTCAACAAGTTAAGAAGGAAATGCCGGATGACATAACTGGTCTAATACCTCCAGTTGAGATGGAAGATGAGTTTGAATGTAACACGTATGCTTTTGCTGATGAATCAATGCAAGACGAGTTTGAAAGTAACACTCATGCTTTTGCTGATGAATCTCTGAACAGAAGAAAAAATATAGACAAAAGAAAGAATTGTTCAAGCAAGCAGAGTATTGCAGGAAAAAGGAAAGCAAACGAGAGCAATTCAGATGCATCATGCAAAGGAATGGATTGTTCAGCAGAGCATTGTAAGACAACAGAAAAAATATCATCTGCTAAAATGGAATCTGATGTGCCAAGCGCAAGAATTAAATATTCAAGTAGGCAGAGAAAAGCCATAGAACATCACTTTGAGCCTGGTGAGAAAGCAGGTAAAACCAGAGGATTCAACAAACTACAGAAAGAAGAGCTATTTAGGTGTGAAACCTGTGGGAAAGAATTCCAGCGATCAGACCTGCTTACGGATCACATGAAAATTCACAGGAGACCGAAGCCGTACACTTGTGATCATTGTGAAATGAAGTTCGCCAAGCCTTCTTATTTGAAATTACATTTGCGTAGACATGCTGGTGACCGGCCGTTTCCATGTGACCAGTGTGAAAAGAGGTTTTTTGACATGTATGACTTAAGGGTGCACCAGAGAGATCACACAGGAGAGAGACCTTATATTTGCTCAGAATGCGGAAAGGGTTTTAAGCGTATTTACATACTTAACAAACATAAACGGACGCACTCAAAGGAGAGACCTTTTCAGTGCTCTGTATGTGGTAAAGCATACAGATATGGGTACAGTTATAGATTGCATATGAAAGACCATTAAGATTAGAGTTCCTGATGTGCAACAGCATATTTGTTAACCGTTTAGTAGGAATATTCATATTACTTAAAGGAAGAATATTTACCCATGTTAAGTGTGTTTTAATTGAACAATAGCCATCTTTCTGACTGAAACTTTATAAACTGCGCTTATCTGTGCTTTTCTTACAGTTGTTTGAAATAATGATTGAATAAATGAATTGCCATGGATGATGTATTTTTGCTCTACTTTGAAGAATGTATGGTTATTGGAACTGTCTAATGCTTCATTGTAACATCTTTGCTTATTGTGTATTTTTAATGTTTAGAACAACATTTCTTTGGGCTTTCTACAACAAGCTCACAATAAAATAAGGATATTACAAACTTAATCTAAATTCTCTGTGTGACTATTTGTTTTTGAGTAAGAGAAATGTTTCTCCAGTTCTGCTAATTTAAAAGATGTGTCAAAGATATCTCTAATCGGTGTAGAAGAAACTATTGGTTTTGAAAAATATTATAACAAAATAACACTGTGCAGATGAATCTTAGTGCCAGCACAAGTAAAACAAGAAAAAAAGAAAAGGATTTATAGAAATGTTAATGGTTGGAATATTGAAATGTTGGACTTGTGTCCCGCACTGCTACTTACAGTTTCTCCACCAGAGGGAGATCAAATACAGCACATTATTGTCTGCACCAGATTTTGCTATAAAAATGTTGCAGAGTAAGCAAAGAGAACGATAAAAACTTTCTTAGCTTTTGCAATTTTAAAGTTTTATTGCTCTGTGTGTGTAATCTAATTTACTTATTGTTTATGTTAAAACAATAATTCTCACAGACTGTAATTCACAATGCATATTTACTTGTTTGTGAATTGTCAATTTAACTGTTCTTGTGTTTTTAATACAGTTTTGTTCGTGGTACACAGAATTGTTGAAAGCAATACAGAGGTTTTAGGAATGGTAGGAGAAGAAAATGAATTCATTGCATCCTCAGATTCAGAATCTGAGCTCTCTGACAGTGATGGCCCAGAATGTAGCAGTTCAGCAGATGTGACAGAGGGTAAAGAAATAGTTGGAGCAGATGGCAGTACCGCTGACTTTGAGATCTCATCTGCAGAATCCTGTGATGGGAGTAAAGATCACTTGAGTCAACAGAGACACAAAGGTTCTTATTGAATCAAGGATCCTCCTCAAAGTGAAATCAAAAGCTTTGCCTCAAGGATCTCTCTATGACCTGCACCAGGATCATCAATGTTGACACCTAAAGATGCCTGGGAACCTTTCATTAGTGAAAACAAAATTGATGAGGTCCAGCGATGCTCCAATTTGTAAGGAAAGAGCAGCAAAAGGCATATTGTGGAAAGAGGTCACTAAAGATGAGCTTAAAGCCTTTATTGGACTGACCCTCCTCATCGAGTATTGAGTATTTCTGTAACTGCTGATGATCTGGGATTCTTACACACGACAGTCTCTGGAATTTACTCCAATAGGTGCCAAATGCAAAAAACATCCAGTGAGCGGCAGTTCTGTGGACTGAAATGCCTTCTTGATGAGAGAGGTCAACAGAGAATGGCCAAACTGTTTAGAACTGAAAAAGTCTACTGCAACTCAAAGAACCACTCTGTACAATTGTGGTGAGAAGAATAGCATCTCAGAATGCTATTCTGAGATGCGGGTTGGTGCTGATTTGGTGGCAGGAGGGGGACTTACACGATATTAGGCAGGTGGTTTTAATGTTGTGGCTGATCATTGTATATTTTGAATGGAAAGTTTTATTAAGTAGTAGCAGATGATTTTATCAAAATTGACAAACAGTAAAGTTATTACAAAATCAAACCCTTTGAGCAACTTTTGATTATCTGCTTTGCTCAAGAGCACAATAGTGATAGTTAATTGTTAATTCTCAGCTAATTCTAATTGTTTCACAGCTCTGAGCACCAGAAACGTCAGACACAGGAACAGTTTTTTCCCTCAGGCTATCCATCTCATGAACAATTAAATTGCCCCATTGAGCAATAATTATGTGCAATACACAGTTTAAGTCTATTTATATTATCCAACATATCCACTTCTGCCATTACTTACATTGCACTGTACATAATATACTGTATTTTTGTTCTTTATATAACAGATTGTAATAGATTTGCACTATGTGTGTGTATGTGGGTATGTATGATGGTGAGTGTATGTACGTATATGTATAATTATTTATTTTTAGTCTTTTTTGTTTTGTTTTAATTACCTATGTCTTGCTGCTGTTTTTGGTATTGTTTGTATTGTTGTACACTTGAAGCTCCTGTCACCAAGACAAATTCCTTGTATGTGTAAGCATACTTGGCAATAAAGCTGATTCTGATTCCTTTTGGGGATCGAACCAGCAATAATTTAGTCACCAGCTCTATGTATTAACCACTATTCCAGACCATAATAATCCAAAAAGAAACCTTTCACCATAAATATCCAGATGTCCTACCAGTTATGTGGCCATCCAAATTACAAGAGCCATATAGCTCTGAGGTTTTTTTTTTTTTTTTTTGTGGCAACAAGGTAAGCTATGTGCCGAAGTTAAAAAAAGACAAAGATTCTGTTAATCAATATGCATACCAGCAAAGCAATGACTGAAACAAGTGCTAAAAACAACCCAGAGATCATCCAGTACTACAACCCACATTCCAAAAATTGGGACAGTATGAAAAATGCTAATAAAAATTATTTGTTAATTATATTCACCCTTTGCTATATTGAAAACAGTACAACTACACATTATATGATGTTTTTCCTTTTGAATATGATTGTTTTTTGAAAATGAACAGTCATTTCAAATCAGTTGTTTGCAACACACTCCAAAAAAGTTGAGACAAGAGCAATTTAAGACAAATAACAAATTGACGAGTTGAAATTAGGCAATGAGAAACAATGTGAAAGGCAATTAAAAAGGTGAGGCAATCGTGTCATAGTATATTCGGGCCCTCCAAAACAGCCTAGTCCTTCAAGAGCAAGAATCATTTGAGACTTGTCAGTTTGCCAACTGATGCTTCAGCAAATAATCCAGCACTTTGAGAACAATGTTCCCCAAAGACAAACTGGAAGATTTACAGTGTATAATATAGTTAAAAGATTCAAGGAATCTGGTCAAATCTCTGTGCGTAAAGGGCAAGACGAAAACCACTTCTGAATGCGCATGATCTCTGATCCCTCAGAGATCACTGTCTTAAAAAACGGCATTCATCTCTAATGGATATCATGAATGTGAGCTTGGGATAACTTTTGTAAACTTTTGTTTGTCAACACCATTCACCACTGCATCCACAGATGCAAGTTAAGACTTTACTATGCAAAGCAGAAGCCCTACATCAACACTGTCCAGAAGTGCTGCCGACTTCTTTGGGCTCGGTCTCATCTTAGATGGAAAGTAGAACAGTGGAACTGTGATATTTTGGGCTGAAGGGTCCACATATCAAAACGTTTTTGAACAACAAAACTGTCGTGTTATGCAGGCCAAAGAGGAAAAGGGCCATCCAAGCTGTTATTAGGTCCAAAGGTCCAAAAGTCAGTGTCTGTATGGGCCAGGGGTGTGTCAGTGCCCATGGCCACTCGCACATCTGTGAGAACACCATGAATGCAGACTTTTGGAGAAACGTACACTGCCATCCAGCACCGTCTTTTCCAGGGATATCCCTGCATTTTCCAGCAGGACAACTTCAAACCACATACTGCCTGGATTTCAAGTGCATGGCTATGTAAGCAGAGAGTGATTGTGGGTTCTAGATTGAGAATTGAGAGTTGTGTGGTGCATTATGAAGCACGCCAAATGAAAACGAAAATCCTGTGAAAATGTGCAGCTAAAGACCGACTTAATGGATGATTGGGGGAATATTCTACTTTCTAAACTTAACAAACATGTGTCTTCAGCGCCCAAATGCTTAATAAGTGTTATTATAAGAAATTGTGATGTTTCACAGTGGTAAACACTAGAGTGTCCCAGCTTTTTTGGAGCGTGTTGCAATCATCTGATTTGAAATAACTGTACGTTTAAAAAAAGGAAAAACATCATGTAATGTGTAGTTGTAGTGCTTTCAATATTGCAAAGGGTGAATGTAACTTACAAATCACTTTTTATTAGCGTTTTTCGTACTGTCCCAACTTTTTTAGAATTGGAGTTGTACAACCGCACCAGAGGAGGAATCGACTGTGTTGACCAAATGGCCTGAAATTATACCTGCAGATGCAAAACAAGGATATGGACCAGATTGATGTGGTATAATATGTTGGAAGTTGCTGTTGTAAACTCCTTTCCCATTTTCATTGCTCAGCACCTCAACTTCATGTCAGGAGGTCATAACTTCCAAAGGTTGTTAATAAAGGAACTGATAAAAGAGCTTGTGATGCCTCAAATGCATAGCCGTTGCAATGAAAACTTTTAGTTACCAAAGACCATCCTTGAGGCCATGAAAATATATAGGGTTGTAAAATCATGGTCAGGTATAACCAGTCAGCTCCAAGAACAGTGCGGCCTACGGAAATACAGAAGGAGATGCTGTTACTGTCGATCCTCAAGAGACAGAAAAGTGAGCAAAATCTGCTCTCATTGCAGATCCCCTGTCTGTAAAGATCACAGTGGCATGTTGTTGATTTGCTGTCAATGCATGCAATAAGATCCACACACAGTCATGCAGTACAAGTTCAGTTTTATTGTTTGTGTAGTTTCTGTATTGTTAGACTAAAATATTAACATGTTTGATTTAGAAATGTAATGCATTTGAATCATGTTCGGAAAGTTTTGAATAGTTAGTTTAAACATTGTTTATTTTATTATATACAAGAAATTGTTATATGCAAAGAATAACATGCATCTAATTAAATTCCAGATACATTCTCAGGGAACAGTTAACTATGCACTTTAGGGTTAAGATCCATTTGGTGATTGAAGTGTTAGAAAGTGGCTGCAGGAGGATGATAATGTTAACACCACAAGGTGGAGCACAAATCAGTTTGCCACTGAATACTGTAGATAGGTGAGTCAATCAAACATTAAAATGCTTATTTTAAGCATTAGAAAATGTCAAAACCCTCCTGCTTTTAAACTCATTTAAATTATAAATGTATTTGTTATTTATTGTTTGTTTTATTATTACCTACTCTTTCATCATATAATTAATTGGATTCAGTACAAATGTTCATTTTTTTATGCTAATGTTTGATGTGATTTGTCTCTTTGTTCTCTTCAGGAGTTTTTAGCTTTCTTGAGCACATGGCGCTAGGAAATAAGGGGCTTTTCCTGGGATCTGTTTGTGGGTCACCACTCAAGAATTTCACCCCTGGTGCTTAACAAACAAATCCATTTGCTTACATCAGCCAATTGGCTTCCTTAAGGTGTTTAGTTTCGCATATACAACTGTGTATTAATGGGATAGCTACAGCTATGCAAACTGCTGTTAATTAACTCGTGTTTTGCAGGGGCAGATTTTCTAAGGTGCATTGATGCACCTTAATGCTACCCTAATGTCAAGAGCACAATACTTGAGAGTTGAAATTATTTTATTAAATAAATATTTTGATATTAATCCCTAAATTAACTTTTGAAATGTTTTAAAAGTACATTTTTGTTTGTTAAAAAATATACGATTTTTGAACGAACTACATATATGTATGAATTTTTTTAAGATTTTAAACGAATTTTTATGAATAATAATAAAATAAAATGTAAATCATTTTAGTATATGCGAAACCATAAAACTCAGAATTTTTGATTCGCAATGAATGCAGCTATATATTTTTAAAATAAAATCAGTGAGAAATATGAATAATCTGTTCAAATTAGCTAGTAGCCAATAATAAACAGGTTGCCCCTACACAAGCGCATGAATTATAGACTGTGTAGATTGGCTTTTGCAGATGGTGACGTGTGCAGACACATTATGAATATTTAATGAGTTCCTTTCTGTTACAGTGCAAATAAAGCGATATAGCGGGTGGTGGACAGCGGTCTAAAACTTCTTATTCTGACATGTTAGAGCGATGTCTTTCATGTCATTATAATCCCGGGACCGGGATCCCAGCAAAGAAATAGGGTCTTTGCTGGAAGTAGAGAAAGAAGCGCTCATTTCGGGGTGTGGAAAACCGGACGGCGCATTCACAGTAGACTCGGAACAAGTCAACAAAGTTAGCCTTTTCCAAAAGTAACAGTGTAAGAGTGAAAGTTACAACATGAGCTTGTTGTCTGCCATAGACACCAGTACCTCAGTGTACCAGCCTGCACAGCTTCTCAACTGGGTTTACCTTTCTTTACAAGATACACATCAGACGAGTGCCTTCGATGCCTTCCGACCCGAGCCCAACTCTTCCCACCCGGACCTGAACCACAGCAAAACTCCTGCCAATGATCTGAGCTCCTCTCTCAACTCCAACTATCTCAACAATTTCTTTCAGCTGCAGAGGAACGAGGTAACTAATATTCACTTATCCAACAGTGTTCATTTAGCCTATTCTGGAAACAAGTTTACGGAGATAACGGTCTCTGTCGTCTGGAATAATATTTATTATGTAAGCACAGCTTTTGTAATGAAATAACCGAGGTTAAGCAGTGTGTACAAGCTAGAATAAGTTTAATAATTGTATGTATTTTTTTTTTTAATTACACTGTACGTATTAATCACGTCTAGGCATATTGTGCGCTTCAATAGACATCAGTGTCAGCGTGCTCAGTACAGTTTTGAACACTCAATGTATTGTGTTTTGTAACAGCACGTGGACAGCCAAATTAAGCAGTCATCCATGAAATAATCTTATTTTGATCATACAATGACTTGTATTTTATTTGTCAACTGCCTAATTTAAACATGTAGATGTTGTTTAAAGGCCCAATAAGTCAAAAGTCTTAGGATACTGTAAGCACTGTATACTATTCTATTCTACACAGGCCTAAACTGTTGCATATCTGAGTTCAATGTAATCACGGATGATGCTTGTTTATGAGGTTTCAATAGTTGCCAAGAAGTGACACTCGACATTTATTATTTTTATTTAAACAATCCTCTGAGAATAAATAGATTTGATAGTATTATCAAAGAGTAGATAGGGCCAGATAGTAATTTGATATGTCGGCGAGCATAGCTAAAATGTATTACAATGTTAAACATAGAAGCTTAAGAACACAAATTAGGGGGGGGAAAAAAAATCTTTTTTTAGATGAGGTCAACCTCTGGATGACTTTTCCAATAAAGGTTAGAAGTTATTTAAAGATGTAAGTGATAGTAATGTACTGTTGGGATCTTTATATAATTTGGTGCTAAAATGGTGACTTGAAAATTATTGTTGGCATAAAACATGGACGAGAAGCCAAGAAAATAGGTGTGGCTTCTTTTCAAATATCATTAAAATTTGGAATGCTTTTCAAATTAAATGCACTAAATGTAACGTAAAGTCTTGATTAATTCTTTTTGTACTTTTTGGTTTTATTTTCTAAATGAGATAATTACTTCCAGAAGCTTGGACATACGAGTTTCACATTTGCTTTTAATGATGTAATGACAGAATTGTGGCTGAGACCAAGGTAAAGTGGTGATGCTTAGTGGAAAGTTTGAGGAAGGGCAAAACTTTAATTTGTAATCAGAGTTAATAAAAACATTGTGACAAGTCTCTCTCTCTCCCCCTCCCATTTTTGCCCTTTTTCTTCCTTTCTCTCTCTCATTCTCCCTCTCTCGCTCTCTCTCTCTCAATCTCTTTTTTTTTTTTTTTTTTTTTGGTGCAGTTCCAAATAGAGGGATGTTAGAGAATAGGAATGCTTAAAAAAAACTGTCATTACATATAGTATAGTGTTTTGATCAGCTTAAGCTTTTCTTGTCTATAAGGCCAAAAATCAATGTGCCAATATAAGAAGAATGTTAGAACATTTTTGGCTTGTATACTATCAAATTAAATATCTTTTCTATAAATCTGATCATTTCTGCATGATATATAGATGTGGTTTCTGTTCATTTTTGTGGAGTATTGCCAGAAAATGGTCCTGTGTACACCATCCAGGTGACAATGATAATACCTATTCTCAGAGAAAGTGTTAATGTGTGTGTGTTTTTGCTTGTGCAGTGAGTGGCAGCAGTATAGGGCAGGAGTGACCGCCCCCATGACTGGCTGTCCAGCTTTGTGGGAGGGGTGAGGAGAGATGTCCTCCACTGGCATAAATGTTGTCTGAGGGCCATATACCAGAGAGACTAGGCCAAATTCCTTTCTGACAACTACAATCGATACTGTGGTTGAATTATTGCAGAAGCATTGATACTAATTCTAAAAAGCATTCTGATAAAAACACTGCCAATAGTTGACATCACTGTATTTCCATGAAGTTTAAAATTGCAACCATAGCTGCAATTTGTTTGTTTTATGCTTAGGGAGAACGTCCATAAATTTCCATTTGCCTATTCATGTTTCTTGTTGATCTTAGACTTCACTGTCTGTTGGTCATAACTCAGACAAAATAACAGTGTAGCTCGACACACAATTTCTCGTGACAGTGCTTTTTAAAGGCCTACTTTTTTTTTAACATAAATACTTCTAAAGATGGCTACTTTTATGTTACTTATAATCGTGTAGTGCATGCTCAGAATTGGATAAATTAGTTTCGAATTTTTATTAAATGCATGCATGTTTTGCATGGAATTCTCCCACTAAGAATGGAAATCAGACAGTCCGGGATGGAAAACAATCACCAGATGTACAGCCATAGAAAAAGATTTAATAAAGCTTGTTTGGTGTATATAGAGTTTATTTAACCCATGAAGAGAGACTCGTCTGGAAGATACATGCAGAAACTGTTTATTGTCCTGGCTTTCAACTAGATGATAGTTATCTGCACTTGCCACGTATAAAGTTTCAGGATTGTTCAACATTAGACTTCAACAATAACATAACCTCCCAAACCATAACCAGAGGAAGACATTACTCAACATCTTTCCTTCCAAACCATCATCTCTGTAATGTGTTTGATATTGTACTTTACTCTCTGTGGTTGTATGGCAATCTAATTTTCAAATCTCAGACTGATGTACTTATCACTTGAATTATGTTGGCCCAATTTAGGATTCTGAATTGAGAGTAACAGCATTCCCTCACCTATTGACCAATTAATTTCCATAATATTTTCTATGAATTTTCCAAACTGAAAAAAAAGCAGCTCTATTGAAAATACTAAACCATCACACTTTAAATCAACTTAATACACATATGTTTGAGACGAGAACATAATTATATGTCGTAAAGTCAAAAAGTGATTGTAACGCAGAGTCAGGATGGGCAAGGAGGAGGCGAAAACCGGCTTGTCAATATAAATAATATTTTAATGAAGATCTTAAAACAAAAGCACAGACACACAACGAACATGTCCGGAATTGCTCTCTCTCTCTCGAACCGTTGTCACCGACTGCCTTTATCCCTTGCGCGCCTCATCGGGCCGATTGGGGACCGGGCGTGCGACATTCCAGCCCGGCCCCGCCCCCTTCCACTCCACACTCCTCCGAGCGTTACCTCAGGCCAGGGTGCCACCAGCCTGACTTACATCCCCCCCCTATCCCTGGGGAGGGGCGTGCCTTGCGCCCATCTGCCGGCTGGTTATGCCCGCCTTCCTCGACCTGGGAGGAGACAGGAGGGGAAAACAACAACAACAACAAAAAATGGCCGAGGGGAAAAGGCCAGCATGGTGCGAAAGAGCGAGAGAGAGAGGAGAGAGAGAAAAAAACTCACTCACCGGTTCTCTGATGTACCATCGCGTGGTACTCGCACACTCCTCCACACTCTCCGGCGGACGACAGCCGCTCCCTCCCCCTTCAAGGGTTTCGGCACCAATGTAACGCGGGGTCAGGATGGGCAAGGAGGAGGCGAGAACTGGCTTGTCAATATAAATAATATTTGAATGAAGAACTTAAAACAAAAGCACAAACTCAGACACACAACGGACATGTCCGGGATTGCTCTCTCTCCGGTTCTCTGATGTACCATCACGTGGTCCTCGCACACTCCTCCACACTCTCTGGCGGACGACAGCCGCTCCTCTCCAGGCGAACCGGAGCCAACCTCAGACCCCCAGCGGACAGAACGCAACCTCCGCTTTCCTGGCGACGCGTGGGGACATTCCTCCGCCCCTGGTCGTTCCCCGCAGCCGGGCGGTCGGGCTACTCCGTCACCCGGCAGAAGGCAGCGGCGCTCCCCTGGGTGGACGGCAGTGTCGAGGACTCTGCGATGGGCATCCCTCCTCCTTCCCGGGTTTCGGCACCAATGTAACGCAGAGTCAGGATGGGCAAGAAGGAGGCGAGAACCGACTTGTCAATATAAATAATATTTTAATGAAGAACTTAAAACAAAAGCCCAGACACACAACGGACATGTCCGGAATTGCTCTCTCTCTCTCTTGAACTGTCGTCACCGGCCGCCTTTATCCCTCGCGCGCCTCATCAGTAGTGGTCGACCGATAAATCGCCGAGGCCGATATATCGGCCGATATTTGGGATTTTTTAGATATCGGCATCGGCCAATAAATATTTCCGTTTGGCCGATATATTTCAAAACAGTTTGTGACAGTGCATTAGCGCTTTTTTCCACTGGCGTGAACATGAATGAACTGAATATGCTCGCTCTGCTCCGCCCAGCACCGTAAAGACAAGCCACTCAGAAGTGAAGCAGACATCTGACAGACACAGTAAATGACCAATCAGCATTCGCCTTCTAACCTGACGCTACGTGCAGCGAAGTCTATTCAAACAGTACAGTGATATGTCAGATCCGCAGCCCAGCGGTAGCTCCAGTGGGGGTTACAGATGTGATATTAATGAATTCAAACAAAACTGAAAACATTTAACAAACAGTCAAAAATCCTGTGACTGGCTGTTCCTCAGATGCGCGCTCTGTTCTCAGTTACGTTTAAACTAGACGCTGTTTTTCCACGGACTGAAAAGCTGGATCGCGTGCACTCCAGATCAGTGATCGCGTGAGGTGGATGAGAAGAGAACACTGTATGGTAAGTAATAATACATTTGAAAAAAAAATATTCCTTAATCTGAGTTAAGTTATTCACTATCTCTATCTGCTGTATTTAATTATCCATGTTTGGCGTAATATTGTGTGTAGTATACCTTTTCATATGTTCTGGTCGGATTTGATGCTAATCGAGCATGCAAATACATGTGACGGCTTACAAAGTTTCAAAGAAACAAACAAGCAAAACTAAACAGACATAAATCATTATTATTTAAATATACTTAAAGTAAAACAACCTGTTAAATCAACTGTTCCAAGTGAGAGAGTATTTAGTGAGGTTGGGGAAATTTATGAGAAGAAGAGGAACAGGCTCACTGGAGTAAATGCAGAGAAACTTTGTTTCCTGCATTACAACTTGCCACTGTTAAACTGGAACTACTAACTAAAGGGACTGGTAGTAATGGTGTAAGCACTTTAGTCTTAACATTTTCATCTATGTTCATTTCATCAAATTGTGTTGGGACTATGCAAATAATATTTGTTGCATCAATGTATTGCTAAATCCAGGCAGGTGATTACCTGTTCTGAGCATGCTTTGCACGGTACTGGATTGGGAGAGTACATTTGAAAATTAAGTGTTATTTTAATTTATTTTTATGCCAAATTAAACAAGTAGGAGTCTTGTTAGCGTTTAATGTTCTGTTATGTAAAATCTTTCCAGAGGTTACTGTTGTGATGAAGAATGGAGCTAATGGTCAAAATAAGTGTGTATTGCTTTCTCAGGAAGCAAATAGTGAGGGATCATCAGTAAAATGACAGACTGGGGATCTGTAAACTCTCAACAGCACTATACGTATTATAGAAAACAAAAAGATAGCCTCTCTTTATATACAATATAATAATGTGTTTGTTGCTAACTAGCAACATGCTGAAAGGATCAAGAGTTATTCAAACAGATTCAATTTAAGTTAGGTGTTAGCTACACAAAGAATTGAGTAGAGCCTACATTTTAATGTCATATTAAATAAGCTCATTGTCTTTGTGTGAAACAAATGTCTACAATTGAATTAAGTTAAACATACAAATTTCTTTTTTCAGTGCAGTTGTTAATTTGTTATTATTGAATATGGATTTTTGAAACCATTTTATAGAGATAGCTCATACAAAATAAAAATATCTAGGCTAGTCAATGGAAATATTTCAGAGCCATGCATAACTAGAAAAAATAAATCTATATTCACTAAAGACATTTCCGTGACACCCTCAACACACACACACTTTTTTTTTTTTTTAGGATTTTGTTAATTTCTGTTAGTTTTCCGGGCCTTGATATCACAATTCCAAAATTTCTTGATATATCCAGGTTTTTCTTGACCATGGGAAACATGGATGAATTCTGCATATTTGTCAACAAGACAAAAGCTATCTTCTGTGAAGTCTCAAAACAGTAATTGATTAGTGTAATCATGCCTAAAAGAGTTTTAAAGTATTAAGAAGATATTGATAATTTTTTTGCGCTTCCTTTTTATGTCAACATTGTAATTAACTAATCTGTGGCCTGTCTGTTATATTTTCCAGGCCCTGAGTAATGGTTTATACAAAAGTGTGTCCCCATATGGCTCACTTAACAACATAGTGGATGGCCTGAATTCTCTAACGGACCACTTCTCTGACCTCTCCCTGTCCTCTGAGCCACGCAAGCCCAGCAAGAGACCTCCACCAAACTACCTGTGCCATCTCTGCTTCAACAAGGGACACTATATCAAAGATTGCCCTCAGGTAAGGAGCCACCACCTTCTGCACACTCTGGGGAGATAGGAAGAGAGTGAGACAGACTGCATTGACCTACTTGTCAAACAGGCATCTCTCTGTCTTTTTAGTAATGTGTATCAAGTTAATTCAGAGAGCTATGTGATGAGCCTTGAGGTAAAACAGAGTGCACCCAGCAAACTTGGAATTCAAGTTTTTTAAAGTTCTTTCATGACCTTGAAGTGTAGTGTCTGAAATCAATGAAGTCAGTCTAAACAAAAACATGATAAACATCAGGGACACACATAAAACTGTGGTCAACAGGAAATGAGGCATCAGAAAGTGTTGTCTTGGAGTTAGCGTTTTACAGGTGCTATTAGCTGCTGTTGTTCTAGCAATTGTAAAAAGACTTCTTCATCAGCTCCATAAAGCAGTGGTTTTGTATTGTGTCGTGACAACATGTTTACAAGGTGACACATTTCAGTGGTTGTTCTAGTTAATGTGATATGAATGGACAATTAGAGTTGCCAGAGTGAGAATATTTTCCCCTCGAGATAAACAAGTGGCAAGTTTGTGATTTAAATTTGGTTATGCACTTAAATTCACAATTTTTTACCAGGAAAACATACAAAATGACAACATGAACTAGGTCATGAGGAACCACTCCCTGACCTTTAATTGTCTTGTTTCGATAAGATTATTGCAACAGCATTCTCTCAGCACTCTAAAATATATTTATTTTTTCTTTTGAAAGTGAAACTAAGAAACAAAAATATGTAGTTTTAAATGTAGACAGCTTTTGAAGTTCCATTTCATTGAGTTGGGTGACATTTTTCTTGTTTTTTCTTTCACTTTCTTCATCCCAACAATAATTTAATGAGAAAAAAAAAAATTGTTAAACCTATACATTTTCCAGAAACAAAGATAAAATACAAGTGTTTGTGAAGGAGACAGTGTCATCTTTAATTTCCAGCTGTTAATATTTGATAGTTTTTGGACACAGAGAGAGGGTGAGGTTCTTGTTCAGGCCCAGACTCAAGTAAGAGCTGATTGGAATGGTAATGCAGACCAAATGTTGGATTAAAGTAACAAACCTTCCTTTATGAAAGATGATGAGGGTTCCCTGCAGACCTCTAAAAGTCCTATCATGATAAAATATCTCCACCTCTTTGTGCATGGCCCAGGTTATTTACAGAAATTCTCATTTGATGTTGTCAACATTGTGCATTGACATACTCTTGCAATTTATTTTGCGAGGGTGTTTGCTGTCCCTTAATGGCTTATGGAAAAAAATACTAATTTGCTATTAGGCATATAACTTCAGGATCTGTGCTATATGATGTAATCATCCATTAATTTACAAAACACTGCAGTCATAGATGATTGCATACTGATATTATGGCGATGATTATGGTGATATTATTGTTATTGCCATAAATTTTTTGTTGTCTTCCTAGTTTCATTTTGATGAGCTTTTGTCTAAATCATTGAATCTTAAAAAGTGGTACAAGTAAGCATGGTTCAGCCAGGGATTGCTCGGAAAGATTTAGCTTTTGCTTGGTTAAAACAGAAAGTATGACGTAAAAATGTTAATCTTGCCAAAAGATTAATATGATAAATCTCATTATTTTGTTCAGTTACTTACAGCTCAGGAAAGAAAACAAAAGTTATATGTAATCTATGTCTGTAGCATGGATGATGCTCATAGCAAAATACGGGACCTGTTCCATCCTTTTATGTCAATTTTTTCCCAGAGACACATTTTAAAGGTATTGTTAACCCAAAATGAAAATTCTCGCATCTTTTACTCACCCCCATGCCATCCCAGTTGTGTATGACGTTCTTTCTTCTGCAGAACACAAACAAAGATTTTTAAAAGAATATCTCAGCTCTGTTGGTCCTGTAACCAGACCTTTGAAGCTACAAAAATCACATAAGACTCCAGTGGTTAAAACCATATCTTCATAAGCATTATAATAGGTGTGGATGAGAAACAGATACAAATTTAAGTCTACTATAAATCTCCACTCTCACTTTCAAAATGTGAAAGAATGTGCCTTTTTGTGTTTTTTGCAGCTTAAACATTTTGTTCAACTTGCATACAGAGTTGAGATATTCTTCAAAAAAAATCATAATTTGTGTTCTGCAGAAGAAAGAAAGTTTTACACATCTGGTATGACATGAGGGTGTGTAAATGATGAGAGAATTTTCATTTCTGGGTGAACTATCCCTTTAAGTGTTATGGGCTGATTTCGGAATGGCATACTATCATACTATTACTATTTCTGCTGTATAAAGTTATGGCAGAAATAGTAAGAGTAGTATGGTGTGTCATTTAAAACGTGAAAAGGAAAGCATTTAAATGATGATATATTGACTATTGTTTGCGGTTAAAACATAATTATTTTTTTAGAAAGTTAGAAATAATTTTCTTCTTACTATTGCACTAAATGCAAAATGTGTTTCTGGGATGAAGTGACTCAAAATGATGGAGCAGGTCAAATATACTTTATGTGTAAAAATTACCTATAAGACACCTTACAGGTGTAGATATCTGCAACTGCAATTAGTTAAAAGGAACACATTTCTGGTTTGATGTTGATGAAGGGGTACTTGAGCCTTACTGATGGGGCTGTTGCGGTACATAAGAAGACAACGATTAGAAAACAATGTCCAAAAGTAATCTTCATAGTGGGCGTCATTTTGAATGCTTGTTAAAAGTGTTACCCGTTGAAACAGCGTTGAAAGACAAATGTAGAGTTTTATTTTGAGAAAACTCTGCTGGCTATTATATTAGCTGGAGACCAGTAAGTAAGTATAGAGCAGCTCCAGCAATGGGTCTGAGAGTAAATCATTGTCAGATCTGACCAGTTTTAAATTTCAGTTGTTTAAGTGCAAGCCAACACAAGGAAAGTCCAGTCATCTGGTAGTGTCCACACCTACTCAGTTCAACACTACAGCAATTTATGTCCCCCTGGAGTCCCACTTCTTCTGATTTACTTTCAATTTGTCCTATCATATGACACATCCATGCATTTACCCATCTGAACATGTCTTGGACGCAGTGATTCGCTCTTGAATTACACCAGAATGGACAGTTGGAAAATTATGCTTTTGGTGAGTCTTTGTCTCAAAGGAAATTAATTCCAGGATAAGTTGGACCCCACTATGGGTTTGTCTTGTCCGGAGGACTACATTCTTACTGCCAATGCAAACATTGAGGATCCGACTTCACATGGCACAACAGGACCTGTAATCTAAAGCCAGTGCTGAGAATCACATTCTCATGCCTTCTGCCAGGGTACTGTCTAGATATCCATTCGTTTCCCAGCAGAAGAGATGCAGTTGGCCAAGCTCCTCAGTCAGTGCAGGGGCAGAATTTCAAAACACAACCATCCCAGGAACTGGAGTTAACTATGGCGGAGGTGTCTGGAGAGGTGCAGGCAAATAGGAAATGGGGAATGTCATGGCTCAGTTGGAGCTGAGTGAGGAGGCAGGAATCAGGTGTGTTGTTTAGGTCTTCTGATGTGTGTGGTTCAGATTGCAGGGAAATAGACCACTCTTACTCACATGTGTCTCCTAAGGGAAGTGGCTCTGGCCCCAGCAGAGCTCTGCAGGGAACTACAGTAGTTAGAAAAAAGCACACCATAGAGCTGGCAGCTGCAGACCAACTCCTCTCTGCTCAGTGGTAGCTAGTGAGAGTTATGTAAACAGTCCACACTAAACAGGAACAGTTTTGCTCTGTCATTAATTACCCAGAATTCCCGTTGAAAATTGTTATGCAGAGACCTAAAAAATGTGTCACAGTTCTCTTTTTTTTCTTCCATACTATTTTTATTTTCTCCACAGACATTTATTAATATCCTTTAATTTGTCATTTGTTCTGAAAGTCATGACAATTCCTGCCAGTACCATTTACACCACATCACATCACCTTGTTTTCTTCAAACATCACTTGTCTCATATTTCATCTCGAGCGTGCTCTTTATTAACACTTTTTATGACTTGGTAAACAAGTACACTAGCTTTTTAAAAAAACTTTATTAGGGGCAAAATTGATTGATGTGGTGAAAATGATGGCACAACTTTGGGACAGATGTAATTTATGAAAACAACTGATAATTTTCATTTTTTTTCAATTTTTGAAAAGTACCAAAAATGTAATGGTGAAGTCCTGATTAAAAGTTACCAATTCAGTTTTAATGAAACCTCCATATAACAAAAAAGGAAAGTTAAAATCTGTTCATTTGAATAAAAATCAACCCTTGAGACATAAAAGTACCTGAAGTTGAAGAAACACCCATATCTATAGTTGTATATATAATGTATACTGTGTACTGTATATATATATATATATATATATATATATATATATATATATATATATATATATATATGGTATACAAGGATGAGGACGCAAAAGGACGTACTCATAGGGTGCTGGTCTGATTATTTTTGTAGCTTACTAAATCGGCCACACCCAGCTTCTGCCCCTGCTAATGCCGGCAATGTACCCGTGCAAACAAACAACATGATTCCGGATGAACCCCCTAGGATGGACGAAATCCTAATGGCAATTAAGGGGTTAAGGAACAACAAATCGCCTGGAACAGATGAACTACCACCCACATTTTTCAAACTTTGGGACAGATGTAATTTAGGAAAACAACTGATAATTTTCACACAATAAATATTTAAATGGTTAATGTTTATTTCACTCTTTGTATAGGCTTTCATAGTTTTAAATATTAATAATTTGTGCATTTATAATGGATTTTCATGGTTTAAAATAGCAAGTCTGTGTTTGGAACAAGGCTAAAATGTAAAATCTATACATAAATGGTATTTGAAAAGCACCAAAATTGTAATGGTGAAGTCCTGATTAAAAGTTACCAATTCAGTTTTAATGAAACCTCCATATAACAAAAACGGAAAGTTAAAATCTGTTCATTTGAATAAACATCAACCCTTGAGACATAAAAGTACCCGAAGTTGAAGAAACACCCATATCTATAGTTGTATATATAATGTGTACTGTATATATATGGTATACAAGGATGAGGACGCAAAAGGACGAACTCATAGGGTGCTGGTCTGATTATTTTTGTAGCTTACTAAATCGGCCACACCCAGCTTCTGCCCCTGCTAATGCCGGCAATGTACCCGTGCAAACGAACAACATGATTCCGGACAAACCCTCTAGGATGGACGAAATCCTAATGGAAATGAAGGGGTTAAGGAACAACAAATCACCCGGAACAGATGAACTACCACCCGAATTTTTCAAACTTAATGACCCGGTGGTCAGACTATTTACAACAATTATTGCACAAGGTATGGGCTGAAGAACGTATACCCCTAGATTGGCAAACGGCGATCATAGTTCCTGTTTTCAAAAAGGGCGATAAAAACAACTGCACCAGTTATAGAGGTATCTCACTCCTTAACATTGCCTACAAAATCATGGTGAAGATCATATTGCACCGTATTGGACCCTTTTGTGATTCCCACACAAGAGAAAACAAGGCTGGTTTTCAGCCAGGCCGAGGTTGCATAGATCAAATCATTGCCATCAGTCAGATACTTGAGAAGAGGCACGAATTTCACCAATCCAACATCGTGGTATTCCTAGATTTCACAGCAGCCTTTGATAGTGTCCATAGGGATGGCATATGGGAGCTCCTAAGGGCTATTGGAATCCCCGAAAAATTGGTTAGCTTATGTCAGTAATGTACGCTGATACTCAAAGCCTGGTTCGCGTCTATGGAGAAATGGGTAAAACTTTCAACATTGCAAGTGGAGTGAGACGGGGTGGAATCTTATCCCCATGCCTCTTCAATATTTGCATTGACGCCGTACTCCGAAACGCACTTGACAATAAGCCAGGGGGCATCTCTCTGCGCCCGTATCAAACGCCTTTAACTGAACTAACCTTTGCGGATGACATAGCCCTATTAGCCAAAACAACAACTGATATGCAAGCTATGATCGACAGAGTTCAAGCAGAAGCAGCGCGATTGGGTTTACATCTCAGCCCAGCAAAATCCAAATTCATTGTGTATGACCCAGATCCCGACCACCACCAACAAATGCTATCAATCGGCCCCAATATAATAGATGCTGTTGATTCCTTCTCCTACCTGGGCAGCTTGATAACAGTAAATGGCCAAGTTGTCTGTGAGGCCAACAGCCGAATACGTAAAGCCATGGCCACCTTTCTACGCCTAAAATGCCTACGGAACTGCATGGATATCAGAAACAAAACCAAAGGGCGGGTATACATGGCAACAGCACGTGCAACGTTGCTGTATGGTAGTGAATCGTGGAACACTTAGAAAGAGGACCTCAAAAAACTAGAAATATTTGACCACCGCTGCCTGCGGTCTATCATGAATGTTTGCCTTATAGACAGAATCACCAATGAGGAAATTCTGCGAAGATGTGGAATCCAACTACCGCTATCAGAACTAATTACCAAACATCGCTTGAAATGGCTCAGCCATGTGCTAAGAATGCCTGAGGATAGTCTACCACAAAAAGCTTTCCTAGGCACAAACGACCCCCGCTGGAAGCAGCCCCGAGGTGGTGTATTAACGACCACTAAACGCTATTTTCAAAAAGCAGCAGAACGATTTATTATGAAGCCGTTCAAATCTTAGTCATAAAGCATATGCAAACACTTGGACCGGACATCTACAAATGCTTGCCAAATTTGGCATCAATGGAAGGACATCACTCGTGAAGCGACTCCTATGTAAGCACAAGGATGAGGAAGGGACTCCAAGTTTTGTAAAAAATTTTGGAAGACCCCTTTTTCATGTGTCTGATGCTTTACATGACCCATGTAGATTATGAATGTTGAATATCAGATTGTATCAGTGGATGAAACTCATACCTACCCAGCATACAGGGGTGCACTGGGATTTCCTTAATGGAAAATGTGTGTGTTGGAATGCAGCTTGCAGGACTGTGAGAGCCTCTGCATGTAAGCTCAGCTTGTGAGTCATGTCCTCTGCAATGCATCCCTATTGCCAATGCCCTTTTTTGTGTCACAGTCTCAAAGTGACTTTGGCTGTCATTCACAGCAAGCATTCGAACTCCCACCCTTTCCCATTCAATGTGAGTCTTGTTAAGAAATTGTTGAAATGTGGTACAGCGTGCAGACAAGAATGCCTTTTGTTGTTAAAAAATATTACTACAGGGTCATAATCATATTTCTCTCTCTCCTACTTGCATATTCCCCTCTTGATGTATTGTGTGAGTTGCACAGTGCCAAACTGTGCAACTCACAAAAGATGTTCAATGTTTACTGTAAGTTTCTGGTGCTCAAATCATGCTAGAAAAGACTAAATTGATCGTGCAAATCATATTTGGAAGTATTTCAGTGATGAGCCAGATACATAGACCAGGCTAGGGTCCCCATCTGTTGTCTTGATTTCCTTTGATGGGAAAGATGAAGATTCCATTGTGTTAATCAAAAACACATGAATGCCATTGATTTCATACAAAGGTTTCATTATTCATTTGAGATAATACATCTCTTGTTCAAATCGGAATCATACAAACGGAATGTGCATACATAGCCCTGTTTCCAGTTTTCTTCTTCCTCCTGATTTCTTTACGCAAAATATGCTGTTTTTGAGCAGCTTTTAACAGTTGAAGGCCCTGTATTGTATTAGATTGGGGTCCTGGTGTGTTGGATGTTCACCTCCTGAAATAGAAAATGTATTTTAAATTGTTTAGGGCTGTCAATTTAGTACAATTATTTTTTTTTAAAAAATAATAAAAATGTATGCATTTAATCATGACCCACCAAAACCCCTGACACGTCAAACACTGGAGGCCTTTGCACACTCAGAATCACTGCTGCAGTTTGTAGAGAAATCAGTTTTCTTTTTTCGATCGGTATCGCTTGCTGTCAGAACTTTGGACTTTCACTCCTTGTTTTCACCACTAGATGGCCTCCTCACCCATGTTTTTTTGTGTTTTTCCCCGCCATTCTTGTAATTAGTCATTAGTTTCACCTGTGTCTTATTTTGCACTGTGAATTTAAGTTGGCTTCCTCTGTTGATTCATTGATTGGCCTTTGGTTCACCAATGTTGTGCATACTATGTCTTGAGTTACTCCTGCCCTTGTGGATTATTCTTCTGTGTTTTTTGGATTTTCTTCCTTTTTGCAGGGTTATTGTTTTCCTCTCCAAGTTAAGTTCTATTTCCTTATTTAAGACTGTTTGATACATTTTTGTGGATGTATTTGATAGCTCTGTATGAGTTTTTTGAGGTTGAAATTGAGTTTTTTGTGCTCTACTAAGAGAAGAAAAACACTTTGAAGTGATAATTGCTTTTGTGCTGTCTCTGTATTTTGGGTGTAAATACGTTCAGTTACTGAATGAGAGTGTAAGATGCTAGAGCACCTATGCTGCGTGTATTGTGGGCAGTCCAGCCATTTCCGCTCAAGATGTCCCGAGCTCTCAGGAAAAGGCCAACTCTGTCCAACTGCGGGAGGACTGTGACAGGCACTACCTTAACTCCCACACCATCCAACTCCTAATTACACTCTTCTGGGACAACAATCTGCGCTCTCCAAGCCCTGGTAGACTCAGGCACTGCTGGGAACTTTATGGATGTTTCCCTAGCAGAGACACATCAGATCCCCAAGGAATCTCTCTTTCCTCTTCTGGCAGTAACCGTGCTTGCTGGTTGCCTTCTGGGGGAGGGAATGTAAACTGCCACACCACCACCTTACTCTTGACCATTCACCAACTTCAGGAGGAGGTGAGCTTCCATCTCATAGAGTTCCCTGCCATCCTGGGTGTCCCTGGCTCAACCCCCATCTCCAATGGTCTACGGGCAATGTCTTGGAGTGTGGTCAGATGTATCATGCTAAATACATTTTTCCTAGTCCCCTTGTAACTATTCCCAAGTTTCAAGAATCCCAAGATTTATCCTGTGTTCCACCCCAGTAATAAGATCACTGTGTGGAACAGGTATCCCCTCCCTCTCAACTCCATGGCCTTTGAACATTTGCAAGGTGCCACCATCTACACCAAGTTAAAACTACGTAACACCCACCATCTGGTGTGCATAAGAGAAGGGGACAAATAGAAGACCGCCTTCAACACCCCCATGGGGCATTAAGAGTACCTCATTATGCTCTTTGGTCCCCCCTGCCCAGGCCCTGATTAATGATGTGCTGAGGGACATGCTCAATAGGTTCGTGTTCGTTTTGATTACATTCTCATATTCTCTAGCTCCATCCACAAACACATTGAACATATTAGACAGGTCCTTCAATGCCTCTTCAAAAACCACCTGTACTTCAAGCTGCAAAAATGTGATTTCCATGTCAATCAGGTCCACTTCCTAGAATAACATCCAAATGAATCCGAGGAAGATCCGAGTGGTCTTGGAATGGCCTAAGCCCACATCGGTTAAGGAAATACAATGAATTTTCATGTAAATTTTTACCTAGTTTGCCAAGTTTATATAGAACTTCAGTTCAGTGGCTGCGCCACTCTCTGACCTCACCAAGATATAGAACATTCCTTTTCTTTGGATTACTGAAGCTGACAGGGCCTTTCGAGATCTCGAGAACTGCTTTACATCTTCATCCGTTCTTGCCCTCCTTGATCCTGCCCAACCCTTCATATTGGAGGTTGATGCTTCAGATAGAGGTGTTGGCACTGACCTTTCACAAAGGGGGGATGATGGAAAGGTACACCCATGTGCCGCCTTCTCCCACTGCCTTACACCTACTGAGAGTACCTATGATCAGGAGCTGCTAGCTGTCAAGATGGCTCTCGAGGAGCCAGCCTTCTTCCCCTCAGATTGTTGGCTGAAGGGAGCCCAAGACCCCTTCTTGGTGCGACAGATCCCAAGAACTTGGAATACATCCAACAGGGGAAAAACTAAAACCCCACCAAGCCTTCTGGTCCCTTTTCTTTATCTGGTTCCAGTATATTCTGTCTTACCGCTCAGGCTCAAAGATCCAGAAACCCGACGCCCTGTCCCATGTCCTCTCTTATCAATGTAGTCGAGAATCCAGATATGCCCATCCTTCCAACCTCTTAAGGCTGTTACTCCTGTTCATTGGACATTAGAAACCATGGTAAGACAAGCTCACACTCTTGAACCAGACCTGCTGTACTTGCACTCAAGGGAAGGTTCCACACCATCCACCTCAGGGTCTGCTCCATTCGCTACCCATTCCTCATCGTCCATGGTCCCATCTGTCCATGGACTTCATTACTGGTTACCGCCCTTACAAGTTAACATCGTTATCCTAGTTATTGTGGACCACTTCTCAAAGGCTTGCCATTTCATTCCCTTGGCTAAACTCCCTAAGGCTAACCATGTGTTTCAAGTCTATGGTTTACCCCAGGATCTATGTTTCTAACGGAGGGCCCCGGTTCACCTCCTGCTGGCGCGCCTTCTTTCATCTCATCAGAGCCACAGTGAGTTTGTCCTCCGGATACCACCCTGAGTCGATTGGCCAGACTGAGAAGTTCAATCAGGAACCTGAAACCACCCTGAGGTGTATGGCCACCGCCAACCCGTCCTCCTGGTCTTTACACTTCCTATGGGCTGAGTATGTACACAACACCCTCCGCTGCTCGGCCACAGGTGTTTCCCCTTTCAAGTGACAATTTGTCTACCAGGTGCTCTAGGACCAAGAGACAGAAGTTGGAGTCCCTTTGGCACAACTGTTCATCCGGCATTGCCATCTGGCCTGGAAGAAAGTTTGTCACAACCTCTTGATGACCTCTTGGCTGTACCAGACATCAGCCAACTGCTGTCGTCGACCAACACTGCCACTACGTCCTGGACAGAGGGTATTGCTGTTCACCCACAGTCTTCCTCTGCATGAGTCCTGCAAGCTGGCTCCCTCGTTCATTGGACCCTTCAAGGTGGCAAGGAAAGTAAACCCAGTTACCTATAGACTTTACTTACATGAAAGATGGGGTTAATTCTAATTGTTAGAGGTGTCTTAATTTAGACCTGTTGTTTCTTGTCCCCTCACTCCAGCAGGTAAACCCCCTCCTCCTCCTCAAATCATTGGAGGCCAACAAACTTGCACAATACACCAGCTTTTGGATTCCCGATGGGTCTGAGGTGCCGTGCAGTATCTGGTGGACTGGGAAGGCTATGGCCTGGAGGAGGGCTCCTGGCATTCCTACCATGGATATTCTTGGCCTGGAACTGAACCGCAAATTCCACACTCACTACCGGATCGTCCTGTGAGGAACGTTGGCTTCCTCTGTTGTTTCATTGCTTGGTCTATGGTTCACCAATGTTGTGCATCCTTTGTCTGAGTTACTCCTTCCCCTGTGGATTATTCTTCTGTTTTTTTTTTTTTTTTTTAATTATTTTCTTCCATTTTGGAGGGTTATTTTTCCCTCTCCAAGTTAAATTCTAGTTTCTTATTTAAGATAAATTGTTTTGTGGACATTTTTGATATCTCTGAACACGTTTTTTGAGTTTTGAATTGAGATTTTATGTCTTCTACTAAGAGAGAAGAAATAATCACAGCTACACTTTGAAGTGATCATTGCTTTTGTGCTGTCTCTGCATTCTGAGTCCACCACCTCTACAGTGGCTCACTTGTAAGCGATCGCCACTGATACTGCAGATCCGGGTTCGAGCCTCGGCCCTGAGAGCTTGCTTGTCTTTTGTATTTCAATTTCATAGTTATTTTGTAAACTTGTCAACTACAAACTAGTTCTTCTTATCTGTGATGAGTGGATGACAGACCTAACTTACCAGGGTAAAATTGCTTGTTGTTTAAGCCACCTATTGTAAAGATGTGAATGTGTTGACGGCAATCATTCACCTCGTTTTTAATGTGAAAGTGCTATTCTTCTGCGATTTAGTTTTGCATCTGGTGTGCATAGGCCTTTACCTTGAGCAGGTAGCAGAGTATGAGTAAGGAGCCATTCACAGTACATAGCAAAATGAAACACAACAGAATGGAACAGAATTCAGGGGTTTCAAGATATGTTTTTAAATATTAAACACAGCATATTTAAAGGACAATGCTAATGGTGTGAAACAGTGCAAAATCAGACGTCCATCTGACACATGAACCATAGATAGATGAACAATTTAAAAAAAAGTGCAGATGGAATTTGGGCCACTTTTGTCCCGGGTATACTCTGTATTTTCTTAATCGGACCTCTCCCGGTTGACAGTGTTGCCTTTCAAAGTATACTCTTTTAACCGCAAGCAAATATGAACTGTGATACTCTTCTGTACAGTCAATGGCAGGTGCCGATAATGTGCACAAACGAGGACTGTCCACATGTCGAGAAAATCTAGATCGCACAGTCGGCGCTCACTGTGCTAATGATGAAATTTGTGTCTTGCATACTGTGCGCAGAGTGATTGGCAACATGGACAACCAAAGTATATTTTGGTCTTTAGTCTACCTCATACAGATTTACAAACATGATTGTAGGGCAGTAATAGACTTGTGTTCAATGATTTGGAAATATAAAAATGTTATAGACATTTTGTAATGTCTATTGAATGCTTCAGTCGTAACTGCCACAATAATGTTGTGTATTTGAATTTGATATTAACTCAATGAATTGATCGGGATATCATGTATTTTTGCAATTTTTAGTTCCCCATCTGTCGCTCACCTCGACGTTGTGTTGAAGAAGCGACACTAGGGGTCTCTCTCGAGTGCCTTAATCATCTCTGATCTATGACAAAAGGCCAATGAGAAATTGGCATACAGAATTTGCATGGCCCGCCCCCGGACATGCGGGTATAAAGGGAGGCCCAGTCTGAGACTGACACCCAGATATCCGACATGCTTGCCCGGGCTGCTGTCAGCATGGGGCTGGACTGGAACCCTCTGTCCTCCCCACAGCCGTCTTGGCTGGATGATTGGTTCCTCGTGTCTGCACACCGCTCACAGCCACTACCCTCGATGGCGGAGCGGCCCACATGTACACCGCTGGAAAGGGGCCCCACTGCGCTGGCACATCAATTGCCTAGAGTTGTTGGCTGTACTTCTTGCCCTGCGGAGGTCTCTCCCACTAATTCAGGGCAAGCATGTCTTGATCCGATCAGACAGCACCACCACGGTAGCGTACATAAATCACCAAGGCGGTGTATGCTCCTGCCACATGTCACAACTTGCCCGTCGTCTCCTCCTTTGGAGCCAGCAGCAACTCAGGTCGCATGGTAGCAGTCACGCTATCATGGCAAAGCTTGCCCAGCGGAGAGTGGAGGCTCCACCCCCTCCAGTCGGTCCAGCTGATTTCGGAACAGTTTGGCAAGGCACAAGTAGACCTGTTCGCCTCCTGAGAGATCTCCTACTGCCCGCTCTGGTACGCCCGAACGGAGGCTCCCCTCAGGGCAGACGCACTGGCACACAGCTGGCCCATGGGGCTGCGCAAGTATGCATTCCCCCTAGTGAGCCTTCTTGCACCGGTGCTGTGCAAGGTCAGGGAAGACGAGGAACAAGTCACTCTAGTGGCCCCCTATTGGCCCACTCGGACTTGGTTCTCGGATCTCGTGCTCCTCGCGACAGCCCCTCCCTGCCGAATTCCCCTGAGGAAGGACCTTTTTTCTCAGGTACAGGGCACCCACTGGCATTCACACCCAGACCTCTGGAACCTTCATATCTGGCCCTTGGACAGAATGTGGAAGATCTAGCTGGTCTACCACCTGCCGTCATAGACACGATCAACCAAGCCAGAGCTCCCTCTACCAGGAAACTTTACGCACTGAAGTGGCACTTGTTCGCAAATTGGTGTTCTTCCCGGGCTGAAGACCCACAGAGGTGTGCAGTTAGGTCAGTGCTCTCATTCCTGCAGCCCCTTCGTTGCTGTGTCCGTTATGTGCTTTGAGTATCCATTTGGACCGCACGCAGAGATTTAGACGTTCTGAGCAGCTCTTTGTCTGCTTTGGTGGACAGCGGAAAGGGAACACTGTCTCCAAACAGAGGCTTTCCCACTGGGTAGTGGACGCCATTACATTGGCCTATCACATACAGGCCGTGCCCGTCGCTTGCGGGTCCGAGCACACCCTACAAGAAGCGTTGCATCCTCGTGGGCACTGGCCAGAGGCACCTCCCTAGCAGACATATGCAGAGCAGCGGGGTGGGCAACACCCAGTACCTTTGCGAGATTTTACAATCTCAGGGTTGAGTCGGTTTCGTTCCATGTTTTCTCAGGTCCTAGCCGGTAGAACTCTGTAACACGCTGACAACTAACCGAGTGGACCGCTTGCACCTAGCACCCTTTCCCTCCGCTGAGGTAAAACCGTGTGCTCTTATCCCAGGAGATCCCACTAATTCGGTTCCCTGGATGACTCCTCCCGAGCCCTCTGGTCCGCAAATTCAGCGGAGGAATTTGCTGACCAAAAACCAATTCGGGTACTCAATCTACCCTATACTGGAATAGGTGCTCCACAGGTAGGGCTCCTACGTAGACTTCCCCCTGTGTGATTTTCCGCGGTACGGTCCTCTTGCGAGCGGACCTGCGTCTCCCTTGGGCAGTTCCTACTGCCTCCTGGTCACCGTGTCTGTAGCAACTCCTCCCTCCCAATGAGGCAGGATCCACCACTGCGGCACTTTCCATACCACTCTTTACTTCCCCCACTCTGGGCAGTCAAGTCAAGTCAGTTTTATTTGTATAGCGCCTTTCGCAACACACATCATTTCAAAGCAGCTTTACAGAAGATCAGGCATTAACAGACGATAAAACTGTAATGCCTATAATGTCGACAAATCATGATTGAGTAATTGGATAAAATACGATTGTTAATCGTGTTTAAAAAGAAGTAATTAAATAATAATTGTATTAATAACCCCAGTGAGCAAGCTGAAGGTGACTGTGGCAACGAACACACAACTTCATAAGATGTTGATTAATGGAGAAAAATAACCTTGGGAGAAACCAGATTCACTGTGGGAGCCAGTTTCCCTCTGACTAACATCATGAATATAATGACAATATTACTTATCTATAGTGCAATTGATGGTTAAAAATGACTAAACTAAGTAAGTGTTAAGGGTCAGTGTTTAAACATCGATTTTGTTTGAACTGTAAGATTAATGACCAATGTCTTTGAAGTCCATCCTGGATTAACTGCAGAAGTTCACATAGATGCAATTGTCCTTGTTAATTGGCTGATGAAGGCTTTTGTTGGCAATTGTTAGTCTATGCATTCAAGATCATAGTCCATCAATAGACCGAGGTGATGCAGGCAGACTGAGGTGATGTTTGGCTGCCACCGGCTGCATTTAGTCATCATCACACAGCGACACATAGCAGTGGAGTCCAACACTAAGCAGGAATGGTGCTGGATCCAGCCGGTTCTGGTGACCTCAGGATAGGAGTCCCGAGGTTGAGATAGGGAAACAAATAAAATTATATAAGAATAGATGCCATTCAATTTATTGCAGAGTTATAAATCATGATCAATGTTTCTGGTTCCGGCAGACCCAACTAAAGCAGCCTAATTTTGGGTTGGAGGATAAATTAGGTGTATGCCTGGCTAAATAGATGAGTCTTTAGTCTAGACTTAAACTGAGGGAGTGTATCTGCATCTCGAACTGTGTTAGGGAGACTATTCCATAGTTTAGGAGCCAAATATGAAAAGGATCTCCCTCCTTTTATGGATTTTATTAACAGGACAGAATTTTGCGATCATAATGAATGTGATGGGCAGGTGTGGTCTCCACAGGGTCTTTCCCCCCTGAAAGAATAGGAACCGGGAAAGATCGCATTCCCCGATGCGTAAGATGCACCCGTGCTTGGCACGTCGCCTTGTTTGCCCCTGTTGGAGGTAAAGAACCAGAAGGTTTTAACAATTTTATGGGGCGTTGGGGAAGGGTACGTGCAGTCTGACACAGCCAGTCGCTTTGGCACGTAAAATACTTGCCTGCTCCTGTGTCAGCAGCCAACTTATGCGGTTCAGCGCATGGCATGATTTAAATTGGACCCCTTGTGACACGACGTCGAAGTGAGCGACAGACGGGGAACGTCTAGGTTACTGTTGTAACCTCTGTTCCCTGATGGAGGGAACGAGACGTTGTGTCCTCCCGGCCACATCGCTGAACCGAGCCACTGTTGTGGCCGAACCTCGTTGTCGGCAGCTCAGAAAAATCCTGAATTAAACAGACGCATTTTCCTCCCTTTATACCCGTATGTCCGGGGGCGGGACTTGCAAATTCTGTCTGCCAATTTCTCATTGGCCTTTTCTCATAAATCAGAGATGCAAAAGGCGCTCAAGAGAGACTAGTTGTCGCTTCTTCGACAGAACGTCTTGTTCCCTCCATCAGGGAATGGAGGTTACATCCGTAACCTAGTTGTTTCTAATTCCGTTGAATGCATTCATTCAGGATGCAGGAATCTCTTTATTTTTATCAAATATAACAACACAAATTATTTGCTTCCCCCAAGTGTTTTTGGCCACTGAAAAAATTGATTAGAGGTGGTTGATTCAACACTCTGGGTGCTATTTATAACAAATTGTCATTTTTCTCACCATCAGCATCAGTGCAGTCTTGACTCTGAAGTAAACACCTTTTAAAACTTTTTTTTTAATGAACAATTTGGCCGATGATGTTCAAAATGATAAAACATGTATGCTTTGTTGTTGCTGTTATCAAAAGCATTTATATTATCTAATATATTAAAATTGTAAACATTAGCCTGAGGTTGTTTAATTTAGTTTGACAAGTAACCTTTGTTTGAAAGAAACTTCCATTATAACTATACCCGCCTGTGAAAGGAAAACACTGTGATGTAAGGCGCAATCATAGAGCTCTTGGAGACAGTCACCTTCTCCTCAGTCTCTTGCTGAGATAATTACATAAACATGGTTTTAATAGGGAGCCAAAATGACAATGCATTTCCTGCTTCTTGATAGAAACAAATAAATAACTGTAAGCCACATACATAAACAAGTCTATTTTCAATCAGAAACTATGCCAGAACCAAGTAATGAACCACAAATCTGTACTTTTAGAAATGTTTTGAAATATTTAAGTGCATACTTCTTGTTTTGACAGTTACTGTATGTAAGGTTATTATTATTATACATTGCTCTGTGAGTTGTAGAGAACTTTCAATGAAAGTTTCAAAGCTACATACATTCAGTGATGCATAAATCACATAACTCACTCCCAGATTTGCCCTGGTACAATTTAATGGTAGTTGTTTAAATCAAGAAATAATTTTAATCCGAGCATTGGTTCCCCCTTGTCTGACAAAGATAACATGGCCAACATGTTTCATCATTGCTGGTAATGTTGTACCATGATGGAAAACTGCTGTGAATGGCATTGTATTTGCCAGTGAATTATACAGTAATGTTACATGTACATTTATATGCACTTAATAAAATGGTGTATTCCAGGGTTTTTGCAGTTAGCTATGTTCTGAAATAAAAACGTTAAGAACGCTTTCTCGCAATACGCCATTTTCTAGTAATAAGCCGCTTTCCGGTGTCCATGTAAACTTAGTCAGTGTATTAAAATCCAGCTCAAACTGTAATTAGTAATTATATTTATTGGAACCATCAACTTAATTCCAAGAACTGTATGATAATTTGATTTTTCTTTTGCATTATCACACTGGACTAAATTTCTCATGTCATTATTGCCAAACACCCTATACATTTATTATTATTAATTTTTTTGTTTCAAATTCACAAGTTTTCAATTTAGTGTTTTCAATATTATTAAGTAGTTTTGTAACATTGACTGAGTTTACTTGGTGTTATTACAAAGAGACTCTGCTTTAAAGTTTTTCTACAGAGTTTCAGAGATTATTGTACACAAATTACACAAAGTAAATTAATTTAGGTGTAATGTTGCTTCATAAATCTGTTTGCATTCATGTTTGTTCTGGCCAGTGGTTCAGTGTTTCTCACTGTCTGTCAGTCTGTTGTCCTGGGAAAAAAATCTGTCTGATGTTGCAACCCAAATCATTCAAATATAGTGTTTATGTTCATGGTTCAAACACATGCTGTGGTCGTTTTATTTATGGCATAATTCTGCACAATATTAAAAGCTATATTTTAACCATACTAGTTATTTAACTTTAATACTTGTGATTAATACTAATATTTAACTAAATAAAAAGTAAATATAGTCATTGTTAAGATAGCATCTGCTGAAAACAAGTAGAATAATAATATATGGAAGTGTGCAATAGACTGTGAGTGCTTATTTTAACAACATTCTTGATTCATTTCACAATCATTGCTGCTGGTATGATCGGAAAAGCCTTTGTCAGCATTTGGAAACTGTCAGCTGAAGAAGGCCAGCACTATAGGGAGAGAACACTTAGTACACTTCTTCAAAAAGGAAATCAAAGTTAAAAAAAAATATGTAAAGAGGGTTTCCTGCCAGCTGCTTTGTGTTCTGTACACACAGAATAGCACTCTTCCTCTGACTTTGCTGATACAACAGCAAATGCATTTTCTCTGGACCGTAGCTGTCCCTTTGCATGAGACCTCTATGTCAACAATCAGAGGACAACGACAATATCTCTTTAAGTGACAGTTCTGATCAGTTGTCAATTTGAGAAATTAGAAAACAGATAACAGGAACTGGCCATTGCATTAAGAGTTTCATAAGGACAAATTAAAGTACACATTGGCATTCTCAGTCTTAAAAAGACCTCAAAACATTCACAGTGGTTTCAACAAGACAATTACTGTTTTGGGGGAGACAGCGTATATTGCTTGGATAAAGACACTAAACGACTAAGATCCTCAGCCCTTCACTGATGTTCACTGAAAATTTGACTTTAATTATTTAATAAATCCATGGTAATTATTTTTTCATTAACATTTATTTGTACAGATACTTCCATATAAATTTCAGTTGCTTCCCAATGAGGGGTTGCGGTCATGTCTGATCTTTTGAGCACAACAGCTAATGAAAGAAAACAATCATAAGAGGGGGATTCTATGTCAGCACTAATATTATACAATCGGCTGGCAAAAAGTACATGAGAAAGTTTGATTTGTAGGCTTTTGATTATGATTAGGAGCTTTTCTGCATTTTTCTGCCTGTTTATATCAGCTGTTCAGTTTCTAGTTCTAAAACTTGGAAAAGAATAAGCATTTTCAATCCTTTGGTTCCCACAGGAATATTCAGTGGGTTTTAAGAATAGCTCTTTTTGATTTTAAGAAAAAAAAAATAAGGTTTGTTGTGAACATTACTTGAAGAGACTTCAAGTCATACCTTAAAAATACATTTTGAAGCTGATGTGTTTTTTGTAAGTTGTTAAAATTAGTTTTTTGTTCAATTCTTCAATATTTACAGTGTTTGTTGAAGTTGAAGTCTTTCGTATCATTGGCCCTTTAAATGTTTATATATTTACACATTTATTACAATTAATTTGCTACATGTATTTGCATTTAGTTTACATTTATAGGTATAACAAGCACTAAAATAGTAAAATCTAGGGCTGTCGTTTTAACACATTAATTCAGTGTGATTAATTTGACAAAAAATAACGCGTAAAAAAAATTAACGCAATTAATCGCACTGCCCCCTGGCCATAATAAGGAAGATTCCTGAGAAATGCAAGCTTGTACTACCACCTGTTTACTCCAGAGGGCAGTAAGGGAAATTTCAGCTGTATAAGCAACGCACAGTTTATACAGTGAAGAAAACACTTCAGTAGACAGAACAACACAAACATGCGTTCCGTTCTTACGTTGAAAACACTTGAAGGAGCGCAAATGCGAACTAATAGATCTCAAGATGTGTTTAAAAATTGAGTATTAAACTATATTTAACTTGAAACAGTGACCTAAACACTTGGTGCTTTTCATATGTTTATGATGCAATGCACCCGAGACACTACACGAGCATGTCTGTCACAGCTGTTCATTGACGGGTCCTTAAACAAGCCCTCATAATAAATCTCGAACTGATTGACAAATTCACTTGCGAAATGGATTGCTGTGAACTGTATGCCAATGATTGACTTATGATCAATAATATGGTAGTAAACAATACATTGTATTCTAAAGCCACTTTTTGTATTGTCTTATCAATGATTAACTCTTCTGCTACAAGAATGTATTTTAATTACAAAATGCATTTTAATTATCTGAATATTTAGTATTTTATTTATTTATATATATATATATATATATATATATATATATATATAATTTTTAAATATTTAAAGATAACTATGTATAATTATATATTGATATATTGATATAAATATGTATAATCTTTATATATTGAATTATTGTTATATGAGGGACTTTCTCAGCAAATATTTGTATATGCTATTAAATGCGATCAATCGTGATTAATTAATCGGGACACCATGTAATTAATTTGATAAAAAAAAATCTGTGATTAAAATTAATGTTTCTTTTGTAAAAAGTAAAGAACAGAAAGGATCTCATCTTTGGACACACATTACATGGAGCGAGTCAAATGAAACTTTCCTCGCATAATGTGTATTGACTAACATGTACAAATATTTATTGTACAAGTTCTCAAATTCAAATCTAAAAGCTCTTGAGATTTGCAACTCTTTTTACCTTCCAAAAGACCTTCAACAGGCACATTACACTGGTCTGTATATGCTGTAAAACAGAATGTAAAAACATTAAAAACATCTTATTATTTTATAAATGCACATTGATACTTCTGTTAAAACTTGTGAATTATTTGAGCTGTAAATTTGTTTAAATCAAATTATTTTACAGTAGTTTTAGTGTTTATGGCATTATGTTGTCATGGCAATGACGTTGTAAAATTAAATATAATGTTACACAGAAAAGATTAGAGATTTTATCACACTAAAATCATGTTAACATGCACATTTTTATGTCTTGTGGCTGTACTTTTAAAATGGTGAGTATTTTAACATTTACGGATTGGCCACATTCACTTCCATTGTAAGTATCTCACTGTAACCCCAAATTATTTAAAAAAAAAAAATGTAAAGAAAAAGAAGAGCAATTTGACAATCATTGTTGTGGTAATCAACATTATACCACAAATGCTGTCGATTGAGCTCTTATTGAACCCAAAATATTCCTTTAAGAGTTTGCACTCATGAGACTGAACACACAGTGGTGGGATCTCAGTTTTAAACTTCTTTGCTTTTCCTACACAACTCAATCACTGGTGAGTGAAATCGGAATATTTATTAGCCTGAGATATTTTATTAGTCGCATTGTGCGGAATTTGATCGCTTCGGTATTGTTAGAGGTTGTTTGACTTTACTACCTACAATTTCCTTTGATTACATTGTAGCCAACCTAATAACTTCAGGAAAATTAACATTTTTTGGAATTATCTAACATGGAAACACATCCTGCTTCGGAGAACAGATAATGTACAACCATGAGCTCATCTCAAATTGTGGACAGATTACACTGATGGATCCCTCGTTCACTGGATTCGCTGGAATCCAGTGTTCACATAACTAAACAACATTGCTCACATTTGGCAAAAAAGATGTTAAAGGACTTATCACTCTCTGTCTTCTATTCAGAAGAAATATTACTGTGGCCTAACTTGCTGAGCTCATACTGAGGGCCAGGGTACACGAGCACAGTAGATCGTGTCAGAGGAATAACACAGCAAGCTTTGTGTTCAGGTCTGAATTGGGACTGTCAGGAAGGGCCTAGTGCTGGGAATGGCCAATGTTAATTAAGGGTCCCATTGTTTGTATTTAGGATCCCTAGACGAAGGGGTCAGGAAGTCACCCCATATTGTTCTCTCAGTGGGATGCTGACTACAGCACAAGTCGGGATCACCGATCTTTCTACTTTTTAATCACAGTGAAGGCAAAATTTAGTTGGATAGACTGTCTATTAGCTATAGAGTCTGTTATTATTCAGGAGCAGTGATGTCAGTCAGCTGTGCTTGGAGGGAGGCTATCACTTTTGTCAGCATTCTTACAATCAACCTGACTATTGATTGTATGGAACTGATTTGGCTCTAAAGAGCACTACACAGAGGGACATTTATCCATCAGATGTTTTTAAATTCTATTGCTCTTTCATAACTCAGGAGACTAAATGTAGTTATCAGTTATATTTATTGAAGTATTAACTTTATGTTTCACCTAAATTTCCTGAGGAGAAATTAAAATAGACACAAATTAGTAAAATGTTGACATACAGTGAGAGAATAAAGTAATAAAAAGTAAAGATCAGATAAATTTGTCTTGGAGGAATTTGCTGAGAAATTGTCATATTTAATCTCAGACTTTTTATCCGAGCAAATCTAAGCACAGTTTAAGACATTGACCACCAGAACGGCCACCAGAAAGTGGCTTATTGTGAGAAAGCAGGTTATTTTGAGAAAACAGTGTTCCCGTTTACATGCAGTAAAAATAGTGGCATACTCTTTACTGCCGTATACATACAGCTCGGTCAGTAAGCAGCTTTCTCTTGTCTACAGCAATGTAATTTCCCCTCGGGTTTGTGTATATAACAAACATGAGATCGGAGGAAGACTTCGCTATTTTATTCTCCATTGCATCATTTTATTTCCAGATATTTCAGAGTTGTAGCTGTGTTTGTTTGCTTAACTTTCTATCACCACCTGCAGCAAAATTGCACTGCAATAGTGTGGTTTCCTTCTTACGTAAAACCTTGGGATTCCCCTTATGTACGAGTGCATATTAGCAGATGTGATGGACAATCGATATTTTACATTGGTGTGTGTAAATGGGTGTACTTTATAGTGTATATGCTTATCTCACTGTACTCCTAGAAATGTTGAATTATTTTGGCTGTGTTGACGTTGTTGAGTTCCATCCTATGATGTTGGTTATCCGGTCTGTTCACGCACATGTGCACTCTTCAAAAACCTGTAAGAAATCTGCTTATGTGTTTACATGGCCACATTAAGCCACGTTCTCTGGGCGAAACCTGGGTGTCGTTAGTCCCTTAAACAGCATAAGGGAATTTGGAGCTCTTGTTTACTTGACATTTCAGAATGCATCTTTCTTAAAAAAAAAAACTCTGGAATAAACTGTTTTCTTAAGTGCATGTAAACATGGTCATTGTTGAGATCTCTTCTGAAACTGTAGAGCAGACATGCAAGATTACTGGGGTCTTTTTCTCAAGAGAAAAAAATGAGAAGCAGGAGACCTAAGTAGATGTCTTCATTTGATTTCAATTGAATCTTGTGTTGTCTAGGAGAAACAAATAAGATATTAAAGAGAATGTATTTGTGATATTTAAAAAAAAAATACAAACTGTGAAATCAATCATAGGTTTTGTAAACTTGACATTTTTTAAGAAATGTATGATGAAGGTTTAAATAATCTCCTATTGATTTACATTGATAGAATATTCAGCATTCACATTTTACTAATAGTGATAACGTCATTGTAATATTTGCATCCAAAATTGTGACTGATTGTTTTTTTTGCATTTAAGTTTTGACCAGTCTTATATGCCTTACATCTATTTTTCCATATGTAGCTGCTTTCACACTGTAAAGACTGTGAGTTATGTGTTAATGTACCCATCCCTAAAATCTGATTGGTTGATTGGAATGTTGTTCCGTTTCAGGAAACACATCATATTTGGCAAAATCTTAGTCACCCAATGGCTGACCCTTTTTTGACACATTGCAAGCATCATCTTCGGGGTTAGTAAAATGTAACTGTTATATTCAGATATGTGGTAAAACAATATGCCTGGAAGTGATCTTTCTGATTTTGCTTTATATGCAAGAAATGGCTTCTTGTCATCAAGTTAAAGCCATACTGTGGTTTACTGGTTCTTTAGCCCAGCACAAAAGACATTCAAAAGAGGGTCTTGTAGCATGCTGGAAGGCCTGTTGAGTCACTGTGGCGGCTGGAAGGGCTCAGGGAAGTAGTGGGGGTGTGAGGCACAGAATGATTGAGGGGGGAAGGGCAGTATGGGAATGTTTTTACAGTCTGACCTGTGATCTTCCTTCCATTCTGCTCCAGTCCTTTACTGACATACTGAGTCTATCTGGTGTAGGCTCCTACCTACAGTATGTATGCCTCTCCAGAGATAGTAAGGGAAATCAGGGAGTGTCGTAACACATTTATTTTCAACGTCTTTAACTCCGTGGTGATTTTCACTATACTGTATTTCTCAAATTTTGATTTAATATTCTCATTTTATAATTGTCTGTTACAAATAAAGGTAGTTTAGAAATCTACAACATATTCCTAAACTGTATAAATGAATTACAATTCCAAATATACTTGACAAAGTTCCTATATACTGCCCCATTTTGTGCCGTTTTTGTAGGTCCAGTAGAAGTTCTTTGGAAAGTAGTGCTAAAAGCCTCCTCATCTGGTCAGCTATGATATTTCTATTTTATTTTGATGCAGGCTTATGTGGAAAAAAGCTTGTGTGGATGTAACAGATCAAATTAAATGACAGAACCTGCTGATTCAATTGATACCACTTCTGACATTCATAAACTTGATTACAAATACAATTTAAAATTATAAACCACCTCACCTCAGGTGGGTTTCTAATTGGTTAAACTGATGGTGTTTCAACTCACCCCATCTTACAACCATTCCAACACACTCTCATGTTGAAATTTGCCCCTAATATAGATTAGAACGAGTTGGATTAAGTTAGCTAAATTGTATGAAATCTCATATGAATTCCTACAACTTTTGCAACAGCCAATCAGTTGACTCTTCCTCGTCTCCTCCTGAAACACGACAATTACTTTCTTCCGTCATTCAAAACATTCTCTTTACGCATCAAATCATTCTTACAGACATATGATGATATGTAAAACTTTTGCTTATTTCCGCATTGCTCATCCAGGTATTTGCACATCTACAATTTGTATGAATTTATACGAACAAATGCGTACGATTTAGCCAACTCATACGAATTCATATGTCTTCTCATGAGATCTGGTTGACCATCCCCTGTCTCCCCTATATGTAGATTTTGTGAGTTTGTGTATAAGAGAGAGAGAAATTGGTGGGGGTATATGAGAGAGGACAGTAAAACAGGATGAAATGTAAACAGATAGAGCTTATCTGCAGAGCTGGAGACATAACAGGCAGACTCTCCTCTGGAAATGACAGAGAACAGCTCAGCTGTCCTACTGAGCAAAGACATGCTTTACATGGGTATTTACTACACAATAAATCCCTCGCCAATATCGTAGCTGAGTCAGATAAATGGATAAAATTATGACACAATGACAAACCACACTGTAAAATGGCTCATATATGTACAGCCACATCCTAAGCAATGCTAATCAAAGATCCATCTTAGCTGAACAGAGATACAAAAACCGTGGTGCAATTTGTTTTTCTTGATCTCAACTGTTACATGCAAATTTTTACACCGATTATGCTTAATATCCTGACAACATCATGAAAACATGGTCAACATTATAACTTTAAATGTCATAAACTGTATCAAAAACAATCGGCACACATAGATTTTGTACACGCTCTGCATGAGATTCTTATAGCTTTTTCAATGTTTATTTTGCCTTTAACGGCAAAGGCAGAAAATAAATTAAATTTCAGATCTCATGTAAATTTTGCAGTTTTCTTGAATTTTTGTCAGTTATCAATGCATTGTGCAACATACTCCATGCAATCTGAAAAAATATTTTGATATATTATCTTGTTCTTTTAACACACAAGCCAATCAGCCTGCTCATGTCATTCATTGCGACGGTAACTTAATCCTATTTTGCAGCTGTGCAAGTCATTAGAGCAAGCCAGGCTTGCACAAGGCTTTTGGGAATTGGATTTTTGACCAATACTTCCCTGAAAGCAACACACTTGATACCAAGGATCTTCTGTATGTGAAAGTTTTCAGAAACAAAACCCGACAAACAATATTGTAGGACATTGTTTAGCCTCGATCACTGTCATCATTATAGAATTGGACAGTTTACAGTTCAATTCTATAAGATTCCCATGTCATAGTATGTCAACAGATTTACTTTGTGTAAATCTGTTGCTAAGAAACGATGTGATTACAATCCACAATTCCCATCACACGTGTCATCCATTTTTTAGGGCCATACGCTACATTAAGATGATGCATATGCACATGGTAAGCGAGAGAGAGAACATTTCTAACGTGATCAGAAATGACTAATAGAATTGTCAGAATTATCTGTTGGAGATATTTTGCCAATGCCAGCTAGTGTTAATGTGAACCTCCAGTGTTTTTCCATTGAAACCAAATACATTGAAAACATTTATCTACACATCGGGCCAAGAGCAAACCTCCTCATGAGAAACCGTAGAACACAATGTGTTCATTCATAAATAAGACTCCCACCCGCACTCTTTTCAAGTACAACACTGATTTGAACTTATAAGCCCAGATTCAGTTATATTAATAACATGGTTATAATAATGTTATGAGAGATATTAAAGGGTTATTCAGGCAAAGAGATTTCACATATGATTAATGTTAGTTTGCTAAGAAAAGTAACATGCTCTGGTTTGTTTTAAGGGATGGAGTCTTACCTCTATTACAGGCATTCAGTATCAGCAGGATTTCACAGGCATGCTTGGGAAATGTATTCTGCTATGACACGACTCTCAGATCTGAGTGGGAGTAGTGCTGCAATAGCATTATTCATTTGAGTTTTTATACGACATCCTTAATTATTCATTAAGCAGGCTGACTAAGACCATTACCTAGCCATGCCTTTTAAACAAAACATCAACTGACTTAGTTCTGTGTGGGTACAAGATGGAAAAAAATCTAAAAGTTCTCTCATCACCATATCTTAGCAAAATAGTAAAGCAAAGGGATGGGCAGATTGATTTTGCAATACTGATACTTCTAAGCTGATGTTGTATTGAGAGAATCAATCAGATTTAATTAATAATTTAGCAAGAAAATAAACAGTTGTGCTGTAATGGAATACATGTAACGGTGTTACATATTTAGAATACAAACATGAAGTAACTATATTCAGCCCCTGTTACGTTTATTTCTAAGCACTTGTATTCAGAATAAGTTACTTTATAAAATTTTGATAGAATACTTCTCTCATATTTGCCACAAAATAAGGCAGAAAAACAAAATTCAAGAGTTTTTTTGAACAGTTCAGATGTTCGCTGCACACAATTGTGCTAATTGAAAACACAGTCATGGGGTACAATTATAATATCGCAGATTGTGGATTTTGGGGTACTTTAAAAATGGACCGTGGTCACCAAAAGGTTTGATGGTAGAATCTATATAATGACCTTACAACGTCTTAGTCATGTATAATGATTCTGGGATTGAAAATCTGGCAAACACACTGGAATGTTGATGTCTTAATCAGCACGTTGTCAGCTATGCACGAGAAATAATATAGCCACATTTACATATGATACATCCATCCATCCATCCATCGACAACCGCTTATCCCGTGTACAGGGACGCGGGGGGGCTGGAGCCTATCCCAGCTAACATTGGGCAAAAGGCGGGGTACACCCTGGACAGGTCGCCAGTCCATCGCAGGGCACATATGATACAGTGATTCACAATAAAAATACAAAGTAATAAAATTACAAAGAAGAAATAGGCCTAAATATGGAAGCAAACCTAGTTAAAATCATTGATATACTACATTGTCGTCACAGAACCTCACTATATTGCATGTTTAATTTCTGCAAGTGAAATCCATTTAGGGCTCATGACAGAGAAAAGATGCATCATCTGCAGTTATTTCACTCCACTTAATAAGAATAACAAAAGCTAAATGTAATATTTATTATGGGATATAGGTTTTGTTGTGTTTGAAATAAGTTGATTGATCATGTTATATAATTGTTGTTAATAAATGGAAAATTAAAAAGTATGGCAATGCAAAAAAAAATGTATTACCCATTATATTCTCAGAAATCATTAACATTTTCTATTTAATAAAGGTGTCAGCATTGATATCCACATTAGCATTATTGGCAAAAGACAAAAGTCTCAGACAAAAGAATCTATGACTACAAGACTTTGGTCATACAAGTATGTTACATATTAATTACTCTCTAGATTGACAAGCCTTTGTGATAAGGAAGCACACATAATTTATAAAACTACATCAGCTGTGGCAGCACATAGCCAATAACATTAGTCTCTTTGATGTCCTAAAACTAAAAAGAGATGTCATAGAAAAATGAAGCTCACAATTTAAGAAAAGATTAAACAAGACTGACTTTGGATTTTTTCTGAAATTCAGTCACAACAAACTTTTTTCACTCTTTCTTCTCTTCTGAGGGATCACAACAAATAGCAGGTATTTGGAGCAGTAATATGGAAGAAATTATGCTAGGATTGTGTTCTATCTGTACAGATTTACAATAAAGGGTCCTGGGGCTGGATTCACAAAATGTTCTTAAGAAGAAAATTCTTCTTAACTACCATTTTCTTCTTAATTTCTAACTTAAGAAGAAAGTTAATAATATGTTGTATTCCCAAACAAACTTACTAAGAAAGTTCTTATCTTTTTTCTTAAGATTGTACTGTAAATAACATTTTAAAGTTAGGATAACTTCACAGTTGTCCTAAATTCCAAAGGCAAGATATTTCATGAATTTCTGGGTTGTTTTAAATGTGATGCATTCTATTATGTTGAGTCTGAAGTCGCAATGGCCTGTTTGTGTACTGACTGTTTTGTGAATAATTATATTTTTATTTTCAGCTTTCAAACCATGTAAATGTTATCATCAAATTCAAGTAATACATTTTGTTTTGAAGTTTCCTAATGTGGTGCCAAATCATGCATATTCAAAGGGATACACTTCATATAACGCTCTCTTTCAGTGAGTTCATAGAATCATGATAATTATAACATTAAAGCTGAGACTTTCTTTTTCTCCATTTTTCTCCACATCCCTATCGGAGTTGGGCACAGCGGAGATAGCCTCTGCAACCCTTTCCCATTTACCCTCCTCTTACTTTCCAACGTGATATAATTATCAAGTTTCCCAAGGAGAACTTTTTCCTTGTTGTAATTTCCTCAACAAGAACCTCTTGTCTACTGAAGTGTTTGTTTCTTTTCTTTTCCTCCTTGTCAAATTGAAAGATATCAAATGGTTAGCAGCAAGTAAATTCTCCTATGATGTTAATGTAGTTAAACTAATATATCTCATGCATTTTATATTTAAATAAATTATCGCGAGGTGCTTGCTTTTAAAAACAAAAAATTTCATAGATAAATTTATCGTTTCGATTTACTAGTGTTGAAGTATATAATTTGTTGTAGGCTGTTAGACAAGGCAACTCCATTAGCTGGCTGATCAGACAATTTCAAAGCTTTTTACTCTTAAGAAAAAAATGAAGATGTTCTTCAGAAAATATTTGAGAACTTAAGAATTTTTCAAGAATTGCACTTAGGAACATTATTACAAACTTCTTATAAGTGAGACATCTTTCCTGATATTGCTATCGGTTGTGCACAGACAGGGTACCTTCACCAAGTCCACATTTGTTCTAAATTTAAATGGAAAATTCTATGTTATTTCAAGATAAGCCCTCTTGAAAAATATCATTGGTTTGCCAGCTATGTGGCTGTCACCAGTTGCAACTGAGTGTTGAGATGATTGCATCAGCGTAAATCTAACACTGGTTTGTGGATATGTCAATGTCTTCAGCCTTGCCATTAGATTTACTAATCTTACTAATACTTACTAAGCTTACTAATATTTCCTTACTCTATCTTCTTTTGATGCCAAGCATTCAGTTTGGTTATTAGCTTGAAACTAATCTCGTAGCTTTGACTAAACTGCAAAAAGTGTGGTCCACATTGCAGCTTATTCTCACCAAGAGATCGTCAGATCAACATGCTAAGTGGTCAACTGCAATTTGTTATGTTTTTACGTGCCGTTTAGGGGTGTTAATCCGAAATAGATTATATACAATAATTCTGTATATTAAAAATTCTTCTCATTGTTATCTAGTTAACAAGCTATTGCCTGAAGCAGAACTAGAGTATCTTTCAAAGATGTGATGGCACTAACCTGGCAACTTTGGCATATCCTGTGATTATTTCATCCTCAAAAGCACTCTTCGTATCAACCCAATACCATGCAAACTTTGTTTCTAGGTGAAATTATAAAAAAAATATATATTCATTATATTCTTTTTCATATCATTCAATATCGATATTTATCACAATATACATTCACATTTGCACATTGCTAATTTTTTTAATTTCCATGTTGGCAGAAGAAAAGGAGAAAAAAAATCCTTAACAGTCAAATAGTCTATACAAAACTGTATTGATACTAAAATATTACAATATTTTATAATTTAGTTTTTATCAATCGAGTGCAGTTATTGATAATACATTATATATAATGTTAATTTTGAATCATAATGACAGTATATATGTAAAGGAAAAGGAGGAGACGAGAACTGGCTTAACAATATTTTATATTGTTATAATTTTTTATTTTTTAAATATTTTAATGATCAACTTGACCAAAAACACACAAACATACCAACACACAGGGCAGCTGCCTGTAATTCTCTCTCTCTCTCTGGAACTGTCGTCACTGGCCACCTTCATCCCTTGCGTGCCCCATCAGGCTGATTGGGGACCGGGTGTGCGTCGTTCCAGCCCAGCCCCACACTCCTCCGCTCTACACTCCTCATTTTTCACATGTTGCCTCAGGCCGGGGAGCTCTCCCGGGGGGTGGGGCATGCCTTGCGCCCCGGCTGCCGGCTGGTCATCCCCGCCTTCCTCGACCTGGGAAACAAGAGAGGAAAACAACTACAACAAAAAAATAAATAGGTGAGAGGCAAAGAGAGAGAGGAGAGGGAGAAAAATAAATTTGCTCACTGGTTCTCTGATGCGCCGTTCCGTGGTCCTCGATCATTCCTCCACCCTCTCAGGCAGACGGCAGCCACTCGTCCCCGGGCGGACCGGAGTCAGGCCTCTGACCTCCAGCAAACAGAATGCCCCTCCGCATTTCCGGCGACCTGTGGGGACACTCCTCTGCCCCTGGTAGCGGCCCTACCTCTCTAGGCGGTCAGGGAGTCGCTTCCCTCCTCCCCTCGCGTACGCCGGTCGACCCCTCCGTGTTTCTGGGGGACGGCAGGGCATTCCACCACCCCTGGCAGCGGCTCCATCTCGCCAGGTGGTCGGGGAGTCCAGTCCCCCCTCACCTCGTGGGCGGTGGCCGTTTCCCGTGTCCAGGCGGTCGGGCTACTCCGTCCCTTAAAGTGAGAAAGACTAGACTACAAACTAGTAATTTTATTGTCTTTCATCCTTGTCAGAGATAATGACATCTGAATAATTTCACAAAATTAGAACAAAAAATTTCTCTATTTGTTTATTATTAAAGGCTTGTAACATGCAGATTAATAAAACTACATTTATAAAGAAAAAACTTTATGGTCTAAAGGCGCTCTGGAACCACTATAACTTACATGGTGCCTCATGTTTACTCACATGTGGAGAAAAGAGGAAACGCGTGAACAGTGGGACAGGGCATAAATGAAGCATGTTTTTTGCTTGAGAAAAATATTCAAGAAGTGCTGAAAGATCAGATATGATGTAACCAGCACTGTTGTTTTGTCACGCTAGAGATGATGAGAAGACTTCATTACGAATCATCGTAATGGTCCGGATGGAATCAATCCAGGGTCCAGACCTGGAACGCGGTAACTGGCTTAGCAGGTACATTAACAACTTCATACAGTCTGAGGCTGCGTTTCCACTGATACGGAAGAAATCTGCTCAAATCCACTCCCAACGCTAGGGAACAGCTTGTTAAGCAATGCTGTCAATTCTACAATCCACCTCACGAGCATGGCACTCGGCTTTCATAGGAAGGAATTGATAGCACTAGTTCAACTTCGCTTACCACACACTAGTTAAAACATATGATAAGAAAGCTAAGAAAGCTGAACTTCTTGCGTTTTTAGCAACACAAACCTGATCATCTAGATGTAGAACACAGGCTTAAGTTTTTGTTTATTGCAATAAATGTAATTTTATCACCCAGCCCTACAACAAAGTAAGCCAATCAAAGAGCTTACCAATCGAGAAAGAACTTTCAAGTTTTGTGTGCAATATGCATCTGACGGTCAGCAAATGGACTGTGGGTGCTCTGTGAGCATGTTGACTGAAGCCAAGACTAGTGGTCGACCGATATATCGCCGAGGCCGATATATCGGCCGATATTTGGGATTTTTTTAGATATCGGCATCGGCCGATAAATATTTCGGTTTGGCCGATATATTTCAAAACAGTTTGTGACAGTGCATTAGCGCTTTTTTCCACTGGTGCGAGCAGAGCGAGCATGAATGAACTGAATACGCTCGCTCTGCTCCGCCCAGCACCGTAAGACAAGCCACTCAGAAGTGAAGCAGACATCTGACAGACACCGTAAATGACCAATCAGCATTCGCCTTCTAACCTGACGCTACGTGCAGCGAATTCTATTCAGACAGTACCGTGATATGTCAGATCCGCAGCCCAGCGGTAGCTCCAGTGGGGTTTACAGATGTGATATAAACGAATTCAAACAAAACTGAAAACATTTAACAAACAGTCAAAAATCCTGTGACTGGCTGTTCCTCAGATGCGCGCGCGCTGTTCTCGGTTACGTTTAAACTAGACGCTGTTTTCCCACGGACTGAAAAGCTGGATCGCGTGCACTCCAGATCAGTGATCGCGTGAGGTGGATGAGAAGAGAACACTGTATGGTAAGTAATAATACATTTGAAAAAAAAATATTCCTTAATCTGAGTTAAGTTATTCACTATCTCTATCTGCTGTATTTAATTATCCATGTTTGGCGTAATATTGTGTGTAGTATACCTTTTCATATGTTCTGGTCGGATTTGATGCTAATCGAGCATGCAAATACATGTGACGGCTTACAAAGTTTCAAAGAAACAAACAAGCAAAACTAAACAGACATAAATCATTATTATTTAAATATACTTAAAGTAAAACAACCTGTTAAATCAACTGTTCCAAGTGAGAGAGTATTTAGTGAGGTTGGGGAAATTTATGAGAAGAAGAGGAACAGGCTCACTGGAGTAAATGCAGAGAAACTTTGTTTCCTGCATTACAACTTGCCACTGTTAAACTGGAACTACTAACTAAAGGGACTGGTAGTAATGCTGTAAGCACTTTAGTCTTAACATTTTCTTTTTGTAAAAATAGTTCAGTGTGTGTAAACCAAATAAGCGCACTTTGTAAAAAACACAAGGCTGCTTTCAATTGCACTAAAAAAAATCTTTATTTATTGAAGTGTTACCTTACCTCATTTGTTTACATTTTAATTACTTAATTAGTAAATAATATTTATGCAATATAGTTTTTGCAATTAAAAATATGTACAATAAATGTTAATTTAGTTACACCAATATTCTTTGTCTCTCATTTACTGTATTCACATGTATTGTATCGGCCTCACATCGGTCAATCGGCCAGATTGCTTTCTCAATATCGGCATCGGCATCGGCCATTAAAAATCCCATATCGGTCGACCACTAGCCAAGACTATAGGTTGAGTTAGGTTATTGTTAGGCAGTTAGCTTGACAGGACAGTTAATGTTACATTTCCATGTGGAATAAAGCGGTTGTATGAGTAATGTTGTGGGTTAGTGCTCAGATCTCCTTTAACATGTCCCTTGCTTTTTGACCCATTATTAGTGTAATATATGTTACTATATGTTCCATCTATTTCAGGGATATGCATTTTTGGCTGATCTCTTGGAAATCCATCTTTTTTTCTTTTTCTTTTTGAAACTGTTGCAGGGAGGGACCTAGCAAATACTGTGGTACGTTAATAACTAGTTCATTTATTAGTGTGACTGTATGCAATTTTATTGCTTATAAATAAAGTGCTGGTTCCCAAGAACTGATTTATTGAGTGTTATGTTATTCAGTGCCCAGTGGAGGCTGCCATATTGCTCAAAACCATTGTTATGAGATTTTGAAGAACATTTGGAGACATTTGTACAGTACTATCATTAATTTTTGTGCATGACTGGAAAGGTTTTTGGAAATGTTGCACAAGGACACCATTCGGTAAGGATGCTGCCCAAGATGTCATTTCAGAAACACTGGAAAGTTCATAAACTTGCTTGAGTGGTTGTCACAGACTGATTCATACTGACCTCTGGATGTTTAAAAACACCTTCTTAATGAGTCATTGTAGCAAAAAAGCTACAATGACAACAGCAGTTTATTTATGACATCTTATTTGTGCTTTAAGGATTATTCAAGTCTTATTTATGTATGTGAATTATAAAACAAATAGTTCTGAAAATAAATTCTGATTGGATGAGCCATGTTTTAAGCCATTTTAAAATGCCAATAAACACACGCCTGTGACTGCACATTCTATATTAATACTCTAAGCCATTTAGACTAAACAATATGTTGACCCTAAAAAAAGCTATATGCAGTACAATGAATAAAACACAATGTTGGCAACTTGAGATGTGTTTTTAAAAGCTGAAGTTCTATTTAACATTGTGCTCCTGCGCTAGACACTGAAAACGTGGTGCAACTGTCAAAGACGTCTGTCTAGCTCATGTTTACATAGAAAAACAATTGCAAACGGAGCAGAGAGATGCAATAACTGTTTTGTGTGAATGGCACCTAAGTTGCTACATTGCTTGTCAACCCTAAACAGCCTACAGTTAGGTTAATAGCTATATTACATTGTGGAAAAAATAGCTTAACAGGATTATGAATGTTAAAGGAATGTTGCAGGTTAAATACAAAGTAAGATCAGTCGACAGCATTTGTGTTGTAATGTAATGTTGATTACCACAAAAATTGTATTTTTGAGTTTTTGCTTTTTCTTTACAGAAAAGGTGAGACAAGTGGAAAATAATTTTTTGGTTAATCAACATTATGTCACAAATTCTATAAATTAAGATGAACCTTTCTTGTACCCAGAATATTTCTTTCATAAATGAAACTACATTATTTATTTAGGCACAACACAATGTGGAGAACACTTCTTACCTATGATAAATCACTGTAATGCAGGACCTCTCATGGCTTATTGCTTTGTTAAACAAAATTTTTAAAAACAGGAAATGTTGTGTGAATTTAATATTTTGAGGATGGAAATGTATCATTTCATGCATAGATGCACCTATATTTGTATTTATCGGATCTGTGTTTTAATTTAAGAAAAGCAATGAGGACAAGAAAAAAGAGATTATAGTAAAGAGTATAAATTTTTAAGAACAAAATTTGTTTTTTATTTATATTTGCCAATGCAAAACGTTTTAATGCATTGATTGTGTAAATCTAACATTATATTTAGCCTACACTATTGAAGATAAGAATGCTTATCTCAGCAGTCATTGCTCAGGAAGAGAAGCTGCTTGTGGACAAATTAGCGGGGTGTGAGCAATGCTTGTTTTTGTTCAACTAAAGCCTCCCATACAGCATATAATTGTGTTATGCAAGATCTGGACATCTTTTACTCTTGACCGAACACCACTGGTACTTCACTTACTTCAGTTTATAAATACATCAGCATAAATAAATAGGAGTGTTTTTGCTAGATTTAGCATTAAGTGACTCTCTCACACTTAGATGTGCTTATTGGCCAAGTACAAGGTTAGCCTACCACTGCATCCTCTGTTTCTTTAACACTTGTTAGTAGATATGGGTTTGGTCTGGCTATATTAGTCTGGAATCTATAAAATGCCAACTCCCACTGCCAGCAATCTCAACATGTTCAAGCAAGTGAGCAGACCATGCTTTGTGCCCCTTAATCAGTGAATCCCAACCAGGGAGTTACTTCAGCTGGTTTCAGGATATATATATATATATATATTAGGGCTGTCGATTTAACGCATTAATTCAATGCAATTAATTTTACAAAAAATAACGCGTTAAAAAAATGTACGCAATTAATCGCATGCCCAAGGACCATAATAAGGAAGATTCCTGAGAAACGCAAGCTTGTACTACCACCTGTTTACTCCAGAGGGCAGTAAGTGAAATTTCAGTTGTATGAGCAACGCACAGTTTATACAGTGAAGAAAACACTTCAGTAGGCAAAACAACACAAACATGCGTTCCGTTCTTGCGTTGAAAACACTTGAAGAAGCGCAAATACAATCTAAGGGATCTCAAGATGTGTTTAAAGATTGATTATTAAACTATATTTAACTTGACACAGTGACCTAAACATTTTATGTTTATGACGCAGCACACCCTCTCGTCTGACGCAGGTGTAAATTGACTGGGCCCTTAAACAAGCCCTCATAATAAATCTCCAACTGATTGACCAATTCACTTGAGAAATGGATTGCTGTGAACTGTATGCCAATGATTGGATTATGATCAATAATATGGTAGTAAACAATACATTTTATTCTAAAGCCAGTTTTTGTATGGTCTTATCAATGATTAACTGTTCTGCTACAAGAATGTAATACATTGTAATTATCTGAATATTTATTTATATATATGCCACAGTTAGTTCCGGTCCTCGAATCTGATTGGACGAGGGATGTTCCGTGAGTACTGATGGTGTGACAGCATCAGCACTCAGACGCTTCACTGTGTATCACTCTGCTTGTGTTCGTGCTGTTCTAAAGTGTAAGTGTAGTGCATATGTGGTAGGAGTTACTGTCTTTATTTTTGAAATTACATATGTGAGCCAGCAGGTGGTGGCAAAAGATGTGTGTAATATGAGCCAGTTGGTGACATAAAGTGAATCCTTTAGTTATTGTTTACATAGAACAGCGCACTGTGAGTTTCCACATTTGATACATACTGTTTAAAATGGGGACATCGCTGTTTCTGTTGTGAATGACATTTGTGCACCGGCTACCCTGAAATAGAGAGGAATAACCTGCTTGGATTTTTCTCTGATTGGGTGTGGCAACAGGTGATCACACTTCCTCCATCTCTCTCTCTCTCTCTCTCTCTCTCTCTCTCTCTATCTCTCTCTCTCTCACACACAGACACACACACACACACACACACAGACACACACATCCATCCGTCTATCCTTGTTTATCCAATGACTTGTTAGAAACAGCACAAGCCGTGATACTATTTCTGAAGTGAACATTTTGAATTACTAACGGAGGCTTGGACGCATCATTTGTTTTGAACCAGTAATGGCAGATTCTGATCAGTCGCATAATAAAGTAGTTCCATGCACAAATGCGTTATTATGAACATACTCAGTTTTTCCTAATTTTTAAAATGTACTTGTTCATTGAACTGTTGCATATAAGCAATATCACACTCGCAATCGTGCTATATGGCCCTACATCAGCACTGCTGTAATTACCTACGGCACTCGGCCTGTGGCTGAATCACAGCAGTGCTGATTTAGGACCATATCGCACTCTTGCTCGTGTGATATTGCTTATATATGCTAGGGGCCATTAAAAGTTTAAAATAAAAAGAATAATACCTTGTTTATAACTTGCTAACATTCAGTTACTTTTAAAGGAAAGAAAATATGTGCATGTACTGTATATACTGTACATACTGTGTGTGTGTGTGTGTGTGTGTGTATATATATATATATATATATATATATATATATATATATAGTGAGGAAAATAAGTATTTGAACACCCTGCTATTTTGCAAGTTCTCCCACTTAGAAATCATGGAGGGGTCTGAAATTGTCATTGTAGGTGCATGTCCACTGTGAGAGACATAATCTAAAAAAAAAAATCCAGAAATCACAATGTATGATTTTTTTAACTATTTATTTCTATGATACAGCTGCAAATAAGTATTTGAACACCTGAGAAAATCAATGTTAATATTTGGTACAGTAGCCTTTGTTTGCAATTACAGAGGTCAAACCTTTCCTGTAGTTTTTCACCAGGTTTGCACACACTGCAGGAGGGATTTTGGCCCACTCCTCCACACAGATCTTCTCTAGATCAGTCAGGTTTCTGGGCTGTCGCTGAGAAACACGGAGTTTGAGCTCCCTCCAAAGATTCTCTATTGGGTTTAGGTCTGGAGACTGGCTAGGCCACGCCAGAACCTTGATATGCTTCTTACAGAGCCACTCCTTGGTTATCCTGGCTGTGTGCTTCGGGTCATTGTCATGTTGGAAGACCCAGCCTCGACCCATCTTCAATGCTCTAACTGAGGGAAGGAGGTTGTTCCCCAAAATCTCGCAATACATGGCCCCGGTCATCCTCTCCTTAATACAGTGCAGTCGCCCTGTCCCATGTGCAGAAAAACACCCCCAAAGCATGATGCTACCACCCCCATGCTTCACAGTAGGGATGGTGTTCTTGGGATGGTACTCATCATTCTTCTTCCTCCAAACACGGTTAGTGGAATTATGACCAAAAAGTTCTATTTTGGTCTCATCTGACCACATGACTTTCTCCCATGACTCCTCTGGATCATCCAAATGCTCATTGGCAAACTTAAGACGGGCCTTGACATGTGCTGGTTTAAGCAGGGGAACCTTCCGTGCCATGCATGATTTCAAACCATGACGTCTTAGTGTATTACCAACAGTAACCTTGGAAACGGTGGTCCCAGCTCTTTTCAGGTCATTGACCAGCTCCTCCCGTGTAGTTCTGGGCTGATTTCTCACCTTTCTTAGGATCATTGAGACCCCACGAGGTGATATCTTGCATGGAGCCCCAGTCCGAGGGAGATTGACAGTCATGTTTAGCTTCTTCCATTTTCTAATGATTGCTCCAACAGTGGACCTTTTTTCACCAAGCTGCTTGGCAATTTCCCCGTAGCCCTTTCCAGCCTTGTGGAGGTGTACAATTTTGTCTCTAGTGTCTTTGGACAGCTCTTTGGTCTTGGCCATGTTAGTAGTTGGATTCTTACTAATTGTATGGGGTGGACAGGTGTCTTTATGCAGCTAACGACCTCAAACAGGTGCATCTAATTTAGGATAATAAATGGAGTGGAGGTGGACATTTTAAAGGCAGACTAACAGGTCTTTGAGGGTCAGAATTCTAGCTGATAGACAGGTGTTCAAATACTTATTTGCAGCTGTATCATAGAAATAAATAGTTAAAAAATCATATATTGTGATTTCTGGATTTTTTTTTTTAGATTATGTCTCTCACAGTGGACATGCACCTACGATGACAATTTCAGACCCCTCCATGATTTCCAAGTGGGAGAACTTGCAAAATAGCAGGGTGTTCAAATACTTATTTTCCTCACTGTATATATATATATATATTAGGGCTGTCGATTTAACGTATTAATTTAGTGCAATTCATTTTATAAAAAATAACGCATTAAAAAAATTAACGTAATTAAACGCAATGCCCCTGGACCGTAAAAAGGAATATTCCTGAGAAATGTAAGCTTGTAGTACCACCGGTTTACTCCAGAGGGCATTAAGTGACACTTCAGCTGTATGGCAATGTGCAGTTTATACAGTGAACAACCCTTCAGCAGCAGAACAACACAAACATGCCTTACATTCTTGCGTTCAAAACAATTGATGTTGCGCAAATCCGAACTAAGGGATCTCAAGATGTGTTCAGTGTATTAAACTATATTTAACTTGACACAGTGACCTAAACATTTTATGTTTATGACGCAATGCACCCGAGACACTACACAAGCATGTCTGACACAGGTGTAAAAAACACAAAGACAATGTTACGCTTCATTTAATGAATCAAATAGCTTTTAGCAGTGTTTGATATAATGGCAAATGATTTTCTAGTACCAAATTCGCAATTTATCATGATTACTCAAGGATAAGGTGAGTGATGGCTACTAGAAATGGGGCCTGTTTTGATTTGATCAAAAATTACTAATTTTTTCAAATAGTGATGGAGCTGTTTTTTATATCAGCAATGTCCTGACAATACTTTGTGATCAGTTGAATGCCACTTTGGTGAATTAAATTACCAATTTCTTTCTGAAACTGCAAATCTGTACATTATTCCAAACTTTTGGTCGCCTGTGTGTGTGTGTGTGTGTGTGTGTGTATATATATATTATTAATTATACAATTTTCAAAGACGTTTTTGCTCAAAATCAAAGCTTGTAAACTTGTGATTCATCTCAGAGCTGGTTGGTTTTGTTCAGTACTCTTTTATGAAGAAATTTGTGAAATCAGCTTAAGATGGTTGAAAAAATGGGTGGCCACTGTTGCATTTTAAATAATTATTTAATGGCCATTTTAATAATATTAATGTTAATACTAAATTATATCCAGTACAATGAGTTAAAGAGAACACAGTTCTGGTTTAGGTCGATAAAGGGTACTTGAGCCTGGGAGAGTTCCCTAAAATATTCTGTAACCCAATCATTTCAGAGCAAGTGTTAGATTGCTATTCAAAATGACCAAATGTCTGTTGTTTAGTGTAATCTATAACATATGTTGCTGTTCTTAAAAATGGAAGTCAAGGAACTGAATACTGAAATTTCCATCACTGAATGTTTGTCAGATGAACTGCCATGTTTGTGAGTACTGTGCATCATGTATATTAGTATGACTTAGTATGATATCTTAATGAAACGATTTACAGCTAATTATCAGAGTAAACAGAGCAGTTCAGAGACTGTGCCCTCAGGAATAGATAAGTTTGAGATCCATGTATTTCTGCAACTATCAGCAAATCAATCTTCTCTTCTTACTGGCTCAAATAAACACAGGTTATGAGAACCCCGCATCTTCTATGTGGGGTAATTGAACACATTGTATCTGGTGGGATTGGTGTTCTAGTGCTGTGTGGAGTGGAGTCCCATGGGAGCCGGGCAAGAGGCTCCAGCACCAGGCCTCCATTGTTTATACTGATGGACTCCAGATGCTGGCAGAAGGAGCAGCCAAACTCCAGGGGCCAATGCCAAAAAACCAGGAAGCAGTCCAGCGCTATCTGGAATCCTTGGAAAACATTGCTGAGCTTTGTAATAACCTAGAAAAGAGAGAAAGGGCCAAAATATGGGCTATATTTTAAAACTGATTATGAGTGACTACTGGACATGTGTTGGTTTCACAATTCAAAACAATTGGTTCTGGGAATATTTATGGTAAAGGAGGGTTAGTTTTAAGAAACATCCAGTTGGTTTACTCAATGTATATGAGTGAGTTATCTATGGTTGGTCTGATGTTCCAGTGGTTTAAGTGATATCGTAATTGTGCAGGGTTGGTGTTGTGGTTAAGGACTAGTTCTTGGTGATTAGCAGCTTCCTTCCCTTTCACATAACAAACAAAGATATTCAATATCAGCCATTCAAGACTCTCCAACACCAACCATTAATAATAAATCTTAATGCTGACCCCAGGTCAGCAACTAAAACCATAATGTGTCCATATCAACCTAACATGCTTTCACAGTGGGGGTTTTATGGAATTCTCTATGAATTCTATCTACATAATTGGCTTAAGGAGGATTGTTTTTCCTAACACTAAGGCATTGTAAGCTGACTGATTTATCATTTAACAGCACACCTGTTCCCCCTTGTCAGTCTTGGCGATGCCGTCCTTGCCTTTCGGGCAGAAAAAGAGACAGCTGCACTCAGAAGAAAAGGAGAGACAGACAGACCCAAGAAAACACTAGCTTCATTTAGTCATCCTAGTTGGGATTAATAAATAACAGCAGCGTGCACCTGACTGGAATGCTTGCTCAAGTCCTGGCTTTCGCAGAGCACTCCGGATATCGCACACAGACACAGCTGATGAGCTCGACACTATCCATCTTGTGTGTGAGACTCTTGGAAAGGCCATCTGCAGGCTCTGTCTTGGCCTTGGCTGAATCTCCTCATCCAGTCCACACAGAGCTCCACTTGATCCATTCTCACATTGTGATGCTAATGACCTAGTGGTCTGTAACATTCGCTGGTACCTTCAGTCTGATTACATGTATAAAGCACATAGATGACTGTTAATTGGAATATACTTATTATCAAACTCATACATATATAGTCCCGATTAAAAGACTGAGTGTTTTTGGAAATGCTTCTATTTTGCCTTTTTCTAATTTAATCAAAAATGATTTTATTGCAAATGATATCATCAACAAAGTTGTATGCTTTATTAACAGCATGCACTCGAGCTTGCATGGTCTGTCTGTGTGCGTGTAACTAAATCTGACAAAACCTCAATTTTGAGATATATGGAGGTGTCCTTAATTGGAAAATGTATTCGTAAATAAAGCAAATAAAATTTGTTTTATTTAATGGGTTGGGATAGGCTCAGTTTATAGCAGGCTTATCATAATTAACAGTAGATGTCTATGGTGTGTGTTATGCAGTTCAACAGTTACCAGCAGAAGTGGGACTAAGTCATTGTTTTACAAGTCACATGTATGTCTCAAGTCTTCGCATTCAAGTCTCAAGTCAAGTCCCAAGTCAAGACAGGCAAGTCCAGCTTCAAATCTTAAACAAGTCATAAGTGCTCTTTGCCCAAATTAGTGTCTGAGTGTTAATTACTATATAAAATGTATATTAATTAATATCCGGAAGGCTTTTAAAGTATGTTCATCACTTCCCAGTTCAATTTCATGTGAGATATACTGAATATTTTCACTAAGGGTACCAATCTACAGTATCTCAGTTCAATTTGTCTACCTAGGTATGGAGCCAGAAATATGCCACAACTATTTGAATTTGAATTGTGTAAATTTTAATTATAGACTTTTGAATTTGAATTATGTGTGATTTTTCCAAATGAAATATTATGTTGTATTTTAAATAGGTTTGAATTAGAATTTACAAACAGCAACAAGTGTTTGAAATAACATTCGACTTCTGATCTGATGTGGATTCCACTCACAGAATGAATCAGAATTACATTCATTATTGAGTTATATGTGATGCTTACTCTTACGCATACTTTCATACTAAATATACTTTATACTAAAACAAATACCAGAGACCGCTTAGACAAATGTCTCATGTGCTGAAAATGTGCTAACCATAAAAATATAAATCATAAAAGTTTCAAAACCACTTCATGGTCAGTGTGGCGACCTTGACTCGACTTTTCCGAGACCCTCTGCTCTTCCCTGTGGAACACGGAAGCTTGATCTCTGACTCACTTTCTGTAGATTTGAATTTCTACGGTTTGAATTTTAGAATATTTAATTTGGTGTTCTGAATTTCTTCTTCATCTTGAAAACTTGAAGCTGTATTTTTTAAAACGGGATATTTACAGTGTAAGAATTCAGAACCAAAAATTTGCTGTTTGAAAATACATATTTATAAAATTGTGCCATAAAAAAAAACATTTCAATTTGGTTAAATATGAAATGTCCAGGATTCATCCATCCATCCATCCATCGTCAACCGCTTATCCTGTACAGGGTCGCGGGGGGCTGGAGCCTATCCCAGCTAACATTGGGCGAAAGGCATGTCCAGGATTGGAGTTTAAAAAAAAATTCTAATTCAAACCTATTTAAAATACAACGTAATATTTAATTTGGCAAAATCACACTTATAATTCAATTTCAAAAGTCTATAATTCAAATTTACACAATTCAAATTCAAATTGTTTTGTCGCATTTCTGGCTCCATACCTAGGGATGTGCTTGAAAGTTAAAAGTGTGTCTTAAATAAATATCCCTGGTTCAAATAAAGTTAAGCTCAGTCAACAGCATTTGTGGCATAATGCTGATTACCACAAATTAATTTCAACTTCCTCCATGTCTTAAGAAAAATACATAAATCGAGGTTACAGTGAGGCACTTACAATGGGAGTGAATGTGGCCAATTTTTTAAGGATTTTTAAGGCAGAAATGTGAAGATTATAATTTTATAAAAGCACTTACATTAATTCTTCTTTTAAAACTTGTGTATTATTTGAACTGTAAAGTATTTTAAATTGTATTTGTACAGTCGCTTTAGGGTTTGTTGACATTACATCATCATGGCAACAAAGTTGTACAATTGGCTTTAACTTGACACAAAAAAGGTTTGTTAGCGATTTTATCACTAAAATCATGATAACACTCATATTGTTTATGTCTTGTGGCTATACCTTTGAAACAGTGAGTATTTTAACATTCAAAAATTGTCCCCCATTCACTTCCATTGTAAGTGCCTCTCTGTAACAGATTTTTGCTTATTTTAAAGAAAAGGATGGACGAGTGCTTTTGGTGGTAATCAGTATTATGTCACAAAAAGATGTCGATTGAGCTTAATTTATATTGAACCTGGAATAATCCTTTAACAAGGTCAAAAATGGCACTGACATTTTGACAAGCTACGAGCATCATACAGACTCACGCAGGTGCCCCAATTTATTAAAGAGAGATAAGTCTCTCTTTTTTTTTAGCTCATCTGTGCAATATGTGATTAAAATTTACATTTATATTTATCTGACTGTTAAGAACATGAAGGATATTAAAAGAGACATCATTTAATGAAAGTGGATTGCAGGATCTTTGATTGACACATTACATGGAAGGAACGTTCTATTTTAATCTCAAGCACTTTCCAACAGAAAAGGTGAATGTCCAGGTATTCAAGTACTTACATTACTAAAAGCTAACTTTAAGCACTTCAAGGACCTTGTGCAAACCCTGTATACAGTGTAGAAAAAAGCACAGTAGTGGTCAAATCAAGTGATAGAGAGGTTATGATGTTTGATGTTTGTTGCAAATTTCGAAATATTTAGATTTGCCTCAATATTGTTTGTCATTTTGTTTGGTTTGCAATATATCAAAATTTGATATATAGTCCCATCCCTAGTAGCTAACTGTAACTGTAAGTTAAATGCTACTGAACCATAGCTAACATGTAAAATTTAGCAACATACCTCTGTCTGTGGGTTTTCAGATGCCTCACAAAATAAAGCGTCTGTAATTTTGAACCACAGGTTATACATGTTGCAATCCTTTTGTTGCCTTCGATATTGTATTCTTTATATCCAATGATTTTACCTTTGGGATCATTTTGGATGTGTCGTCCTTGAATGTGCGATCTTCAAACTTGGTCCTCTCGTGGAGTGTGCAAATTTGAAAATCAGATGAATTGTTTATTGGGTAAAATTAATTGTTGATTTACTGCACATTTTTACATGTACAACTATGATATTTGGTTTTAGAAGGTATCAAGTCTTTCCAAGTCAGAGGGCTCGAGTCCAAGTCAAGTTGCAAGTCAACGATGGCAAAGTCTAAGTTAAGTCGCAAGTTTTCTTTGATTATGCCGAGTTGCAAGCCATCAAATTTGTCCAAGTCAAGTCCAAGTTACACAACTCGAGTCCACAACCCTGGTCACCGGTGCTTAGTGTTCTGTGTGAAACTGCTCTTCTTCTAAGAAACGTCCTGTTTTTCTGTGCATGTATTTTTGCCAATGAGTTCAACTTTATTTAAATCAGACAGATCATTTGGGTGATATTTAGAAGAATGAAGAATGAATTGGAATGTTTGATCTGTTGTGGTAGGCCAGCTAACCAACACTGTGGCTTTCATGATTTGACAAACATTATGTGCATTTTACTTTTTGTGTTTTGTAAACACAGCATTTTTTGTGTAAGGGAATGTTAAAAAAAGTGTTTTGATTTTTGTCTCTTGTTGATTCTCAGCTCCAGGATTTGACATGCATTTCCTTGCAAAACCAAACTTTGGCAGCAGTGGCCAAAGAGGTGGTTTTTTGTGCAATTACCTCAAAGAATTCGCTTAAACATCAGAGCCACTCTTCCAGCAAATTCCTTGATTTTGCAACAGTCGTAGACCAGTCAAAATGTGGTAAAATTTTTGATAAAAATATATTTAAATGATAAGTGAATGGATAGTTGACATGCATAGTAAAAAACATTTTAAAAACTATTTTAAACAGCATTTTGCTAATTATTTTATAAGTAATATGAATGCAGCTTTTTAAATGAATTTGTTATACTGCAGGACCATTAGAAAAAAAACGACGAAGGTAAACAGGATATTATAAATTGTGAAAACTTTACAGAACTACGGTATAAGCTTATGGACACATTATTTGAAAACTACCTGAATACACAGTTTTTATTTTGAACTCACTCTGAACAAACCATTCACAGTATAACATTTCCCTCTCATTTGATATGCAGGCTTATCTTTTGTTTGACGGATGCCTCCAAACACTAATTCTCTAAATCACTATCTCTCTTTTTTCTCCTCTGGCACCCTGTAGTTAATCTATACAGTCTTAATTGAAAGCAGAGGGGTGATTTAAAAAGGGACTTTCAGTGTTTTCTCATGTTGTACCAGTGTGGAATCCATCTGCTTCGGATTTCCTTCCCCTTCAGTCCTGTAGGGCCTGATTGGAGGAGTGTCTCCAGCTGTGAGCAATGACTGCCGTGCTATGGTATTTGTCCTGTTTTGGGGAGTTCGGCTCTGCTGTTAGGACAGCCAAAGCCCCCCCCCCCCCCCCCCCCCCCCTTCAGTCTCCATAGGGACCACAGCTGGAGGGATGGTGAAAGGAGATGCTTGATCTGATCTCCCTTCTCCTTAAGCATTTACAGTCACTAGATACTTCTATCTAATGTCCTGAGCATTCGCCAGACTAAAAGACTTTCTGCTTGGTACTCTGAGAGCGACCTTGTTTGGATCCATGGCTGCTTAAGTGACTGTGGAGGATTAAAGAAATAGTTCACCCAAAAATGTCCATTATTTGCTCACCGTTGTGTCATTACAATCATTACAAAAGTTACAAAATGTGAGGTTTTGAAGAATATCCTGGCCGCTCATTTCCTTATAATTAAAATGAATGAGGACAGGACTATCAAACTCTAAAATTAGTCCATATTACTCATGCACTATATTTCAAGTGTTCTGAAGTCATCTGACAACTTTGTGTGAGGAACAGAGCAAAATTTGTTATGCAGTGATAATCTTCCCATCCAGAGAGCTGTTAACCACTGCAGCGTTAATGAATCATTCAGATCAGTCTTATGAAGGGATCAACTAATTCACTGAAAAGATTTGATTCGAAAATGATTTGAAAACTAAACGATTTGTTTAAATATTCCCTATTTCCCTTTTGAACTCTCATGAATGCAATGAAAACTAGGGTGGTTGTCAAGACTTTCAGTGAACAATGACTTAAATGTTGGCCTGTTCCTCACACAAAGTCATCGTATAGCTTCAGAAGACTTGAGTCGTATGGATTAGCCTACTTTTATGTTCACCTTTTGTGTTCCATCAAGGAAAAGGAAGTCATATGGGTTTGGAATGACTTGAGGGTTAATAATTAAATAATTTTAAATGTTTTGATGAACTATTCCTTTAAGGTGGAGTGATTGCGTTTAGAACATTGGATTGACATTACCAGCTGTGGATGGGCAGTGAATATTTGTGTGTGTTTATAGTTATAGTCCACTTTCTGTTCCAAAAAATAAGCTGGAAAGTGTGAGGCCTCCCTCCAAAAACCCCTTAACTTTAATGCAAATTGCCTCTGAAGTAAACATAGACTTGACACATATTCACAGACAGGTTGGGAAAGATATACCAAACAGCTCTTTATTCACTGTTGCTTTTATCGATTCCCTTCCTGTCTTTTAGCTCTGTTTTCATTTGACAAACAAAACCAGATTGATTTACACAAACCTGCTGTGTCCATTAAGATCCAAGTTAGATTTGGGTTAAAATGTTCACATTACTTCCAGAGCAATGCACTGGATAGAACTGTGTAAACACCAATCTTAAACACACAGGCTTTGGTCAATATTTGTTTAGACTGTATCATTACTGTCAACGCTATTAGTTTAGTACACTTCCCTTGTGGCGGCTCTTAGCAAGGGCGTAGATTCCAGGGGGATGGGGGGGGTATCAACACAAGCTTGTAACCCCCCCCTTCGATGCTTCTCGCAGCAACTCCACCAATGTTCAAGCAAATTTACTCCACATACTCTCAATTTCCTGAATTTCTCTTGATATTGTTGCTATTCGATAATAGGGAGTGTTTTGTGGGAAATCAATTGCTTGTTTTTTGGGAAGAATATTCTCAAAGCAAAACAATAGCATAGTAAATTTGGGGTTTGTGGATTTCAGATCCGGTGGTTGAATAATATGTTCCAGATGCTAAACAAATTGTTTATTTACAGCAAACTATTTAAAGAAAAAAGAAAAAAAGTACAAACCACACTGTTTATGGATTTTTTTTTAAAATTTTGCTTTCATTCATATTTAAAACTTAAAGGGTTAGTTCACTAAAAAATGTTAATTCTGTAATCATATACTCACCCTCTTGCCATCTAAGATGTGTATGACTTTCTTCTGCTGAACACAAATAAAGAATTTTAGAAGTATATCTCAGCGCAGTATGTCCATACAATGATATGCAAGTGAATGGTAATCAGGCATTTGAAGCTCTAAAAAGGAGATAACGCCAGCATAAAAGTAACTCAACTGGTTTGATCAATGTCTTCTAAAGGAAACCACTTGCTTTTAGGTGAGAACAGACTGAAATATAAATCCTTTTTCGCTGTACATTTGCCATTGCAGTGTTTAGGGATGATCATGATTTCAAGCTTGATTACACTTCCTAGTGCTTGGCATAATCTGAGCGCTAGATGCTGCTATAGGAAGTGTAATCGAGCTTGAAATCATGATCGCCTAGGACACTGTCATGAAAAAGGAGTTACATTATGTTAATTATATTTATGCTGAAATAATCAATGGAAGACATGGGGAATGTTTGGGAAATCTGTTTGAAAACATGCATTATTTTTCCCAATTCAGTTATGATAGGGGTACACACTTTAGGTGTAACAATACATGCTGTTATAAGACTTAAGTTTTAAGTTATTTGTTTTTATTTGATTACATTACTGCTACAGAAACTTTCAATCCAACCTCTAGAGTCTCAAAATGTTGATTTCACCAGGTTTGCTTAACATTGCCTGTGTACCTCTAATGGTCTGAAATCTATTAAAAACACAACCAAAATAGGTCAGACTGCTGTAAACAGAATATCATGTGTGTCCTCTGGCACTCGCCCAGGGCCCACTGCAGTGCTGGATATATAGAGTCTTTTTCATAGAGTTGTGAATTCTTCAAGGCTGCTAATCAAATCTCTCTCGTTGAGATGCTGTAACTTGCAAGTGCCTGTCCTGTTGTGCACACTTGCGATTTGAGCTGAACTGCTCACTATGTGCTGAGCAGCCATGACTTCATGACTTCATAACTCTGCATCATGCAAATAGGATGGTGAAAAGTAAGTAACTAATCTAAAGAAAGTTTAGCATACATAGTACGGCATAGGCTGATTTTGATAGACATGGATTTCATACTAAGTTTTAAAGGAATAGTTCACCCAAAAATGAAAATGATGTCAGCATTTACACACCCCTCATATCTTTCCTTTGTGATGGTTTTTCTTCCATGGAACACAAATGGAGTTATTTATTGCGGAATGTCCATGCTTCTCTTTTCCATGCAATATAAGTAAACCTTGAATGTCAAGCAAGATTTTCAGAAAATATATGTTGGCCTGTTCCTTACACAAAGCTAATGTATCTCTTCAGAAGACTTGGAATATAGGCATAAGTCATGTAGACTACTTATGCTTTTATGATGCGTTTTCTGACCTTTTCGAAGCTTGACAGCCCCTTGTCCCCATCCACTTTCATTGTATGGATGAGAGCAGCATGAACATTCTTTTAAAACTTTCCCTTTTGTTTTCGACTGATTTCGAAGTTCATAGGGGTTTTGAACGACATGGAGTTGAGTAGGTAGATAATGACAGAATTTTCATTTTTGGATGAACTATCCCTTTAACTCTATCTTGTCTGATCTCATGTAAATTATGTGACTTTGGCGACATTTTTGCGAAATAATATTACGTGGTAATTGCTCAAGCAGCATCATTTTGTAGGGCTTCTGTGACATTTTCAGTGGCATGTTCTTTAGGCCCTTTGGATAGAAAGTTCACTGCTCTATCAGTTGATTTACCAGGCAATTTCATCAGGCTTAAACAAGCTTGTAAATGTAGTTGGTTATATAGTACAAACCTAAAAATGTATCACCTTACAAGTTATACACTACAGTAAAAGTGTTTAGATCATGGGTGAAAAGTGTTAATCTGAAGTTTTACTAGTAAAGGGAATAAAAGTCAATGTTTTTGTAGAGCTTTGAGTGTTCATTTCACCAGGAAAGTTCCATGATTTTATGAGAACAGGTTGTCAAAAACAGTTGATCTGGCATATGCTAGAATCTCCCACCATTGGGCAGCCCATAATACCAAAATCACACTCCATGTTGAGTTAATTACTAAATGTTTAAAAGACACCAGTGATGGAAAGCCTGCATCAGTGGTACTGACGGCACTTATCGTTTTGATTATTTAGCCTTTTCTCTCTTTGGGACCCCACCCACATCAGACCACCAGCATTACTATTCAAGGGATTGGCATCATCATGGAGATAGCCTTGCGTCAGTCTTTTTTTGAAGTTTGAAAGTGTAGCCAAATAACAGCCACAACGGTCATGGTTTCCAGCTGTTTTCGACAGTTTTGTTGACAGTGGTTGAGTCATGTTGGGGAGGAGGACCTTTTGCGCACAGCGTGTTAGCTGGCCAGTTGACTCTGGGTGGATGGGAGCAGATGCTAATGAATGATATCACCTCTCGTTACCCAGATGGGACCTTCACTTCCAAATCCTCTCACCATTAAAGCAGCTTTAGGCTACTCGATCCCCTGAAGATTGTGGAATAAACACTCAGGCAGCCTGGGAAAGGGGCAATTGGTTATGCAAGATTACACACGGTTATGCATGCATTCACCTCATAAATCCTTTTTGTGTCTTAGCAATTTAGTAAAATTCAAAGCCACTCAGATGGGTTCATAACGCAATACCACTGGCTACTTTTCTCTTCTCTTACTTTTTGTTTACTTTTAAGTTTTCTAAAGAGATAGTTTACCCTCATGTTTTTCCAAATGAAAGATTAACATCTTTTGTGTTCCACTGAAGAAAGAATGTATTACATGTGTAACACTATAAGGACGGGCAATGAGGAGGCAGGAACCAGCTGAAAAATAAACATAAACTTTAATGATACAAATGAACTTAAAACAAACATAAACAGACACACATGCAACGCGGACATGTGCGTCTCTCTCTCGAACCGGCGTCTCCGGCCGCCCCTTATCTTGCTCTCCAGCTGATCAGCTGATTCAGCGCTGGCCGTGCTCCATCACGGCCCAGCCACACTATCCTCCTCGTCACTCTGTATTTGGAACAACATAAGGGTGTGTACAAATATTTGAATGAGATCTCCCTTTAAGGGAAAAGGGAAATATGTTGAACTCCATGACCTGAGAGCCTGTTTAGATCACACTGCAATTATCTGAGGTTTGAATTCACTTACATAATTAAAATCATAAAAATTCTTCATATTCAGGCCTCTCAAATTTGTGCAGTGGTTTGGAGTCTAAACCCTCCAGAAGAGGTCTGCCATACCACACAAATCATCTCTTGACGTCTAGGACAATACACTAGTCTAGAGCAGTATCCTATTTCAAGTTAGCAGCTTGCTGTAAGTACCAACATTTTGTTTAGATGCTTTTTCTGCGTTTTTATGCACTACAGCACAGAATCAGTTGTGATGGTATTAAATGTCTTTAGTGTTGTAATTGCTACAGGACTTCACCGTAGCCCTTGCCATTATAATGAGTTTAGGTCTGCACTATTCCTTTTCTTGATGCTGTTAACCATACAGTTCCAAGAATTTACACCTGTTTTCAAATTACACTTTAATACACAAGCCTATATTTATATATTAAAAATATAACACTAGTTATAAACCCATGCAATATTTGGATTCACATACCGGCTTTTTTATTTCAGTTTAAATATATAAACTAGAGATTTATAACCAATCGCAAGCTATTTGTAAATCTCTAAATACTTGATAGATGATGGTCTGTGGAAAAAATAGGAAGGCTCTGTTGCCCAGTTCTATGATGCAAAAAAAAAATTTAAAATCCCATTTACATAAAAAGTGTGTGGTCATAAATTTTACTGTGTTGTTTCCTCATCTTGTATTTAAAATCTATTATCATCAATAAACAAAAGAGGCTATACATTTTAACTTTTATGTTACTGCAATGTAACTATTCTAATTTTTATGACAGTCGAATGCTGGATGGATTAAGCAAAAAGTAGGAAGTTGTATTCTCCAATCCCCCAATAACAACAAAGTGAGTGCACACTAACCTTACTTATTTGCATAAAATTTGGTCGGTCACAGATGTGTCATAACACCTCAACTAAGGTCAGAGCTGTTTTTGCTGATCTGGTGACTGTAGATCTTCTGATCTAATTAATCAAACTCTCCCTCCATCATGTCCACTCAGGCCAGACCCAAAGGTGAAGGACTGACTCCATACCAAGGGAAGAAGAGGTGTTTTGGTGAATACAAGTGCCCTAAATGCAAGAGGAAGTGGATGAGTGGGAACTCCTGGGCCAACATGGGACAAGAATGCATCAAATGCCATATCAATGTGTATCCTCATAAACAGGTACAGTGAAATTCTTGTAACAGCTCATATAATATATTCACTAAAAATAAAACACTAAAATAATAGATGCAAGTTTTTTTCTAATCTGGGACTTAACTATAGGCCTATGTGTGTGCCATCTGTACACACACTGTGTAATCTTCCAAGAAGTTCTTGTTGATGGGGCCCAACGGGTACTCTTGAAACCTGAGACACAAACCCAAGGCATCCATCTATTACAAATACCCCTTGAACCCTTGAGAAGGGCTCCTTTTTCAGGAAGAATTCATAATCAGGGAAGCAGGCTATTTATAGCTTTTAATATATTTCTATTTTATTTAAACATTTTCCTTTCAATTTAGTTTAGTTTTTTATAGTTTTCATTCTATTATTTTTTTTCTATGAAGTGTTGTTTTAGAGCTTTTCTTCAGTGCTTTCTATTTTCATTATTTTTTTAGATATTTTATAGTATTTTAGGGCTGCCAAAGATAATGCATTAATGTTTAATGCCTTTAAATTTCTTTGGGCTGTTTGGTGTTACTGCTGTCTTGTGGAATTTATATGTGTAATTAAGGCGGGTTGTAAAGGCTTCACATTTTATTAAGATCAAATTTAAAAGATAAAACCAAATAAAATCTTGGTCATTTTTTTTATTTACTTAATTTTGCCTTCAAGTTTAGTTACATTTTCCCAGTTATGTTACACATTTTATTTTTTTTTTAGTAACATGTGCAGTGTTTCCCACAGAATTTTGTGAGTGGGTGACTATGGTGGGTGGACCTCAGACCCTCTAGGGGTGTCTGGGTGCATGCTCCCCCAAAAGAAAATGTTGTACTTTTGAAAGTTAAATGCATCAATCTGGTGCACTTTGAGAGCAAAATTAAGAGGCTAGAGCTATGATGAACTTTGTGCTCTTGTAAACAATTATGTGTTCTAGTAGTAATTTAATCATAAACACATTCGTTGTATAGATATGATTTGTGATGAAATGGCAAAAAAGTCACACCCACAAAGCATGGTAAATGAGATAAACGCAGTTCACGAATGGTCAAAACACAAAATAAATTCGAGCATACATTTAAGCCAGGGCCTGACATTAAGCATTGTCATGTGCTTGTACTCCTGACAAGTAAATTGGTCATTCACTTGCCCAAGTAAAAGGACATTTAATTTACACACTCAAGTAACATGTCAAAGTTTTGGCGGAATTTTTAAATGTATTTGACTGTTCAAGCATTTTCACAACACATGCGCATGTTCATCACACACTCATATGCCGCTTGTCAATCAAACAGAGCGCAGCTGTTACTAGATCGCTAGTGAATTATAAAATTACTTTCTCTTGATTCTTTTCAACAGCAGAAAATAAAGTTTCTAATAAGTGACACAGGCCTAGGCTAACACAAATATATATGGTTATTGTTTTTGTTATTGACGTATTATTCAGTCAGCTTGTCGGGTCAGGCAAGTTAAAATTCTCTTTCACTTGCCCCTTCAAAAATCCACTTGTTCCAGACTAGCGTTAATGTCCAGCCCTGTGAGCAATCAAAGAAAGGCAAAAGTGGTTACCAGTGTTGAACTTGCTCCTCAGATGCTGAAAATAGCTACGTTGTCAGAGCTGCTGGTAAAAACGTTAATGTTAGATAATTGGTTCCAGTGCGTGTGGGGTTGAGGCTGACTGACTGGGAGTGAGAGATGTTTTGCTGAAGCAAGGGCGCAAAACACAACGGTAGAGATCTATTATGTTATAGTGTAAAAATATTTTCAGTTCATTATGAAACTGTGGTGGGCCGCCACAGACTAGGTTATTAATGGGAAACACTGGGTTGTATTTGTTATCATCGTTGAACACAATAGTTAACATAAACTAACAGTAAACAGTACTTTTACAACATTTATTTATCTTGGTTAATGTTAAATGTATATTTCAGGTTCAGTACAATTTAAGGTCAATTGACAGCATCTGTGGCATAATGTTGTTTTGACTTGTCACTCCTTTTCTTAAAAAAAAAAAAAAAAGCAAAAATCAAGGTTACAGTGAGCCACTTACAATGGAAGTGAATTTGGCCAATTTTTGGAGGGTTTAAAGGCAGAAATGTTGTCACATATTCCTTGTTGACTTTTGTTTTGTGCTTTTATGTTGAAGTTCTTGTTTAGTTCCTGTTTCCAGTTTGGTTTTTGTAGTCCTTTGTAGTTTCATTTTTTGACTGGTTTTCCCCTGATTGTTTCCCATTCCCTGATTGTTTCCCCAGGTGTTCCTTGTTTTCCCTAGTGTATTTAAGCCTTTGTTTTCCCCAGTCCATTTGTCAGTTATTACATGTTCTGTGCTAAGTTCCCCGTGGTTTTCTTTATTCCAAGTTTTCTTGTTTTGCTTTTATTAATAAAAAGCTGCACTTAGATCTTCTTTCGCTGCCTGCCTCGATACAGAATAACTGACCAATAATGGATCTAGCAGCCGTCAAAATTCTCCTCCTCAGGCAAGGGGACCGTCCAGTTGAGGATCACGTTGGTGGTTTTCTTCAGGGCGGGTCTCAGTAGTTCACTACAGGAGCTATTGTCTCCAGCGTATCCTCACTGGACACTCCTCGAGTTTGTGGAGGAGACTCTGCGATTTAGCGGCTCGCGTTCATTGTGGGTGTAGTGGAAGAGGACTTTACATCTCCTCCCACAGTGGTCACCCCCCAGCCTTCCATGGCTCGTCCCTCCACGCCTGCCACGGCCAATGAGCCAGCGCCCACGCCTGCTACGGCCAACGAGCCAACACCTGCCACGGCCAACGAGCCAGAAGTCTCGTCCGTCCCAGAGCCAGTGTTGCCAGCCTCATCCGTCCCAGAGCCAGCGTTGCCAGCCTCGTCCGTCCGGAGTAAGAAGGGCTTCGGTTTCCCAGTCTCCACCTTCCAGGGCTCCGCCTCCCGAGCACCCTAGAGTCCTTCATGACCCTGCCTTCCATGGCTCCGCAGCCAGTGACTGCTCCTGACCTGGTCCCTGTCCTGTGGCCTCCTCCCTGGCCTCCTGACCCGTTCCCTGTCCTGTGGCCTCCTCCCTGGCCTCCTGACCCATTCCCTGTCCTGTGGCCTCCTCCCTGGCCTCCTGACCCGGTCCCTGTCCTGTGGCCTCCTGACCCGGTCCCTGTCCTGTGGCCTACTGACCCGGTCCCTGTCCTGTGGCCTCCTGACCCGGTCCCTGTCCTGTGGCCTCATCCCAGGCCTCCTGACCCAGTCCCTGTCTTGTGGCTTCCTGACCCGTTCCCTGTCCTATGGCCTCCTCCCAGGCCTCCTGACCTGTTCCCTGTCCTGTGTCTGCCTCCCAGGCCCCCTGACCCTCTCTCGACACTGTGGCCCCCTACTGACCCTGTCCTACGGCCACCTCCCAGACCCCCTGACCCGGTCCCCACCTTGAGGTTATCCCCTTGGTCTCCTGGCTGTCCGCCTGATCTCCTTGGTCTCCTGGCCACCCACCTGATCTGCTCTGGTTCCCTTGATCTCCTGTTCGCCCGCCTGATTTTCCTTGGTCTCCTAGCTGCCCGCCTGATCTGCTATGGTCTCCCTGACCTTACCTTGTTCCTCTGCTCCCCTGGTGCCCCCTTGAACTGCCTGTTTGCCCCTGTGCTCCATGGACAATTTGCCTTTTTTTTTTTTTTTTTTTTTTTTTTTTTTTTTGGAGCATCTGGAATCCGCTCCTTAAAGGGTGGGCTCTGTTACATACTCCTTGTTGACTTTTGTTTTGTGCTTTTATGTTGAAGTTCTTGTTTAGTTCCTGTTTGGTTTTTGTAGTCCTTTTGTAGTTTCATTTTTTGATTGGGTTTTCCCCTGATTGTTTCCCCAGGTGTTCCTTGTTTTCCCCAGTCCGTTTGTCAGTTCTGTCACTGATGTTCTGTGCTAAATTCCCCGTGGTTTTCTTTATTCCAAGTTTTCTTTTTTTTTCTTTTTGATTAATAAAAAGCTGCATTAGATCTTCTTTTGCCGCCTGCCTCGTTACAAATGTGAAGCTGATAATTTGATAAAAGCACTTACATTTATTCTTCAGTTAAAATTAATGTATTATTTGATCAGTAAAGTTGTCATTTTAGGGTTTGTTGACACTACATCATTATGGCAATGAAATTGTAAAATTGCCTATAATTTGATACATTAGTAAGCAATTTATCATACTAAAATCATGTTTACATGCATATTTATCTCTTGTGGCTAATCTTTTGAAACAGTATTTTAATCTACAAATATTGACCCCCATTCATTTCCATTGTAAGTGCCACACTGTCACCTCGATGTTTGCGTGGGGTTTTTTTTTGTCTCTCTCCCCTTTTCTCCCCAATTTGGTATACCCAATTCCCAATGCGCTCTAGGTCCTCATGGTGGCGTAGTGACTCGCCTCAATCAGGGTGGCAGAGAGCGAATCTCAGTTGCCTTTGTGACCGTCAATCAACACATCTTATCACATGGCTTTTTGAGTGCGTTACCGCAAAGACGCCGCGCGTGTGTGAGGCTTCAAGTTATTCTCCACGGCATCAATTCACAACTCACCACACGCCACACCGAGAGCGAGAACCACATTATAATGACCACGAGGAGGTTACCCCATGTGACTATACTCTCCTTAGCAACCGGGCCAACTTGGTTGCTTAGGAAGCCTGACTGGAGTCACTCAGCACGCCCTGGATTCAAACTCGCTACTCCAGGTGTGGTAGTCAGCGTCTTTACTTGCTGAGTCACCCAGGCCCCAGATGTTTGCATTTTTTAAAGAAATGGTCAAAATAAATTTTTATGGTAATCAATACTATGCCACGAATGCTGTCGATTGAGCTTAACTTGTACTGAACCCAGAATATTCCTTTAATTTCTACTTGAAAAGATTTATGTTAACATAAGTTATCTAACAATGAATAATAGTATTATGATGAATTACATTACATAAGATTAATAAATGCTATAAAAAAAGTAATTGCAAGTTCATGATACTGAAAGCATGAACTAATATTAACGAATAGAATGTAAAGTGTTAACCGTTTTTTTTAACAATAATAACACTGCAAAAGAGTATGGATACACTACACAGTAATGTGTAATGTATGAATAGAAACAATTAATGATATCATGATTAAATAAAGATGTCTGCATAGTCACTGGTTAACCATGAATTTAAGCAATACTCTACACAGTTCAGGGAAGTATGCATAGAAATGGATAAGTTTTGCATCTCTCATAGGGACACATTCGTTTCAATGAATTTTTCAGTAAATAATTTTGCATTCAAATGAATTTGCAGCCATTATACAGAAGGAGCTGTTGATGAATTCTGTAGCTTTTCAGTCTCACCCACTTAACATGTTTCCTGCAGTAAGCGTGTGAGATGTGCAGCTCACTGCAATATATATATAAAAAAGCCTTTAAGGTTTTGCAGCTGGTTCTCCTGCGCTCAATCTAAAGCAAACGTATGACAATTCTGTTTTTATTGTTTTCTCACAATTCCAAGATGTGGAGTAATGAAATCATTCAATGCTCCAAATCTGTAAAGATACACTTTACAGTTTATCTCTAACAGTTCCTACTGGGTGATTGTGTGAAAGTATCTCTGTTGCACCAATACCACGCTGTTGTATAAAATAGTCAGACTTGTGCCAAAATTTTCTCAGAGAGGTAGGCGTCTGGAGATCCCTGCTTTTATCATTTTCATATTTAATGACATGCACAGGGAACTAGACAGACATCTTTACAGTATGAGAGCAGACATGGAACAGAGGTATTATATAAAGTCCTTTTCATTTTTGGCAGGAATTCAGTGTGCTTATTAAGAGCATCAAGACCATTGTATTCTAATTATTAATTTGCAGAGGTATTAGACTTTTCCTCATAGTATTATTCACAAAAGCTTTTGGCTCTTGAGCAAACACTCCCTTGGGTTACAGCACTGTCTCCTCCCAATGGCCCATTGTAACCTGGTTTACCATAATTCACAAAGTGCAGCTGAGATGTACAGGAAAGAATAACAAGATTGTAAAATGATCTTCAAAAAGCAATGGGTGGGAAAACAAATTATTGCAGAAGTATTATTTGTGATCAACAGCCAAAAAGATTTGGCTTACACATATTCTCAATGTTTTTTACATTATGTCCAAGACAAAGATTCACTACAGAGTCTTCTCTCTCTGGTTGTCATGCTGGCTTTGTATCTCAAGCAATGGAATCCTGTAGACATCTACATTAGCTTTGGATCCTTTGTACAATCAACTGATGTACAGTATAATTGGGAAAAAAATTAAGTATTAATAACAAAACACACAAAATTGGCTCTTGATATCAGTCCTAAACAAATTTTTGACACACCCCTGCGGTTGGTCCATTGCGCTTTGAAACTTGGACTTACAAGATCCTGAAATTTTGTCTTCCAAAAACATCTCCATAAGAGTCTAGCCAAATGTTGAAGCAAATCTCATAATTCAACTTGAATGATACTGTGGCCAGAAATGTACATGCCACTGTTATTATATTTTGAATGTCTTTTTTTATTTATTTTTTATTTTCAGTGTCCTTTCAATTTAGTTAAAATTTTAGTTTTCACAATATGACATTTAGTTTAGCATTAGTTTTCAGTGTTTTCTACTTTTAGACACGATTCTGATTCTGATGTTATAATTCTGTAAGCAATTTTAGCTGTACTAGAATGCCCACAAGCTGAGCTGTTGGATAAGCCACGATCCCTTTCCAAAAACCCACACTCCAAAGATATCAAATGAGCTTTATTGAGACAGATATTGAACAGAAACAGTTGTCAAAAACAACAGCAGCAAAATAGCGCCCTCAACTGACTATTGTTATGTGCCACATGGCATAAAAATGGCTTTAAGCTTCAATAATTTGCAGCAACTACAATACTGAGAATGTGAAAAATTATTGACTGGCAGAAATTGTAATTGAACACAGCCCGTGGACAAATTTTTGTTTGCTGTTTACAGAATCTAGATCTGTCACAGAACCAGTGAGATATCTCATGACACTTATTTCAATAACTTCTTTCCATGAAAAAAAAAAATCACTTACAGCACCTTTAACATGATTTTAGTGTGCTTAAAATGGCCAACTAATTATCTGTGTAATTATAACTAATTAAGTTATCTGTCTGTCAAATTATATCCAACATATTGAAATATTTTTTTTGTGGTAGTCAACATTTTGCCACAAATGCAGTTGATTGAGCTTAATTTGTATTTGATTTCTAAGGACTATTCTGTGTTCAATACAAGTTAAGATCAATTGACAGCATTTGTGGTATAATGATGATTACAACAAAAAAAAGGTTTAGACTCGCCCATCCATTTCTTTAAATAAAGCAAAAATCAAGGTTAAACTGAATGAGGCACTTACAATGGAAATAAATGGGGCCATTTTTTTATTAATGTTTATTTGAGCTGTAAACTTTTTTTTAAATCATCATATTAATAGTGGTTTAACGGTTTGCTGACAATGCATCATTATGGCAATGAAGTTTGTAAAATTGGCTATAACTTTACACAGAAATATTTTATTTCAATCAAAGATAATTGTATTTACTTTCCATTTTAATTTACAACAATAACTCTGGTTCATGCACTCAAAAGTGTGATTGACAAGTTATTTTCTTCTCAGCGTCCTTTAGAGAAACCAGATGGCCTGGATGTTTCTGACCAGAGCAAAGAGCACCCGCAACATCTGTGTGAGAAGTGTAAAGTCTTGGGCTACTACTGCCGCCGTGTGCAATAAGGAGGGTTCCCTGAAGTCCCTGTTGTCTCCTTCCTTCCTCTACCCCCCTTTCCCTTCGCTTTGCCAACCAAGCACTCCAAGAAAAAGTGAAAAGTGCCAAAATATTAATGTAAATATTTCTAATGATAGTAACGGCTTTGTTTATCAGCAGCATGCAACATATTTAGTCTTCATATGTGTATAATGGACGTTTGAAAATGTTTGGAACCGATGTCACTGACAGTATTTCTTTCCATACAGGACGCAATGAATTACCTCACCATTGCGTCCCCTGATTGTGTGTTTACAGACTTTCCTTTCATTCTCCCTGCCAAGTGAACTATGAGGATGTGCCGAGTGATAAAGGTGTTGCATTAGTTCACTCAAACAAGGGCCCAGTGTGCCTTTGCAGAGTTTTTTTTTTGGGTCAATAGCACATCATATTAACTGTGAATTAACAGAGGGATAGTTGATTTTCCATCCCTAGCTTTTGTGTCACATATTTATTTGTTATGTTTGTATATCGTATCGTAGTGCAATGGAATTAACGAAACTGGGATAATTACATATGTTTTATATGTAGACAGATATTTTGTAATCCCACCTCTTGCCATTAGAATCTACTGTAGAATAGAATTTCCGTATGCTTCGATTTAGCAGTGTCAGGTAGTTTATATCTTTCACATATATGAATGAATTGCCAAATGCTAGAAAATTGTGAAGCCGGCTATATGTAGCCCTGGAGGCACCCAAAACATTTTCATCGCGTTGTTGGCAACTATGCAAAATCATAACAACTTATGGAGAGTCATTAATTCCTTTACGTTGTCTAACTGTCGCCAAGTTGTATGAAGTGTGTGGATGTTAAAAACAAAGCCATGGCTAGCTGACATGCGGAACTGCCATTATTGTCCTTTGAAATGTGATCATGACTTGTTGCCAGAGAACTGCTTAGATCATCTTAGAAACCCAGGTAAAAAAAAAATGCATACAGGGGTCAAGCGTTGAGATTTTCGGTCCAGGTGCTACCATTTAAAAATGGTTAGAAAACCGTTCCTTAACACAACACCTGTTTTTACTGAGTTATTTGCCTCAGGATAGAGAGTGTATTTGAATTACACATCTCAGCTGAACCAGTGCTCATGTATCTTATATGAACACTGCTCCGAAAAAGGTTAGGCCTTCCTCTTTATGAGTACAACCTATATATCTTTACAATATATGGTATGCAAACATTTAAAATGATTCATTCACAAAACTTAATTTGACTAGAGACCCTTGCACTAAAACATGTTTTTATTAATTTAATTCTCTACAGTTTACACAATCATTTTGAATGTGCATCTGCATATTTCAGAAATGAAATCCACCTTAATGCCTTTTTAGCATTGCACATGTATTATTAAAGGGATAGCTCATCCAAACCTTCCCAAATTAACATTCTGTCATCATTAAATCACCCATGTTGTTCCAAATGACTTTTTTTCTTCTATGGCTTAGTGAACCTTCACTTTCATTAAATGGGGAGAAGAAGGAAAAAAAAGATGCAATGAAATTAAATAGTACAACATTCGAACTAACATCTTTTGTGTTCCACAGAAGAAAGTAAGTCATACGGGTTTTTAACAACTTGTCGGGAAGTAAATTATAATTATTTCTGTGTGAACTATCCCTTTAAGCATTGCCTAATGTCTATGCATTAGCTGCAAACATAACTGTTGACTGGCAAAAGATGAATTACACTCTGTTTATACTGTGATTTTTGGGAAATATTTTCTATTTGAGTGGACGATACATGATTGTAAAGGGAAAAGAAGGATAACGTAAGTAAAGCTGAAGAGTCTTTAGAGATGTAATCTGACAACACTTTGGGTACATTTGATTAGTCAGATGTATTTGAGAGCATTATGATGGGAGCACGTTAACATTTGGATGGAAGGAAGTGTCTACAGGATAAAACAGCTCAACTTGGCGCCATTTACCTCTTGTTATGGCTTACATCAAGTACTAATTGGTCATATTTGACTGTGACCCAGGATCACCTAATATTAAATGTAGCTTTTTATGTTTGGATGGTAAAATGCAGACAGATTTTGTGAGAACTTTTCTAATTGAGGTCATTGCATTGTTAATCATAGATGTAAATATGAATTTGAATGCATTTACATGGTAAATGCAATGTGTATAAATGTTTACTTAACTTTGCAGTCCACATATTTTGTATTGTCTGAATATTCTTTAATGTTTCAAACTCAGTTCCAATCTTGCCAGAAGGGAACGTCTAGTGCCTTAGTTGAGTAGCACGGTTTGTTCATGAAAAGTCATCCAAGGATTGGAACAGATTGGATGGCTGAAAATGTAAACCAGGTAATTATTCTTTTTGCTTCAGTAATGAATTTGGAGACATTACATTATGATTTTGCCATTTTTATGGTAAGTTCATACAAACCATCATCTGCTAGATCACTGTTGAATAAAGATCAAGGCTGTCTCTGTAAGTTGACGCTTCTTTGTTCTCAGAACACCATAATTGTTTCTTAGTAACTGTATTTTTCACAGTGTTCTGGTGTTGCTAATGGCTCCATTGTGCTTACATTCTTACATGCCAAGGTTTACTACAAGCCTCATTTAGGCTGGAATGAGTTACTCTACTTTTTGATAAACACCATAATGAACGGTGTAATGTAAATAACCAGTAAAATGAATGATTGCCCATAGCTTTTACTTATAATGGTTTCCTTGCATCTTTAGGATTCATTTATTTTATTTTTTTATTTCCGTCAACCTGAATAGATGATCTAATGCACAACCGTCGATCAAGGCCTCATTATAAAACTCTCTTTATTGGTTCAAAATAGTTGCATTGCACTATATACAAAGACTGTTTCCAGATTTCCTCATTGAGTTAATGATAACCAGCCTGAGTTTTGTAAATGTTGAAGACAGATATCCACAAATGAGATTGTTTATTTGTTGCGAGCTTCCCCTGATTTAATGTCCTAGTATGTTTTTTGTCTCTGCTTTATTGAACGAAAGACAGAGCTTGTGGTATGTACATGCATTTAAAACTAAGTAATTACAAAGTGCTTTTTTTGTGCACGTGTTTGTCTTGAAAAACATATACTTGACTTTTATAGTTTTATATGTTATTTTATATTAAAGGTATGTGTATTTTGGAAACAATTTAGAAAATGAAGATTTTGGAGCAATCTGATATCCAGACAAGATGTTTTTTCCCTTACAAAGATATTAAAGTATTTTGTGTATATATTCGATTGCCATCATTATCAAGTTAGCTCTTACAAATGTTATGATGCAATATTAAAACTTTGTATGTGGAAAAAAGGGCAACTTTCTGAGATGCAAAAGAGCTGGGAGTTGTTTTTTTTTTCCTTTTCTCTTTTGTTGTTTTGTATTACAATAATCTTTGGTTATATCCAACAGAAATATTTATGGAAGGATTTTGTTCTTTTTTAAACAGTTAAATTCTTTTTTTTTGTATAAAATATGCAACAAAAGCTACTCTATGAAGAAAATAGTGATGACTACATAGAATATTATTCAAAAGTTGGTACATAATTATTATGCCCTTACAAGCCATTTTATTTGTGTTTTGATGTTTTAGACGTTATTGGTATATAGTAACCTTACCTATCACAAGCATACATGTGTGTTTAGAATTACTGTCTGCTATATAGCATGATTGTTTTGAATTGCAGTTATAGGAAAGTTGTAACACATTTGTTCTAATATGGTAGAAACATAATAGAGACCGACTCGCACACTGTCATAGGGCCTTTTTTACTGAGATGTTTATTCTACACAAAAGAGTGGGGTAAAGAGCAAAAGATGTGACTAGCTCCATCGACCATATTGCTGAATTGCATTTACAAACCTTCTACGTTTACTAAATGTTATAGTAGATTAGGCCCATACTGTATGAAACTGTGAGCTGTAGTTAGCCATGTCTCCAGTTACAGCCAAGTCCAGGAATGATGTCGAAATGTTTTTTTAATTTGTAAAAATGGAAATATCTAAGATTTTTTTTTTTTTCAAACAAGTGTGGGACTGAAGTTTGCATGTGCATGTTTTTTTTAACGATTCAAGAAATGTAATTGTGCAATGTATTCTTATTCATTTTTAATTCTTGGTGAGATATCTTTTGTAGAATAAGTCTCTCTAATAGTAAGTCATTAATAAATGCCTTTATTCACTACTAGGATAACCAAAACCATTAATCCAGTACCAAGTTACTGAATGTACTGATTTAACTCTCATGTGACAAATTAGAAATTAATGTTTATAATGTCTGTATAATATTTGCCATGTGGATCATATTGGATTGGACCGAGTAACAGAAAGGATTGAAGAAGGAATATATTAGAAAGTGAAGAGAGATCTGTTGCTCACGGTCCATGAAACGGCATTCCGATATGTGCCTTATTTGATAGTTAGGTAAACTGAAGACTGTGCTTTTAGAAGTTTGTTCAATTAAAACATGGACTCTAAATGAACCAAGACTTTGAGCTTTTATTTCTTTCTCCTGTGTATTTCAGTTGAGTTTGGCCCAAATGTATGTACAGGCTGCTTTTGGATTGCAACACACTTGGCACATCTCTGGGTGTTGGGAAACGCAGTCCATTTTAAATCAGTCATGCTGAAGGCAGTATGGACTTATTAATTATTTAGATATGGTCCTCTTGTGTAATTGAACACCAAGTCTGAAGCCTTGGGGAACACTTGTCATTCTGACATTAGGTTAAATTATTGTTGAAGGGGCTGAAGAGCGTTTCTTTAAGTTTAGAGATCTCCATGAACTATTTGCCTCAGCTTTGCAACAGCTCAGGTTTGAAGACGCAGATGTGTATTTTTTCAGTCTTGATCTAATTACGTTTAACGATTGTAAACATTTAAGGGCTGTATGTGTATGGTCGTACTTGGCAATGGAGCTGGCTTTTCTCTTGAAGCCAACTTTAAGTAATTGGCCTACACATTTCAAATCCCTTAAACTTCACAAGAGGGTGGAGGCCCAAATTCTATCAAGTTTGTTGCAACAATGCAGACTTAAACAGAATGAGAATGTCTCTATAGCAACATTGCAATCTGAGAAGTCAAACAAACCAGTTTTCAGTTCAGACCCCATATGGTTTCATTTAGCAGTGAGCACCATTTTTTCCACAAAGGTTCATAATTTACTTTCATAAGGCATTACTGTGATAAGCTATACCTACACGCCACTGAGTGCTCATTTTCCTTTCAGGGTAAGTGAATGTTGATTCTGCCCTACAAAGTTTTTTGATTGTCCACCCAAACGTGTTGTACACACACACACACACACATGGTATTGCACTAATTTGATAAATACATTAATCTGGGCATAGTTGAGCCAAAACCATCTGTCACAAGAAATTATAATTTAAGAGGCCCCATTACAGTCATCTCTCAATTTTGACAAAATGTGTAGTTTTGTTTGCACAGCTAATGGCTCCCAAAATGTATGTCAATCTTTATAAAAGCTTTATAAAAGTCTCCACAATCAACATTAGTGTTTTATTAACATGTGCATGTCAATGTGGAGATTCCTGATAGAAGTTACACTTTTGAGGTGGAGATTTTTCTTAGCCAAACAGGATGTCATATCCTGCTTTAGGGGACAAGAATTCTTGTCACTGGATAGTCTAAAAAAAGGCTTGGGATCATTCTCTGGTAGATTTAAAAAGCATGCCATGCAACTATATACTGCTGCTGTTGTAGCCGGCCCTCATCTGGAAAACTGCCTTGAGTCATTAAATGGGCACAGGATACAAATATCCTGAAAGAAATTCCATATGTCACAACCAGATACATGTGTAATTTATTTATTTAAAATACCTCCTGGGTTTTTCTGGATTAGTTCTTATAAGTTAAACTCTTCATAAAGCTTTTACGAACAATTTTTTTTAAACTATATACTTCCCCATGCCGTTTGACCAATAATCTTGTGTAGTAAGTAACAACTATATTTAATGAGTATCACACTTACTTAGTAAGCATAAAATACCTTAATGAATCATTAATGAAAATTATCATTAATATGAAATAATCATTAATAACTTACAATATATGGCTAGTTGATGCACAATGCTTCCATGGACCTTTTCTTGAATTAACATAAAAATGTAAGGTTAAAAATTATTTGAATGTATGAGAAAAAGTAGGAATGGGCATTTCGAGTAATTTTGTAGTCAAGTACTCTAATGCACAAAGAATGAAGTAATCGATAACTTAAATTTAAGTTCAACCCTCAAATTTATAACCTGTTTTTCTTATTTTAAAAAATGAGTATGTGCATAAACAACAAGATCTAGAAGTGTTTTTACAAGTCGACTATTTAAAGCTGAACGAGTACTCGATTAATCGGCAAGATTTAGGTGAGAGAAGCAGTTTCAATGTTGCCCACTGCAGGCAAAGGCACAAAGACAAATTAAATGGCAATATTCAAGTAACAATTTTACTAGTAGAATATTTAAAGCTGAGCAAGTAATTGATTAATTGATTACATGGGCAAATCCCTGAGAAGTGTATATTTTATGTGCTGTTACTGGTCATTTCGTTTAATTTTTGAAAATTTTTAATCACCTTTTTATATTAAATGTTCAAATAAATGTCTAAAAGAACAAATATTCCATGTAGTCTCTCAATGAATATGGGGTCATAAAAGATGCATGCATAGTAATTATAAATAATTAGCATAATGCCGTTTAAAATATTTTTAGATGCATGTCACACCGCAGGACATGTCAATCTTCCAAAAGTACAATTTTCACTTTCAGAAGTTTCAGTAGTGAAACTCTTTCAGAACTCTTCCGGATCACTTGATTTCTCCACAGTCTGTTATGCCAATCTTCTTTACAGTTCCTCCATCATGTAAGCCATAAGACTCCATTAGAGAGACGGTCTCCATGCCCTCTCTAACCTCACCAAACACAACATGCTTGTCATCAAGCCTGAGGGAGAATGGCATGAACATCAAACACATAAAAACAATAAAGACAGTCAGAATGGGTAATAATTAGACAAATAACTCCTCCACAGGCATACCATTCTGTTTTTACAGTGCAGATGAAAAACTGTGATCCATTTGTGTTTGGCCCAGAGTTTGCCATTGACAATACACCTGCAAGAGAGAGAGAGAGAGAGACAGAATCAGACCACCTCCTGGCATATTCCACAATACTTTTTATAGACAAATTTGTCATTTTGAATAATATACTAATTCATAGATTCAGGGAAAATCTAACGATCATCAGTTCCACAATAACAACCAACGAATAAAGAACAGTTTGAAAAGCAGCAGGGGGTACTGGATGAAAGAAAACATCTGGCTTAGGTAAGTTACGGTTCTCTACTTCAATTACATCCAGTTATGTATTGCACAACCCAACACTATTTGCCCATATTAATCTATCAAGAGGGTTTGCTGGTGCAGGGGCGCCCTGGCAACAAAAATGCAGTATGGTACACTGGCTTTGACTAGCCTGGAAAGTAGGTCATTTATTTGAAGATTACAAAATCTGTTTCAGGAACTGAGGGAGCCATAGCACCACCTTGTGGTCTTAAACAGATGTACATGTTCAGTTTTTGCACATTTTGACATAATTATAATATAGTTGTGGCAGTGCCTTAATGTTTCGCTGAATTACTGCCATCTTAGAATCACGTAACATTCCCGTAGTTCAACTGGCAGAGCATGATGCTGGCAATGCCAAGGTCATGAGTTCAATACCCAGGGGCTGCATGGATAAAATGTATACATTGAATTAACTTTAAGTTGCTTTAGATAAAATCTCACAGCAAAAGCATACATATAAAGTGCAAACATAATTGCATGTGAAGTTAAAGGCTTCAATGGTGGCAAGAACAATTATGTGAACCCTTTGGAATTAGCTGGTTTTCTGCATTAATATACACCGATCACCCACAGCATTAAAACCACCTGCCTAATATTGTGTAGGTCCCCCTTGTGCCACCAAAACAGCGCCAACCTGCATTCTGAGATGCTATTCTTCTCACCACAATTGTACAGAGCAGTTATATGAGTTACCATAAACTAGTTCGAACCATTCTCTGTTGACCTCTCTCATAAACAAGGCATTTCCATCCAAAAACATGCAGCGAGGGGCAGTTCTGCGGATGGAAATGCAACTTAATTTCATAGCGTCTCTATTGGTTTAAGGTCTGGTCTCTGAATGGCCCACACCAAAAGGTGGATTTTCTTTCTTTGAAGTCATTCTGTAGTGTATTTACTTTGAAGTTTAGGGTTATTGTCCTGCTGTATTACCCAACTTCTACTGAGCTTCAGCTGGACATTATTCTGTAGGATATCTTGATGAACTTGGGAATTCATTTTTCCCTTGATGATGGCAAGCAGTCCAGGCCCGAAGCAGCCCCAAATCATGATGCTCACTCCACCGTACTTCACCGTCAGGATGATTTTTTCAAGTTTGTATGCGGTGCCCTTTTTACACCATACATAGTGCTGTGTGTTCTTCCCAAACAATTCGACCTTAGTTTCTGTAAAGGAGTTCAATGGAATGTAGGAGGCGAGAACCGGCTTGACAATATAAATAATATTTTAATGAAAAACTTAAAACAAAAGACACAAACATCAACACACGATGGTAAGCTGCCCGTAAACAATCTCTTTCTCTATCGCACCACTATCCGCAGTCAGCCTTTATCCCTCTCGAAGGCTTAATTTGCCTTATAAGGGACCGGGTGTGTAAAATCATGACCCAGCCCTCCGCCCTGTCACAGTTTCATTAGTCCACAAAAATTTTTCCCAGTAGTGTTGAGGAGTGTCGTGATGGTCTTTAGCAAACTTCAGGCATGTTTTTGTTGGAAAGCAGTGGCTTCCTTTGTGGTCTCCTGCTATGGACACCATTCCTGTTTAATGTTTTCCATATTATAGACTAATGAACAGAGATGTTAAGCGGTTCCAAAGATTCCTTCAAGTCTATAGCTGTCACTCTAGTGTTTTTTGTTACCCCATTGAGCATTCTGCAGAGTGCCCTTTGAGTCACCTTGGCTTGATGGACACTTCTAGGGAGAGTAGCCACAGTACTTATTCGTCTCCATTTATAGACAATTGGTTTAACTATGGACAGATTAATATCTAAGCTCTTTGAGATAACTTTGTGACCATTTCCCATCTTTATGCCAAGCAACAATTCTTGATCTTAGGTCTTCAGAGATCTCTTATTTGTTAGGCATGGTCCACGTCAACAGATGCAGATGCTTCTTGTGAACAGCAAACTCAAAATGTCTGAGTGTTTTTTATAAGTCAAAGTAGGGCTGGGCGATATATAGAATATGAATGATAAAATCGAGATAATTTAGCTGACAATAGCAAAATTTACAGATATCGGAAATATCGCAATGATTTTAATGTGCTTTTATTTGGCCATTCATTTTCATAGAGCGCGCATCAGTAGACTAATTTCACGATCCTTCAGGGCTGCACAATTAATACAAATAATATCAAAATGGTGAGATGGTCATATGGGATAATTATTCAACAAAAGGCTGTGATTTAAAGACAGATAAACATGGTCTGTGTGTGATTCACAACAAACCGTTAATGCGCTTGGTCTCAGACCAGTTCGGGTGCATTGTGAAATCAAAGTAATGCAGGTTGAAGCATTTGTGCAATTCCAAACATTAGTAACTGCAACAAGATATTATACAAATCTAAAAATGTGGCATTGTATAACAGTAAAGGAGATGACTACCGAGTTTCAGGAAAAGCAGAACATTGTAAACTGTCAAATAAACATTTCTTTTCCATTTCAAATTAAAAGCTCCTTTTGAAGTTGAAGTAAATACGCCAGCACTTTTGGTGTCAAAATAAAATCCCTAGGTGAAGGTGAAGTAAAAAAGACAGTAATATATTACTTTTGTATAACGCAAATCTACTAATCAGAATAATAATGACAATTCAGCATTATATTATAATAATAAAACCCCGACGTGTCCCACAGTAATAATTTAGTATTATGCAATGTTCAACTGGGGTTTCAAAAATAAGTCAGTGAAGTAAGCTTTGCATTCCTTGTTCATTCACAATAATGTATTAGTAAAAACATTTGAAGGATATTTTAAATAATTAATATTTCATATAATGCTTTTTATTAAGATATGTATAATTTTAAATGAAATATAATGTGCAAATTAACTAAATTATTTAATTCTCCCTTGTGTTATTTAATGAAAAACTTGTTTGGATGAAATGATGGTTTCTCTGATTTAAAAGAATCTATTTTTGAGCCATTTTAGAGCAAATACATAATTACTGAGATGTATATCGAATATCGTCAATAGGCTGAAAATATTGAGATATAATTTCACCCAGCCCTAAGTCAAAGTAGCTCTAACCCACACCTTCAATCTCGTTTCATTAATTGGATGCCAGGTTTGCCAACTCCAGGCACTAATTAGCTTTTGATGATGCCATTAGCCTAGGGCAAGGGTGGGGAACCCTGCTCCTGGAGGGCCACTGCCCTGCAGAGTTCAGCTCCACCCTTAATCAGACAAACCTGAGGAAACTAATCATGGTATTGATTACTTGAAAAATGTAAGGGCAGGTGTGTTTGATTAGAGTTGGTGCTAAACTCTGCAGGACAGTGGCCCTCCAGGAGCAGGGTTCACCACCCCTGGCCTAGAGGTTCACATACTTTCTCCAACCAACACTATGAATGATGTATTGAATATGTACAAGAACAATACAATAATTTGTGTTTAATTATTTAACACAGATTGTGTTTGTTCATTATTGTAACTTAGATGAATATCCAACAAGATTTTAAGTACAGCAGTACAGCAGTGACATCACCTGGTCCAGTGTGTTTCAGCTTGAAATTCTCATCCTTAAATTTCTTTCCATAAATAGACTTTCCACCGGTGCCATTATGATTAGTGAAATCTCCACCCTGTCAGCAAAACATCAGTCATTAGATGACCTTAGGGCCAAAAAATATAACTCATAACCAAGATGAATTGATGAATGAAAAAAATACAAAAATACTTATGGGAAAGTTAATAGCCACATTGAACAGTAGCACTACCTGACACATGAATCCAGGAATGATTCTGTGGAACACTGAGCCTTTATATCCAAAGCCATTCTCTCCTGTACAGAGAGCCCTGAAGTTTTCTGAAAGAACAAAAAAAGAGCAAATGCAAACTGTATAGTAAACGTGTGGACAGTCTTTTTCAGGTATTGTACACTTCACATCACATTCCACATTTTCACTTGCATGCCTGGCCATTTTGGGCCCCTATAATACAACTACTGATACATTTTTGGTAACACTTTACAATAAGGTTTCATTTGATACCATTATTTAATGCATTAGGTATCTTGAACTCACAATGAACAAAATATTTTACCGAATTTGTTAATGCTAGTTAATAAAAATACAATTGTTCATTGTTAGTTCATGTAGGTTCATAGAGCAAGCATTAACTAATTATATCATATAGTAAAAAAAAAAAAACATTTAAGTAACAAAATGTGTATATGTTGGATTTAACATCAACTAATATTAATAAATGCGTAAGAAGTATTGCTCATTGTTAGTTCATGTTAACTAATGTTGTTAACTAATGTTACCAAATGGAACCTTGTTGTAAAGTGTTAACAATTATTTGGCTTACCTGCCGTTTTGGGAACCACATCAGCATAAAGCTGCAAATAAAATGTGTTAAATATGAAACATTTGTCTTCGTAATATTTTATTATTATTATGTTACTATTAATATCAGCAACAGCATTGTTATATTTATTGTCTGAATATAATTACTTATCCTCACTTCTTTCATTGCACCATACATTTTTTTTAAATGGTTTTACTTGACAAATAACTATGGCATTATGCACTATTCAGCTGTAATAGATCCTAACTTACCTCAATAATAATTCTTCCAATTAACTGTCCGTCAGCTTCAATATCCATAAACACAACGGGGTTCTTAGCCGCTCCAGAAACAAGCCTGTTCGCAGCAATGGCAGCAGAGCAATATTTCAAACGATTTTTCATCTGCAACATTCTTTCTGTAGTGTTGAAAACACATTAACCGAGACAAGCATGAAGCAGTCCAATTTTAACGGAGCTGCTCACTACTACCGTACACAAGCAGCGTGTGTCGTGTGATATGCTCTACTTTGGTTAAGGTAAAATCCACAGCGACACCGTGTGGATGGTTGTAGAATCGTGTTCTACCGTTAATTTTATGCTGGAGTTTCAATCGTTGTAAAATTGGAGGGCCATGAATAGTTTTCCTCATTTTAATATTTACTTTTATTTCAATTAAATTGCTGTTAAAGTTTCTCACTGTCATTGTGTAAATTCGTGTTCACACCGCTGCTGAAATCAAGTGTGTCTGTTAGTGTCGGGACTGCCTGGACACCCACTAAACAACAAGCCCCCCTTGGATCATAAAGCCATTCTATTGGCTGAGAGAAAATTGGAGGGCCATGATATAGTCATATTCAATCTCCATATGATTAATGTTATCTTAACTATGCACATATCACAAAGAATCACTTTTAAATTATTTGTCACATATGATATTATGTATTCAAATATGTACATGGTCAAATTAAACATGTCTGTTATCTGTTTTCTCAAGTTAGCCCACAAGCCAAGCAGCTATTAGCTTATCTACTCTTAGCCTTTTCTCCTCTTAATTTTCATTGTGTTTTTCCCTCATAGTCACCCCCTAGTGATAAGGTGGAATGAGAGTGTCCAATAGAACTTAAAGTTGCAGAATATGCAATAATTGTATAAACTTTATTATTTTTTTTATTTTTTTTGGTTAGGGTTAGGTATAGGGGTAGGTTTAAGGTTATGTTTAGGGTATGGATAGGTGTAAGTGTACTCCAAGTAAATGCAACACACACAGGGAATGAATGTGACATCCAAGTGTAGCAAGGCTTCAGTGAGCAGTGGGGTATAACTTGAAGTGGGAGTGTCTTGAAGTGGGCATGACTGGTAGTAGTCCTACGGGATGCAGACAGAACCTTCTCATTGAAGTTGCACATAGACAGCGATGTCCCATGCTACCTGTAACTTATCCACGCTGGTCAGTACGGAACAATAACATTAGTTTCTGATTAATTGGGGTGGAAAGACAGCATCCCCTCATGGGAGTGGACATTACACTGTAATGTCATGTGTGCCAATTGCCCGAAGAAGCGACGTGACACCCCCCTCTACATCCCTTGGGCCCACCACCCATTGGAGAAACCGCAGGAGTCGGGTGTGCAGCCATATGGGTGGCAGTGAATGCCGTGGGACTCGACGGACCAGATCCGGGCGGCAAAGGCAAGCTCTAGGGACGTGGAATGGGGGGGGGGGGGGGGGGGGGGGGGGGGCAGAACTGGTGAGGGAGGTGGAGCGTTACCAGTTGGATCTGGTGGGGCTTACTTTGACGCACAGTTTTGGCTCTGGATACGTACTCCTGGATAGGGGATGGACTCTATTCTTCTCTGGAGTTTCCCAGGGTGTGAGGCGACAGGCGGCTGTGGGGATACTCACGAGTCCCCAGCTGAGCGCCGCTACATTGGAGTTTACCCCGGTGGACAAGAGGGTCGCCTCTCGTCTGTCTGTGCATATGCACCGAACAGCAGTTCAGAATATTCAGCCTTCTTAGAGACCCTGAATGGAGTCCTGAATAGGACCCCAGTAGGAGACTCCATAGTGATGCTGGGTGACTTCAACGCGCACGTGGGAAATGACAGGGACACCTGGAAAGGCGTGATTGGGAGGAACGGCCTCCCCGATCTGAACCCAAGTGGATGTTTGTTATTAGACTTCTGTGCTAGTCATGGATTATCTATAACAAATACCATATTCGAACATAAGGATGCTCATGAGTGTATGTGGTACCAGAGCACCCTAGGCTGAAGGTCGATGATCAATTTTGTAATCATGTCGTCGGATCTGAGGCCATATGTTTTGGACACTTGGGTGAAGAGAGGGGCAGAGCTGACAACCGAGTTGGGTCAGGGGGTGGAGAAAGACTCTGGACAGACCTGTGAAGCCCAAGCGAGTAGTGCAGGTGAACTGGGAACATTTGGAGGAGGTCCCTGTCCGCGAGATCTTCAACTCACACCTCCGGCGGAGCTTTACAGGCATCCCTGCGGAGGTTGGGGACATTGAACCGGAAACGGCAATGTTCAAAGCTTCCATTGCCGAAGCCACGGTGGAGAGCTGCGGCCTCAAGGTTTTAGGTGTCACAAAGGGTGGTAACCCTCGAACACAGTGGTGGACACTGGTGGTCAGGGAAGCTGTCCGACTGAAGAAAGAGGCCTTCCGGGATTTGTTGTCCCAGAGGTCTCCGGAGGTAGTTGCAAGGTACTGACAGGCCCAAAGGGCTGCGGCCTCCGCCGTGAGGGAGGCAAAGCAGTGGGTGTGGGAAAAGTACGGAGAAGCCATGGAGAAGGACCTTTGGTCCACACCAAAGTGCTTCTGGAAAACCGTCCGCCACCTTAGAAGGGGGAAACTGTAACAAAGCTGTATACAGCAAAGATGGGACGCTGTTGACCTCAACCGAGGTGGTTATTGGGCGGTAGAAGGAACAATTTGAAGAAATCCTAAATCCCAACACGCCCTCTATGCTAGAGGCAGAGCCGGAGGCTGATGGGGGATCAGATTCTATTTCCCTGGGGGAGGTCACTGAGGTAGATTGCCCCGGGGAAGCCCTGGGGATTGATGAGATCCGACCAGAAATGCTGAAAGCTTTGGATGTGGAGGGGGTGTCATGGATGACACGCCTCTTCAACATTGCGTGGAAGTCTGGGAGTGGTAGAACAGGGTGGTGGTTTCCCTCTTCAAAAAGGGGGACCAGAGAGTGTGTGCCAACTACAGGGGTATCACACCTCTCAGCCTCCCTGGTAAAGTTTACTCCAAGGTGCTGGAGAGGAGAGTTCGGCCGATTGTCGAACCTCGGATTGAAGAGGAACAATGCGGGTTCCGTCCTGGCTGTGGAACGACGGACCAGATCTTTACTCTCGCAAGGATCCTGGAGGGGGCCTGGGAGTATGTCCATCCGGTCTACATGTGTTTTGTGGATCTGGTGAAGGCTAATGACCGGGTCCCTCGGGAGAGACTGTTGGAGGTGCTGCGGGAGTACGGGGTGGGGGGGTCCCTTCTCAGGGAGATCCAATCCCTGTACGTCCAAAGCGAGAGCTGTGTCTGGGTCCTCGGCACAAAGTCGAGTTCATTCCACGTGGGGGTTGGTCTCTGCCAAGGCTGCGCTTTGTCACCAATCCTGTTTGTGATATTCATGGGCAGGATATCGAGGCGTAGTTGGGGTGGGGAAGGTGTGCGGTTCGGTGGGCTGGGGATCTCACCGCTGCTTTTTCAGATGATGTAGTCTTTATGTCATCATCGGTCCGTGACCTTCAGCTCTCACTGGATCGCTTGGCAGTCGAGTGTGAAGCGGCTGGGATGAGGATTAGCACCTCTAAATCTGAGGCCATGGTTCTCAGCAGGAAACCGATGGAGTGGGTACTCCAGGTAGGGAAGGAGGTATTGCCCCAAGTGAAGGAGTTCAAGTACCTCAGAGTCTTGTTCACAAGTGAGGGGACAATGGAGAGGGAGGTTGGCCGGAGAATCGGGGCAGCGGGGGCGTTATTGCACTCGCTCTATCGCACCGTTGTCACGAAAAGAGAGCTGAGCCGGAAGGCAAAGCTCTCGATCTACAGGTCAGTTTTTGTTCCTACCCTCACCTATGGTCATGAAGGCTGGGTCATGACCGAAAGAACTAGGTCGCGAGTACAAACAGCCGAAATGGGCTTCCTCAGAAGGGTGGCGGGCTTCCCCCTTAGAGATAGGCTGAGGAGCTCAGTCATCCGTGAGGAGCTCGGAATAGAGCTGCTGCTCCTTTGCGTCGAAAGGAGTCAGTTGAGGTGGTTTCGGCATCTGGTAAGGATGCCCCCTGGGCGCCTCCCTATGGAGGTGTTTCAGGCATGTCCAGCTGGGAGGAGGCCTCAGGGAAGACCCAGGACTAGGTGGAGAGATTACATTTCCACACTGCCCTCGGAATGCCTCGGGTTACCCCAGTCAGAGCTGGTTAATGTGGCTCGGGATAGGGAAGTTTGGGGCCCCCTGCAGGAGCTGCTGCCCCCGCAACACGTCTTCGGATAAGCGGTTGAAGATGGATGGATGGATGGATGGATGAATAAAGCTGACAATTTACACCGTTTATTTCTATTTCTTCGGCTCCAAACTTAATTCAAACTTACTTCTCTGTCTGCTTGTATGAATGTAGCACATCATAAGAAAGTGGATTGCATCATTTATAAATGTTGGCAATAAAATGCAAAGAAATCTCTTTAAGTAATCAAAATACTTTTTGACTGTATCTGTACTCTGATTACCGAGTATTTAACCGTAGTGGAATACAGTTACTAATAATTTGTATTTTAAATATATCTATTTTTAATGTATGCATTTTAATTTCATAACAAAATGTCATCAAAATGTATTGTGTAATTTTAAAAAAATTAAATAAATCTTAAAATATTTTGCTTTTATTTTATTTAGTTAAAGATTAGACTACATTTTGTACAGGTTTATCATATAATTGACTTATTCTGGTATGTATAAAGTTATATATAAAGTAAAAAAAAAATTTAGACTACATTTATACCAAAGGAAATCAAATTAATGTACATCAAAATTCACATCCAAAAAATATTTATATTTACGGTACGCACTTCTAGATTTACACATTTTAATTTCATAACAAATTTCCATCAAATTTAATTGAGTAATCTTTAACAAATGTAAAGAAAATATCAGATATTTAAGTTTTAATCATTTCATTTAGTTTTTAATTTGATGGAAATTTGTTATACAATTAAAATGCATAAATCTTAAAAAAGGACTCTTTTTTTGTGTTGGGCATTATGAACAAGCGATCTTGTGGTAAAGCAAAAACATTCCTTTATTGGACATGTTTTCTAAAACATTAAAGCATTATAGTAAATTGCCTAAACTAAAATTTAAGGGATTATTCATACAAAAGTGAAAAATCTCAATCTCACTCATCCGAACAAACCAGTACCCTAAAATTAATCGAAATTTCTTATGATTCATATGAGAATGTTTGAATCTCCTCCTTGCAAAGTATGCTCATAAAAAGGGTTCTATCCGTGAACACGTTGGGAATATATTGAAAATAAGATAGATGGTCAAAAACCAGGACAACCGTGAGTGTATACAATGGCACCCGGGATGGAGAGGTTTGGCGACCTTGGTGTGCGCACATGTTAAGTTTGTAAACTAAATTGTGCAAAAAAATTACCAAAGGCTTCGGTCCACCCCTAGCTCCGCCACTGTCTTTGATCAGCCAATCAGAAGACTTTGATGTGCTTTCTGCCATTCAATCATTTTGCACATTCTCATAGTGTAGTAGTTGAAGCAGATCAATCAGATTTAATGTCATATTCAGATTCATAACAATTGTCAGCTGAGGGTGCTTTTTTTTTCTTTTTTTTTTACTGTTTGTCTCCTGGAAGTTCTAGAATGGCTAAAATCACTATCACTTATAAAAGATAAAGGGCATAAAGAAATACAAATATAATAGAGCTTATTTTTAAACTTATTCTAACAACTCTAATATTTAAAATACTCTTTCCCTTGTATGGCCATTATGAACAAAAGATATTAAAACAGCATTATTATTTATTTATTTTTTAAAAGAGAAAATAAGGCTTTGAATTCATCTTTTTACTTGAAATGCGTGAGAAGAAATTACATAATTTCCTGTTTTTTGTAGTGAATTCTTAGAGAGTGAATGTTAGGCACCCAATATTTGATATGCACCCAAAGTCAGGGCCTTAGCAAGTAATTCTGGGCCCCCTGACTGTATTTTGGTCTTCATTCTAAAACATACAGTTTAAAATGTGTTGTGGGCCCCCCAAGATATTTGTGCTCCTCATTACCACTTTTCAACCCCTTGGCTATAGCCCTGCTGACAGTACACCAAATCGGACGCAGCTCTACGCACTGATCCCCATACGCCCCCTTGAGGAAGACTTCTTATCCCATTAGAAACATTTGACTGACAAATAGTTTTAAAAACAAATTTGCTTTGTGTGTTCTTTGTGGTGGCTATATATTGCATTAAATGTAGGCTTATGAAATACATTTCAGCCTGCTTCTATTTATAAATGACAGTTATTTTCACATCTCATAGCTATGCTTGTATACCAAATGATGTAAAAAAAATAAAATAAAAAAAAACAGTGGAAAGTAATTTCATCTGAATACATATTTATTAGATAAATATTAGGATGTCACAGCATCTAACTACATACAGTTTTGCAAGACTAAAAATCACAATTAGTTTTTTGTTGTTTTTGTGTTTTTTTTCTTCTGACCAGTTTAGAATATGAAATGATTGTACAACAGAATGTACAAGCAAAGACAACTGCAACGTTTGGTGCCAATCACCTCAGATTGTACCTTGTTTTTTAATTTTCCTGATCATGATATCAAAATTGTACAAACTCTGGATTTTGGTTACAATCTTTTGGAACCGCTCCTGGCCCCCTGGCCCTATTTTCCAAATTATTCCCCAGGATTTTCTTCTTTTGTAGCACCTTGTTAAGTACACAAGAAATGGAGCAATACACTTAAGCTAAATATTACACAAATGTAAAACAAATGTGTCTCTTTATACCCCCGCCAAAAATTCCTGTCATGTTGGATGGATATTTTACAAAAGTGAACAAATGCTGAGAGGTTCCACAGACGCTAACAAACACAGATTCATTTAACCCAATTTTGATTCTGATGGGAGGATGCAAGCTTTACAAATTCTAAATACACAATGCACATTCCCCTGGGGAAAATGAATACATTTCTGTTAATGTGTCTCTATTTATCATTTACATATGTACATGCATCCCTAATGTGCCCCTTCCCCATTTTCTCTTCAACCCTCTTCGAACCCTCACTTGTGGCGAACACGGTCTAATTCATTTAACCCTTTCTGTTTTTGCCTCAGCACCCACTGTCACCTCACAGTCTGTACAGCAATAGTATGTGACAGCTCAGACTTCAGCATGAGCTGACTTTGAGTCTTAAAGTTCAGTTTATGCCTATTTGTGTCTACAAAGTGGGATCGACTATGTGGCAGTGCATCTTTGAAAAAGGATATACAAGTGAATAACAGACAGACTCTATACACCTTGAACCCACATTTTCCTGTCAGAGTTCTAAGTATTTCAATTGTCAATGACAAATATTATTTTTGTACATAATTCTACACACCAAGAACGACAGAACAAAATTAAAACTAATATTGCAATTCATAAAAAAATAACTTAGTGGAAACATGTTTCAAACGGTGATGGACAGGTGACAGCCTTTGAGAAACATCAGTATCATGGAAATGTCATCACTACAAACATAAATACTGAAAATTATTCAAGCACGCATTGTTGATTTGAAATAAAATCCAGAAAACTCTCTCTCATTAAAAAAAAATCTGCATTGTACAAGTGGACACTGATAACCTTTAGTGAGCTGCTGTGTTATATAAATTGTATACTTGTTTCTGTAATATTTTTTATGGGTACGGAGTTAATATATAGCTTAATGTTAAAGTTAATTAAAATGTAAAATCTACAAATATAAAACATATTCTAAAAAACACTTTCTTCATTGTTTGTTGTATAATTACTATGATTTTACATGTAAACAAAATGATAAAAGTGAGAAGGAATTACACATTTTATCAAATTCTATGGTTAACAACTTGGTTAAAAATAGGTTTAACCTTGTCAAAATAGGTTTGGGCCACCTTCTTATATCAGGGTGCATAACTTTGGTAATCCATGGACATCTTGTAATACATGTACATATTTTGTACAATTGTAACAGGACAAAAAGAAAAAAATTGCCATAATTTGTACAATATATTGTGCATTATAAAATACAATTTTAACACGACAGTTCATGAATAAAAGGCTGAATAAAAACAAACAAACAAACAAAACAAAAAAAAAATCAGTCATACATCATCACTAAAATAAGAGGCGATTGGCAACACTGAATGTTTAAACATTGTATGCAGTTTGTTGAAAGAGAGGTACAAACATCACAGGCCTAAAACGATCAAGCCTCATGCATGGCGAGTACTCTCAGAGAAGGCAGATGACATAGGACTTGGGTGACTAGGGTGGCACAAGACTCACTACTCTTGTGAACTATGTGAATTGCTTTCTTCTTGTGTTGTGTGAACATTAGTGTGGAGAATCCAAAGGACATTGCGGTAGGAGGTATAGTCTATTGGAAGATGCGCAATGCCAAGCTTACAGAGCTGAAACGTTTTTGTCTTGAGAAGGAAACAATACATGCCGTGATGCCCTCTAGCATTTGTTTAACTTTGAACATGACGCATATGCCTGAATGTGGTGGACATATGAATCATATTACAAAATGAGGTGAAAAGCTGTCAGCTGTTTACTAGAAAAGAACACATTCTTATGTATCCTATGGTGTGACAAGAATGAGAGAATGAGAGTTTGGGAGTGTTGGAGGACTTTCGGAAACTTCCATCATTAGTCTCTTGGATGGGAGTGTAGATCATTCTGGTGCCAATAGTCACTGTGATTGTGATATAAGCTTTCTTCCCTTTGTTGTCTCCTTTACAGGATTCCAGGTGCAGTTTAATGTATTCTCTTGTGCTTTTCAAGGGTGATGGACAGACAAACAGCTGAGGACATTTGACAAGGATTTGGGAAGCTGTGATGGTAGAGCTTGGAAGAGCAAACCTTCAAGAGATTGCGGACACACAGATGGCGGTACAGGAAGCAATATATACATATACACATATATACACACACACACACACACACACACACACACACACACACATACACACATACATATATATATATATATATATATATGTACATGTGTATATACACATGTACACATATATATATATAGTTGTATACATACATACATACATATATATATATATATATATAGTTGAAGTCAGAAGTTTACATGCACCTTAGCCAAATACATTTAAACTCAGTCTTTCACAATTCCTCACATTTAATCGTAGAATACATTCCCTGTCTTAGGTCAGTTAGGATCACTACTATTCATTTTAAGAATATGAAATTATTGATTTATTTCAGCTTTTACTTCTTTCATCACATTCCCAGTGGGTCAGAGGTTTACATACACTTTGTTAGTATTTGGTAGAATTGCCTTTAAATTGTTTAACTTGGGTCAAACTTTATGAGAAGCCTTCCACAAGCTTCTCACAAAAAGTTGCAGGAATTTTGTCCCATTCCTCCAGACAACTGGTGTAACTGAGTCAGGTTTGTAGGCCTCCTTTCTTGCACACAATTTTTCACTTCTGCCCACAAATTTTCTATATTTATTTGTCCCCATATGCACTTGCAAACTGTAGTCTGGTTTTTTATGCCGGATTTGGAGCAGTGTCATCTTCCTTGCTGGGCAGCCTTTCAGGTTATGTCAGGATATAGATACTTGTCTACCTGTTCCCTCCAGCATCTTCACATGGTTCTTTGCTGTTTTTCTGGGATTTATTTGCACTTTTGCACCAAACTATGTTCACCTCTAGGAGACAGAATGTATCTTCTTCCTGAGCGGTATGATGGCTGCATGGTCCCATGGTGTTTATACTTGTGTAGTATTGTTTTTACAGATGAACGTGGTACCTTTGGGCATTTGGAAATTGCTCCCAAGACTGAACCAGACTTGTGGAGGTCCGCAATTTTAATTTCTGAGGTCATTGCTGATTTCTTTTGATTTTCCCATTATGCCAAGCAAAGAGGAACTGAGTTTGAAGGTAGACCTTAAAATAAATCCACAAGTACACCTCCAATTGACTACAATTAGCCTATCAGAAGCTAATTGGCTAATTGCCTAAAGGCTTGACATTTTGAATTTTCAAAGCTGCATAAAGGCACAGTTAACTTAGTGAATGTAAACTTCTGACCCACTGGAATTGTGATATAGTAAATTAAAAGTGAAACAATCTGTCAGTAAACAATTAAAAAAAAAGTTACTCTTGTCATGCACAAAGTAGATGTCCTAAACGGCTTACCAAAACTATAGTTTGCTAATATGAAATCTGTGGATTGGTTAAAAAAATCAGTTGTAATGACTTCAACCTAAGCGCATGTAAACTTCTGACTTCATATATATATATATATATATATATATATATATATATATATATATATATATATATATATATATATATATATATATATATATATATATATATGATTAATTAGTCTATTCAGGTCTTCTTTTTCACAAAAGGAAAAATCTTAATCTGAATTAAAAAAATGCTACAATACTTTCCTAGTGAGCAGACACGCAGTTCTGTGTGATGAATTCATATGAACTGATTATAGCTGCACATGTATTTCCATTAGTATTGAAAGATATCACTTTAGTGCCAACCAACATGGCTGTCATATATGTGTTGAAAAGGTTGCTTGTAAAAGAGTGAGATATTTACACGAGGAAGAGGCAAAAGGATGGCTGTTTCCTGTTTACAAAGTACAGAGTCAGTCCTTAGAGCGCCTCTTGATTCCTGACAGCCAAACAAGTTAAGGCCTCTCTAAAAGGCCAATAGAAGGAAGTCAGTTGTTCTCAAAGAGGGAGAGCAGATCGTCATTGCTGCTGCTTGGGAGGTCAGGCGGATCCAAGTATGACAGCAACTCATCTGGGTTTGCCAATTCTGGCAGAAGCTGCAGAGGGGGACAGACAAGTACATAGATACTATATTACAATGAACACTTTATAAACTACATAAAACAGAACATTGTTTTTTTTTTTTTTAAAAGGTGCCCTACTTCAAAAAATTAGATAGACTCCTGTCATATCAGTAGCCCAATAAAAGGTGTTTTAATTTACATGGAGCAGGTACCCTCAGGCAGCCATTTTGAGATCACATGACCAGCTGAATACTACTAGGTGTGTTTGACTTGAACTGCATCTCAATTTGCCAATCGGCGAGATTTGCTGGTTGCAGTCGGGGGAGGAGTTGAAAAGAGAGCAGTTAATCTGGACTCTTTGCGCTTCTCTTCGTCTGCTGAACTTATACCAGTCACGGAAGATTGTGCGATGTTTGCTTTCATTATTGCAGATTAAGTGGAATTAAAACAGACAGATGTTTGCATTTTACATAAAATAACCTGCAATTTGAAAATTTGCTGCTTAATACATTGTGTGTGCAAGAATAAAATCAAATAAAAGCCTGTATTATTTTAATATCAATAGTCAGTATTTTTAATCATTTGGAATTTTTTTGTGAATAAATATATGGCAAACATAGTAAAGTGAGATATAAACATGATGCACTGTTATAAAAACTTGGACTTGTGAGAGTTTTTGCCGAACTGGTGGTGTCAGAATAAACACCATGGTAATGGTATACTACCATGCTACTCTTATTACTGACATAGCAGAAGTAGTAAAAGTAGTATATCAAGTATGCAATTGTGAACACAGCCCATGAAACACGTGTAACCGCAGTCATGTTGTGAGTTTGGCAAATCGTGAATGAGCGGTGTCGTCATTAGAGCTTGTGCAGCTCCTCTGGAGCAACTGCATAGGCTACAACAGCCGGCTGCTCTGGAATCATTCTTGCAGTACTTTGATGGCATACGTCACAGTCATGCGGCGGTTGAAGTCTGACAAAATTTCTAACTGACGGGCGGGTACCGTTGCACTGTTATAGAGTGCAACAGTATCCACCCACTACTTCAGCCTGTCATATTATTTATACATATTATCCATAGTGATTTTCAAAAATTGTTTCCAAACGTGTTCTAATCCAAACCAACCAACTCCAAAGTGCATCACAAGATTACTAAAAAGTAATTGAAAATAACAAGTAATTGACGTAAGTACAAGACTGAATCAACAAAAATCCCATGAAGCATTGCGAATGATGTAATCTAATATAAAAAAGTACTGAAATCTTGAAAACTGTTGATTTTAAATAGATGATTATTAGCATATAAACAATAAATTAAATTGTTTTGAAAATATTCATATATAAATAAATATACAATTAGTCTGAGTGTTGGAAGGTAGACTCGATTGCATCATGGGAGCGGTCACTGTTGAGCTTTGTTGCAGAAACTCTATGATTAGTGAATCGTTTCCCTTCAGGATTCACAGATAGTGTAGTTTCTCACAAGGAATTCCGCTATTAAACACGATTTAAAAAAAAAGTTAAACTGAAATATGGCAGAATGATGGCTTCAACATAAGCATATACCATTGATTAGCAACCTCTAAGCTCACTGTAGGTTTGTATTTAAATGTTTGCAAGTGATCGTATACAAATCAATTTGTCTATGGAGAAAATGAATGGGATTTTTACTTCAGTAAATAGACTGTTGCACTCTATAGTAAACTTTCACTCTGTGAATAAATTAATCATGGCTATGCTATTTCTATGGAATTGGTAATCAAAAATATTGTTTTTGCATGATGCTGCTGCATCCATGCTGCAAGGTGGCAGTATAAATCCAAATGACCGCCATATCGGCCAGAGCAAAACAAAGAAAAAAGGGCACCTTTAAGTTGATTTTGAGAATGAGATCTCAAAGATCTTAGCATTACAACTGTAATCTGTAAAGATCTTGCACAAAGAACCTTTAATCACACATTCTTGGAAAGTCTGCATGCTTTGGGCAAAGCGGAAGGCATGATTCTAACATGATTGCGCCATTGCAAGTAATGTTTGTAGCATATGACTCCAAAAATGAGAGAAGCACTACTGGTGCAAATACTCACATCCAGAGAAGGCTCAGGCAGGTCTGCAGGTCCCTGGCCACCTGCCTGCCCATCTGTAGCAGGGTTGAAGGTCATATCGGGATGTGGGTGACTATTTTGGCTGGGCTGCTGTGGGGGCGGGGGCTGGCGTGGGGGCTGGGAGGATGGGGGGCCGCTGTGATGCAATGGCTGAACTGCTTGGCTGTTGGGGTGTGGGGATGCGTGCATGCCTGGCTGCATGGAAGCATGGGATTGATCAGCACTCACGGGATGGGGCATCTGCGGAGGAAGGAGAGAGAGGCGATGAGGGCAGAGCACTCCAACTGTGAGAGCTCAAGTGGTAGGCATAGACAGACAGAGGATCAAGTGCCATGCAGATGATTCTAGAGCACATAAACCAAAATGTTCGCCTAAATATGAAAATTCGGTCATTATTTACTCACCCTCTTATTGTTCCAAGCCTGTATGACTTGCTTTCTCATGTGGAACACAAAATGAGATGTTTGGCAGAATGACAGCCGTAGTCATCATTCACTTTTATTGTATGGGGGAAAAAAAGATGCAATAAAATTGAAAGGTGACTGAGACTAACATGCTGCCTAACATTTCCTTTTGTTTTCCATGGAACAGAGAGTAAGCCATACTGGTGTTTGGAACAGTGTAAGGGGTAAGTAAATAATGAAAGAGCTTTCTCTTGCTATTTGTTCCTGAAACACATATTACAAATAATGACTTAACTCAATTTAATAGGGCTGTGAAATGCTAAAAAAATTGTAACGAATAAAATCGCAGTTTTTTGTGATTAACTGCAATTAATCATGGTGCATGGTACATTAAATCAAACATTAAAATATAATCATAAATACTTTACTTTATACTTTGTCTCAAAGAACGTGCAAGAAATTGGTTAGTCAATTTATTTTAATTATTTAAATATAAAAAATGTCAAAGTGTTCCGTTTTTTGCGGATTGATTCATCTTGACACATTTTTACAGGTATAAATCTTTGATACAATTATATGTAAACATGTATCAAAGGGGAAGATTCAATTCCTATCAAGCTTTACTGGCAAAAGAGAAAACGTGTACATTGCCAATGCATTTGTGGTGAGCAGGGCAGAGCCGATCGGCGTCTGGGCAGAGCGAGGCCGGGAAGATAAGTGGTGAATGAACTTCACCTGTGTGCCACACCGGTCTCGCGTTCCAGCGAGGTCCGGCGGGAGTACTTAAGGAGAAGAGACAGTGGCAGACTTGAGAAAGAGATGCATGAAGCTGTTTGTGTGTTCCTGCGGTTCAGTGTGGTGTTGCTGAAAAGAAAACCTTTTGTGTACTGCTGAAAAGCAGCCTTACTGTGTGAGACTGAAAAGTGTGTTTTGTCAAGCCAGCCCCAGCTTCCTCCTTTCCATAATTGTTTCACTGGTGCCGAAACCCCAGAAGGAGGGAGGATGCACCGTTCAAGGAGTCCTCTCCGCTGACTGGGGGTTGCAACGCCGAGGGAGTATTCGATCCAGCTGCGCTGGAGCCCTGCATCAACCGGCAACCAGAAGGAATGGCTAAGGGGTCCAGTGCCATCACCCAGCATAGCAGACGGAAGCAGGACAGCGGGCCGAGGACCACTCGACGGCGTATCTGGGGCCGGCGAGCTCCTCTCTCTCTCTCTGCTTTCTCTCTCCCTTTTGTTATTCCCACCCCCACTCATCCCTTTCTCCTCTCTTTTGTCCTGTTATGTCCTGCAGGTCCTGTTCGGCGATGGGGGTATGTGGTGAGCAGGGTGGAGCCAAGTGGTGAATGACGTTCACCTGCGTGCCACACCGGTCTCACATTTAAGCTAAGGGTGGTGGGAGTACTTAAGGAGAAGAGATGAGAGAGATACGTGAAGCTGCTTGTGTGTATATGCATGTCAGTGTGGTGTTGCTGAAAAGAAAACCTTTCGTGTACTGCTGAAAAGCGGCCTTATTGTGTGTGACTGAAAAGTGTGTTTTGTCAAGCTTGCCCCAGTTTCCTCCTTTCATTATTGTTACAGCATCATTATACACTCTATGCATACAGATATAAAACAAATTGAATCCTGAAGTTTAATTGCTGTAGTTTTAAACTTAAAACAATTTTCTTCTGTGGCTGCCGTTCAGTCTGCATTCCGTTCATTCTGGGTTTTGTGTTTGACACTGGTTCAGATGACAATGGTTGAGCGTTTTCGGGCGTTGAGAAGAGATATGGCACCTTGCCCGTATCTCTCTCACACCTGGCTCACCACTTGCGTTGTGCGTAATGAATAAGCATAAACTGTTGGATGTGCAGTTGAGTTAAGTGTGTACCTCTTGGAAATTTAAATAGTACGAGTATCGTAAAATATTGAACTAATACCAAACGTTCAAAGTGATATACACAGACTGCTGGGGGTCGAACTTGATCTTAAAACAGATGGGGAGATTTTGGGTCTGTTCCAAAACCTAGTGAGTTGCCTACGGAGGCAGCATGTTTAGGCTGTTCTTAAAAGGTAGGGATATTAATTATGCTGTCTCCTAAGATGCCTCATTTTGGCCAAATTCTAAGGTATATACATACATATGTATCCTTTCCCAGATAGGCCCATAATCCCATAATGACAAGCTTGGTGGAAAAATAAATCCAATATAGCGGACGAGCAAGAAAAAAATGATTATAAATGTACTTATAATTCATTCAATACTGAATATTATCAATACAAAACAGTTTAAAATGATTGAAAACTGACTAATTTACCCAAAATGTGTGCGTACTGTGGTGGAGCGAAACTACACACCGTTCTTTAAAGATCCTTCACCACCTAATTACACACAGAGAGCGAGGGAGTATAAAATGGCCGTTCATCATATGGCAGGGGTGCTACAAAGAGGTGTGACTTGAGTTGACACGGGTGTGGTTGAAGCAGAGTCGTGAGCCAAGCTGGGGTTTAAGATGAAAGTTTGTCTTTTGTGTATCAGTGTTGGGAAAAAGGAACACGATTTGAGGAGAGAAGAAAACAAATAGGCATTGATTAAAAGGTGAACACTTGAAGTGTGGCCTGCATCAAGTCATCGAAAGTTTTGAATTTAAAAGGAGTGGCATGAGTTTCAAGCAGCCTGCTGACCCGCTGAAGAGCTAAACAGCCAAGGTTTTCTTTCAAGTCTAATTCTCCCTAATACTCCCTCTACATGCATTCACCCACATTTCAAGATGTACTGCTTTGTTATTTGATGTTAAATGAAAATGTCCTGTTACTGCTCATTTGGTGCTTTCTTTAAATCTTGAGATTTTTGGATTATTGTATATATACATTTTGAAACCGGTGGCATTTTGAGTTATCTAGGTTGAAACATTCTCTTTGACAGGCTTACTCCTGTCTGGCGCCCAAATGTATTAATTCAAATTGTATTATTTATTTACATTTATTTGGGGGCAACCACCATTACAGGAGTGGCGCCCAAACAGAGACTGAACTTGATCACTTGATACTTGGACATTGCTACATTTAAACATTTACAGTGAACTTACATTTATTTGGAACAGGGGCATTGGACTCTTGAAATCTAAACTCTTTTTAACTTGTTTAAACTTGTGATAATTGTGATTTATGGTTGTGATTTTTAACTTGAAATCTGAACTCTGTGTGTGTGAAATTAGTGAAACATTGACTGCTTAACCTGTGAGTTGTTGGACAGAACTTGAACCCTGGAATGGTAAAAAGAAAACAGAAATAAACCTGAATTTAATTTGAACATGAAATCTTAGTTTCAAAGTTTTTGATACAGGGATCTGGACATTCAAACATTTGATATCGTTCACTTAACTTTTTGTGACTTTTGATTTGTGAAGTATAAATTTTGTGTGGGACTTGTGTGATCTGTTAATTTAAACAGAACCAAGAAACCGGTTTACTTGGTTTTGAAAAAAGTTATTTTGGTGAGATTTGTGAGCCCTTACGTAACATGTGAGTGTTGGTCTGGGTTTTAACTAAAACATGGCAGATTTCCTACCCCTGCAATCCACTTGCATGCAGTGTGAAGCTTCAGATGATGCAACTTATTTCTGGCCTCTTCGCATTCCCACCTATCTCCACAATTCTACCCAGCCTTCAGTAAAGTGTTCTTCCATTCCACATGATGATCTGAGTGGAATACTTTCAACTTTGACATCAGAAATGGACAAACTCACAACTGCTGTAAAACTCATGGTTTCAAAGGAACTTAAAAGAGTCAAGGCTACCTTGGTATTGAGTATGTTGCATGGTGAAGCAGTTCCAGTTTGAGATTCAGCGGGACATTACATCTAACCTGGTGAACTCTCAACGGAACTTTGATCAGCACCCACCTAGAAATTACCCACACTTGACTTCAACCTTTACAACCACCTGGTCATCAGCCCAACAACTTGCCAGCGAATGTAGTTCCAACCCAAGCCTTTCCCTTTTAAGTTGCATCCCACTCTCCAACCTACATCCATGCTGCCACAACCTGGTGATCATTAGCAATGCCAAATCAAAGAGACCAAAGCTAAGGGGTGTACTTTTCAACCACCATGAACAGACGTTCCAAAACATCAGGTACACATTCCTGCAAACCTCATTCCACGGGTCCTTCAGTACTATCATGTCAACACCACAAGTGACCATGTAGGAATCTTTAAAGACTCAACAAAGATGCATTTTGGCCAACAATGTGGACTGATGTGAAGAATCTTGTCAACAGCTGTAGGAAGTACCCTTCTCTCCCACCAAAGATCTTCACAGCAGAAAGCACCCTCCGAAAAATGGGGAAGACACCCAAAGACCTGGGGTGAGACATTGACAATGTACCTTGCCAACCATGGGTTGTCTCATGGGGTGGAGAGTGTGGCAGAGCAAAACTACACACTGTTCCTTTAAGGATCCTCCACCACCTAATTACACACAGAGAGAGAGGGAGTATAAAATGGCCTCTCATCATAAGGCAGAGGAGCTACAAAGAGGTGTGACTTGAGTTGACACAGGTGTCGGTGAAGCAGAGTTTGAGCCGAGCTGGGGTTTAAGAAGAAAGTTTGTCTTTTGTGTATCAGTGTTGGGAAAAAGGAACACGATTTGAGAAGACAACAAAAAGGGATTGTTAAAAGGTGCTCATCAGAAGTGTGGCCTGCATCAAGTTGTTGAAAACTTCAAGTTGAAAAGGAGTGGCATGAGTTTCAAGCAGCCTGCTGACCCATCGAAGAGCTCCACAGCCAAGGTTCTCTCTCTCTCTCCCTCTACACTCCTGTAGCACTGCCCCACACTCAAGAATGTACATGCATTCACCCACATTACAAGATGCATTGCTTTGTTTTTTTGATGTTAAATTAACTCATTTGGTGTTTTCTTTAGTTTGTGAGACTTTTGGATTATTGTTTGTTTGATTACTGAAATATTTTGTTTGAGTTTGAACAATATATATTTTGAAACTTGAAACATTCTCTTTGAAAATACTTTTTCTGCATTCGTTTACATTTTGTAACTTGTGGCTTTTTGAGTGATCTGGGTTGAAACATTCTCTTTGACAGACAGACAGATTCCTGTCTGGCGGCCAAATGTATTAATTAAAATGTTATTGTTTAATTGTATTATTTATTTAAATTTATTCGGGGACTGCCACCGTTACAGTACTATGTATATTCATGCTCATTAGAGAATCGTGTCATTCCTCAGTTGTGAAATAATTTTGGTGTCCGGTGCAATGAGGGGTGCTAATTGAATGACACGTGGAGTTGTCGCCTATGTACGTGCCAAATCGCTCTCTTATGAGGCTCCAGTTCGGTTTTGGATTCTGCCATAGAAGACAGCTGACTTTGTAGGCAGGAGACAGCTAGGCAACTCACTAAGTTTTGGAACAGACCCTTTGTCTACAGTTCATGTTGGACAACAAAGCAAACAAACATCAGCACTACTTGTTGCTGTGCAACCCAAGGGTTTGAGGTGATTTACCGAGTCGGGCATGCCGTGGCCTAGAGGCTTGTCGGGGGCCATGAGGCTGTTGGGCAAGTCTGGTGGATGGGAAAGCTGGGGTCCATGCATGAAGTCATTCATGGGAGCTCCGCCACCAGAGTTACTGTGAGAGAAGTCAAAGTTTCCATGGCCCTGGTAACTATTGCCTGATGCACAAAACAGAACAGCAATGAGGAGCTATGACCTCAGGAGTTTAGAGCTAGAAAGATTTAGACAGTTTGGAGAGCAAACCAGCCTGTTAATAGATTGCAGGTTGCATAAAATTGTCCTGTAAAAAGTAAGCTTGCATAAAAAAATAAAGCTGTAAAACACTAAGGACTATTTTATTAGACAGAGTATGAGCCTTATTGGGTGCTGACCTCTAACTTGGCCCCCATATTCGCCATTGTTTCCCCCATGATGCGGGGGGAGGGAGGTGTAGGGTGAAGGGCCAGGACACAGCTGGGCAATCATATCCATCACATTTGGCATGATCATTTGACTGGGACTCATGGTTTTAAAACGCTTGGCCAAAAGGCCATCTGGGTCCTCCTTTATATGAATGTCTGACTTTATAGGCACCGGCCTCCAACTACATGTTGGGTCGATGGTGACCTCTTCAAACTCTGAACTGGAAGAGAGAAAAGGCAAAGAGAGCATGTTTAAAAAGAAGTGAAATCGCTTGACAGTTTCAGGTGAAGGGATGGCTTAACAACAAGATTAACAACTGCATCATAACCTCAAGTGTGTTTTTAAAGGACTTGATGTGACTTTGAAAAATTGTGTTGTCCAACAATAAACTTACTTTTGAATGGCATTGAGAATTCCCCACATGTACTGATCCACTTCCAGTCCTTCCAACAATGCTGTTTTACTGGGGACAGAGAGAAATATAACTAAAATACAAAGCTAAAAGGAATGACACATCATGTTTATCTGGTTCTCTGAAACAATTCTTATTGTTGTTTGCCACATACTTGCATACAGGACATCGCCACGTTCCTCTCTCACAGTTTAGCTGCAGATAGGACTCCAAGTCAAAGCACTGCAAAAGAATATCGCAACCTCAGTAAATGAAATGAATGAATGAGTTACCATAAGCCACTATAAGTGACCTTCACTGCGTGGACAAAAAGTTAGATTTTTTACACTTGTGTTCTACTACCTTAGTTTTCCTCTGTTAATCTGAAATATTAACAAAGGAATTCTATTTATTGCTTAGTTCCTACTTCTGTGATATTGGAATTGGTAACCCCACCCAAACTGAAATCTCATTTGACCAAAGTCCTGACTCCTCTATTAAACAACACACATGAACAAGGAAAGATTAAATGTGGAAATATTGGATATTATACAAACACCAGCATCCCATGCTGGAGAGCAGCTCTGCTGGTCTTTTAATCAGGGTCATCTGGTTGTATATACAAAAGCAATAAAAAAGTTTACCTGCACGTGTTTGCAGTCGTGTCCCCTAGCAGGGAGTTGGATCCGTCGGAAAGTGACTGGACACTTGAGGGACACTTTGATGGCTGTCTGCTCGACTCCATCCTCCCCATTTAGTGTGGCATTCCCAGAGGAGGCTGCTACACTACTGAAGTTTCGTTTAACTGCAAAAAACAAAAACAAAAAAAACAACAGAGATATTGTAACAACCAAGTGTGTGATTTTCATGAAACCTGTCAAGAAAACGTTCTGGCATTTAACCTCGTGCTACCCCTCTAACACATACGTGGACATTGTATTGTGGCTTTGCTATATGCCACGCATATTTTAAATTAATTTAAACCGAATTATCTCAGTTCAGGAGACTCTGTGCTGTCAGTAAAGGGTTAAACTTTTGACATACAGGGTCATGTGACCAAACAATATGGCACCTACCACAGCAAAGTTTGTCTTTGGGAGAAACACTAACAAAACTACATTTGGTAAGAAACCTAATTAAGTTTTTACACTGAAACCTGTTTGAGTCAAAAGATTAGAGTATATAGTTTAATTCGATATGGCATTTTAAAAATTAAGAGCGATTTATTGCGAAAAGCCACGCTGTTAAACACAATGTACACTATTGCGTACTTTAGCACATTTTTTCCTAAGAAATCCTCTATTTACTGTGCATTATCACATTGAGAATCATCAATTTTAACATGGTTGGCAGTGATTGGATGATGCTGGCCATTACTTTGAATCATAATTAATAATAATTTCTGATGTCTTGCCTCAAAAACATGAATAACCAACACTCCAAGAAACTTTAAACATATATTTATACATTAAAATAAATAAAAATATTATAGCTTGTTATTATTTAAAATGTCACAACTTAGTCACGCTGTCCACATGTATGTATGTTGCCTTCAATTTTATGGAAAACTATTTGCTCTAGAATATTTTTTTTTTTTTCGTTTATTTGGTGCTACTAGTTACAAATGAAAAAAGTAAATGGAAATGGAAATGCACACAACAGAATTTGGTATTAAGTATTACAATGATTTTAGACAGGCAGTACAGAGGGAGTACTAATATAATGCATAAATGCTTTATTTAAAACATTTTTAAAAATTTTTACAATGTTAAACAATTTTCACATTTCGGAATGAAAATATATAATGAAAACTGGGAGTTAAAATGTGCGTAACTATCATGAAAATAATGTCATAATATCTAATATTTTAATGGCCTTAAAATAGGCTTCAGTTTCTATATGAAAACATTTGGAGTAAAATCAAACCAGGGGCCTCCTATACAATCAGATTTGATTTTAAATTCCATGGATTTGATCCTATGTCAAAAGTGAGGAACAAATTAAGATTAATAAAGGCAGAAACTGATGTGAAAACGTTCTTATGTGTACGCCAACAGACAAGCATGTGTACACATTTTTTGGGCTTATACTCAGGTGTGCCAGCGCGTGCGGACTTGATTTTGTTTATTTTTAGTGGTGCAAATACGAGTCAGTGACTGACTGAATATATCAATGTATCAAAACGTGGTTTTATTTAGATTATGTATGCGTAATGTAAATATTTTATTTTGGATACCTACTGTGACAGAATATTTATTTAACACTATCTATACGTTTCCATAAATTAATTCTGAGACCTGCGAGATAACAGGCAGGTGTAAAATACGTAACATGTCAAGCACATTTTTGGAACGAAGAGGAGGAGAGATAGTTAAACACAGTTAAATATACAGATGGTTAAAAAGCACCTTTAGACTAAAATGCAGCATAATCAATAACGTTTTGTAAATAATTTGTAGGAACATTTAGGAAATTGTTGTACGTTCACATTTAATATAATTTGTCCTTATAAATGAGCCCCCAGGACCTTTTCACCCTAATACAGTGTAGCAGATATCAGTGAATTCCAAAAATATGCAGCAATGGAAAAGCTTAAAAATATCTGCTTTAAGCGTTTACTTACTTTTGGTAATGCAGTGTTCGGCAGGCAGGAGTCTCTTCTTCAGGAGACCCTGCAGGACTGATCTCACCGACGGCCTGTGGACCAGCTGCAGCACGAATAAGTGTGACTGCAACAAGACACGAACATGTTACAATCCAGTGAAATGCATTAACAACCACTGGCAAAAATTATGGAATCACCACACTTAGAGGATGTTCACCCAGCTTTTTTACTTCATAGCAATTAAACAAATCACAGATATGACACAAAACAATTTGTGTTTAATAGCTGAACATTCTGGCTTTGTGAAACATCCCTCAAACAAATTAAATTGCATTATTTTAATTAATGGCATATATTTCAATCCCATTTCATTCAGACAATTTCTTACAGTTCTGTCACAAACACAGACTCCTGTTTCTGCCCATTTGTTTTTCGTTTGATTTGCTGTTCATTTATCTGTTTTCAAGGCATATTGCTTTGAGTTTTCTATCCTGAGACTTTGACGTCTTCCTTGGCCTACCCAAATGTTTTCCTATTTTAACCTTCCCATTTTGTTTCAACTTGATCTGGAAAAATGTCAAAAATATGCCATTAATTAAAAATAAAATTGTTAAATTGGATGTTTCACAAAGCCAGAATGTTCCGCTATTAAACAAAAATTGTTTTGGGTCATATCTGTGATTTGTTTATTTGCTACGAAGTAAAAAAGCTGAGTGAACATCCTCTAAGTGTGGTGATTCCATATTTTTTGCCAGGGGTTGTAGAATATCCTTTACATGACACACTATCTGTTGATGACCTTTCAAACAAGAAAGCACAAAACTGACACCAGCTGGAAATGCAGAGGGAAGGCAAACACAGATCTCAAATCGGTGTTATCTGATTTAATATTAGATGCCGTATAACAGCTCTCTGATATAATCATGATTTCAATTACATGAGAAACTAGAATGTCTTTTGGAGCAGTGGAGGAGGAATACTCACACAACAGCAGGCTGTGACTGTGATCTGGATGGTGTTTCTTCCCGGCTGACACACATGCTTCAGGTGCAGGGGTTTGTGAGATGTCTTATTGTCACCCCTCTCAATTGTGAGGGGGGTGGCGTTGACACTGACTTGGACGGATGCGGGCCAGTTGGTGTTCATTTGCCGGTCCTCGTGGTGGTAGCACTTAAACTGCAGCTCCAGATCAGACCTGTAAGACATGCAGAGACAGTTTTAGTGTATTATAACAAGCTCAGAGAGTAGATGTCATTGCAGATAAACAAGCCTGCTTAGTACATAGCAGGCAGTAAAGTAGCACACCACTAACCTCCACATGAGTGTCTGGTGGACGGAGGGGCGCAGATGGAAGACGTGGTTACTGACAGCCAGGTTGTGCTCTAGTCTGAAGGGCTCCAGCACCACCCCATCCCTTACAGGGAATGTTAGACGCAGCTCTTCGTTGGGGTTGGCTAAAGGAACAAATTTAGAGATTCAGACGTGCTCACTGAGAGTCTCTTACTAAGAGTCCTAGTCAATGATGTAGAATTTTCATTTTTGGGTGAACTATCCCTTTAAGTGTTACTTGAGTCCTCTGTAATAGTAACAGTGTGTGAGGTGCACAGGGAAGCTCACCTTTCAGTTCACATAGTTTCATTCTTTCCCACTGAAGCACATATATTATGAATGAGCTCTGAGTGGATGTGAAAAATGCATGAATCTAAGATAAATGAGCAATGGGACTTTTTTCATCCAGCTGCAGGAGCTGAAAGGTTCAAAGGGTTCTCACGGATTTACTTCTTATAGAATATGACCGAGCTTGTAAGTCAGACAAAGTAGAGATTAACTAAATGAAATGGTCGTGTGAGGTCTCTGCAGGACTCACTCGGAGGTGGAGGCAGAGACGTCATGTTTGGCTTCATGTCTGGAGGAAACGGGGGCTTGACATCCTGGTTGGGTGATGGGTATGGAGGGATACTACTTCCTGGAGTCATGGGTGGAGTGGGGTTTCCAGGAACTGGCGAGTGGGGGTAGTTTACCACCTGCCGAGGAGGCTTTAGTTGAAGAAACACAAACACTCAATGCAATGTCTAAATACAGTATATAGCAGAACTGCACAAACTGAAAAGATTAAACATACAGTGGCCCCAAAATGTAAACAAAAGCATTTAAACACTTCCTGATTGTCCATAGTTAATGTGATGAACTAGACTTGTACAGGACACCTGTGTGCACTAGAGCGAAACTGACTTCATACATCCACTTAGATCACTTTGGGACCTGTTAGTTAAAGGGATATTTCACCCAAAAAGCATTCATTCATTTAATCAACTTCATGCCATCCCAGATGTGTATGACTGACATTCTTCTGCTGAAAACAATGAGGATTTTTAGAAAAATATCTTAGCCCTCCCTACCCAGTAGGTGGCTATATGTAAATCGTCAAAAACTAAAGAAGAATGTGGAATTGAAACTGTAGATTCATGGTAAAAGAGGGACTTAAAGGAATGTTCCGGGTTCAATACAAGTTAAGCTCAATTGAACGCATTTGTGACATAATGATGATTACCACAAAAAATGTATTTAGACTTATTCCTCTTCTTTAAAATAAGCAAAAATCAAGGTTCCAGTGAGGCACTTACATTGGAAGTTAATGGGGGCCAATCTTTTAATGTTAAAATACTTACTTTTTCAAAAGTATAGCCACAAGACATAAATGATGTGTGTATAAACATGACTTTAGTGTTATAAAATCACTTTCAAGTTATGGCCGTACAGTTTACAACTCCTTTACCATGACGACGTAATGTCAACAAATCTTAAAACGACTGTAAAAATTATCATATAAACAAATTTACAGCACAAATAATGAATGCAAGTGATTTTTTTTTTTAAATTATAAGCTTCAAATTTCTGTGTTTGAACCATAAAAAATTGGCCTCATTCACTTTTATTGTCCCCATTCACTTCCATTGTAATTGCCTCACTGTAACCTTGATTTTTACATTTTTAAAGAAAAGGAAGAACGAGTCGAAATTCATTTTTGTGGTAATTAACATTATGCCACAAGTGCTGTTGATTTAGGTTAACTTGTAATGAACCCGGAACATTACTTAAAAGTATTGATTGGTTTCTCACCCACACCTATAATATTGCTTTTGAAGACATAAATTAAACCACTGGAGTTGTGTTGATTACTTTTATGCTGCCTTTACATGCTTTTTGGAGCTTCAAAGTTCTGGCATGATTCATTTGCATTGTATGGACCTACAGAGCTGAAAAAAAATCTTAATTTGTGTTCAGCAGAAGAAATAAAGTCATACAAAACTGGGATGACATGAGGGTGAGTAAATTATGAGAGAATTTTCATTTTTGGGTGAACTATCCCTTGAAATTGCAAAAAAAAAAAAAAAAAGCTCTGAATAGTTGCATCATTTGTTTGCAGATGCCACTTGATATTTTGTTATCAAATGTAATAAACTTTATGCATTTTTAAGCATCACTTAAGTGTCTAACTATCTTTTGGGCCACTGCATATGTATGTAAATAAAACATAGGGAATTAAGAAAGGATTCTCCACCTACCCCATTTCCTTGATTGAACCCATAACCGCCTCCAGAGAAAGTGTTACTCTGACCATTAAAAGGCTCTTGCTGAAATAAGAAAAAGCAATAAATGTTGAAAAAAACGTCATGAAAAGCAAGTAATATGCCATTTAGAGCATTTTCATCATTTTTATTCCTTCTCTACATGTAACTTTTGTCTTCATGGTTGGAATGAAGAAATATGAACAGTCAGAGAGATAAACAACACTTCTCTAAAATTGTACTGATTTAGATGACTGTTCCAACCAAGCAAAATGAATGTACCTTATAGTATTGGCCCATGGCTACTCCTGTTGGGGGATATTGGCCAGAGCCCTGCTGTCCTGGCATCCTCTGACCAGGGTAATTGGGTGAAGGAAGAGGTCTAGAAGCATTTGGGTTAGGATACTGCCCTTGCTGGTTTGGAAACTGGCCATTGGGCCCAAACTGCTGGCCTCCATAGTTAGGCTGTGAAAACCACACAAACAATTGATTTTCCAAACAAATAGCAAATATAAAATGCTTGCTGCAAGTCAGTTTTAAAGGAATCATTCACCCACAAATGATAATTGTTTACTCACCCATATGTTGTTCCAAACCCCTATGATTTGCTTTATTTAGTGGAACAGAAAATGAGATGTACAGGAGAGTGTCAGCCACAGTCAACATTGTTGACTGAGGCTAACATTCAGCCTAACATATGCTTTGGTGTTCCACAAAAGAAAGCCAATGATGAATGATGACAGAACTTTTATTTTTGGGTGAATTATCCCTTTAAGCTTTGGAATTGTGTACTGTGGTCTTACCTCTCCTGGATATGGCCTCTTAGTGCCCTGAATGGGCATGGACTGAGGTCTGGGGCCAGGATATACCTGTTGGGGCATCCTTTGGCCGTGGCCACTGAAGGGTCCCATCCCTGGACCTCTGGGCTGGTTCATGCCCATGGGTGGGCCACTCACGTTGGAGCTATTCATGCCGGTTCCCATACCAGCTGGGTTCATGCCTCCTGCCATGGACGGTGGGCCACGGGGCCCAGGCTGGTTCATGTACTGGCTGTTGTAGCCTTGTGTAGGTCCCATCTGGAAAGACGAACAGACCTGTGGAGAGGGCCAATAGCACTTAAATGGGTGGGCTCACGAAAACATTCAGTGTAAGCCAAGTAGAAGGCAAAACACTTGGGTGCATAGTTTTTCTTTGTAAATGACCAACCTGATTGTACTGGTTTATTTCTTTGTTGGTCTCCTGCAGGGCTGCTACAGTAGCCGTGGCAGTGGCGGTTGCCGTGGCAGCGGCAGCAGCAACAGCGGCGGCAGCAGCTGCAGCAGCAGGTTGGGTGAAATCAGAAGGGGGGCGTGTATGAGGGGGCATGCCGATCCCACTCTGCGCATTCGGCCCACCCGGGTAACTAAGTAGAAGAAATATACAGACACTCAAATAAAACATCTATATTAAAACTGAGGCATTGGGTGGCCCGGTTGCTAGGGAGGGTAAAGTCACATAGGGTAACCTCCTTGTGATCGCTATAACGTGGTTAGTTCTCGGTTAGGCACGTGGTGAGTTGAGCGTGGATGCTGCGGTGGATGGCGTGAAACCTCCACACACGCTATGTCTCCGTGGTAACACGCTCAAGTCACGTGATAAGATGCGTGGGTTGACGGTCTCAGATGCGGAGGCAACTGGGATTCGTCCTCCGCCACCTAGTTTGAGGCGAATCACTACGCGACCACGAGGACTTAAAAGCACACAGGGAAATGGGCATTCCAAATTGGGAGAAAAAAAAATAATAAAATAAATGATGCATACAGTGAGATTCAAAAGTTTGAGGCTACATCCACACTAATATGTTTTAGATTGAAAACTGGAGCTGTCGAAATGAAGGCATTAACACTTGCAATTAATTTAAAATGTTTAACACGTTAATTTTTACTTTTACGCGATTACCTCATTTAGCAATTTTCACATTATATAATGTTTGACATTTCATTCAGCTCCATGTCAGTTCTGAACACTGGCTGGAATTGGGAAGAACCTTTGCGTTGTGTCCAAGGACATTACATTGACATACACACCACAAACACAACAGTGATTCCATGTAAATGATCAAGTGATGGAGAAATTACCTCTTACAAAACAAACACAAATGGCACTTGTGACAAAAATCAAGTACTTTGAATCCTTTGTAACACAGAATTGAATAACCACAGATGCACTTCAAGCAATCACCTTAAAGCCAAACATACAATATATGGCATAGATGAGGGATCGCTGCGATAGGCTAGCTTCTTCTGCCGTGTGTGTGGTCTGTTGACGCCCAGCTCAAAGTTAAAACGATTTCAACTTTTAACATGTTGCTGCTGATCTATCAAACCATCAACTATGTTCTTTGCAGCGCTTTTCATGTGGAGTTCGAAATGGCACTCAACACTGGATGTCAAATGCTGTTAGCTGATTAATATTGTGGAGGATGAGGGTTTAAGAGATTTAATACCCATTGCAACGAATATGCAACCTATGGGTTCTGGTACTTTCATTTAGTCAACCTCTCACTTTGAAAAAAATATCAAAGAGTTAAAGTTTTAGCACTTTCGAGATCTGCGAATAATCAAGAATTAACAAGGAAAAATCATGCGATTAATCGTGAATAAATATTTCAATCTACTGACAGCACTATTGAAAGTGTATTGATTTAGCTACAGTTGCGCCTTTTATACACACTAGATGTTAGGAAACTGCAAAAGAGTAAATTTGTGTGGATGTGGCAAAATCTATGCTTTTAAATCTGGAAGTAAGATTTTTTTTTTTTTTAAAGATTTTTAAGATATTACAGCAAAGAAACATTAGGGCATAATATGAATCCCAAATATTTAAGATTCTGCACTATTTATAGTTCATGAATAAAATTTGTGACACTGAACATGTCAGCTCCTTTGTACAAAAGGTCAGATTTAATTGCTAACATTGTAATACAAAAGACACTTTGTGCATGTTGTCATTAAATTAAAAGAGGGACAAACTGTTCTGTACCAAATACTCAGAAATTCTGAACATTCTGAACTTTTCACACAAATAGGTATGCTTGTAATTTGAAATAAAAGAAACTATTAAATTAGAAAAATGCAAAACATTTTCACAAGTGGGCTGGAAAATTATAGGAAAATTATCTTTATTGCAATAACAATGACTGGGACTGAGGAACTTCAGAGGCTCTGTAGTCTGTCTTTGCTCTTGGCACAACATGAAGGTGATATCACATTATCATCCTTTTCGGGAAAAACATCCTTAAACTTAGTGTTGGCTTGGCTTTAAAACCTTGTGTCAAATATCATTAATAGGAAACTCTGCTGTAGCTTATTGAATCTTCCAGAGTGATGCATAGCAAGACTCCTTTCTTTGTCAAACAACTTCCCATCATCCGGTCTGCCTCTCTAACACTTTAATACAAGCTCTTGAAACACTACCTTCCACCAAAGCCTCCTCCACCCGGGTGCCCTGGACGTCCATACATGCTTTGCTGCATGTAGGCCTGGTTGGATCCCCCTTTGGCAGAAAACTGTTGTTGTTGGCCAGGGAACTGAGGTGAGTTCATCCCTGGGTTGTTGGCTGACATACCCGACCCTAGTGCATTGCCTCCGGGGTTCATGGGGTTGTTTGTGTTGGCCATGGGGTTACCCAATACCTAGACCAAAAGAAGCGTATGTTAAAAGATCAATGTTATTGTTACCAATGTTATTGTTTTCTTTTGTACACTTCAACAATATATGTGTGACTCACCTGACTTTGTGACGTATTGGTAACTCCCCACACCGTCGTAACCACCGACAACGAACCCGGGGCCTGGTTAGCATTCTGTTGCCAGGGAACGCCGTCATATGGAAAGGACCCATCACTACAAAACAGAGTTCAAACAGTAATATGATATCAGTGGAATCATGCACAAATATGCATTGAGAAGGAGTGAAGGTGGGGGTTTGATAAGAGTCAGAAACAGCCCTAGGGTTTACACAGAGAAAAAGCTCCTTCCTGTCTACGCAGACATTTATTGTTCTGTGAAAATGAAGCTGTGAGCACAAAATGTTCTATAAAACATCAGTAAGCTAGTTTATTTCCTCAACCTCTTGCCTCCAGATACTCTTTCCAGCACGGCAAAGCTTTTTTGGAAATCTATCAAAGACCCTGTTTACACGTGGAATTAAAGGGATAGATCACCCCAAAATTGTAATTCTGTCATCATTTACTTTTATGTTGTTCAAAACTGTTTGAGTTTTTTTCATTTGTGGAACACATGAGGAGAAACTAAGAACAATGATGATGCTGCTCTTTTCCATACAATGAAAGGTAATGGTGATGGAGGCTTTCAATCTCTAATAGTCTGCCTAACATGTCCTTTGTGTTCCATGGAATATAGTATGTCATATAATTTTGGAACAACGTTTACATGAGTCTTATTTTATTTTTTTCACCTTTGGGTTAACTGTCTTTAAGTGTTTTGAGTGATCTGTTCACAAATGGATACAGGTGTAAGCGTGATCCAAAATGTTTTGTGATCAGAATACTGAAACCACATCCGGAGGTGGTTTTCTTTTTGCATCGAATCATCATGCAGTAACACAATGACATAGTGAGTGATGTATGCAATCAGGAGCTACATTTAGCGTTAAAATGCTTCATGAATTAATTACTCTTAGATGAAAATTTTACGAATCCTAAAATTAGGAGTGACACGCTAGGAGCTACGTTTAGCCTTTAGATTTTTTTGTGAATACGGGCCCAGATCACCTGAGACTTTATTAAAACCAGGTGTAAACAGGGCCAATAAACCGGTCTCTCAACCTTTCTAAGAAATGTACCAGGACATTAATGTTACATGTTAATGTTCCATCTTCCATGGTTTAGAAAGTTCTGAGAATGGGTTTCATCAACACAGCTTTAAGGTGATGTCATGTTTACAGCGCTGTTAATGAAAGTGTGGTCAATGACTTCTTGGAAAAGGCTTGTCTTCAAGATCACGGCACATAAAAACAAACAATTCTGTGCTGGATGACTGCACTAGGCCTGTAAGTCCATTTCAAGAGGAAATTTAGTTCTAAGAAACAGTTGTAGAGGCCAAACAACAGTGGTTTTTAACAGTGCCTGGACCAGGTCCATTGAGTGTCTGGATAGTGATCTACAGAGCTGAGTACTGACCCATGAGAGAGTGAGGGCTTCATGGAGTTCATGGGCGGCTGTAAGGGCACTTTGCCCTGTGGATCGCTCTGACGATTCTTCTGGTGCCGCAACAAGAGCAGTCGCCCCAGCTCCTCGCACCAGGATGACAGGAGAGCTACAGAAAAAGGAAAAACAGAAAGAAAGAGAGAGATCAGAAAGGCCCGGAGCACCCAAGCAGATGAACTTTCGGCCTCTATGATATTCTGGTCACTACATCTGGCTCAGGTCCCTTCTTCAATACAATTCTATGGGATTTTATTATTTTGCCCGTTTCATTGTTAGTCAGATGTAAATTAAAAGTCAGGCCACTTAGAAAAGTAATAGCACACCTCTTCTAAACAAGCCACAAAATGTGAGATATTAATTATGCGGTGCAGGACAAGTTATGAGACAGAGATAAATACTTAAGGCTAGGGGTTTGTTCAAATCCCTAATCCTCAGTATGAGTAATAGTAAATGCCAAGGCAAGCATAACTAAATTAAGAATCTCATAAATTCCTACAAGTGTCCTAATCTCTGCATCAGTTTGTGTCTTTCCCACTAGATGTCACTACACTCTAGTAGAGGCAAAAGCAATTGAGCTGCTCTATAACATCTTGTCAGCATGCCTCTCTCTGGATCATATGCTTTTCATCTGCAGTGTACTGTAAGCACTGATTCTACTACAAAAGGCCTGTCTTCCCCTCTCGCAAAGGGAGGATGACGAAGGAGACGGGGAGAGAAAGAGCAAGGAATGGTAGATGAGAATGAGTGCTGAAGATAGTGAATCATGCAGCTGATGTGTCCTGGCAGCACTTTACTCCAGATAGGGGTGACAAAATAAGCCTCTCGCCATGGCAATGGAGTCGGTTCGGGATGGCAGCAGCTGGCACAGGGCCAGACCCTCACCAAATTGATTCTGCACGGCGCATACAGCAGAAACACTAGTGCTGCATCTAAGTGCTCTTCTTACAAACGGTCCTTATATTTTTCAACTGACACGGTTTAGATACTCAAGTAACTCGTAGCATTTCTTACAGAAATGTACTTTAAAATCACCTTTCCAATGGAAAAGGCACTCTTTTCATAGAATGACTGTAAAAAAAAAAAAAAAAACATAAGAAACTGTATTACACGCAGGCAGAACAGGAATAAAAGCCAGAAACTGTTTCAGTAGTGCAGCACCTCGTCTTTCTCTGCCATCAGATACTGCAAGGGACCTTATAAAATATTCTCTCTCCCCTTAGATGAACAATACCCCTCTTTCTTTTCTAAATCTACTTCACAGACATTAGATGAGTAAAAAATAATTGGTACTGCTATTTGAACACAGAGGGTGGTGTCAAGAGTCCAGAATGTCTCTCTCTCTCTCTCTCTCTCTCTCTCTCTCTCTCTCTCTCTCTCTCTCTCTCTCTCTCTCTCAGTCTGCTGCACAGAGACAGACGTCTGTCTTGGCACTTTCCTCTCTAAATCGATCAGCCAGTAATGACTACTAAGACTGTTCAGCTGTCTCCATCGCCTTTATTGCTAGGGGAATGTAAACAAGCACACAACCTACTAAAACAAATTTACGGCACGCACACCTACTGTAAGTCTTATTTACCACAGACAGCAATTTAAGCTTCATTTGTGTGACATTAGTCATTTCACATATACATTAATAACCATTTCAGAATAAAATTCAAGGACTCTTAATGCTTTGCTCAATCAAAACTGGAGCTCTTCCAAGAAACTGCTTTAAGTTATTCAATATCCAGCAGCACCTGACTCACCTTCCCTTCCAAGTTCAAACACACAATTACAGAAAATGGCGTTTGTGTAAATATATCAAAGAGGTCTGTTTCAAAGAGAATGCTTCTCACTTCTCTGCGACAGGCGTGAAAGTCGTCCCAGCAGGATAGGAGCGGGAGGCTGGAATCACCCACCCACTTCAATGAGAATTATTCTACCCTGCCATTACAGAGAGCTTATCGGCCGGCTAAATCACTACCTCTGCATGCTGGCAACTGCTATTTTCGCACAAAAGACCAACTTAGAACTCATATGACAGGTTACAGCCAGACACCGCCTGCCAATTTTCAACTGTTGTTCCCCACCTAGCATGCCTCCCACACCTAACAAAGACTAGAGCTGTCCCGCCTACGATTCAACCAGTAAACTAGCAAACAAACAAGCGGTACTTAGCCTAATCATCACGGCACCTTCCGTCAATGTAAAATAGCACACTCAACAAGCTAAATACAACTACACAATTTCTCCCACAAACATAATTTCCTCCGGGACAAGTTTGTTTTCATACAGTATCTATGTGTAACATTTACTACAATATGATCTCTCTATATGGCATGCTACGTGTATCGGTATCCGATCCGATAATGTGCTCATCTACTCACACTTGTTACATTTTTCCGATATCGAGAAGTTTAATGCATACAACGTTCAGCAACAGAAATGTGTAACTGGAGTGAAATTACAAGATTTAAAGCATCTATGACTAATTCATTCACAATTTTGACAGCTGTGTAGAGCTGCTGTTGTAAAAAAAATACAGGTATTCCAATCTGCGAGGGTCAAAAAGAAAGTTTCTCCAAAAACATGGTATTGGCCCATCCCTACTCAACATATGCATCATGCAACATGCATAAATCACATTTTTCTTCCATTCTATAATAAAACTCTTCTTTCTACCTCCATTTCCCTCATTTACTCCTGCTTACTTTGCCAGAAACCTGCTTCAGTAAGGGTTGAGTGTTATTTTGGCAGTAGATTGCTGTAGCTCTGAGCTGGGTCAGTGGACATTTCAGTGACATGGCTCTGTGTTGGGTCTATGTCAGTGGGCATTATGGTGGCAAGGCTGGCTCACAGTGGTGTGCACCAGGCAGGAATCCCAGCAGGAACAGAGAAATACTGACATAAAAGCTTTGCCAATGGCAGCCAGACACTAAAACTGAGATTTGCTTACACCAGCCAGACTCCAATCCAGTCTAAGGTTTAGCACACAGTATGCTGTTTATTATCACAACAGAGCAGCTCCATCAACTGCTGATAGACACAGTGTAATAAAGTAATTTCATTGTGAGAACAAAGACATTAACAGTGTTTACAAAATAATTATACAAAAAATTCTGGTCCCGATTTTGAACTTTAAGCTCAATTTCGTGAATTGTTCTGTTGCAAAATGTGTAAGACTGCAAATCATAATGCAACTCAATACAGTACATTCTACAAGTTCTTAAACTTTATCTCTGTCTTTATCGCTATCTTTTTAAACTGTCTTCTTCTATGCCAGCTTTCTCGTAGTTAAATTTGACATTTTTAAAGCTAGTTATAGCATGTTTAAATCACATGTGTTTGTGCATAAAGTATGTTTCTGACCCAATTTTGAAGGTAAAGGGTTTGTTAAAATCCTCAACTCGGAGTATGACCAAAAATAATACTGCAATAATGCGCCACTGAAAATATTTTCATAAAATAAGAATTTTCTCGCTAATTTAAAAAAGATCATACTCTGACTTAGCAGACAGGCACATTTGGTAGTGCTGCAAGATCCATGCTAGCCATACAAGGTCTGTGGCTCTGTCCACAGTGACACATATCAGCCATGTTCTGCTGTTCCTAAAGGTGCCAGACTGCAGAAAATACAGTCTTACTGAGCAGAAAACAGCCTGTGGCTCTACAGACTTCTGGCAAACCAGACCAGAGAGACAGACACTAGGTGAGGTTTAGTGGGCTTTGAATAACTGACCAGCGTAAATCCCCAAATGATCCAGTGTGTAGGGATCCCAGGTCACCCAGGTTATCCAAATCGCCTCTGTAGCTGCCCCAGGAATGTTTGCTCGCAGTTCCCTCTCAGGTTGGCTTCTTTATCTCTGCCAGCACCCAATCTCAGCCAAACTTTCAGTTTTACTGCCTTCAACACCTCATTATGAGCTTTATGATTATGATGTTGCTAATTAAAAATAGATGGCAACACATTGAGGTTAAGATTATGGATTGAGGTCAAATTGGACAAAACTGAGCAAACTCTTCATATAATCTCAGTTTGGTGACGCTCTGTATCTGATTTGACCCAAGACTTCTCAGCAAACCCTTGCCACTAACATTATATTGTCTTCGTCCTACTTGCTTATTCACTGAATGTATTGGTTCTTTAATAAGTGCACCTTTGGAAAGTGGGACTAATATAAGGGGTGTGTGAATTTGAGCAAAGGTGTTTAAGCAAGGTGACTTGTGAGCAATTCCCAGCCAAACACAGAACCTGAGGACAGAACTTGGTTTGTTTTTCTGAGAAACATGGGAATCTGAACTCAAAAACCAAGTCTTTCATGTCAATTAATGTTTGATCTCAAACCAATTTTTTTTATGAAAAAAATAAATAAATGTAATAATTTATGAAAAATTGATTTGGTAATTTTAACCTAAGCTAAAGTTCCAATAAATATTTCACTGTCCCTCTCACATTAAAATGTATTAAGCAAAATATAATGCACAAGTATAGGACTCTGTACAACAATAATTATTTTAATGGCTTTGCAATGTAAGAATCATAAAGTATGTAAATATATTAATACTATACAGTTGAAGTCAGACGTTTACATACACTTAGGTTTAAGTCATTAAAACATTTTTTTTTAACCACTCCACAGATTTAATATTAGCATATCAAAAGAAATCATCCAAGACCTCAGAAAAAAAAAATTGTGAACCTCCATGACATCATGCTTAAACACTTTGCCGCATAAGATTTGGTTTATCGCAAGCCATCTGCCCTTAAGCCGTTTCCATACAGAAATGTGTGTATATCGTGCTAATTGTGTACCCTTCGGCTCCCAGATGTCACCCCCCCCCCCCCCATTGTACTGAGACAATTAATTGAAATTAGCCAAATAAAAGCAATCAGAAGACAAGGAACTGCAATCAAAAGGGAGCAGTTGCCCTTCTGATAGGACTGTAATATTGGTCCTGATATCGCACCTATCGCAGGTTGCCACCGGTTCCGACCCGAAAGCAAATCATCATGGCCTTGTTCAAGCTGGCAACCTGCACCAAGTAATGGGGGAATTTCAGTCTTAGTATAAGGACCATCAAACGATGTGTATATGCTGTGTGCACAGCAATTAAAGAGAAATTGATGCCGTGTAATATCAGGGTTTACATATGATACATTCCCGATATTCAACAGGCTATTTTGAACAATCATCTAAAGCATTGCCATCACAACTGCATTATGTCCCGCATATTTGTGCAGCAATGTTTAATGACCAACTGAACTTGATTGTCATCTAAAATTTATTTTAACATCATAATAAACTAAGTTTTCTGAAGAAGCTCAGCAAATGCAATCCAAGGTAAATATTAAAGTTTTAAAATTTTCATAAAATTTACGTTAACTCATCATTGGACAAATAGTTCTGATAGTTTGTGGTCTTTCAGCTGACTTTTTTCATCTACAGGATAAGGTTAATTTAAGTTTGTGTAAAGAAAAGGCAAGTATACAGGACTAACAATTTTTTTTTTTTCTTTTTTGTTCATTTTTTTTTATTTTTATTTAATGCTTTATTCATTAATTTAATACAGGACATTTTGCTGGCATTTTTTCAAAAGTAATCTAAACAATAATTGTATAGAATTGGGCAGTTAGTGTTCCAAAAAAGCACACTGATCCTTTTCTCCCAGTATTGTGTATTTTTTTATTTATTTAAAAATAGAATAGAAATTATATTATTAGTCTATTATCGACATAGAATTTATGTGCTAGAGTTATGCGGAAAAATGTTATGTAAACAAATGTGAAATTTTTGTGATAATTTGCGTTTCCATCAGTTATATCGTAAACTATTTGATGCGTTACATCTTTTGTTGCAAAAAAAAAACAAACTTTTCTCTATCAATTTGGGAGTTGCCACAAAAACTGATGCCACAGTGTATTGGCAGACATGCCGGCTGGCCTTCCTAGACCAATTAGGGTTTTCACAGTGTAAATACCCTACCCTGCTGTCTACATGGCCATACAGTGTCTGTCTTTCATCCTCACCCCACTGAGACCATCGTGTCACCTTACCTAACCTATGAAACCAATGAAAGAGAAATCTATCAGCATATACTGTCCATAATAGAGAATATGGTTGCGAAACTTTGTTCAAGACTGAAAGGTCTTTCACGCAAGGAAATAAAAAATGCAGGATAAAATGTGATTGTAAATTCTACTTCAAGTCACAGACAAGCCAGCTATTTAAAAATATTGTCTCTCTGCCTAATTTGTATTAAATCACCCTAGATTCTTCCATCCTAAATACGGCAATCTGTTAATACAGGTCTTTCCCAATGAGTATAAGCAGCTTATGGGAGAACTTCCCAATAGTCTACATAGAGAGATTTTTGTAATACCTCTGCACATTAGGCAGAAAAATGCATACTTGGAAAGAGGTATTCAGAACAGAAAAATTCGAGCTAATGACATTGTATACAAGAAAGCTTTAGAATGTTTAACATTATTATTTTGTGACAAGGAGGGGGGGCCGGGCTCGCCCCAGCCACATATTTATAGTAATATCCACACTTCAATTATAATTTTTTTTTATCATTATCATTATTTTAAGCATTGCACTGCTGTCACACAATTGGCTAATTAGATAACCGCATGAATAAGTAGGTGTACAGTGTTACATACATGTCCTACATTGCCATAAAATTCGAACAACGCAGACTCACTAACTCTCTTCTGTCTATTTAAGAGAATCAAAACAGCTTGATGTTTTTTTTTAATTGAAAGGGGAATTTGAAGCACAAGGCACACTGCATGGTCTCTAAAGTTTCAGCTATGATGGGAACGAATGACTGCGATGAAATGGGAAAAGCTCACAAAAAGACTTGTTAACCAGCAATACATAAGCAAATGACACAGGGCAGCCCTGAAAGTGAGAGACACACAGATGAAGGCACAAAAATGGGAGGACAAAACAACGTTCCTGTTCAATGAGCTGCAGTTCGAAAAAAAGATGGAAACCTGGATTGTACTGAAATGCCTTCAAAAAAGATGACAGGAAAAAAGCCATCCCGGTTAAATCTGAGATGACACTGCAGTCCATGCATCTATGAAACAGGTATGGATGCTCAGCCAGCAGCCAATGACCCCCCACATATAAACCTCTGCAACAGAGGAAGCACATTAAGAGTGTCTGCGTCACCGTGACTCATCTCATCCGTGACTGCACAAATGAATAACAGAATGAATGCCCAGGATGATGATGATGAAGAGAGAGAAAGAGAAACAGAGAGCTCTCCACAAGCCAAACAGTGCTAGAACACAGAAGAGTACCTGTGTCACTCTGACATCTCCTGCAGGTGCTGGTTTCTGTAGGGTTCAAATTCAACATTTTACTCAAGGGGGGAAAGAAATTATCAAAACAAGAATGTATCAGTAAGCAGAGTTGACGTCATCAATGGGTGAACTGATGTCCTGGTTGAATTGATGTAACTAATGGGGTCCTGCTGGCTCTGCCAAGGAGAAAACTCTACGTTTTCCTGTACGAAAAAATGACTTCTCTTTTTAGAAAAAATGTATATCTAAAATCAATACATTTGCTGAAATATTCCAGGTTGCTTGCACATTTGTCAGATATTTCAGATTTAAAGGTGCTATATGTAATATTTTTACAGTACAAAAATAAATGACCATAATATGTCATTAAAGATTTGGAAAACATGCTAAGTTAAAATACTGGCTTCTCCGATAACAATGCTACAGCCAGTATATTCTACTTTGAAATTTCCATTCCAGGCCGGAATTTCGGTTTCTATTTTGGCCTGTGTGATCCCACCCACTGCCCACTCACAGGTAGTATTTTGACACCGCCAGGCTGCCATATTTAAGCAAGTTTGCAGTCAAACAACACTGCGTGCTGCAGCCATGGAAGTCAGCAAACGAACTGGATTAGAGATAACAGATTCCACCTGACCTAAAATCCTCGCCATCCGTCTAAAAACCACTATGACCAGAGGCGTAGTAAAACAAGGATAAATATTGGAGATGTCTTTGGAAAATGGAGACAGCTTAAATCCCATAAATCCTTTAAAGCGGATGCTGAGTTGGCTAATTTGCATGTCACATTCTGGCAACCCGCACGAGCTTCAAGTGTGGGGCGAGGCAGACAACTCTCCAATATTTTGAATTTGGATTGCAGTACCCATTTCAAACACTTGTTGTCAATCTTACATATAGTACATTTGAATCCATTTTTTTCTCCAAAATAATTAAATTACTAATAATTATTCATATATATATTTAGAAGTAATAAAACAACAATTTGTGTAATAACTCCTAACATGACTTTCCAACATTATACCACTACAGGAATAACTTAAAATGCCACAAATACGCCACTGAATATTTCATGAGCAGCAGTGTAATTACAGTATGATTTATATGCATAGATCTTGATGACACTCCATTTGAATAACACACTTGTCACTTTATGAGGAAACCAAATCACCAAAGTCTTTATCCTTGAAGATTATGGTTCATAGCAAACACATCTCTACTCAACCTACACTAATGTGAACATGTTTTTTCTTATATTACTAATAGAAATTATGAGGATGCGATGATTATTCAGCTGGTAATATTTTTGGAAATAATCTTATTTCAGAGTTCAGAGTCATTTGCCTATACATGATGCTGTATATCCTATGTTATCCATCATCGTATTCTCGTTGTTTTTTGTGTATTTTCAAAGATGGATGAACTCAACAATGATTTACAGTTGCCAAGCAATGTAGCAACGTCAACGTACAACGCGTGGTTACAGATATATCTATATATAGCATTTATCAGCATTTTACAATGGCTTTGAATGCAGAATTTATAGTTGAAACTATCCAATTTATACATATGCAATATTTTGTCGAACCAAGATGATCTAAAAAAATAAAAACTTTACAGCAATCAGATCAGTTTATGGTTAATTTAGTTTGTTAAAACAGCCTACTTCTTTTGACATTTACCTTGCATCCACTTTGTAACCAAGAGCAACAGTAAATGTTTGCACTGGGACAATAACACTTTATCAGGATTTGTGGAAAATATATTAAATGCATTTGTAAGCATCCAGACCCCTTTTTGCCCATGGTTGCACAACAGGCAGTGTCCTAAAGATGTAAAATATGCCTTTTAATGTAATTATTCTATTCATATAAGGATATGTCCTACTTAGTCATTTAAATTCTGTGTAACTTAGGCCATCCTTTTACTTAAGTCATTTAATGTAATGAAAAATAATAAAAGAGACAGGTACTATTAGTCGTTTCCTTTGATAATTTGACTAATTTATAATTTTATGCACAAGATAATCGACATTTATAATAATCAATAACAGCAGCCCTGGTTTTAACATTATTAAAGCTGCATTTTAAAATCCAAACACTCCAAAAAATATTTTCCAAATTACATCAAAGTCAATAAAAAAGATAAATGTCTTACTTTCAAAAGCAGTACTTAGCATAGTTTTTAAACCTGTGTAACATTTGTATGGCAGAATGTTACACTAACATTTGCACACTTAAATCAAGGAAAGCTGCCAAACACAAACGGTGCATGGGCAAAATGCTCAGATCTATTAAAAGCTCCTAACCGCTAAGGAGGAAGTTTCACATGTTAACAGCAGGATCCTCATTATAGCAAACCACTGTTTATTTCCCCATCAGTAAAAATTCAGAGCCTTAACAAAACATCACAGGAACAATAGCTGTAGATTATCCTTACGACTTAACGTGGACGTAAACTATAAATGCCGCCCTGTAAGAATCACAAGAAAAACTACTTTGTATACATATCTAAGGATCATTCTTAGACATTATACTGTAGAAACATTGAGATTCAAAAATGAGCCGCAAACAGCTTTACTTTGGCTGAATATACAAATAATACACTTCCACCTCTTCTCGAAATTCCCACATTCATTAAGCCGACTTTCTGGGAGATTACCAATACTTTTCAAAGACCTGTGCTTTTCCAAAGTGCCCCTATTCGCCCCAGTAAACAGACACTCTGATGCAATGTAAGAAACTTTTTTTCCACCCAATGATCTAAAACTCCATAAAGAATTAACATGCATCCACTGCAAACAGCAGCCATACAGGGAGAGGCATTGAGCAAGAGAGAGAGACTGAGCAGTAGGAGCCATGCAGTTGCCAGACTCATGTCAAACTGCTAAAGGACTGACAAAAACACTGCACCTCAAGTAGGTCAGTTCTCCTCCTGGACATAATCAAGCCCACTCTGACCCTCCATGTGTGAGTGTTTTGTATGTTTGTGAGAGTGTGTATGTGTGTGGGAGAGAGTGAACTAGGTCAAATGCAGTCAGCTGTTACAGCTCTATCATGTGTAGAACTGGGAGCTCCAGTCGCACTTTGCGAGTTCTGTTCCATTAGTTAAAAGTTCCCTGAGATGATGCAGTTAAAGGGATAGTTCATGTAAAAATTTAATTTCTGTCATCATTTACCCGAGTTCACCCTCTATGTTGTTCCAAAGCTGTGGGGCCAATGACTTTCTTCTATAGAACACCAGAGAGGTTTAACATCGAAAGTGACTGGAGACTGGGAAGGTCAAATAGGGCTGCAACTAAGGATTATTTTGATAATCGACTAATCTAACGATTAATAGAATGATTATTCGACTATTCGGGCGATTACTGCAATGATTAATCATTAGTTCTCAACTGATTATTCAGCTTGTGCCTCGACTTAAAAGGTTGTATTAAATGTGCTTACTAACAATAAAGAGAACAAAATCATCTTTTAAAAATAGCTCTAAACGACATTCACTGAATTACAAGGAAATAAATACTTGGATTTTTTATTGTTTAATTTATTACAAAATTCACTGCCAAAATAGTGTTTTTGTGAGGTTTTCCATTTAACATTATCTAAAAATCCTTAAAACAAGATACATTTACTTGAGAAGCAACATATAAGTTATTTACACTTGTTTTTAGAGAATATATCTTGAAAATATGCATATTTTGTATACAAGTGTATTTTTTCACTTGTTTATACCTCTGCCCGTGCAGTAAAGACAAAATAAACTTATATTCAAGATACATTCTTTCAAAGCAAGTTTAAATATGTTGCTTCTCAGGTGAATGTATCTTGTTTTAAGGATTTTTTGCTATTTTAAAATATTAAATATTATATTCAACATTCTCTGATAATTATAAAAAAAAAAATTCTGCAGTATAGTTCCTAATGTAAATGTACATAAGGAGTTTTAGATATTTAGTAAGTGAAATTTCATCTGTATGAGCAACGCACAGTTTATACAGTGAAGAAAACAACATTCAGCAGACACACAACACAAACATGCGTTCCGTTCTTGCGTTCAAAACACTTGGAGCGCAAATCCTAACTAAGGGATCTCAAGATGTGTTTAAAGATTGAGTATTAAACTATATTTAACTTGACACAGTGACCTAAACATTTTATGTTTATGGTGCAATGCACCCGAGACGCTACACAAGCATGTCTGATGCAGATGTAAATTGACTGGGTCCTTAAACAAGCCCTCATAATATATCTCCAGCTGATTGACAAATTCACTTGCGAAATGGATTGCTGTGAACTGTATGCCAATGATTGGATTATGATCAATAATATGGTAGTAAACAATACATTGTATTCTAAAGCCACTTTTTGTATGGCCTTATCAATGATTAACTGTTCTGCTACAGTTATATATTATATAAAATGTTGAAATATTTAAAGATAACTAGGTATAATTATATATTTATATAAATATGTATAATCATTATATATTGAGTTATTGTTATATGATGGGCTTTCTCAGCAAATATTTGTATATGTGATTAATCGTTATTAATTAATCGGGACACCATGTAATTAATTTGATTAAAAACTGTAATCGATTGACAGCCTTGTTGAAATGTTTTATTGTCGATGTTGTCGATAATGATGACTAATTGTTTCTGCCCTGCTGTCAAGCTCAAAAAACTTGTGCACTACATTCCAAGTTTTCTGAAAAAAAAAAAGACAAGTAATTATTTAAGTAATTATTCACTGAAAATCATGCCTTGAAAATCTTGAGTCATCACCATTCTAATTGTATGGATAAGAGCAGTCTGGGCATTCTACTACTGTATAAATAAATATTTTTTTTCCATTAAAGAAATAAAGTCAGATGGTTTTCAAAAGAAATGAAGGCGAGTAAATAACTTTTAAAAAACTTTGGTTTGAAGAGACATACGTAGCCTGTGCGTACACCTGCCTCCAACTTGCCCACACAGGAGCACAAACAGCAACACATGCACTACATTTCTGTCACGTGTGTTCACAAGCCTTGCTCGGACTTACCAACAGCTGAGATCTGCCTCTGTGGTTCTCATCGCAGTCTTCTCATTGCACATAGAAATGGGATTTAAACAGCAGGCAAAAAAGAACTCCAGAGGAATTTACAAGCTCTCTCTACCTTAGTCTCTGATTGTCTGTTTCTCAGGGGCTCTGTGCCTCTCTCTGTTTTTCCCTCTCTTCGCCTGTCCAGTGACTGCACAATGCACATCAATTATTCAGCAGCGGTCTCCGGGTTTCTTTTGCAAAGCCAATCACATATGGAGCTCTGTGCTAATGGGCTCCTGGTATACCTGGCTCCTCTGCTTCAAGACAGAGCCCACAGGGAATCAGATTAAGCTCTTCAAAACCACACACACACACACACACACACACACACACACACACACACACAGTGAATCACATGGCTGTAAACTGCTTGCTGGGCAAAACCACAAAATGAACAGGAAGCAAAGTTCTGTTTCAAAAGGGTTAAAATAAAGAAGCAAGAGAGAGGATGGTGGCAGGAAAGGATAAATGTATATGCATACAAAACTCAAACTCTTAATTGTGAATATGTTCTCAATGTCAAGCTGAAAGTTTATTATATTATATTTTAGACTGTATATGGTGTATATTAATAGTATAAGCACTACTTTTTTATCTCCACAAGCCAAATAATCTTTCCACTAATTATTTTTTTTTTGTAAATTTTACTGTTGCATTTTATTTTTTGATAGTTTATTTGTATTAACATTACTGGAATCTAATTAATATTTTTAGACACTTTTTGTAAATACCTCTTATTTCCTCTAAATATTTTAGTATTTTTTTTTTTTTGTGAATTTTTATTTTTGAAGAGTTATTTTAGTTTACTTTTTGTAAAATATTTACAATTTTATTTTAGTAAATTATTTGATTTGATTTATTGTGTGTTTGCATACTGATGCTTTCATAATAATGTATTCAAAACAATCAAGCCAATAAGGTAATGAAATTGAAAGAGCGAAAAGAAAAACAGAAAAAAAAAGCAGCAAATCTCATCTCGCCTCATATATAAATGGTGAGATCCACATGCTCTTAACCAATGGTCCTTTGACTAAAACCCTATTCCTTAGAAATGGATGGTCAGATCCATGAATGAAACCACAAATAAACACGCACACAATGTGCCGGCCAGTTTGCCAGAAGGGGGGAAAAGAGCATGGGTGGCTCACATTTCAAACTTGCAAAGGGTGGAGGTGGGGCCTTTCATGGCAGACGAGCTGTATCCTGGCCCATGACCAAATCATCAGGGGGAGAGAGAGAGGGAGAGAAAGAGAGGACAAACAACAAGCTCAAATCGAATCAGTTAAAACTGTTTGCAGCCCCCAATTACTGCTATCAAAGCAGGTGAATCCTGTCCATTGGAGAGCCTAATCACCTAACACCTATGTATAAATCCATCAGACCACAAACACTAATTAAGCTCGAGGCTGGTGGGTGGCCCCTCCTGAGTGTCTTGAGAGGGGTGAAATGAATGGAAACTGTGTTAGCTTTTAACACTAAGTGCCTAACTTGACACTTGCTAACACTGTTAATTACACTCATCTAAAAGTGTTGAATATCAGAAATAAATCCAGCACTTCCCCAGGCTGTCAATACCATACTTCCATTAATACATGATTAAAAATAGCTATTCTTCATTTGTTGAATTAATGTAGCTATTAAAGATGCCATGTGAATTAAAAATTAGTTTTGTGGCTTATAGTTCATGTCTGTTAGTATTGAAGCCATTTAGATCTAGAGTACTCCTAAACATTGACCTAACTGGCTTTTTGCAGATATATACATTCTCTCTCTCTCTTGGGAAAAAGGACAAAAAAAAAAAAATTATGATTCACACTGCACTCATTCATTTTGTCCAATAAAATGCTCTCTAGTATGAGAATGCCCCTCCCTCTAAAACCACCAAAAACTGATTAGTGACAGAAAGTAGCACATTATGCCCATGGCTGTGATGTAAACTAAAAGCTAATGGCTATTTTAAAAAAGGGACAGTCCATCCAAATGTCCCACCTCAACTTCCTGTTTCAATAGAAAATACGTTAACACAGGAAAGAAAACTGCACTCGTAAAGCAAATTCACAGGTACTTTAAAAGCACTGTATCAATAGTAGGATTTTTCTTGACGTAGCATTTTTCCTGGTAACAATTTCCACTGACATCAAATTAGAAATAATTAACTTAAAGCTCCAAAATAGGCACAAAGACTTACAGTGTACTGAAGCATCAAGACCCCAGCGCACAAATGGTCTTCGCTTCTCTGGTCAGCATCAAAGAGCTGTGTGTGACAGATACCTCTAATATTAAGCTACGAAAGGATAAACTAACTCAGAGAAAATGAAGGGAGATGAGAGGCTACATGAAAAATGAGGTGAAGAGCTGAAGCTGGCTCAAACAGGAAATTGAGCTTCCTTTAACTTTTACTGCAAAGCTGTGAGTCATAGCCCTCCACCAACACACACAAACACTTATCATACACACAAATCACTCCAGTCATTCTCTTCAGCTCTGCACTTTAGCACTCTTTACATTTGAGCATACTACATTACGTTATAGCACTTTACATTAAAGCACTATTGTTTCAGAAAATAGCTCTGTTCTAAAACCTCACTGTCTATGGTCTACATAGGCTTCTGCCCATGATCCTTAAGGGGATAGTTCATGCAAATATGAAAATTCTGTCCGTGTATTATCCCTCATGGTGTTCTAACCCATATGACTGTCTTCCGTGGAATGTTAAATGAGATATCAGGCAGAAAAACAGCCTCAGTAACCATACTCTTTTGTTATATGGGAAAAAGTATGCAATGAAAGTGAATGGTGACTGAGGCTGTCAATCTGCATAACAACTTTTCTGTTAATTGAAAGAAATCAAAATTCATAAGCATTTGAAACAACATGAGGATGAAAACATTTAGACAGAATGTTCATTTTTGGGTGAACTCTCTCTTTTAAATGGCACGTTATATTACCATTACCGTTGGAAATCACAAAACCCTTGTTTCTATTAGAACAGAAAGTCTAGCAGATCTGGAGAATCCTTAAGTTACTGAACTGTTGCTGAGTGATTACATCAGAAATCAAGAGAATATATTTGGAAAAAAAAGGGCATATAAGATCCCACTGGTTCAGATACGAAGGTTCATATAAGAGGATATTAACAAAGGAGATTGTGACTCATTATTCACCTACCCTTTGATGCTGCAAACTCAAACACAGTGCATGCTTGAAGTTTGAACAGACAACTGTATGTGGGCAGAGTCTGCGGTATCTCAAACCAACGGGGAGGTCCCGAGTTGGAGTTTCTTGTGTATTTGCACTTGTGTCTTCTCTGTAAACCATGTGTGTACATGAAATGTGAATTACGGCAGGGCTCTGTAAAGCGATCCGTCACCCTCGACATGGTGGATTGGTTGCTCATCTGACGTGCCTTTAAGCTAGGTTGATTTACAACCTGCTGACAGACTTCCTATGTAGAGCAGGAACATTCCTTACGATTGCGTTGAGAGGTCTGTTTCACCTCACATGTGGCCATTGCCCAATTTCTCACTTTCTCCCTTCCAATGCTAAGAGAACTGGTCATGTGTAAACCTTACATTGATAGGCAGCAGCACAAACCATTAAACAAAAACAAATAGTCCAAAAACTTGAAAAAGTGGGTGCCATCACTTTTTGACCTTTCCAGTCATTTTAGATTACCTGGGTAAACTTGGAATAAGGACTGTTAATGATAATTTTGAATCAGACCTATTCACTACTGAATCATTCAGACTAACTTGTAAACTGGTTAAAATGGCTCATTTAAAAGAATCTACTCAAAAGAACGATTTACTAACAAGCATCACTATGGCTTTGCATGGCTTTTCCAGGTTTTACATGAATGTGGGAACCCTGAAAAAAAGTTTGGTGAGTATATATACCTGCTCTAATTTTTTCAATAGAGGCAAATCACTATTTGACCGAGGTATATAAGCTTTTTGACCTGCCAATGAAAACCCAAACTGTATGAACAATTAGAAGCTTAACTAACATTGGTCTTCATGTGAAGTAAAGCAATGAATAAAGTGTGTGTGTGTGTGTGAGAGAGAGAGAGAGAGAGAGAGACAGAGAGAGAGAGAGAACATGACACCAATAGTAGAATTCCTTAAACATTGGCTAAAGATTTAAGAGGAAAAACAATTCATTGTTTAAATTCCTGTACTTAATGTAATCTGCACTTCAGCTCAATAACAGACTTTTAAAACACTTGGGTTGAGACACACCTTGCAATTATCTTGTCGTACCATTTCACGCTGAACAAATGCTGCACTACCTCCATTCCTGTGTGCAGGCACAAATGTGATTTTGGAAGTTTTATTCAGGAGAATGTTTAAATAATGGCAGGCTGTCTAAATTGAGGCATGCAAGTGAGAAACATGCCCTAATAGACCAAATAATCTCTATTAAGTATCAGCATGACATGAAGGAAGAATTTGATGTAGATCTAAGACAGCAGACAGTTGCTACTGACAGCATATTGTTGAAATGCTCTCGAAAAGCAATTGTGATGCCGTATATAATTAACATATGGCCAATAAAAGCATTTCAGACAAATTATTTAGCATTTTTCTATAGTACAGCTTCAGCCATGTGTGCTAAAGAGGGAGATTTTAGATAAAATAATTATCTAATTGCACTGGCAGCAGGGTGCCAACCAAAGTCTGTGTAAAAAGTCTGTCAAACGCATCTAAGCAGAGCAGAGCAGATCAGACTCCATAAGAACACACACAAACATACACAGATGCAAACACACACTATGGACAGATAATTCCCATAATCACAGATTAATACTGCTGGATAATCCCACTGACAGAGAGGTCAGCACTCACAAACCAACAAATTCTGACAAACTACTCTTCTTGCGCTTCACACTAGAGTTTTTTGTGCAAACCATTGTTTATTTGACATAACACTTACCAGACGATTCCAGTGACAAGCAATTTGTCTGTCTATACTGAACGCTAGTGATGGGCATGTTCAAAACACTGCTTCACGAAGCTTCAAAACCAGAGCATGTATCAAACTGGCCACGTTCCGCAATTTCAACAAATTGAGGCTTCGTTATGTCACACTGCTTCAACACTTTTTCGGTTTGACCCTAGAGTTGCTTAATCACACAGTTAATCTCTAAATCAGTGTCAAAAGTATAGCTCTAACTGATCTCGAGCCACTTTAGCAATAACTTGCAGCGTTTCCCCTATATACATTTTGCAGTGGCACTGCACATTTATGAGCACCGCTCTTGAGATTTCACATGGTTTATTTAATATTCTTGACGCAACATAACGCTTGCCAGCCCCAGTCAGCTGTGCGCTTTGTACAGTGCGAAAGAGACCTCACCACACATATATATATATACACACACACACACACACAGACACAAACGTATTCACAGTAACATCACCGTATAACACGTCAAACTCACTTCATTTCATGTGGCCATGAGCTAATTTCTGAAATATAGGATGGCAGGAGATCGCAACGTTTCAATGAACAATCAGTTAGCGCTTTCCTCGTGAATATTAATGAGCCTTGCCCTGTCATCTTTATGTTTTTGAGTGCATTTTGCACGCTTCAAAAGCTGAATCAAACTGCGCTACACGGATCAATCATCAACACGGCTCAATCATGGATAAAACAGCATGAGCTTAGAGCAGGTGTGGTAATTCGTGGGCTGGTCTCAACTGAACAGACTATTTTAAATGCGCTTGTTAACCAGTGAGATGCCATAGTTCTTTAATTAGAAACCATAGTTACTAATTATGGTAATGAGTAGCCATGAATGTATATCATTGAATATCATTGTTAAAACTATGTACATTATGGAAAGACTATGGTAAATTTTCATAATTATTATGGACCAAGCTATCAGTTTTCAAACTGTATAAAATGTGCTCTCTTGTAATGCTTGACATGATTAAATGATTGTTTTGTTTGCCTTCAGAAATTCCAAGAGATGACTGAAGTTTAATCAGAAGGAGCCTGATAAAGGAAAAGTGTAAAGACCACCCAACTTGTAATTTTCATCTAAATTCCAACCTCAAAAATCAATGCTTTACTGTCAAATGTACATTTCAATGCACATAACATGTAATGTTATTGGTAATTGGCATGGGTGCTACCAAATCAGGTACTGGTGCCACATTTTCAATAGGCCCTTTGAGGGCAGAAATAAACTCTGATGTGTCCCAGGCTGAAATTGAGTTTAACACCCATGTTTTAAGCTATTCCTCGACCGATATGCGTAAATACGGGTCCCGCGTTGCGGGTTTGTGGACGCACGCACAACAGCACTGCTTGGACTTGGATTCATAAAATCTGGCTGATCATTATTTGCTGATTGGAAGTTAGTGATTTTAAATTCCCTGTCGATTATCATGAATAATGTTCCCACCGAAACATACAATCACAAAAAAACACTGAGTCTGCTTTTGGCTTGAGTCTTTGCATTACATTTACATGCCTGAGACCAACAGATGTCCTCAGGTTGCACAGTTTCAAGTGCTTCGAAACAATAATTTTTGCAATGCAATTGGCTCAATTGATTAAAATTTTCGGAAAGCTTTATTTCTCCGAACACTACTAAGCATGTAGTAGTGTTCGACATGACACAATTACAGCCAATAAGAAAATTTTTACTGGTTTTAGTATTTTGTACCAATGAGATTTCACAGTGGGCTGGGCTACCTGCTGTGACGCCACAGAAATAAAAAACAAGCGATCCACAAAATGTCCTAATGTGGACAAAAATCCAGATTATCATGGAGACACCATTTATCTCAGATTTACAGAGTTCGGATCGTTTGGTTGGTATGAAAGCAGCAGTTAAGCGCACCAAAGGCTGTTTGAAAATGTTGTCTGTGGTACAATTCATGTGAACTCAGTTCACAATTGGTAATAACTCTAACCGTCTTAACTCATGGAAGTGAACCACTGTTGTTGACATATAATTTGCATCTATGCATACTCCAAGTCACACTTTTAGTGTATAATGCATCTTCTATATCATCTTGTCTCCAAATAAAGTGCCCCTGGAGAGCAGCTCAGATCTTTGCATCTATTGTAATGCATCTGCGGCAGATGTGCTTGTAAATATTTGGTGGTAAATTGAAACAGGCAAATACTTAATTATCAAAGTGACTATAGTGTCTTCTCTTCATGAGTGAGTCATTACCTAGCTCCAGTGGTAAACAAATTTCGCTAGTACTCATTATCACACTGATGATGCAAATATAGTGCTTTTTGGACCCAAATAATACAATGTGAAAAGAAACATTTGGGACACAGGGACAAGCAAGCAATCAGTCCAAGCAATCAAACGAAGTGTGTAACCAGCCTTCATTTAAACACACACATCTCTTTCACATTTCTGAAGATCAACTGGTGATAATGTGCATGAAGCTGTCCTCACTTAGTATTGTGTATTGTCTATATCTTTCCTTTGTCAGCGATAAACGCATGTGAACAGCGTATCAACTGAAAAATACAACCTTCAAGCACTTCAAGCAAGGGTTACGGGTTTAATTTGGTGCTGTTGCCAAAATCTCATCTTGGAAACAAAGAAAGAATCCAAATCAATGTTTTATATCGCAATAACTGTTTACAAGTAAAATTAACGAGAGCAAAGCATAAATATATGAATTGCATTTATCTTACAAGACATCCTCTGGCATTTGTCCATTATAGATACTTAAGATTATTTTACGAGAGGCAAATAAAACCATATTTCTCAATGCAAGTGGATGACTTTAATCCATCCTAGCAGCCAAGTGTCAGTTGCATTGTATATCAAAGAGACAGCAAAAAGAGATTAATTCATTGTGCAGGCGGTGACGGCCTCTCTGTGGCCCAATGTGCATTGATCGTGTAATGTTGGTGTGTCGCGCTGCTCTCAGGCTTTGAGCAACCCAGACACACTGAACTCCGGTGTGTGGTGTCGGGTGGCCTACCCTCTGCCGCCATCCTGCCTGTCACTGGGTTTTCGCTGGGACTGCGCTTTCTCGACAAATCTCTGACCCGACAGACATATCTATTCTCCCTCTATTTTTCCTTTCCCTCTCTCCATGTGTGTTTGCGTGATGGATGTAGGCAGATATTGAGAGAACAAGCGAGGACTGAAAATTGGATGGATGCAAAGAGCAGGTTTATGAGACTGAGCTCTGCCACTGTTGTCTCCTTGTCTGGGATAGCAGACACCCTCACTATAGAGCTAAGATGGATTCCCCCATGATGGACTCAGAGGGAGACATTTTTTTATCATCCGCTGCTCTGGCAAACACTGTATCTAAGTCTCAGATCAAGCCTAAAATCAGTTTTGATTGTTGAAATGGTCATGAATTTTCCTTGACTTTTTAAGACTTCATTAATTTCCAAGAATGTTCCAGGCCTAGATATCACATTCTAAAATTCCCTGATATTTCCAGGTTTTCCGTGACCATGAGAATCCTGTATTATGGTCGTGGAGATCAGGGGAAAAAAAAAAAAAAATATATATAAAAAAAAAATATATATATATATATATATATATATATATATAACCATGCTAAACGCAAGTAGTTAAATGCAACTAGCTTAACAGTATAATTGTGCTTTCTTAGGGTAGCAAAATGAACTTTTAAAAGTAAGGAGAAAACGCATTCCATTTCTTTATTTGTAGACGTGAAAGGCAGCACATCCATCTGTTGGTCTCAGGCATATAATAGAAACTAGCCAAATTAGGCAAATGCCAACATAGGCAGGTTCCGAGACAAAACCATGCTCCAAGCAAACCAGGCATCCTCGAAAACAATGAACAATGCAGTAAAAGTAAAAAAAAAAAAACAAAAAAAAAAAACAATATGACCCAGACTACATTAAAAACATCTAAAGAATCATTAGAAATGATCTTGTAAGTTTTCCCATTAAGTCTGTCATGCTAATAATTTTGCATATTGTTGGACCTATGCAGATCATGGTAATAATACATTTCTATATATATATATATATATATATATATATATATATATATATATATATATATATATATATATATATATATATATATATATATATATATATATATATATATATATATTTATTAATGTATGTATAATCTGGGTCATGGCACCAAAACCAGTTAAAAACACTGATCTGATGCATTACTGTAACATTTCAGCCATCAAATAAATTTTCAAAGCCACATGAGTGTAATTTACACCAAAGCAAAATAAAAGTTTATACTACAACAAAATCGCACCAAACACTCAAAAAAAATAAACAATATAATAATAATAATAATAATTCTGAAAACTTCAAGGTGTCCCACAGTAACCATGGTTCAAATAGGCAATTTATCTTCATTCTCAACAGGGAGCCACGTCAGTCCTTTCTCAAATGAAGTACACACACACCTCAACCCTGCCATTTGCTGGCCATCTATCTCTGTTTGGCTGATGCCCGTACGCAATTCACTTTGACAAATGTACAAGAACAGGACACTCAGCTATGGCTGAGAAGGTCAGAATTTCAAACAGCGCTGATTACAAAACGATGCTGTTCTGCTGATGGATCGCTGTTGGAAAGTGAACTTTGGTGCTTATCAATGAATTATTTGGAGGTGGTTTTGGCACACCGTGAGTTTTGTGTGTAAAATCGTCAGAAAAGACAAGCTGGGAAAGTTAAAGCACCTCATGACATCTTAAGGAGATGGGTGAGTGTCGGACAAAGGAAAGTGAAACGATGCTAATGCATGGCTGTGTGCTGTGATTGTATAATGCCTCAATTAAAAGATTTCCTGTCACATCACTGAATGAGAAATATGAATTAATTACAGGCAGAGTGCCACTCTGTTGTATAGCGATGATCAGGCCCATACAGAATCTGTACACACATTTTTTGCACATATGTTTGTGAAAAAATCTGTAAAATTCAGTGGAATGTATTGAAACCTGGTAAAGTGTGTTAAAGGAATAGTTCACACAGCTGAGGGTACTATTTACTTATTGTTTCCTGAATGCACCAAATTAAGTAAAATATTTAATATACAATAAAAAATAAAAAAGTGGTGGGTGATGTGTGGCCCATTTTACACAAGCTTGAATTTCCATGCTAATCCAGGCTGGTCTATGTTCACCAGCTTTACCAGATAAACATTCCAATTCTGTGGAAACACTTCATGATTTCTGTTGGCTCAGATTCCATGTGGGCCTAGTGATGATGTGTGAGAGGAGACATTCCATTAGAGGAGCACTGAACGCAGAGTCTCACCTGCAGACTTTGGGGTGAACTTGTCACGGTTGGCTGCACACACAGCCAGGAGCCGATAACCGAGATCCAAGTCAAAACCTTGCTGTGCTGCGACACGGCTTACAACCTGTAGAGAGAGACCACATGTGTTAAAATAGGTCTGTTTGTACTTGTGGTAGTATGTCTGCATGTGTGTTTTCATTATTTGAACATTCTCCCCTTCTCTGAGTCTCAAAACTCAACTCAGGAAAGGTGCAAACAGTTTTCCTGCTTAAAGACTGAAGGAAAATCAAGCTGAAATGTTCTAAACTCACTCTTTAGCATTAAAGCTATTGAATTTTTCAATAGTCTACAAGAGCTATGTGCAATTAAGCTTTCTTGAAATTCTAACCCAGACTCCCAAGAGAGATGCGAAAACCAGCGGTATACTCACATAATTCAACTACCACCCCCCTCTTCCTTTCACACCAAATATCTCTCCAAAAACTACTCTTAAAAGAGCAATTTCCCTTTTTTAGTGCAATCATATGAAATATTTATATAAGTGCATGAATAATGTATTCTAAGATAAAACAGCCACCTCGACTGATGCAGAACAGTGTAAAGACTGTTGATATTTGCAGGGCTCCATTGATGAGCTTCCCCCAGAGATCTCTGTGACTGGTGTATAGACATCTCTGTTTGTTCTCTCAATACCCTGATCCATAGAGACCAAGCCCACACTTGGCCCTTTCGAACTCACAACTCCTACTTATTTCAAAGCATCTCATGATCATTCGTGGAAAATATAAAAGCGTGTAAATAAAACCCTAAAGCCACATGTAAGACAGTAGTTGTAGGTGACAATGTTAACACAGAAAATACTAAACCAAGGCTTAACTGCTGGAATGTGCCATTCCAGAATGATATAGCAGCGTAAATCCTTAAAGAGTTAAATAATTTAAACCAAACAAACAAACAAACAAACATACAAACAAACATACACACCCACACACAAAACACCTTGCCATTCACTGGGGTATTTTTGTCTTGCTTTCCAATAAAAATGTCCTTAAAAAATGTTTACTTGAGAAGCATAATGGCATAAGACATTAATAATTATTTTCAGTTGAATTAAGTTTGAATTAAAATATTTTGTTTAAAAAAAAAAAGGTTTAGGCTTACAGCAAGAATACAATTCTGCCAAATGTGGTAAGACAAATTCTGCTTTGACTTTGCAAAAATTGTGCAAGAGAATATTTCCAAAGGTAAGTGTATCTTGTTTTAAGGATTTTTAGATATTTGTACTGGAAAATAGTCAAAAATACAGATTAAGATTATTATTTTATTTGTTTGCAGTGTTTACACAGGTTAGGGTGCCCATTTCTCAGTTTTTAAGTCCTGGGTTCAACTATTTATCTGAAAAACATTTTAAAAAATTCCCTTTGTCCCCTTTTTCACTCTCTATTATTCTATTTTTCAAAGAAGAAACAACCAATACGGGATGAGAGGCATTCAACCCTTTGTATAATCCACTGACAGCTCTAAAATCTCACTCAGGCTGCACATGATCTTTAATGACATGTATCACACTGCTGCAGCTGTGCACTGCATTTATCCACTTACTAACCTTCTCAGTTCTTAACACTAAGTGCCTGACGTGCAATTTATGTTCCACATGGGGAGCATACTTAACTCTTCTTCATCATAAATTGTCATACATTTGCTACCAAGGCAGTGCAACAAAAATGACAAATTAAACCTGCACTGACAGATTTCTATTTGTGGTTTAATGGCAAAATAATGCTCTGATGGCTTAACAGGATTTTAAGACCAGATGAACGGCATCTATGAAAATGGAAATCTAGAGACATTTTTGTTCTCCAGTTTTCGAATTTTGGATGGGCAGCGTTGCTGTGCTCATGCCAAACTTTTCCCTTCTGCAGCTGCACTTGCCAAATGCAGGAGCCAGGCATATTGCCATGAGGGCTGGTATTGATTCCACTGCCATTTAGAAATGCACCCTCTCATAAGCCTTTTCCGCATTATCTCTTTTCTCAGAATGCATATATTCAGAAATATTCTGGGTCACTGAACCACACAAATGTCCTCGTTTATAATCTTGCTTAAGGGAAGAGGGCCACTGAAACAGTGACATGGAATATTATCCACAAGAAACAACAAATTGTTTGACAAGAAATGACAGTGGAACAGCAGAGATAGTTGTCATTGCTAAAGCTACTGACAGTTTGGAGATGTCATTTATCATGCTGATGCACTGCAGCTGTGAGACAATGTAAGAACAGCTCCATATGCAGGTCTGCATAGAGCAGAGAGCTACCTGCTGCCAGAAGGAAAATGTATAAGACATGTCCACATCTGTTAGCCAACATTCTTATCTCCCTAGTTCTTTCATCTTTCCTCACTAGAGCATCCTCACCTAGGGAGAAGACCCTCTCCACTGCTCTCGAAGGAACCACACTCCATCAGACAAATTAATTACAAAATACACAATGCAAACATACAACACATCTTTTTAGAGTGAACACAGGTGTGAAAACAGTATTCAGGGGCACATTGTCACGTGCACACATTACATTCTAACTCAGCTCTAGTGTAAAGTATTCCATGTATACTACTTATAGCAGGTGTATTGTGTATAATGCAGATATTGTGTATGTGGGGGCTAGGGTGTGGCCAAGCGTTCATCTGGGGAGAGAAGCGGTGGTAAGAGTTTCACCTGATATAAATTGCTGTTAATTGTGATTTCTATGTTCACAGAGAAATGAACATAGAGGTAAAAGGCCACCCAAAACCCCAGAGAGAGCGAGAGAGTGTGTGTCTGTGCAGCCTGCAGTGTCGAGTGACATTTTTGTTCATTGTGAAAAAAAAAAAACTTTTGAGTAGGATAATTTTTCTCCCACTTCCTCATTTCCCTCCTCCATGAACGAACCATATTACACTGGTGCCGAAACCCAGTACTTAGAGGAAGAGGATATGCGGCCATGGAGTCGTCATCACTTGAAGAAGTCTTCCGGTCCCTCACCAGCATCAACCAAGGCCAACAGCAGGCCCTCATGGAACTCAGAAGAGAGCAGCAGCAGTACTTTGAGGGACTCCTTTGGGCTCTGGAAGAAGATTGGCGGGTGCAACGGAGCTTGGTTTCCCACAAGGGGGTGGACGCCGTGACCCTGGCAGCAGTTCACCCCCACATGTTGCTTACCAAGATGGGCCCCCAAGATGACCCAGAAGTTTATCTGGAGCTCTTTGAGTATACTGCCAAAGTAATGTAGTGGCCACAGGGCTAGTGGGTGGTGCATCTGCTACCACTGCTGACCGGGGAAGCTCAGATCATGGCGCAACAGCTTCCGGTCGCCAACCTCCTGGATTACACAGTGCTGAAGAAGACCCATCTTGCAACGGATCGGCAGTAGCCCAGAAGAACTTTGCCAGTTTTTACGCTCCTTAAAGCTGAGTGGGATTGGCCACCTGTTTACCTTCACCCAGCAGCTCTGCGTCACCTGCCGCCAGTTGGTGCTGGCCAAGGAGGACAGCGACGGTGATGATGTCATCAACTTGGTGGTGCTGGAGCAGTTTGTCTTCCGGTTGCCAAAGGGGAAGGTCGAGTGGGTCAGTGTATCCAGGTGCAGATATGCCCCCTGCCTTTCCTTCCACTAATGTCACCCCCCCCCCCCCCATCCTGTTCCATTTCCTCAGAAATGGGGAAACATTCCCCCATGACCAGGCTCTCGGTCTTGGGGGTCTACGAATCCACCTAACCCTGTCTCTCTCAACTCTTCATCCCAGGTAAAGTAGCCTGTCGCCACAAGTGTGGCGGGAGGCTTGGGCCAGTCTGCTGGAGTTGCGGGGAGCCTGGTCATGGCTGTGATCAGTGCCTGGTAATGGAGGTTGGGCTTTGATCCGGGTCGCCGACACCCCAGGGACCACCTCCGTTCGAGCAGGGATGTACCAAATACCTGTGAGTGTTGAGGGGGGTACATACATAATCGGGTAAAGGTGAGGTGTTTGCACAGAGATATTCATTATTATCCTCTAGTGACCATCACCATTATATTCAGGGGACAAAAGCATACTATTGAGGTGGTGGTTAGTCCTTAAGAGTTAGGCCTCACCCATCCACTAATTTTGGAAACCAACTGGCCAGCTTTTCACTCATTATTGAAGGAGTTGTGTGTGGATGGGTCCTTTGAGAAAGTGAATCGATGTGGGATGTGCGAAGCACTGGCTGGGGAAGCGTGGCCTGGACTGTCTGTGGCTGCTCCATGTCAGACTGACACTGGGAAGGGGAGGTGTCATCCTCCCCTGCCCTTAGGGAATTCCCGGCAGGGGATTTTCCGATAGAGAAGTCACAAAACGAAACACTGTGACACGCCACTGTGACCAAGTGATTGTGATTGATGGTCAACTGTTCCAACCGGGCATCACACTCTCATATCCATACTTTTCAATTATAAAAGATGCAATGAAAGAAAATACAACCCAGTTGTTGATCCCAAAGTGCCACCAGAAATGTAATTCCCGGCAGCTCATCATAATCCGATGGCAGGTCACTTGGGACAGTGGGAAACACTAAGCCGTCTCATGGGCCGTTTTTGTTGGCCAGGTATTAACAGGGATTTTCGCAGATGGTGTGTGGCATGCCGTGAATGTCAGCTTGTGAATCCGACGGCCACTCCGAAAGAGACGTTGCAGTCTCTTCCGTTGATTGAGTTTCCTTTTGAGGGAATTGGCATAGACAGCATGCAGTGCCACTGCGCAACATCTTAGCATGCAGTGTTACCCCTCCCGAGTGGGGAATCTGAAAGAAATCCTCACTGATCAGGACACAGCTTTTATGTCACCTACACTATGCGAGCTGTATGAATTATTGGGTATTAAATCGATTCAGACAAGCATTTAACCATCCCCAAATGGACGGTATGTATCTGGAGTTCCACTTGGATCATGGGCAAGTGCTGCCCCAAATTGATAAAACTGCAACGATTGCGACATTCCGAAGACCAAAAAGGAGGTGAGACATTTCCTGGGGCTTGCTGGCTGGCTATTATCAAAGGTTTGTGCCTAATTATTGGATGTCACCAGCCCACTGACTGATCTCACTAAAAAGGAAGCTCAAGACCCGCTCCAGTGGACTGAGCCGTGCATACAAGCTTTCAGGCAGGTAAAAGCTGCACTTTGTAGCGGCCATTTCAGCATTCCCCTAAATGTTCTATTCCTTTTGTTTTGCAGGATGCATCGGACAGAGTGCTGGGTGCTGTTCTGTCCCAGGTGGTGGAGGGGGAAGAGCACCAGGTGCTGTACATTAGTCGGAAGCTCTCTATGAGAGAGACTAAGTCCAGCACCATAGAGAAGGAGTGCTTGGCCATCAAGTGGGCGGTCCTCACTCTCCGCTACAATTTGCTGGGATGGGTAATCACCCTCTGTTCGGACCATGCAGGCTCCAATGGCTCCACTGCATGAAGGATGCCAATGCCCGGATCACCCATTGGTATTTGGCATTCCAGCCGTTTAACATTTGACATTTTCGTTAACTATGAAAATAAAATACCTTTTTGAGCTGGATCCGTCACCTCCCTTTCCTCCTTTCCCTGCTCCATGAACGAAAATTATTACAGTGTATTTATAGATTGATCGGTCGATTGATAAATAGATAGGAGTTATCTATTGAACAAGTCCTTTATGTTTTACTTTATACTTGTCCTCAATACTATCAGTATACAGCTTTCACTGATGTATGACAGTCAAGTTAAACATAATGTAGGAAATTTCTTCCTTCTGAGTCTTCCTGCCTGTAGTTTCTTCTCTTGATAACAGCGCGTACTTTAATTAATTCAATGGAAATAAGCTATAAAGGGTTCAATCAGTAACAAAGTTCATGGGATGTTTAATCTCTAGGCTTTTAAGGGGTTAGGGCTGTAATTAAAAAATAACAATTGCTTTGTTGTTTGCTTTAAGTTGCCATTTAGTTTCAAAAGCCCTAACCATTAGCTGAAGATCCATCTAGGATATTTAATTGGGCTAGGAAAAATCCTAGCAAAGATAAAAGTCTAGCTAGAACATATTCTGAGGGCCTCCCACTAAATCATGATCTGAAGAATTTAGATCACAGAAAGAGCTGGAATAAAAGATGCCCAGTGGAAATCAATGTAAAATGTAATAAGTGCTGTTTGTGACCACTTTTGTAGCAGCTTTGAAAAAAGGTGAATGTTGACCAGCAAACTCATGCCTCTTCCTATTTTATTAATAGGTTTGCAGTTTAACGTGTTTTCCCCCTCGTGCAAACCTGGTCGTAAGAGTAGGCACAAGTTAGTTAGCTAGTGGTTTTTAATCACCATGTAATCATAAGGTAAATATCATATAGAGTTGAAGTCAGATGTTTGCATGCACCTTTGCCAAATACATTGAAACTCAGTTTTTCTGTAAATTCTTGACATTTATTCATAGAAATCATTCACCGTCTTAGGTAAGTTAGGATCACTACTTTATTTTAAGAATGTGAAATGTCAGAATAATAGTAGAGAAAATTATTTATTTCAGCTTTTATTTCTTTCATCACATTCCCAGTGGGTCAGAAGTTTACATACACTTTGTTAGTATTTGGTAGAATTGCCTTTAAATTGTTTAACTTGGGTAAATCTTTTTGGGTAGCCTTCTACAAGCTTCTCACAATAAGTTGCAGGAATTTTGGCCCATTCCTCCAGACAACTGGTGTAACTGAGTCAGGTTTGTAGGCCTCCTTGCTCGCACACACCTTTTCAGTTCTGCCCACAAATATTCTATCAGATTGAGATCAGGGCTTTGTGATGGCCACACCAATACCTTGACTTTGTTGTCCTTAAGCCATTTTGCCACAACTTTGGAGGTATGCTTGGGGTCATTGTCCATTAGAAAGACCCATTTGCGACCAAGCTTTAAATTCCTGGTTAATGTCTTGATATTTTGATTCAATATATCCACATAATTTTACTTCCTCATGTTGCCATCTATTTTATGAATTGCACCAGTACCTCTTGCAGCAAAGCACCCCCACAACATGATGCTGCCACCCCCATACTTAAGGTTGGGAGGGTGTTCTAGCGCTTGCAAGCCTCACCCTTTTTCCTCTAAACATGACGATGGTCATTATGGCCAAACAGTTACATTTTTGTTTCATAGTCTTTCAGAGAGATTTCTCCATAAAGTAAGATCTTTGTCCCCATGTAGGGCTGCAACTAACGATTATTTTTCTAATCGACTAATTTAATGATTATTCGACTATTCGGGCGATTATTGCAACGCTTAATCATTAGCTCTTAACTGACTATTCAGCTTATGACCGAAAGTTGTATTAAATGTGGTTATTAACAATAAAGAGGACAAAATCATCTTTTAAAAATACCTCTAAATGAAAAACTACTTGGATTTTTATTATTTTGCAGTATTCAAAATTTCACTGCAAAAAAACTATGTTAAGTGTTTATAACATTATCTAAAAATCCTTAAAGCAAAATACATTTACTTGAGAAGCAACATATAAGATATTTAGACTTGCTTTAAGAGAATGTATCTTGTTGTGTATTTTGATTTGCCTGTGCAGTAAAGAAAAATATATTCATATTCAACATAAATGCTCTAAAAGCAAGTCTAAATAGCTTATATGTTGCTTCTCAGGTAAATGTATCTTGTTTTAAGGATTTTTTGATATTCTAAAATATTGAAATATTAAAATTTATTAAATGCTATATTCAAATTTCTCCGATAACAATTGTTTCTTCTGCAGTATAGCTGCTAAAGTAAATGTACATAAGGAGTTTTAGATATTTATATGGGAAAACAAACCAAAAAAGACAAATAAAAAAATACACTGCTTTGTATAATTGGCTAAGATTACACCATCTCACCTTTTTGTTCACTTGCTTTCGATCTATCTTTAACTCACAAAAACAAACTCTTTCTTCTTCATAGAGCTGCATAAAGCTGATTTTCTTCACCATAAGATAAACACGTGACACTCATATTATAATGCACTATGCAATCCTGAAATCAGGAGCAATCACTATAAACAAAATCTAGCTGCAGCAAGCGTGCGCCAGTGATGAGCGGCAAGACAGTATATCAGCCGGGAGAAGTTTGAAACTCTCTCATGCTGATTTTCATGCGACTCATATAAGAGGCTCAGACAAATGCCAGATTCTGAGTTTATGCTTATTTATACAACATGCTTCCTTTTTATTTGAACTTTAATAAAGGATCCATTAAATACAGTATATATCTGCGCAGTGTTTTCTTTTTAGATGCTCTGACAGGCAAGTTTTGCTCAAGCGGAATACCAGGTATGGCTCCGCTTTATTTCACGACGACACTACTTCTGTATTTACTTATTTAGCATTTTTGTATTATAAAACACTGCGATCTAAATCACCTTAATCTGTTTGGAGTGTGTCTGGACTGTGAGCTGTTCTTTCTTCCTCTCCTCAATCAAGTGCGAGCTGAAGTGCTGCTCTCCCTCATCATCATTAGCGTTTCAATAGATCTAATGGTGTGTTAAATGAAATCAGACAACTATTCGACAATGAAAATGTTTGTCACCAATTTTTTTTTTTGTCGACGTTGTCGATAATGTCAACTAATCATTTCAGCCCTATTCCCATGTGCACTTGCAAACTGTAGTCTGGCTTTTTTATGGTGGTTTTGGAGCAGTGGCTTCTTGCGGAGCAGCCTTTCAGGTTATACCGATATAGGACTCGTTTTACTGTAGCTATATACGTGTCTACCTGTTTCCTCAAGCATCTTCATATGGTCCATTGCTGCAGTTCTGGGATTGATCTGCATTTTTCATACCAAACTACATTCATCTCTTGGAGACAGAATGAGTCTTCTTCTTGAGCGGTATGATGGCTGCATGGTCCCATGGCGTTTATACTTGCATACTATTGTTTGTATAGATGAACGTGGTATCTTCAGGCATTTGGAAATTGCTCCCAATGATGAACCAGACTTGTGGAGGTCCACAATTATTTTTCTGAGGTCTTGGCTGATTTCTTTTGATTTTCCAATGATGTCAAGTAAAGAGGAACTGAGTTTGAAGGTAGGCCTTAAAATACATCCACAGGTACACCTCCAATTTACTCCAATTACACAATTAGCCTATCAGAAGCTAACTGGTTAATCGCCTAAAGGCTTGACTCAATTTTCTAAAATATTCCAAGCTGCTTAAAGGCACAGTTAACTTAGTGTATGTAAACTTCTGACACACTGGAATTGTGATATAGTCAAATAAAAGTGAAACAATCTGTCTGTAAATAATTGTTAGAACAATTACTCCTAGATGTCCTAAATGACTTGCCAAAACTATAGTTTGCTAAGAATTAGAATTCAAAATGCATGTCGGCGAGCAATGTTGTCTCTTTCTGGAGACCAAATATGCCTGTGCATGTTCACAATGCAATTCAGTCACACATGTACTGAAACACAGAAAGTCCAGAAAATTATGTATACACCTTGTACACACTTAAGTGTGTGGTAATGGAGAGCATTTTCTAAATGCAAATTTTGTATTAGTTTGGATAGTAATTCCTATGGAATTTCTTACAGTGTATAGTTGTCTCTGCATACTACGGAGTAAACGTATTTTAGCACTGAAAATAAATAGAACACACTTCTGCTTTAAATGCCAGCATCTTTTCAAAGAAAATGAGTGAGCTTACAGGATAGAAGAAAAAAGACAAAGAGTGTGTGTGTGTGTGTGTGTGTGTGAGAGAGAGAGAGAGAGAGAGAGAGAGAGAGAGAGAGATGGGTGGGCAGAGGGTAATGTGAAGCGTGACTGTTGCTTTAACCTTTGTTACTGGCCCCTGACACGTGGACAAGACAAGAGTGGCTGCCGACTTACCGTCAAACATCCCATCAGGCTTTGCTCAAAGGGCCGCTGGAAGGCTCGTGGATCTCCGCACCAGTCTAGTAGCTCTGTGGCCGCCGTCTGGAAATTGGCCGGATTCTGTAAGTGCTGTTTGAGAAGAAGACATCAAAAATATTACAAGTTTAATAACTACTAGTAGTTTTAGGCATATTTTAGGCAAAACTCTACTGTTTAAACACAAACACAGATGTTTAAAATGGTTTCAAAATGAACAGAAATGTGCTCACATTCATGCACATACAATTAAAAACTACTGCAACAGATAAGTGTTTGATTATAGTAATTCTACAATGACTTAGAATTAGTCTGAACTATCCTTTTTATATACTTCAACATTACACGACTTGGCACAAGACTGGTGTATCACATGACAATTTAACTTTTAACTCATGTTATTACCAGCTAAAAAAGTTTATTTACTTTCAAATAATATTTGCACAAATAGAGACTACATGGTTGTAGTCCAAAACTCAGGAAAGGGAATTCGCATTTTCCATCCACGGGTTCCCTCTTGATTTTCCTATGGGTTTTTATAATGGCAGTTTTGGATTCATGAGTAACATAAATAATTTTGAAGCCACCGTGTTTGCTTACAAATTGATGTCACAGCTGAACAGCTCTATACCAGGAAGGGCATGGAATGAACATGATGTTCGTAATGAACTACACTACCATTGAAAAGTTTGGGTCACTTGCCTGAAAAGTTTCTCATGATCTTAGAAACTGAAAATCTGATGGTGTACACTTTAATGTTTGAAATTAGTTTTGTAGACAAAATATAATTGTGCCAACATATTAATATATTTAATTACAAAACTACAATTTTATTAAAAAAAAAAGTTTTTGAAATGGATAACTTGGACCAAATAGTTAAGAAAAGCAGCCAATAAGTGCCCAACATATAAATGGGAACTCCTTCAATACTGTTTAAAAAGCATCCCAGGATGATACCCCAAGAAGTTGGTTGAGAAAATGCCAAGAGTACATTTCTGCAAAATCTAGGCAAAGCATGGCCACTTGCTTAAATATATCAGTTTTTATTTATTTTGGATTTTTTCACAACATAATTCCCATATTTCCATTTCTATTATTCCATAGTTGTGATGACTTAAGTATTATTCTAAAATGTGAAAAAAATAAAAACGGAGTAAGTGAACCTAAACGTTTGAACGGTAGTGTATCTACAGTTCATCCGGAAAGTATTCACAGCGCTTCACTTTTTCCACATTTTGATGTTACAGCCTTATTCCAAAATGGAATAAATTCATTATTTTCCTCAAAATTCTACAAACAATACCCCATAATGACAACATGAAAGAAGTTTGTTTGAAATCTTTGCAAATTTATATATAAAAAAACAACAACAAAAAAAAAAACACGTACATAAGCATTTGCTCAATAATTTGTTGAAGCAACTTTGGCACCAGTTGTACCTCAAAGCCTCAAGTCTTTTTGAGTATGATGCTACAAGCTTGGCACACCTATTTTTGGGCAGTTTCTTCTATTCTTCTTTGCAGGACCTCTCAAGCTCCATCAGGTTGGATAAGGAGCGTCAGTGCACAGCCATTTTCAGATCTCTCCAGAGATGTTCAATCTGGTTCAAATCTGGGCTCTGGCTGGGCCACTCAAGGACATTTACAGAGTTGTCACGTAGCCACTCCTTTGTTATCTTGGCTGTGTGCTTAGGGTCGTTGTACTTTTGGAAGATGAACCTTCGCCCCAGTCTGAGGTCCAGAGTGCTCTGGAGCAGGTTTTCATCAAGGATGTCTCTGTACATTGCTGCATTCATCTTTCCATCAATCCTGACTAGTCTCCCAGTTCCTTCCGCTGAAAAACATCTCGAGCATGATTCTGCCACCACCATGCTTCACTGTAGGGATGGTATTGGCCAAGTGATGCCTGGTTTCCTCCAGACATGATGCTTGCCATTCATCAGACTAGAGAATATTGTTTTTCATGGTCTGAGAGTCCTTCAGGTGCCTTTTGGCAAACTCCAGGAAGGCTGTCATGTGCCTTTTACTGAGGAGTGGCTTCCATATGGGCACTACCATACAGGCCTGATTGGTGGAGTGCTGCAGAGATGGTTGTTCTTCTGGAAGGTTCTCCTCTCTCCACAGAGAAATGCTGGAGCTCTGTCAGAGTGACCATCGGGTTCTTGGTCACCTCCCTGACTAAGGCCCTTCTCCCCTGATCGCTCAGTTTGAGCTCAGCTCTAAGAAGAGTCCTGGTGGTTCCAAGCTTCTTCCATTTACAGATGATGGAGGCCACTGTGGGACCTTCAATGCTGCAGAAATTTTTCTGTACCCTTCCCCAGATCTGTGCCTCGATACAATCCTGTCTCAGAGGTCTACAGACAATTCCTTGGACTTCATGGCTTGATTTGTGCTCTGACATGCACTGTTAACTGTGGGACATTATATAGACAAGTGTGTGCCTTTCCAAATCATGTCCAATCAACTGAATTTACCACAGGTGGACTCCAATCAAGTTGTAGAAATATCTCAAGGATGATTAGTGGAAACAGGATGCACCTGAGCTCAATGGCAATTGAGATGCACCTGAGCTGAGTGTCATGGCAAAGGCTGTGAATACTTACAGTATGTACATGTGATTTTTTTTTTTTTTTTTTATAAATTTGCAAAGATTTCAAACAAACTTTATTCATGTTGTCATTATGGGGTATTGTTTGTAGAATTTTGAGGAAAATAATGAATTTAATACATTTTGGAATAAGGCTGTAACATAACAAAATGTGGAAAAAGTGAAGCGCTGTGAATACTTTCTGGATGCACTGTATAAAGCACAGTTTACATAGAGCAAACTCCACCCAGAGGAAGTCGCAACTCAAAATGATGATTTAGAGCACTTTCTAGTTCAACATTTATTGTTGTTTAGGAATTGGAAGATTTTTTCACTGAATGAATTGCTTTTAACTTAAGAATGTTTTAAAAACACCAGCTTCATATTTAAATGGTTTTAAAACCTCTGGAAAGCCAGCCTGCAGTGCTTCAACTGTCAGTCCATTACTGCCAATGTTTTTTCTTTTTTTTTCTTTTTTACAGAGATCATATTCTGTGGTAATCAACAACATGCCACTGGTGCTTTTGAAAACTTGTATTAAACCCAGAAAATTCATTTAAAAAGAAAGGAGACTTTGGATAAGAGATTTCAGCTCTCTCTTTTAGAATAACGTACATTGAGGCTTTTAAAACAAGGCCATACAGAAAGGGGGCCTGGGTAGCTCAGCAAGTAAAGACGCTGACTACCACACCTGGAGTTGCAAGTTCGAATCCAGGGCATGCTGAGTGACTTCAATCAAGCTTCTTAAGCAACCAATTGGCCCGTTACTAGGGTGGGCAGATAACGTTGGGTTAACCTCCTCGTGGTTGCTATAATGTGGTTTTCGCTCATGGAGGGGAGCGTGGTGAGTTGTGCGTGGATGGCGAGGAGAACAACGTGAAACCTCCACATGCACTAGGTCTCCGCGGTAACATGCTCGACAAGCCACATGATAAGATGCGCGGGTTGAAAGTCACAGATGCAGAGACAACTGAGATTCGTCCTCCGCCACCCGGATTGATGAGTCACCACGCCACCACGAGGACCTAAAGCGAACCAATTCTGTCCCTTTCTGAAATATATAGCAAATTCCATTTTTACACATATTTATTTAATATATCACCAGTTCTATTGTCTGAGCTAAAAGTGCATATCTTTTTTAGATCATTTAGTTTGCCGAGTGCTCCAAACTCATCTTGCCCTTTGATGCATCTGTACAGCCTTGTGAGAACCCAGCCGGTAACCCAAGGCCTCCTGGACTGAGTGCAGCTGTGCATTCTGGGCCAGTTCCACCCTCCTGACAAAGAGCTCAGTGTGCTTCAAGGCCTCCTCATGCCACTGCAGCATGCCCTAATCCAGACTCTTCATCATCTTTTGTCCAATTAGATGTAATAGATCCACACCTCTGAAAGTGTAATAATAGAGGTTGCAGAAATGAATGAGAGGAGACTTATTCTGTTATAAGGGGGGGGCTATTAATTGAATGCCAAGCTTGTTTATCCTCTCCTCAGGATTACCCCACCCCCTACCCTAATCTCTTCACCAACCGGTGGCACACAAGACATGACAAGAAATTTAAACAAACGAGCAATCTGTACACCCTCTTCAGTGGCTTTGCACATAAATGCTCTGTCACTGTTTGGTTGCTCCTGAGAAGGAGACTGTACAATTTGTAGAGCATTATACTCAGACGGACACCTCCTCTTCCTCACTCGCAGCGAGGAAGCGGCATTGTCTTCCGAGGGCAGCAGAGGTCGCCATTTGAATGAGACGCTTTGGTGTGTATGTTGACAAAGAGCTCATCTGACAAAGAGCCAATGTCTCCTGCTGCAGAACCCTGCTGAGTAAATCCCGCAGAGCATAAGGGATAAGTGGGCAGCAAATTCCCCTCTTGCCGCAAAAGCTGATGGAAACAAATCACCATTTTGAGAGATCTCAATTCTTTGTTTAAAGGGACAGTTCAGTTAAAAAATTAAATTATGTCATTACTTAGCCACCCTCATTAAAGTCATGCAAGTTTGGGACACAATAAGGGTCAGTAAATGATGACAGAGGTGTCATTTTTTGGGTGAACTATCACTTTAGGCAGACATTCTGATTTCTAGGTCTGACCACACGGTAATCAGGAAAGAGGGTTGGATGCAGGGCAGTAGGGGAGAGGATGTAAAGCTTGGTATTGTGGTGGTGGGCACTCAGAGCTTTGTGTCAGAAAAGCAAAGTTTTTTGGCAGGATTGCAACACAGGTGTTAAAATAACTGAGGCCAAATATCAGCACTTCACCTTTCCCCTGCAATGCTCACTGTGTCTATACAGGACCATTTCATCTCAGGGAAATTCTCTGTTGTGTGATCAGTCATCCTGGAGGTATTGAGTCATTTGCTTCTGTTGCCGGACCAAGTCCGGTCATCTACACTGTATTTCTCAGTCTCTTAAAGGGGACATGTCATGGAATTTAAGATTTTCCTTGCTCTTCTGAAATAAAGCCAGCCCATTAATGGAAAATAAGCTACAAAAATACATAATCAAATGGACATGGTATTGAGATCACAACTATTTTTATAATGGGCCTCCCACAGTCATGGAAAACATAAATATCAGGGAATTTTTAAAGGTGCACTTAGTAATTTGTTCCTAATTAAAAAAGGCTTTACTCCTAAATAAATTTATATTAATTTTTAAACATATGTATAAAATTGTGACCACTCACATGAGAAAGATTCCAGTCATAACAGTAACTTTATAAAAGCTGCTTTATTCTACATGGAGAGGGTCTCCTCATAGGCGCTGCCATTTTGAGATCACATGACAAGCCGAATCCTACTCTCTCAATGTCAGTTATTGGACTCTTTAACTCAAGGATTAAATTAACCATGGTTGACAGTAAATAATGAATTTCTACAATGGCATCATTGACTGAAAATTACTGCGTTTCATAGTTTTGGAGTGAACTATGCATGGAGTTTTATAAGAGAAGTAACAGACAAATTTTGCGACAGGTGTCAGTTTACGGCTCTCCCTATTTATTTGTATGGTACTTGCAAACTGTGATTTACTGTCATAACCCTTGTGGTTCTTTGATGTCAGGGCCAGCATATGATTGGTTTTGAAGACCTGCATGACCCAAGTTGACCATTGCACTCTCTCATTTGGTAAAGCCGCAAAGGTTGGTATCTCAGTATATAAAATAATCTCAGGATGCTGGAACACGAAATTTATCCAGTCATAACAGAGGCCATTTACATGTGAAAGTCTTAAAGGTGAAGTAGCAAAAACAGCCTGTATAATTGTAATGGTCAGAAATGGTGGGAAATGGTCATGTAAAACTATATAAAAAAAATTTTGGTGCAAGAAACACAAAAACCTTATAGGTGGACAGGGGTGGGGAAATTATCTAAAAAAGTATAGAATATGATCACTTTAAATAAATAAATAAAATTGCATATAAGGACATTATATGGAAAAAAAATATCTTCAAATAACCTCAGAACAGACAAAACAGTTCAGGATGTTGAAATCTTATGGCCAATTTCTTTCATGAGCTTATCTGTCTGAGGAAATCCCTGAGCATGAGCTCATTTCATCAGTTCTACATGGGATATGAACCATAAATAACTGCCTCCTCCAGCATCAGAATACTTTGTACATTTGTATTCATGTTCCATGTGAATGATAATTTCTTCTTCTTGCTTAAGAAGAAAAAAGGAAAGAAAGACTGTCTAATTAAACTGAGTCGCAGTGCCATGTTTCACTTATTTCTAATCATTAAATTCCTCCTCATGTTCTGGACTGGGAATGGGCCAAGAGAATTCAAGCATCAAGCATTCGAAGGTAAACAGTGTGAACAATAAGTTGTTTGTTTTGCAAAGCATCTGAGAAAAATCTTCTGCCCCAAATATATGAAAAAATAGGAGGAAATGAAGAAAGTCTCTACTATATACCCAGGCTAACATACACAATTAAATTTAATGCAACAGTTTGCCTCGTGTTGATTATGATATCAGCCCTCTCCTCTCAGACATAAGAGGATCTAATTTTAGGTGATTGACAGCTATTGGCTGCTGACTGCTCAGCATGCAGACTTTAAATGACGGTGAGGAAGCCGCAATGAGAAAACAGAGGAATTCTGTTGGAAGGGCTCTGTAAATGAAAATCAGATGGGAATGTGAGAGACTGGGTGTAGAAGGAGAGAACAAAAGTCAAAGAGGAAAAATGTTGGAGCATAAGGCCTGTTTCACACTGCATGCATAAGCTGTGTGCAAGTAAAGCAGTGACACTGCAAAAGCAATGTCGCATTGTGCTTTCAGACTTATGTACAGCGTTTCTGCTGTTTAACAGAGCTGTGGTTCTATACATAAGACCCTGAGATTTTGGGGTAACCACATTGAGTATTTTCTTTAATAACAACCATCAATTATAAAATGGTTAGAGGGAGCTGGTCTGCTTTCGCCAGCAGTGTGAAACAGACCTAAGAGAAAATGTAGAGAATATGTTGTGTTTTACTGACATTACAATTACAACATGCTGATGGCTTTGTGTCGGTGTTAGTCATATAATTGAACATAATACTTTACACTACTGTCATTATAACCATCTGAGTAAAGTTGTGGGAATAATAGACTGCATGACAGGCAGAAGTATGACTGATTGACAGGATGACGGCACGATAAAAGGAGGAAACGGTGAAGTCAAAAGAAAGCCCTCATCAGACTTTTTAGATTGTATGGTAGCAAAAAAATTTTTTTTAAGAAAAATAGTTTGAGGTGCGTTTGTTTACCTCTAGACAAGATTAGATAGCACCTGCTCAGGATTAACATTTTTTTTTTCTTAAATGGCACCAAATTATAATAATAATAATACAAATAAAATCTCTGTGCTGCATGCAAGTCTACCAACTGTGATTTGTCTGTTTATCTTGAGCTAGGACAACAGTCATGCCGGCTAAACTTGTAGCTCTCACCACACTAAATGTACCATATCAACATGATTAATGAGCAGCAATCGATTCTGCTTTGTTTTTAGGTTTAATCAGACCCAATCTAGCATGCAAAACAGCTAACAATGTCATTTGTAACCAATTAAATAGGCTTAGAATTTCAGTGGCTTCTTACATGCTGTAGACATGCTCTTATTAGCACTAAGACTTGTCTTATTGAGGCAGAGACAACAAAGCCATGTGGAAAACTGTGCAAAAGTGACAAATCCTAAACTGCCTGAAAGACATTTCCATAAATCTGTCGAGAGACACAAATTGTCACACCTGCACGAAACACTACAATTATCAAAGTCTAGAATCATAAGACATAGCCTTGGGTCATGCCTACTCATGTGTGCGCATGAATTTGCTAAAGAACAAGCTTTCCAAAGATAGGGAGAGGGGTTGCTTTGAAAAGAGCTGAGGAGGACAACAGAGTTCAGGCCCTAGCCATATTCTGCAACCTGATGAGCCAAACTAATGCAAATTTACAGATCACCATTTAAGGCAGTCAGAGAGATGACAAGAAACCCAGTAACAATGAACATTCACCTACTAACAGACAGACGCAGACCCCCTTACCCTAAATATTAAACTTCTGCATTGATTTCTGAGAGAACCGCATAAAATACAGAGCATTCAAATTCACCTTTGTTGTATAGATAATTTCAGCCTTAGGTGTGATACCTATTTTGTAAAGTATATACTATTTAAATTTATTAAATGTATAGCAGTTAGTCATTGAGAATTTGGAAAATTGGAGGGGGTTAAAGCACATAAACGCAGCATAAAATAATCCAGAAAATTCCAGTGAAGTCAGTGAAGCAATTTGACAATAAATAACTTTTTACAATAAATTCTCCTCCCTGCCCAGTAGATGGCGATATGCACGAAGAATGCGAATCGCCAAAAACAAAAGAAAAAGAATGTAAAAGTAAAAGGGATTTATAGCAATAAAAAAAGAAAAAAGGACTTAAATATTGATCGGTAATTTAATATAATTTACACAGAACAAAAGCCAAAAACTTTTTTCCTTCAGGAAATTCAAAAATAGTAAAGTTATAGAGAAGCTTGTATTCTTTGTATTTAGTTGGAGCGGGGAAATCTTTTTCTTCGAGAATGCCTAATAAATGAACAGTACTCACGTGTGGTCGTATGGTTATCATTTTCTCACCTGTTTGATGCACAGCAGCCTGTCATTGGTCTGCTGTATGTGCCTGTCCATCGAAGGAATCGTGTTCATATTGACTGCTGCCTCTTTCTCTCTATCTGGAAGCCATTAAATTTCTTCTCTCTGAAAAATAGACAAAAAGAGGAGTGTGTCAGAGGCTGTGAGAAAAAAAGAAACGAGAGGGCAGTTCATTGTGGATCTGTGATTTCCTCGCACACATAACGAGGCCATGAAAAACACTGAGTGTTCAGATGACATTTGTGTGGTAGGTGAGGAGGAGAACTTCCATATATCTTCCATGTTCATGAAGGAGATCTATGAAACAGGAGATCAGGTGTAACTAGAGTTACACTCCCATCTGTCTGTTACAACTAAAGCACAACCATTAAAAGGTAGAGGGTGGAAATTACAAACAAAACAAATAAAACAGTTTCTTGTATTGTTGGCTGTAGTCACACTCGTTAAGGTTGGAGCAGAAAGAGCACGTATGTCTAATTGTCCCTCAAAGTGACGCTAAGTTTGGAGACATAAGAGTATAGTAAATATATGTTACTATGAAAACCATTGTGTCTGAGTGGTTCTTGCTAATATACTGTAGCATTGTGTCTGTGTGTTGGGTGGAAGAACTGTGACCAATTAAAATCCAAATCATCTTTCCAGTCCTTTGTAGTCTGAACCCAATTGGTGCATCTATTACGCTGTTAAAGATATCAGGACTTACATTCAAGGTTATCATTGTTGGCGCTGTGGGCTGATTTACAGTCGTGTTTGCTGACAAATAAATACGAGGCCCCATGGCCGTCGCTGTAACTCACGATGCAGACGTGCGGCAGGATTAATTGGCGGGAATCGCTCATCTGGCCACTTTAATGTATACTTATAAATTCCTGTAACAAAATGTCCCACATTTCCCACTGCCAGACCACTGTGGCGTACTGATAAAGCAAACTTCAAACACCTTGGCTGTGTGTGTGACAGGAAGAAGAGTGTCTCTGGCAGTCAGGAGTGTTAGATAGTGCCCTGTATATGTTCAAGTAGTTAGTGCATTTCAGGAAGTGATGTCGGGACCGGTATTAAGACTGCTTTCTTTTGCTCTGTATGAAATATTTAAGTATGTAAGTCATGGATGACGTGACATGGGTCCAGTTCCTAAATAATGAGAGTCTACCACAACATGACAGGTGAGCAATAATAACCAAATAAATACAATTTTCATTTTTGGGTGAAAAATCCCTTTCATTTTTGGTAAGAGAAGAGTTTCCAGAAAACACATTTTATTTATAATCTTCAGGGTCTAGCAAAGCTTATGCCAGACACCAAGCTGGAAGATAATTCTAAGTTGTTGAAACACTGATAGGATCTGGGCTGTGATTTTGATCTGTGATCTTGGCTGCATTGACAATCTCAGGCCAGCAGGTGTCTCTCTGTCACACACTGCAACGCTGCCACCCTGACCACCACAAATAACTGCTGAGTGTTCCTTTAAGCCTTTACAAGCGCTACAAATCCTCTGCTCCAACCCACTAACAGGGAACGCTCAAACCCGCAGCTCGCCTGTCTGACCTTGTGGTTATTGATTAACTATTTCCCTACTTACCCTGCTGTCACTCTCACCCAAAGCTACCAGCAGAGAGAGGAAGAGGCAACCTCTCATTCTCCTCCAATCTCTGTCTTTCATGAAACATCAATTGGGCAATGATGACACCATAACAGCAGCTGGTGAACATCCTGATGACGTCAGAGAGCCGTAAAGCAGAGCCTAGAGTCCAAAACTCCACACAGCTTGATCACGCATCCTCTCTCCCTCACTCTCTTACCCCTCAGGCAATGAAGGGCTGGAAAAACACCAGTTATATAACACACCAACTACCTCAATGAATACAAACTCTTGTTCTGATTATTCAAAGAGAAGCAGAAGCTGGTCATGGTGCCATTTCAAGCACAAATGTGTACAGTGGGATACTTGGCCACACTGGTAGCATTTCACAGCACTTCATTGCTCTTGCCCCTGACTAACTCAAATTGCTTTTCATATAAATATTTGGTTTATTTTACAGTTAGCATTTGCTATTTGGAAAGCTCCCTGGACATTATACCTGCATTATAATGTTCTTAGCAAGTAGAACACTCAAGTGTCCTACTGCTTTCATAAAACAGTAAGGCTTCAACAAAATAAAATATTAAAGTTTAAGTGTGAAATGAAGTGTGGAATTGCAAAAATAATGATTGTTTTCAAACAGGTTTCCCAAACACACCCCCATCTCTCATTGGTCCCCGCGCTAAGCTCATGCCATTGAATGAGCCAATGTTGCTGTGTCTGGCTGGTGGGGATGCTAAAATAAAAAGAGCTTGGATAGAATAAATTATTTTAAACATGATACACACTTAAGCTTTAAGGACACAATTTCTCATTAAAACTAACAGTGCATCCATCCACTAGAATATATATTCACTAAAATAAATTGTCTATTTTGCATAGCTGGAACATTGTATTGACTAAGGATGTGCCAGTGTGGTTGACCAATGGAATCTTCTAACAACAGACTAGTCGAATAGTGGGGTCGACTACTAACATTAATATTTTTATTGGTGGTGGTTTTAATGGGAGACGCAATTCTCAAATTAATTGAGAGACGTAACTTCTTGGAGCGTTTTTGCGTGATGATGGCTTGCTGTGCTTAACAGTGAATAACAGTCAGCACAGTAAAACCCTCTGCAAGAAGTTTTGTCTTTTTAATGCTTTAGCTTTAGTCTTTTTTATGTGCTGTTGTTACAGCAAAGACCTGCATCAACAATAGAAACCGATCACTGTCAGAAGATAAATCCTATGCTGTGAGTAATATTCCCGTATTTGTGAGGTGCTGTGTAGAGATTCAAGTTTTTTGCTGATTATGTATGACAATGCCTAAATAAATTGTTGCCATAAAAAAAGGTTTAAACTGCTTGATGTCGTAAACTAGATGTGTATCCGCGATATTATCTTGTAGCTCTTAAATGCACAGCAAGGATAGCTCTGAAGCACTCTGGTTACGTTGTAGCGCATCATTTTGTGCATATGCAGTTTTGTGCAGCTCTGTATTGGAGGCTTTCTTAATTATTACTTTGATAGTTTCATGCAATAAGATTTTATAGGCATTTAGCCTATTTATTTATTTTTATATCTATTAGTCACCTTGCTGAAGTGCTGTGCTCAGTGTCCGTATATCCTTCTAAGGCTATGTTCAGACTGCAGGCAAATCAGATTTTTCTCAAATCAGATCTTTTCAGGCAGAATGTCCGTACAATTAATTGCAAGTTATCAAATCAGATTTGTAAATTCAGATATAAACAACCAATCTGCATGGGTTGCTTTGGTAACCACGTAGGTGTACCCAACGTGATGATGCTTTGAAAAACAGATGCGGGAAAAATGGAGGTGCATCTTCTAGATCACTAGATCGATTTTTAATGTCATCGTTGTGTGTCGTGTTAAGAGTAGATATAATTCATACTGTCAGCATGAAAACAAACGCAGGGAAGTGGGGTACAAAAGATACAGTGGAACGACATTATATTTAATATTTAGAAAGGTGGAGTCAGGCAGAGGGCAGAGCGAAAGACAGAGAGAAAGACTGAGAGAGACAGAGTTAGTGCAGGGAGAATTATCTCTTCATAATCAGACACACGCCACCATAAGTGAGCTTTGCATATCCACTCACGCTTGACTCCCTTTTCAAAAGCACTTCTCTATAAATACCACCAGTCACTCTCCTGGGTTAAGGACAGGGACTAATATATTGATACCAGCCCTGAATACAGTCTAAGATAAAGGCCAAGCTTAAGAGACAGATCATAATTACAGCTCAACTCAACTTGTAAATGTCTAATTATCTAATTTAATGCCTCTTATCAACATTTGTTTACTTTGCATCTTATTTTGGCCAAGAATAGCGCACTTAGAAAGGAAAGGTCTGTTTGAACAACATGTAAAGCGACTTATTTAAGTTTACTTGCTACAAAGAGCATCAAACAAAACTCTAAATATCTTTCAAAGATTTGATGTCACTAACCTAAAAAACTCTGACAAGTGTCATTAAAAGCGCTCATTTTATCAACCTGCTACCTTGTAAACTCGACTTCACTTCCATGCAGACTGGTGCACTCACAAACTCCCAGAAGTTGCATAGCACCAACCAATTAAAATGGAACTGGCAATTTCAAAAAACACATCAGACAGTAAACTAATTGTGGCCAGTGAATGGAGACTCTGAGGACATGCTCGCTTTCAGTTCAGCTGATCAGATATCAGAGCATAGTCAGACTGATCTGACTACCTGCAGAGGGGAAACAGAGGGACGGTGTCTCAACAACTGTTGATGCAACTACCGCAGCTGAGTGGCAGAGAGGAGTGGATCCACGAAGAGCGAGTTTGAATGTTATGCTGCGTTCTGCCGCCAGATCCAATCGATCAGCTGCAGGATAAACAGCCACACTATCACAAACCATTCACAACCTAAGAACAAGGTGGCAATAATCAAGACGATTGGCCACAAACAGTGCCCCTTACAAGCATTTGGACACTTAAAGCTGAAGTATGTAATTTCTGCACCACTAGCGGCAGCAATCGGAATTGCAAAAATTAACATCGTTTTAAAACAGCTTTCTCCTTCTGCCTTCGATCGAACAAACATACAGACCCACCCCCAACTCATGCCATTGGTGAAGTTATTGTCTCTCTTGAGAAGGTCTCTCAGAACAAACAGAGGAAATTTTATAGTGCCACAGAGAGACAATGTTTACAGTTTTCAAGAAAATTAACCTATGAATGGCTTACTTATAGTTGTCTCTGCATTTTAAGCATAGATATGAGAAAATATTGTAACACAGAAAAAGTTACATCAACTTTAAGTCACGCTTAATTATGTATAACTGCCATTGCATTAGATAAATATCAAACCAAGTAGCATCTGAAAACATATTATGCTAGATCTATTCACTAATTTCACGTATCTGAGTAATTTTTCCAATTACTTGTATACAACTGGTCCCAAGGTGAATTTTAGTAAATTAAGTCAGTTCCCCTCAGTTTCACAAAGGTGTCCTAGCACAGTAAAAACAGGTGTAGTTTATCAAAGTGTCCAAATACTTTTTGTCTTCATTTTGAACAGTATACAGTATATCTTATGTTCTTATGTTTCTTTTAAAACCTACAAACTTGTCCTGAAATGTCTTGCTTTAAAATTTGACATCTTTCTTTCACATAAATGGCAATTAATTTGATAGTTAGTTTATTAATGTAATGACAATCATACATTTTAAACATAATTGTGTCCAAATCCTTTATGGGGTATAGTTTATAAAAATAAAAAAATATCAGTTGACTAATCCAAACACCCTTACTCAAAAAACTCTGAAATGTGTAAATAGTGAAAGACAATCAAAGCAGATAACCATATTCTTTTGTTAACTGGGCTCTGAACCCCTTGAACGGATTTAAGTGTGTACTGAGTGTGTGTGTATGCAGTGAGGAGCAGTGAGCTGGACAGTGGCCCCCGCAGACAGCACAAAGCAGCGTTTGTTATGTGAGTCCAGAAAGGCAGCGTAAAGGCTCTCCACTGCTCCCTATTGTCCTGATCTAAAATGTGCCGTAATCTCCCGAGCAGTCTCTAACACCATATGTGTGTGTGTGTGTGTGTGTGTGTGTGTGTGTGTGTGTGCTGGCCTCCTTATGCCCCCATCTCTCCTTTTTTTTCCTCTCTTGCTCCCCATTTCTTCCTGCCACTCAATCAGCCCCTCCTCCCACCATCTCGCTCTCTCTGGAACAGAGGCAGCATGCTCCTTTAACAGGCTGTGGAATGGATTCATTTCATCTAATGGGGTTTGGTCTGAAGCAGAGCCACTCACCCTGAGCAAGAAGGCTCACCACTGCAGTCATGTGTTTTCATACAAGCCAATCAACACGCCTGCACCGACCCCCCCCCCCACCGCCCTCCCTCTCGCTCTCTCTCTCTCTTCCTCTCACGCTCTATATTTATTTCTTTCACTGACTCTACCTTCCTCTTACCCCCCCCCCCCCCCATTCTGCTTTTTTCCCTCCTTTCCACCACGACCTCTTTTTCTCCCTCCTTTCTTCTTTACTCTTTACATCTGCCTTAGGCTTTCTGTTTCATTCTGGTCACAAGGCACTTAGCTACTGACTTGAGTCTGCTTTTCTGTCCCCTCATCTCTCTCATCCTTCACTTTCTTACAGTCCCCATCCTTCCTGCTTGCTTTCATTTGTTCATTCTGTCTCTCTCTCATTATTTGTCCGGGGCTGGAATCTGTTGGGGTCCCTGCTGGAACAGAAGGTTGGTGCAGCCCATCTGTGAACTGATCGGAGAGGGGAGGTGACACGTACAGACAGACCATCACCCCCCCATTAGAACCTCCCCATAACTAACAGACCATTTTAATTAGTGGCTGACCGCTATGGGTTTTTTAATGGCTAATGCCAATTTTTATAACTAGAGAGTCAGGTGGCCAGTGGCCAATAGTTGATATAATATCAATATATAGCCTTCTAAAGGCTAATAAAATGTAATTATAGCAATTGTGGTGCAAATATACATTAGAATTAAGTGAACATTTTCACACAAAATGTATTTGAGCAAACTTTACTACAAATATAAAAAAACAGAAACTGTGCATTATTAACCACAGACTAAGCTGTATATTGCATTACTGACAGAAGGGAGAACTAATGCATCTGTTAATCAGCCAAGGAAGCACAGTTATCAGCCAACGCTACAATCTCAAAAAGGCCAAATATTGACAGATACATTGTTTTATCACTACTTTCACAATATTAAACCAAATGCTAGTGAACGATCTGACAAGCAAAACTCATTCGTAGCTACAGTACATAAAATTAGTTTCTTTTCACTTTTTTTATTTTTATTTTCTCTTTACTCCCCAATTTGGAATGCCCAATTCCCAATGCGCTCCAAGCCCTCGTGGTGGCGTAGTGACTCTCAATCTGGGTGGCGGAGGATGAAACTCAGTTGCCTCTGCATCTGAGACAGTCAATCCATGCATCTTATCATGTGGCTTGTTGAGGGCCTGAGAGCAAGAACCAGATTATGGCAACCACGATGAGGTTAACCCAACTTGACTCTACCCACCCTAGCAATCGGGCCAATTGGTTGGTTAGGAAGCCTGACTGGAGTCACTCAGCACACCCTGGATTCGAACTTGCAACTCCAGAAGAAATTAGTTTCTAACAGAATATTAGTCTAAGTTAAATGATTAGACTACATTGTCCTAGAGACTGGATGCACCGATACAACTATATCCCTTCCGATCCTATCCGATTCTGATATCGGAAATCTCAGTATTGGCTGTTAGATCCCAATACGATACCAGTATTGTTTTTTGCATAATCAGTTTAGAATATCTTTACATTATTGTGTGGAAATAACTGGATGTACTCTTTAATATGTAAAGAAACACAAACCTCTAACTACACATTATTTCAATATAAATGTACAACTTATTAAGAAACACTTTATTATGAACTAGTATACTTGATAATGTAGCAGCAAAATTAACATTAATTCCAATAAGTCATCAGTAGAAAAGAAGCCGTTTTTTGTTTTGCTAAATTTTTTCAACATATCTGGACATTAAAGGATTCAGATCTCTTTTTTTTTTTAAATTTGTTGTGACATCTGCTCACTTTTTTTGTTATTTTTTTAGAACCCATTCAACATAAACATTATTATAATTTTTAAACAAATAATAATAATAATAATAATAATAATAATAATATATTATAATAGTGATATACGCTTTTATTTTGACATTCTAAACTCTCCAGGAATCCTGTATGTGTCCTGTTTGTAGGCAAGATCACGGTAGTTTTATTTGGTTTAAAAAAAAACGAAAAACAGAATGCATATTATAAGTGAACCGAACTATTGAGCATCTACATCTGAGATGTTGTTCGTGAGTAGTGCCGAAATATTGCGCACCGCGTGACTAGCCGCTGGTGTGTGTAAACAGAGCAGCGCCATTCACTGATGCGCTTGCGCTGGGCATGCGTTTTATATATTTACTTATTAAACACAGCCTTTTGTGATTCACAGAGCTATCACATGTCTTCAAGTGGCTTTGAATAAAATGCATGAGTCATATGAACTACTTTAATTGTGTTTTTATGGTTCTCTTATGTAATTTTTTGAGCTAGAGAGTAGCGATCATGACTAACACAGATATCTGACCGATACCCGATCCATCTAAAAGCTATATCGGAGCCGATATTAACTCAGGTATCGGATCGGTGCATCCCAACTAGAGATACTGTTGGAGTAGGATATTATCCTGTCAGCACATAGCTAAAGTCTAACCCTGGACATTGTGTATACTTCTTTCAAAAAACTGAGATGTAATTGCTTTGTATCAGCTGTATTTAAGAAATGCTAACTGAAAATGTATCTACTACAGGCATTTGCATGGACACTCACGTATGAAGTAGTTCAACACCTTGTTTCTTTATGCACTGTATTTCCTCTCAATTCCTGAACACCTCTGTACAGCAGAAGCTATGAGCTACGACCTTAGCCGGTTTGACCTTGCCCTCCATTAGAGGCACCAGGAGTGAATGAAAAGCACCTCACTAGCAGAGGGCGAGTATGGCCACCCTGAAAATAATGTCAACCCAGCATTTCCTGTGTGCACAGAGCAAAATGTATCCTGGCCACATACTGATCTGCTGCTGGGCTGCAGCACAGATAATATCCACTTTAATTTCTCACCTGAGGGGAAGTTCTCATGAGAGAGCTGCTTACGCCAGGCTGGAGATGTGACAGACATTTTTCATAAGCTCACTGCATGCTGCCAACACATAATAACCTTTTTTCAACAAATCTGGGGTCAGTTATGATTTTTTTCCCCTGCAAACAGTCAATATCATGACCAGGACTGAGAAAGCTGATTGAGTATCAGTGGTGAACAGTGTGTTTATTTCGTTAAACTCTTCCATCTACAGAGACATACTAAACCCCACACAAGTACAGCATCACTCTTAAAAAAGACCCCATGAAATCAAAACCTGGTTCACGGCTGTGATGTAATTAAAGCCTATTGGGCTGTTGGGCTGCCTAATAGGCCTATTGGGCTGATGATAAGTCCCTCCCAAACTATGTTGAAATACATCAACACAGGAAAGAAACTGCGCTTGTAAAATCATTTAACGGGTTCTTCAAGTCAATTAATTACCCAATATAGGAGTGATAAAAAAACAAGCTCTTTTATATTGGCAACCATCCCTGTGGCCTGTGCCTTTTCCAAAACAGGGAGCCAGTTTTGAAATTGTGTGCAGCTGCTTAACTATTTGATATTTGAGAGCATTTGGCATCTATAAATATTGAACTGCAGTACGGTGCCAGGGGTGCCTACAATGGCAGGTATGTGTTACCAGATACCCCAGGACAATCCCATCATTCCATGAATAAACTGGGGGAACAGCAACAGTGTTTCTAGGGCGAACCATAAACTCACTCTCCCTTCTGCTCTCATTCCTTGGTGTCTTCTCATTTCAGCTCTGATTCAGAGCGCAGGGACCATGAAAAACCCCAGCTATCTCATATAAGAGATCAGTGGGTCTGTGTGGTGCCCTGCCATCCAACCTTAGAAGGCCACAAATCACTGCGGGCGTAAATCACGCTTTAACCCTTCTCTCTTATTGTCACTGTCCAGGATTGCAGAGCGTGCCTGTATGTGTGAGAGACTGCACAAATGTGTTTGTGTCTGTCTGTGGAAGGGTGAGCAAAGGCATGTTCAGCATTCCAAACAATCTTCTCTCACTTTCATCTGGCTCATCCTGAGATTCTCTCATTTGTCAGAGATTGCCGACTGCCAGGCCTGGATGGCCCTGTGTAAATAAACCAGATTCCACCTCACAGTGGGTTAGAGTGGCGAGGAGTATACCAGCTCAAATCTCCCACTGGTGAGACCATTTCTGTTATTGCTCAGTTGGCTCTGTTTCCTCTTGAAATATACAATACAAATAAATATGTTTAAAGATATTAATTAAATATAGGAACATGTTTTACTGCAATTAAATCTTTAAACAAAATTTATGTATGTTAATTTTAAACTAAAATTAAATTAATTTATGTCTACGAGAATCTAATGGACACATGCCCTACCATGCAATGAAATATTAGTAAATATTAGAAATAATAGTATATTACTACAAAATAAAATATGACATTATATTACATCATAAAAGTATTAAACATTTTTTATATATATATAGTTTTAGGTATTTTACCAAACATGGGCTTTTGATATTTTTTTCTTGCACAGAACAACAAATAAAGAAATAACTTTATTATAATTTAGGACTAAATTAAATAATCTACACGTACACATGATGCTAAAATTAAACAAAAAATACATAGACACTGGTAGCCAAAAGTTTGGAATAATGTACATATTTTGCAATTATGGAAAAAAATTGGTACTTTAATTCACCAAAGTGGCATTCAACTGATCACAATGCATACTCAGGACATAAATAACGTGAAAATTACTATCACAATTTGAAAAAAATATAAACTTAAACTACTTCAGAGTTCTCATAAAAAAAAAATCCTCCATGTGCAGCAATGATAACTTTGCAGATCCTTGGTATTCTAGCTGTCAGTTTGTCCAGATTCTCAGGTGACATTTCACCCCATGCTTCCTGTAGCACTTGCCATAGATGTGGCTGTCTTGTCAGGCACTTCTCACGCACCTTACATTCTACCTGATCCCACAAAAGCTTGATGGGGTTAAGATCCATAACACTCTTTTCCAATTATCTGTTGTCCAATGTCTGTTTCTTTGCCCATTCTAACCTTTTCTTTTTGTTTATCTGTTTCAAAAGTGGCTTTTTCTTTACAATTCTTCCCATAAGGTCTGCACCCCAACACTTCTCTTTACTGCTGTACATGAAACTGGTGTTGAGCTGGTACAATTCAATGAAGCTGTCAGCTGAGGACATGCAAGGCATCTTTTTCTCAAACTAGTACTGATGTACTTCTCTTGTTTAGTTGTACATCTGGTCTCCCACTTCTCTTTCTGTCCTTGTCAGAGCCAGTTGCCCTTTGTCTTTGAAGACTGTAGTATACAACTTTGTATGAAATCTTCATTTTTGGGGGGAAATTGCAAGTATTATATAGCCTTCATTCCTCAAAACAATGATTGACTGACGGGTTTCTAGAGAAAGCCGTTTCTTTTTTGCCATTTTTGACCTAATATTGACCTTAAGACATGAGAGTTTATTACATACTGTGGCAACTAAAAAACAAACAAAAAGACAATGTTAAGCTTAATTTAATTAACCAAATAACTTTTAACAATGTTTGATACAATGGCAAGTGATTTTTCTAGTACCAAATTAGTAATTTAGCATGATTACTCAAGGATAAGTTGTTGGAGTGATGGCTGATGGAAATGGGGCCTGTCTTGATTGAATCAAAAATGAGTTTTTTCAAATAGTGATGGTGCTGTTTTTACTTAAGTAATGTCCTGGCAAAACTTTGTGATCAGTTGAATGCAACTTTGGTGAATTAAAGTACTAATTTCCTTCAGAAACAGTAAAATCTATACATTATTCCAAACTTTTGGCAGGCAGTGTAAATTTAATGCATGCAATTAAATTGCGACAAAATGTATAAGAATTGTGTTGCAAGCCAATCAAGCAGCAAAAATTCATGATTTGAGTGTACAATTAATATAAAGCCAATCAAAATACAAGGAAGTTGTATTTCTTTTTATGTATAATTCTCATTATTGCTAGCTGTGCTTATGAATGGATGGTCAGTAAGTCTTTTAATCAGGTCACAGTGAGACACATGATTGTGACTCTTATGTGCTGTTCCAATCAAAAAATAGAACCTAAAGCACATCACGACAAGGCAACTACTGAGCATCTCTCGTATTTGTAAATACGCTTTCAAACAGATTAAGAAAGCTTTCTCGAACGAGTAAAATGCTTGCCAGATTTTGTAAGATCCTAGGTTTTCATTCATTTACATATCAATTTACCTTTTTAAAAGAGGGAACTTCAGACTTGGCAATTTATTATTTTTGTGGTATAACTAAAGAGAGGGAGACAAACTCCAGCTGTGCATTAAATAAAATGTGGTCTTACTTTCGTAAAGATGCTTAAATCTTGAGATTTCTAATTTAGGCTGACAGCAAAGAGGAGGAACTCCAGGCTAGGCTTTTTAGAAAAAGAAAAAAAAGTGTGTTCCTGCACAGTTGGTCAAATTGAGTGGCTGTATTTCTATCCGTAAGAGAGCATTGTGTTTGTGGACCATGAGTGAGCTGAAGAGCTGTCCGGCTAGTGGAAACTGAACCATGAATGCAGCAGACCAGCTTGGCTGTTGGTAGAACTGTGTCCTTGGGCAAGACGCTGAACCCCAAGTTGCTCCCAATTGCAGGCTTGCGCCTTGCATGGCAGCTCTGCCGCCATTGGTGTGTGAATGGGTGATTGGGACACAGTGTAAAGCGCTTTGGTAACCTCTGAGGTTAGAAAAAAGCGTTATATAAGTGCAGACCATTTATCATTTAGAAAACAAATCTAGTTAGTGTGAAACTCAACTTTAAAGCAAAAAAAAATATTAGAGGAAAAATACACTTTCCTGGAATAGAACATGTCAATAGGGTGTAACTCTCTTACTCTAGTATTGGTTTAAAATATATGGTGCTTCTGATTAACCCAGCTGACTGAAAATACAGTATTTTAATTATCACACTCACTAATTAAAAGACTGATCAATGACACTGTGCTCATAGCTTCTCTACTTGTCTGTAAGCACTCTGTCTATGGGGTTAGAGAACGGAGTATAGCAGTATTCAGGAGAGCCATCTCAGGTGTTTGCTGCTTACAAAGCTCTCAGATTGCACAGCTAATGGGATCAGTCTGAAATGGACTGAGATCAAACTCACAATCAACACATAATCTTTTAGCCAGGCCCAGTCATAGGTGGTGCATACGAAAAGGTCAGTGGGAGAGTCACACAGCAAAATAATTTTCCATCAATATATTGTTAGTGCTTGTGTCTCATGTCTCAGAGCCCCTGCGCAGATGTAATTGACTACATAACTACATAATATGTCCACAAACTAACATGGTGCATAACATTATTGTTTAAAAGTCTTATTTTTTCTATTGATCATTCAGCTATATTTAATCAAATAACAATGATGGTGAGGAGTGTTAAAACCTGGCCAATATTCAGGACCATGTTATCTGGTCCATGTTGTAATCTTTTATCACTCATTTTAAGAAACCAAAACACAAGAAGTCAAAACAAACATGCTTAATTGTCTTCAATTCAAGGCCGACTTGTAACACTGCTAAACAAATTACGTTAAAAATTAAATCAGATTCCAACAACAGTTCTGCTTTTCTTTAAGTTAATTAAGAAATTAAACTCCAGCCCTCATCTGGAAGTGGATCCATCTGGCATGGAGGGAAAATGAACAAATCGGGGCAGAGTGCTTTTGTCATCCATACATACCAGCGAAGACAGAAATGTGCATGTGGTGGGAGGCGGCAAAGTGTCAGACAATCACAAAGAAAATCAACTTATGCAGTGTCGCCTGGAGCACGCAGTCGCACACGCAGCAGGCTAGAATCAATCCAACGAACTGCGACTCAGCCCCTGTGGATTAAGATTTAAATTGAGGCCCATCTACGCTGTCACTAAAATGGGTATTGTATCATTCATGCAGGAAGTAGGGAATTACAGTGTCTCTTTCTCCCCCCTTTACTGCTCTTGACAGATAAGTGGTGCAAGCAAAGCTGCATGGTACAAGCGCTGCTTTTCAAAACCAGCGGTTGCCTTCAACTACGCATGGACAAATAGGGTAGTGGACGACTGGGTCTGTGAGGGACACATGCTCCACTCTCACAGGCTGTTCCTTTTAAAAGCTTGCATGCTGTGAACCGGCTCAAATAAATATCCCCAAAGGCATCCCTCATTCAAACACTCTCCTTCAAACAGCAGTGAGCCAAGAAATACTGCCATCGTGGCACTGCAAACCCCATTTACAATACACTCTTTCCCAAGACTCCTCTCTCTTCAATCCTCCCTCCCCACCCCCTGTCCCCTAGTTGTGACCAGGCGGTTGGTGTAGCTGAAAGGTCAGTGCTGGGTAATTTGTTTTTAGCTATGCAGACATGCCTCACAACAGACACAGGCAGGTAAACCAATTACACCCTGACATGAATCGCCATGACAAACAGCCTCCGTGCTCAAGTGCTACGGCCATTAGCACTCGCGCCACAGTCCTCCCTTTCAGAGTATAGCCCTGTCCCTGACACTGGCCTTCCTCTGTTAGCTCTCCCTCATTAGTTGACCGGGAGTTCATTAACCAACACCTATTGCAACCAAGTAGCCTGTTTTAACTGTGAATTGGTGTCGAGACTAGGGGTGGGGACAAAAATTTTTTATAATTCACCAATGCATTTAAATGATTTCTCAAATGAATCTAGATTGATTCAAAAAAACAAACAAAATCTGAAAGAAAACCACCAACCAACATTTACATTTACAGGATTCACATTCGCTGGACACAAAGTACAACTTGCGTGAAACAAGATGATCATTCCCGCACAAAGCTACAGGCAACAACTCTAGTTTATGCAGCTTTGCGTGGGAATGATCATCTTGTTTATGTTTAACCATGTTACACATAAACATAAACGACAGAGTTTAAATGGCATTCTGCCACAGCATTTGACACACAGAATGAAAGCTGCAGAGTCTCTGATACAAAGTTATTATACCTGCTAATTTTATTTCAATTGACTGGTCAGAGCAAACATATTTTATTTTGGTCTTTATGCCAAATTTTCACAAACAAGCCACCTCAAGCAACCAAAGTTTGCGCCCCTACATTGCTGCTGAAAAATTTTGATGCATCGAGAGTTGCAGTGGAATTGGATTGTGACTCCAAATGTCCACATTGGTAATTTGTTTGTAGGGCTGTCCATTTAAAAAGTTAATTTAGTGTGATTAATTATATAAAAAATAAAGTGTTAAAAAATTTACAATTAATCATGCCCCCTGACGTAATTCCATAATAAAAGTACGGATTTTCCTGCCATATGAGCCGCAAGTGGGCAGAGAGATCTTCCAGTGTTCATTACCAATGTGAAGCAGTTCTAGAGGCGATGTCAGCGAGCAAAATCACTGACTTTTTCAAGCTTGAAGAACATCAGTTTTTACGAGCCGCATGAATAGGTGGCAGCACGCCTCAACAAACCTCACAAGCAATGCAGCCAAAGAATTAGATTTGCTTACTCTGAGGAAACAGAACAACAAATGGTGGACAAAACACAAAGGAATACAGGAATCGTGAGATGTGATTTTCAAAGTTTCTATTACTTTTAACTTGACAAAGCATCCTAAAAATGCTGTGTTTATGATGATGAATACCAGTGAGAAGATCCAAGCATGCGTGTCTGTCTGAGGCACGCACATGCAAAAATTAAAAATAGCGCAGATGGAATGCAAGAATGCGTATTGTGAGAACTGGATACATTGACAAACTCGATGCAAAACAGATTGCTGTCAGCTGTAGCCTTGTTTAATGATATGAGAATAAAACAAACAATATATTGAGTTATTAAACCACTTTTTGTATTGTCTAATCAATGCTTTATTCATTTGCCACAATAATACAATTTATTTCAAACTGAATTTCAATCCATATTATATATTTATAATGGATATTATACATATTTTATTATTAAAAATTGAATTATTATGCATTATTTATATGAATTATATTTATTTGGGGGACACTTTCAGCAAGAAATTGTGTATGCGATAAATTGTGGTTAATTCGATTACCTAATCACCATGCAGTGTAAATAATTTGATACAAAATGTTTAATCTATTGACACCCCTAGTTTTTAATTTGTTTTGATGTTTATTTGCTACATTCATCCAACCTAGAAAAGTGTTTACCTCCACCGAAGAGAGAGGGTTTTCAAAACCGCTCTCCATTACGACATACTTTGGAAAATGATGCTAGAAAACAAAAAATAGTGTTTTTTAACAAAAATGTATTAGTGTGGATGTGGCCCAAATCTAAATTTATTCAAATCGTGAGGAACCTAAAGGTTTCATATTTGGTAGAGGTGATAAAACAGAAACAATATTTACAATATTTTGTTCTACAAAATGGTTTAAAAGAATGAGTGCGACATGTAGCAAGCAGTCATTAGCTGATTGTCAAAAATGTTCACGCTATAGATAAAAGATTAAGCTCTGCCCCTTTGGCAAGACCTTTACAATATGGATTACAGCCAACAGCTTGAAAAGAACATCCTTTTGGTATTCAAACGATGGGATAAAATAAATATTAGCACAGGATGGATTTGGCCTGGATTTAGTGGCATTAGTGAGACAGTTTTTGATATGAACTGATGTTATTTTTCATTAATATATTTTTATAGTAATGCTCTTCAGCTTTTTGTCTTTTTGGTCTTCATATGTGTGCAAAGTGTCTGGTACCACCTCATGAAAACAACAGCTTTCTTGGCATTCGTTAAAAATTCTCTAGAGAAAAACTCAAGCTATGCCTGGCAGCCACGGCTTTATGGATGCAAGCAATTTCAGCCGCATGTTTGCAAAACAGCATGTCATCATCGCTGCTGTTAATCAAACACACTCCCTCATCTACCCCCACCGTACCCCAGCATACTGTCTCCTCTTGCTCGCATGCTCCCGGGCTGCCATTTGACTTGCGGCGTTAAGTTCTGCGAAGTGCACCTAAATATCCATGTTAAATGTGTCACCTTGTATTTTGGACACCCCCACCCCACACACCAATCCTCCTTGAAATTAATTACATGAGTGAGCAGCACTTTTACACTCACTAACTGGCCATTTCTGTGGTTGGGCTCGGGAGGGCTCTCCTGTACTCCATTCACTGGCCCTGAAGCAGCCCTAAGCCTCCCTTGCCAGTTACTATGGCAACAATGTTCTTTCAGCACTTGCAAAATAATGAAGACAATGTGTTTTCCATTTAGATTAGTTTTTGGCCTGGTGGTGATACAGAGTGTCCATCTTAGCACCTCTTTCACGGCTGATACAATGCAATAAAAATGGCTCTCCTTGCCTCAAATGCAGGTTTACCTCTCCTATCAGGCAGATAGCAGGTGTATGATACTGGTGTTTTAAAGAGATTTTTCTTCTCTTAACACAATACTTTAATTACTTGCTGACACAGTGGGAGACCTAACAAGACTAAATGGAACAAAGACCACCATAAGGTTCACTGGTAAATGTACTGTAGCTACTGTATGATAAACGGGAGAGACAAAGCGAAGAAATATTAAATTGTTCTGTGCTTACAAAAAATGTAACCACTGCTTCCACTGGCTGAAGCTGGAAGTGTTGTTGAATCTATAAGCACAAATGAGCACATACTGTACGTTTCTCATCATATTTTATTAAACATATGCATAAATCCAAACCCCAACCTAACCATCATTGAAGTAAAAATGTAATCAATCTTAGAGGTAAAATGCAGCCATCGATTCACGCTTATCATTGACTATGTTTACGTGGCCACCAGAAAGAGGGTTATTGCAGGAATGCTGGCTATTGTGAGAAAGCAGTGTTCTGGTTTACAAGTACTGTTTAAGCAGTGAACACTTTACTCCTGAATACATGCAGCTTGGTCAGTCAGAAGCCTTCTCCACAGCAACGTAATTTCCCTGCGGCGCTTGTCTAAATAACAAACATGGGATCTGAGGAAGTCTTCACTACTTTATTCTCTGTTGCTCCGCATTATTTTCAGATATTCCAGAGTTGTTGCTGTGCTTGTTTCCTTAACTTTAATACATTACCAGCAGCAGAATTGCACTTCAATAGTGGGGTTTCTCTATGTAAAACTCTGGGATTGCCTCAATGTGCCAGCGCATATAGGGAAACGTGAGGGACCGTCAATAATTTACAGTGGTGTTTATAAATGGGTATAAGTTTATAGTGTATGTGTTTTTCCCACTGTACTTCCAGAAATGCTTTGTTGGCTTATTGTTGGGCTCCATCCTATGACGTTTGTTATTCAGTCTGTTCCATGATCATGTGCACTCTTCAACCTGTTAGGATGATGCTTATGTGTTTACATGGCCACATAAGCAGCTTTCTCCAGGAGAAACATAGGTGTGTTATATCGCTTTCTCTTAATCCCTTAAACGGCGTAAGGAAATTGCCATTCTCGTTTACATGTCAAAAACCCCCCACGGGACCAGAACCTGTGTCTCTGTATCAGTCACGCCACAGGAAAATGTGAACACATTTGAATAAATAGATAAAGATGTCTGATGTGACAGGGCGCTTGTCAGTAGCTTGGTGGAATGGGATTGATGTCAGTGTACTGGAACATTCGGCAACAACATGTTGAGTTCCAGTGTGATCATGTCACAACTTATTGTGAAATGGCTTGACATGCATGGTTTTCTTTCAAGTGTTTTTTCTTAATTTTTATTGAAATGGTAAGAGTGAGACTGTTAATTTTAAAAGCATTTGTAAGCAAGTAATTTTTTATCAACTTTTAGGAGTACACTGCCTTCTAGATGGCCTCAAAGCTACAGTCATAGACATGGACCAAATATGATTCCATGGTGTCTTTGATAATATAATATAATTTTATAGAAGCATGTAGAATCTCCTCAAAAAGAGTATAGGACTAGCTTTTTTCTTTTTTTAAAAAAAAAGTCACTATTGGTTTAGGCTGGACATACCAAGTTTAAGCCATAGTTTGCATAAACATCCACACCCTCGTAGGGATGGCAGTTAGCAATGCTGCTATAAAATCAAAACAAAGTTCTTCCCTGGAAAATCCTTCCCCTGAAAGAGGCCTTGGGCAGCCCTTGCCGAAAGCCACTGCTGTGGATGGAAACAGCTCAGAGTGTTTACAGTGGAAATAGTGAGTCTGGGACATATTCTTCAAGTCCCTTTTCCACTGTTTATAGAAGAAAGAGAGGAACAACACTTCCTGAGAGGAAAGCCAGCTTTCAAAGCCCAAATTAAATTCAAGCGTTTTGACAAATCTGCAAACTGGGGAACGTGCAATGAGTGATCAGTGTTTTCCACATATTGGACAGTGGATACAACTGTCTACTTATTCGCACATACAAACACAATGCCAGATCCAACAACTACAGATCCTGAAGATATCCTTTTAAATCTAAAGTAAAAAATCCAAAGTGTTGACTTGCACTAATAGATTTGTGTCACGCACAAGCTGCAGGATTTATGAGTTAGCAGCAACAGTCTATCCGTAAAATGTGCTGTAATAGACAGTTTTAGATCTCCTCCAGCATGCAGTAATTGAGTCGCGTATGGGATGGCTCTGTTTGTTTCTCACAGTATCTCTAGCATGATTTAAATAGAAATGCACGGAAGAGCACTCTAGCCCTTAATTACATGGAGATAAGATGATTAACAAACAGGCAGTACTTCAAAATGGCTTCTGCTAAAAAGAAAGATGTAATAAAGACACTTATTTGTATACTACTATAATTTACCAATGTCAAAATATGCATATTGTAAGCACAAGGAGCATTAATCCCAGTTGGGGGAAAAGATGGTTTGCTGGTCTGAGCTGGTTTAGGATGGTCTCCTAGGCTGGCCAAGCTGGTTTAGTTCATCTCTCAATCTGGAAAGCTAAAAAAGTGCCCCAATCCCTATAAAACCAGCAACCAGAGCAGCATGATCAGGCTGGGAGACCATCTAAGACCAGCAACCCATCTTAGGCTGGTTGAGATATCACCGTGCAGAACCTTGCCTTCAGATGTCATCATCCATAGCAAGTGTTGTCTCACACTTTGTGTTTGATTGTACATGGTTAAATGCAGGATTGTTTGATCCTGGAAGAGTGAGGATGTAGCTGTAAACACAATTTATTCAACTTTGATGACGCAGTTTAGCATCAGTACTGCTCCACTGATGTCTGTAATCTACGTTGCAACTCTCTCGATAGAGAGTGACACATGCGCGGTCGGCGCTGATGTTCAGAGGCAGCTTCAACATAGATCAGTTCGTAACATATCAGCCTTCATCTAGGAACCTGCTCAAACACATGCACGCACAGACAAGTGCGATAATGAATTCAGGCTGCCACCTGCAGAACATGGCAGCTTGTGTTCGAGATCAACCGCTGTTTGAGTTGCTGCCTTTTAAATGAAGAAACATGAAGTCCCTGAAGCTAGGAGGTATGGTCCAGTGGAAACATTATTTACTGATTACTTTGCAAAGAGCCCCTAAACAGGCAAGAGAGGTGGAGTCTGGTGATATTGCAAACAGCAAGCAATTATTAGAGATCGAAAGCGAACGCGGCTAATTGGTTTGCTCAGCTCAATACACAGCATGTATATTTAATGAGCCACGAGAGCTCATCTGATACCCCCCCCCTCCAAAAAAAAATCACAAGGGAAACAATGGTCAATTTCACATGCAGTAAATAATAATCTAGGACGAGTTGCTGTTTATGTTTTATTTTCAAAGTGATTGAGATTTTTAGGTTGGCTTTTTCATTTCTTCAATAACAGAGGCTGTTTTTTTTTCCTGATTCGATTTTTCCATGATATTTCCATTATAAAAGAAGAAATTCTTTTTATCAGCATTTTAACCATTTTTCAGTAAAAATAGCTACATACCATAAAACAAGATATACTTGAGAAGCAAATTGCATAATAATTGTTTTTCAGTGATAGCATATTGAATTTAATTTATTTTTCTTACTTCACTGAGTTTTTAGTTTGCTTGTTTTAAGATTATATCGACCAACATTTTGAGAGGTTTATGCTTTAAAAAAAAAACTTTGTCAGAGGTTTAAGAAAAATAGTAACACTTAGTAAATACATTAGTATCATGAACTATCAATGAACAATATTTTATTACAGCATTTGCATCTTGGTTAACGTTAATTTACAAAAATACATTTGTTCAGTTTAGTTCAAAATGCATTAACTTATGTTAACATAATTTTATTTTATTTAAATGTATTAGCATGTTGAAATTAACATTAACCAAGATTAAGTGCCTAAAACATATTTGTATTTTAATTGTTTGTTCATTTTAATTAGTTCATAACTAATGTATTTAACTAAAATTAATGAATTCAACCTTAAGGCCCAGTATACTTTGTTTGTTTTGTCCACGCAGACTGTGCTGATGATGAAAGTTGTTTCAAATAAACTTGATTTAAGACATATTTAACATTTATCTGAAAATTGTATATCATTTTTTTTTTTTTACTTTAAACTTACATCGAACAATATTTAGAGCGGTTTATGCTTTAAAACATATTGCCAATTGGTTAAGAAAAATTTACTTGATTTAAGATATATTCTCTGAAAAACAAATATACTGAATATTTTCTCCCAAAACACTAAATAGCATCAAAAACTACTTCAGTACTTTTCTAAACACCTGTTTGTCACTATGAACAGCCAATAAGTGCCTGACATAGATGGGAACTCCTTCAATTCTGTTTAAAAAGCATCCCAGAGTGATACCTCAAGAAGTTGGTTGAGAAAATGTTAAGAGTACAAATTCTAGGTAAAGGGTGACTACTTTGAACATGCTAAAATATAACACAGTTTTGATTTATTTTGGATTTTGTTTAGTCACAACATAATTCCCATAGTTCCATTGATGTTATTCCATAGTTTTGATGACTTTACTAGTATTGTAAAAAATTATGTATATTTATGAATGAGTGTGTTTCAAAACTTTTGACTGGTAGTGTGTGTGTGTGTGTGTGTGTGTGTATATATATATATATATATATATGTTTTTTGGCAGTATAAATAACCTAATGGACTGCCATGTCCCCAGCAAGTCATGAAACATAACTTGTAGCGATCCAAGCTAAGCACTGGGCCTCACTAAGTACCCAATTGTGTGTTCAGTGACCTCAAAAGGAGGTGTCACTAACTCTAGTATTAGAGAGCCAAAGCTGTTAAGACTTCAGAGCAGGGCAAAGGCCTACTAATGTTAAGTGCTAAAGGATCCTAAGTCTATTTTAGCTTTTATACATGCTCACAGGCTTGACAGGGGAGTAGAGCGTTTGCCTTGCCATAATAGCATTAAACACCTACTGCATAAGTGTACAGAGAGTCCAAGGTTTAGCTGTAAAATGGCCACTGTCAGAGAAACTGTTGGCTCTGCTGCCCTTGCAGTGGCTCTATTGAAAGGCTCATTGTTCTGTGCGACAAGTCTGGTGGAGAATGTGTAAAAAAGAAGAGTGGGGGAACAGAAAAAGAGGGAGACAGTGAAAAAGAGGCAGGTGGAAGGTTTGATTAATGTGGCCCTGACTGCTACCTCCTGCCACATGCTGCCTAGGACAGGATGGTGGGAGACCCCCACAGCGCAGCCTGCCAGCCCTCACAGAGACCACCAGGTGAGCCTCATTCATCATCGCACATCCAACATGGCCATGGCCCAGCCCAATGGCCCAACCCTAACCTAACCTGCTCTGGCTGAGCCCACCATAAAGCCAGGACAGAACATGTTCCAGATAGGGCATTTGCTTACAGAGCGATCTCACAAGTACTTTTTAGATATTTGTAAGTTTTCATGTTTCTTTGTTTGGAAAAAAAAAAAAAAAAAAAAAAGCTTACATTTGCAGTTACAATTGAGCTACAGCTGTTTTTCCATGTATGCATGACAATGTGTAATCAAATATTTGAAGGAAGGGTATCAGCTGAGGAAGTGCCAGTAATACCAGTTTGCACGTCACCTCTGTTGAGCATGAGCACAAATGCAAATCCAACCGCAGTCTTATTAACGTGTATATATGCTGGACGAAGTCAAGCAACAAATAGCATTATCTAGGTCTAAGCAAAAATCTGACAATTTCAGTAGGACAAAAGCATTGCTTATGATTTCAAACTAAATAAAACTTTTAAAGAGCATGTAAACGTACTGACTGAAACATACAATCTCAATGTATTTCACAGAATGCAAAAGATAAATGATTTTAAATACAGCATAAGAGAATACAAATCCTGGTTGTAACGTGATTTCACAGAACCTTTAGTAGGATACTGCTGCAGATGGACAAGTTCAATATTCAGACAGGATCACATAGCGGGACTCTTATTTGTAAGTGAATGACAGAAGACCTTTTTCAATGGCATATTTATGTATAAATGATATACAGTACTATTTGATGTAACTAAAAATGGTATAATCATACATACTCTCTGTAGGCCAAATTATCATTATATCTTACATGTATAAAGTATACTGTAAGTGAAAAACCAGACAAGTTACGGTGTAATGCTGCAAGTTTCACTCATTTCCCAATCACAATTATTTTGAATACATAGGAAAATTATATAGTATACGAATACCCACAAATACAAAAAAAAAAAAAGCCAAAACATCTGATTCTTTTAACCTTAAGGATTTATAAATATTTGTAGGCCTCTAAAGTTGTTTACGTTTTAGATGTTGTCATTACATTGATATAGCATATTTCTGTATTGATGCAAACATAAGAAAATCACACTCTACGAATAAATACCTAGAAATACTTTCTATAAAACCTAATGGATTTATAAATACTTGTCAGTCTCTAAAGTTGTTTACATTTGAGATTTTGTTAAGAATTGATATTGTACATTTTGGTATTTATGAAAACATAGAAATAAATCTAACTTTACCTACAAATAACTACAAATACTAATAAGATCAGGTTGAAGAGTCACATCTTGAGAACATTTGTGTGTCAGAGACAGGAGGTAAAAACCTTCATTCTGCTGTACTCCTGCAGCATTGGGGAAAGATTATCGTGCTGGGAGGATCACGTGTGTGTGTGGTGGGGCTGGGAGTGGGACAGGGTGGTTTCTGGTGGAGCACAGGCCAGCTTCCAAACCAAACCAGAGAAGCTGAGCCTGGCCAAGTCTGGCACAGTGAATGCTCATTAAGATGCTGCAGCCTCCAGACAAATGGTGTTGACTGATGTCATGGGGTCTGCACTGCCATAAGGTCATATGGCAGCCCACGCCAGATCATTTACATTACCTTCAACAAAGACTCGTGGGGCAGAATTCAGAGAGTGAGAAATTATCCATACATGACAGAAAGGTGAATATAGATTCAACTGTATACATTAGAGAAAACATGTGTAATGTTGTTGGATTTTACAGTCAGCTGCTGAGGTTTCAGTAGAATTTTAAGTGACTGCTTATTGCCAATAAACAGTTTTTTGAAAATACATTCAAGTCTAAATTCAACTTTACATCTGCTATATTCTAATGAGCTCTCTTGTGAATCTAATCGATGAATTAGCCAAATAGCTATTGACAGCCAGGCCTCAACAACAATATAATACATAGATGCATTTAGCCGAATTAATTGGTTTACAGATCAAATCAATCCATTTTCTATTTAGCATTACAATAAAGGGACTGCCAGATACTCTTCCACTGACATTGACTGCATTTATTGTGAGGACTGAGATGCATATTTCATAACATTAAATAAAAGGTACTGTTGACCAGCAGGTGTGCATTTGTACATTGTCAGCGATGATACCACTGAACGTGTGAGCAGGGGCTCTGTCTAGGTCCTTGGCACTCTGTGCAAACACAAAAGCTTACCCTGAGCTGCTCAAAGCTGTTGACTGCCAGCCAAATACCAGACACACAAACTGAGGAAAACCATCTGGATTACCTAAATGAATTCTATTTTCTGATGGCAGACAGACTGGGACAGAAACGCCAGACCTAATCTTTTTTTCATAATCTGTTTCAAATGCTGAGAGAGAGAGAAAAAAAAAGAAACAAATTGGAACACTTGCATAACACAAAAGAAGCCTGATTTTATCCTCAGACTGGACTAAACTGGACAGTGCATTTAAAAACAAAAAACTCATCTGTAACACTTGCAGTGATTTCACAGTATATTGACACCTCATTTCCACTGTTTGAAACCATGCAGACTCACTACATTGTACCACGAACAAATGTACTGAACAAATGCATAATTTTTTTTATGATTGGCTTTACTTCCATTCTGAAAAGTCTTTAAAACAAAAAAGGTCAAACAATAGAACCATATCCCTATTATGATGTCATAAAAATAAACAGGGAGCGAATTCACAAAACAGTTAGGGTAAGTTGCATGCCATATTTCAGTGCAAAAACCTGCATTTTACTCACTAACTGCAATCCAGATTCACCAGGTGCTAAATGATCTCAATGTTGAACAATGGAAAATTTATATTGTATTAATCCCTATTACGATGTCATCAAAAGAAATGGGGGCAAATTCTCTAAACAGTTGGTCCACTTTTGCACTCTGTATTTAACCCTCTGGGGTCGACGGACGCGCCGGCGCGTCCTGCTGGATTTTTTCGTCATTACAACAGAAACAATTTAAAATACTCCGTCATTTTTGAGTATACAGTTAAGCGTAAGATATCATTAGAGACTATAAAGGGTCTACTTTTATTTGTGTACACTCATAATAAAAATGAAACATTGTGCTTTTGTAAAATAAAGAAAATAAAAAGGGTGAGCTTTCAGCAGTCTCTGGGTTTGAGAGCATTTATCTGAAACACGTCACAAAAAATGACCTGAAACTCCGCGAATCCTTATCACACAAACATGAAACATATGTCTAAAGAAAGCTTTAAATGTCTACTTTTTAATAAAACAATTCAAATTTAAAACAAATATTCTCCTGCAATGCAATCGGTTTGAAACAAAGCGATGTTCCGTTTTTACCGGTCCATCTAATTATTTGTAATGTGATCCCACCCACCAGCAGAGCGCGCCATTCATACGCTAATGTGCTGAGACGATCTGTGCAAATGTACACGCCCCCCATTTGCTGTAAACAAATGTCGTTCATTTTTCTGCGCCTTTGTAATGATACACAGGCAAGAAGGCTCCAGGATTGTAAGAAAGATTTAACATTTTCCTCAGAAGAAGAGCGGGACTCCGATGAACTTTTGTATTTTGAAGAGAGACTTGATCCAGCCGAGGATACAATTTCAGACGAGTAAGTTTAGTTTTAATTAGTTGACATGCTATTTTATATAAAGTTTTTAACTTTTATTTTACTAGTGGGTCTGTTTCTAGACTTGCCAGCCAGGATTCAGAGTATTGACATTTGAAATATGTCCTAATAAGCAAGTTTCAGTTACATTTAAATTATGTTTCGGCTAAAGCAGGTATTTAAATTGTATGCTGTATTATATAAATATGATGTAATATGATATAAAAATAATATGAATGTTTAGATTATATTTTATCTAGTGTTTATAATGCCTCATTATCATCAACAAAGCTTGTGCTTGCAAATATGTGTTCAGGTTAAATGAGTAAAATGCACTTTAAACATGCCGTATTAGAAAATCAGCATATTATGGTTTCTGAAGTATCACGTGACACTGAAGACTGCAGTAATGATGCTGAAATTGCATTGAATTGTGATCACAAATTGCATTTTACAATATATTAAAATAGAAAACTGTTCTTTTAAATTGTAAAAAGAGTTCAAAATATCAATATTTTTTCTGTATTTTGGATCAAATAAATCCAGTCTTGGTGAGCATAAGAGACTTCTTTTAATGGTAGTGTAGGTCTAAAATTAAGTAAAGTCTTTATGTAAAGAAAATATATAGTCAGATTACTTCTTTTAACTTAAAACTTGATTTTGATCATTAAGTCTCCTCACATTCATTCTCTCTCTGTCACATTCCTCATTGATGGGCCCAGGGGTGGGGTCATTGTCTCTCAGGTGTGAATCACCTTAATATTCATGATCATTCACTCCTCCTCCCATATTACCTTTCAACACTAAAATTGTCTTACAAAAGTTAAATTACTATATTGTTTTGCATGAATGAGTGATCAGGATGGTTTTCACATAATTCTGTAGCAAAAACTCTAGGCTAAAGTCTTGTGGACAAATGTTTAGTATGTGTTATATGGCCTTATTTCAGTGACTTAAAATTTTAGTTTTTTCAAAAACCATGCATAAATGTTATTTTCTCAAAAATACAAACATGTACACACATGTTGCTCACATATTATTGTAGCCCAGTTTGTGCTGAATACAGTGTTATCAGACTTTAGCCATTAATATGATTTTAAACAACCGAAAAAAGCCCAAAATACCCTCAGACCCCAGAGGGTTAAAGTAATTTTCCAGATTCAATAGAAATTAAGCTCAATCCACAGCATTTGTGGCATATTGTTGATAACCACAAAAAATATTTACAACTGGTCCGTCCTTTTCTTTGAAAAGCAAAATGCAGAAATCGAGGTTACACTGAGGAACTTAGAATGGACATGAATGGGTCCAATTTTTGGAGGGAGGTAGAAATGTGAAGCATATAATTTTGCAAAAGCACTTATATTAATTCTTCTGTTCAAACTCGTGCATTATTTGGACTGCAAAGTTGTGTAAATCATAAATGTTACAGTTGTTTTAGGGTTTGTTGACATTACATTGTCATGGCAATTAAGTTGTAAAATTGGCTATAACTTTACACAGAAAAGGTTAGTAAGTGTTTTTCTCACACTAAAATCATGTTAACACGTCTTGTGGCTATACTTTTGAAACAGTATTTTAACGTTTTGGATTGGTCCATTTCACTTCCATTGTAAATGCCTCACTGCAACCCAGATGTTAGCTTTTTTAAAGAAAAGGAGGGGCAAACCAAAATAAATTTTTGTGATAATCAATATTATGCCACAAGTGCTGTCAATTGAGCTTCACTTGTATAAAACCCGGAATACTCCTTTAAGCATTCATTAAACACCCGCAACCCAGTTTAACTAGGCGCTAAATGCGCTTAAATAGTGCTGCTCTGAGTTTAAATGTATTTAAAAGTCATTGTCATTCTTTTTAGCACAAACACGCCTCCTTTCTATGTAAAGAAGGCTTATTACACTGTAGATTGTGCCTTTTTCACAAAACTCCGTGCTATTTTCTTGCCGCATTGAAAATTGCTATTACTATACCACAGAAAGGTGGCGGTAAACAAAACAAACAAAAAAAAAATACTTACATCCTTCACAATGTCTGCTGATTGTATGTTGCATCCTCCAATTCCTAGCACTCAAAATAAGCCAGTGAGATAGGGAGTTGCAGCATGCAAATTACATTTAGCACTAATTTTGTGGGTGAGTTTGTGGCATTATATGATTTGCATAATTCCTTTAGTGAATCGGGCACAAAAACAATGCAGAATAAATATTAAACTTCACTATCAGTGGGTAAATACCTCCCATAGTGTTTTTAAGTGTGGCAGAATAAACAGCTTAAGATGTGCATCAGATTCAATGCAAGTTAGAAAGGTACTTTGACACACAGAAAGAAAGAGGGGGAGAGAGAAAGAAGAAAAAATTAAACATTGATTTTGCACACCGCTCTCTCTCTATTACAAGAGGCTGATCAATATGCTTGACACTGTGCAGAGGCAAAAACTGCCAGGCCTGCATATCTGCAGTGAGCATGAGGCCTGTCTGGTAATCATTCTTTCCTTATTGCCTCTCCCCCACCCTCAACTCTGTTTAAGTGCGACCACACACACTCACACTTGTGAGTAGACAGAAGACACTCAAACATACAATATGCAACATATCTTTTCTTAACACTAGCACACACACATAATCATGTATAAATTATATAATTTATGCCGCAATGCAATATGCATGAATAAAAATACATATTTCAACAACAGCATGCATGTCAGAAGGTGGAGTTCAGAGCCCATATATCCTTGCAAACAGGGCTGGCATGCTCCCTGACTGAAGTGTGACAGCTCCAGTGTGAGCTGTTTCTCTTTAAGAGGGTGAATGTGTGTTTGGATGTGAGTGGAAAGGGGCTCTGGTGGATCAATAGAGCATGAGCTGAGAATCCAACATCTACTGGCCAGAGCACGGAGGGTCAATTAGCCTGGAGCAGAGGTCTGCACCCCAGTGTCACAGAGCTTCAAAAAGAGCTTGTTCTCACTCTCTCGCTCTCATTCTCTCTTTTTGCCTTGCTATCATATGGACCTATAACCTGTACATCAACAGATCACAACCTCATCCAAATGTTTTTTACTGTGTAAAATCTTAATAGGACAGGTTCTTTTTGAAGGGGTCAGGGTTTTGATGGTCAGCTTCAAAAATAAGTCCCTGTTGGAAATGTACGTGCTGTAACTAAACCATTGTGCAGGCGAATGGCTGTTTCTCCATTGACGACAATTCAAAAGCAAGCACTTATGCAAGCAAAATATAAATAGCAAATATTAAATTACATAATAGTTTATTATTTGTCAGTGCCCATTTTTTTATTTTTTGGCAAGCTCTTAAATGTGTGAAATGGGCTTATATTTTTCCCTGTCTGCTGCCTTTCACATCACAGCTCATTTACCTGACCAAAAATGATCATTTATAATAATTATAATCTTAATTGTGATCTTATTTTTGGTTTAGTATTTTGGTATAATATTAGTATCACTAAGATTATCAAAATATACACATTAATACATGCTTTTTGGTTGAAAGAGATCTAATGCTGTTTCCTTTTATTGTTGCTGCTGGCACGCTGCTCGAGTCTGTTTGTTTGTAGCTTAATAGTCTGCTTAGCATTGTTTATTCCTCTATGCTCATCATTTTATTTTACCACGTGCTTGTGCTTTACTTTTTCAACAGCGTGTATATTACCGTGTGCACTAGTTTTCTTCCTTTTCTCTTTTCCGCTTGTCTACATCTCACATTTTCACTGCATGCATTCATTTTCTCTGTGTTTTACACAGATTATTGCATCATTCTCAAACATCTGCTGATCAGGAACTAACACAACAACAGCAAACAATTGCAATCAATCAATCAATCTAATATCCTCACCGTTCAAGAACAACCATAAACAACAACAACAACAACAAACAATTGCGGTAAGTCATGGGATTCGCTCATATTATTGCTTCCTGCAACGCATGCTACATGTTTGCTATAGCTTCAGTCAGGTAGACACTGGATGTGGGTAGTACAGCGAGCAATGCATACACTTTGGTTACGGCTGTAACACCCTGCAGCGGGACGTTTGGATGACAGCTCAGTGGCATACTCGAGAATTTCAAATCGATTCTCCTCACTCAGTGATGCACCCACTGAGAATCATGTTGAAAGAGCCTTGGTCATATGTGAATCCACTGTAAGGAACATAAGGAAATAGAGGCTCCAGCCACCATTGTTAAATGCATTTCGGGTACAAGAGTGTCTGACATCAGATCAAATTTACAAGTGCTGGCTAATGCTAATCGTAGATTTTCTAAAATTCATGTCGGCACTAGCAATGTCCTGCTTCGCCAGTTGGAGATCACTAAAGATATTGTTAAATAGGTGTGTGAACTTGCAAAAACAATGTCAGACACTGTAATAGTCTCTGCCCCCCTACCTGCTCATCGTGGTAACAAGGTTTATAGAAGATTAGCGTTATTGAATGGTTGGATGTCTGAGTGGTGTCCATAGAATAGCATAGGATTTATAGACAATTGGAAGAGCTTTTGGGGTAGACCTGACCTGCTAAAGAGAGACGGACTCCATCACCCCAGGGAAGGTGCCACTCTCCTCTCTAGTAATTTGGCTCATAATCTTAATAGTGATAGTATTTGACTAACTGGGGCCCAGGTCAGGAAGAAGACAAACTGGCTGAAACGTCTGGTAGCTGCCTTGAGACATCACACAGGTCACATCCTCAGAAAAATTGTTAAGTTACAACACATACCCTCTGTTGCTGATGCCGAAAAACTAATTCATGTGTTCATGACCTCAAGATTATATAGATTATTGTTATGCATTACTGGGAGGATGTCCTGCAAGTTCAATAAATAAACTTCAATTGGTTCAAAATGACTAGAACCAAGGAATATGATCGTATTAGCCCCATTTTATCATCGTTACACTGGCTACCTGGTACATTTCATATTAGGTTTTAAATTGTTAACTATATACAAAGCTTTGAATGGTCTAGCTCTGCAGTACTTAAGTGACCATCTACCACGCTATATTCTAGGGATGCACCGATCCGATATCTGGATCGGTATCAGCTCTAATACTGAAGCTTTTATACGGATCTGGTATCGGTCCGACGAGCCCGATCCAAATCCGATACTTAGTCATGCTCATTACTGTCAAGCTCCAAAAAATGGGATAAAAGAACCAAGAATAAAAGGTAAAAAAAACATTAAAGCAGTTCATATGACTTTCATATGACATATAATTTTATTCAAAGTCACTTGAAGATGTGCGATAGCTCTGTGAATCACAAAAGGCTATGTTTAATAAGTAAATATATAGTATGCGCAGCGCCAGCACGTTAGTGAAAGGTTGACAAACTCACGCACAGCAATATTTGAGCACTACTCAAGAACAGCACCTCAGATGTAGATGCTCAATAGTTTTGTTCACTTATAATATGCATTTAGAATGGCACTGGAGGTGCATTTTACCAGAATTTGAATAAGAAAAGAATTAAACTACTGTGAACTTGCCTACAAACAGACACATACAGGACTTCATGGAGAGTTTAGAATGTCAAAATAAAAGCGTGATGGTTTAAAAATTATTTTAATTGCACAAATTAAATATAATACTGTTGTATTTAAAATTAAAAGACAATAATAATAATATTAATAACAATTTATTAGTAGTAGTAGTAGTAGTAGTATTGTCATCATTAGTATTTGTTTACAATTTATAACAATATTTAAGTTGAATGGGTTCCAAAAAATAACTGTGTGAATGAAAAGTGAGCTGATATCTTATATCTAAATTGAACAAAAAAGAGATCTGAATCCTTTAAAATCCAGATACAAGTTGAAAAATCTTTGGGGGGAAAAAAAAAGAAAAAAAAGGCAAAAACAAAACTGAAGACTTGAAGACTGGAATTACTGTTCATTTTGCTGCTACATTATCAAGTATACTAGTTAATAATAAAGTGTTTCTTAATAAGCTATACATTTCTATTGAAATAATGTGTAGTTAGAGGTTTGTGTTTCTTTACATATTAAAGAGTACTCCCAATTAGTTCCACACACTAATGCAAAAATATTCTAAACTGATTATGCAAAAAAAACAACACTGGTACTGGCTTGGGATAGGTATCGGCCGATACTGAGATTTCCGATATAGGAATCGGAAGAGAAAAAGTCCATCACGTTCATTACAATCTCAAAATTCTAGGCTGTTATTAGTTCGAAGAATATCAAAATCCACAGAAGGAGGTAGATCGTTTTCCTATTTGGCTCCTAAAAAAACTCAGGAAAAGTTTGCTATATCAGCTAATGCTATATTTTCAGTGTGGACAGACAAATTACTTTTTATTATTTTTATTATTACAAATTACAAATCACTAGAAACTTGTCATGTGCCTAATTAGCAAACAGTGTTAACCTGTGTTGGACCATATAAGTTAACAAACATATTGTTTCATATTGTAGGCACTGCACCCTCCGATGTTGCTACTTGTAGCCTCTGGATATGGAGCAGGGGTGACACCTGAGGCTGTGAGTGTGTGTGAGCATGTGAGTGTTTGTCTGCAGCACAGAAGTGAAATAGTGCGGGAGTTCAGGAAATAAGGGAGTTACTTTTAGCTGTGGAACGTTGAGCGAGAGGCCCCATGCCACTCTGAAACAAGCATAACAGCAGCATGTTGCCACTTAACCTTGATAAATAGTTTGTCTTATCGTACAGAAATTACGAATTTGGTAGACGTCAGTATGAGTTAAATAGTAATATTATGCATTAATTAAAGATTATGGGCATATCACGGCCTGTAAACATACATTAGTTTCCTTATAGTAGACCTTATAGGTCATGCCTCCAAATGATGTCATGAAGGGGGTGGGGGAGCATTATGTGCTCTTGGTAAAGGAAAGAATACTTGAGGCTGCAAAATTCTTTAAAACTTGACTGGCTGACTGTTGTCCTAACCTGCCCAGAACATCAAAGCCAGCCATTACATAAAGTGTCTGAAAAGCAGTCTCTCTTATCTTAATAAGGCACAGACTTCAGTAAGATGATGTTTGCAGATTTCACCTGATGCTGAAGTCACTAAACATTCTGTTATATCTTAATGAAATGACCCTCAAACCAAAGTAGTCATCTAAGTTTACACAAGACCAGTGAATGTGTTGTATTTAGGGATCTTGAAGAAATGTAATATATACACAACAGTACAAGTGAGGACGTATGTCTTGCCTTGTTTAGGTGTTAATAATTTTTTCTTGCCATTGGAGAAGTGTGGTTCTAGAATCTGCTAGTGTCGTGTCTAGGCTGTTGAAACTTGTCTGAATAGCTTAGCAGTGTGCAGTGCCCCGGCTTAGGTCACAGCCCGAAGCTTTCAATGAGGGTTTCATGCAGAGCCCTTAGCCGAGCTTACCTGGACAAGCTCCAAAGTAGCCCTCCGCCTTCGATCAAAATTCATACCCTCTTCATTATGATTTAATGCTCCTCGCAACATTCTCTAAATGAATCCTACACAAATAACACGGCCATTAGGTCATTTAATATCCTGAGTCTAAACATGTGGGGCCCCATGGATTCCACTCTTGTCTAGACATATGGAAGCACTCACTCATAAGCACACTAGCTCACACACACACACAAACATGCATGCATGCACGCAAAACGTACAGAAGCAGAATGCATGGCTCCCACAACAGCAGCAAAGGCAAAACAAGCAGCGAAATAATCAGGCATGTCTTGGACACTATGCATTTATCAAAGCAACAGAGCACCCATGCATACCCCTAGGTTCTTGTAGTGTTACCCGCCGTTGCTTCATCTCCCCTGGCAACATTTCCTTGGATACAGAGTGGGGACTTGAGCGGTTAAGAGTGGAGAAGACAAAGAGATTTGCTGACAGACATATTGTGTGAGGCTGGGGCCCCTGGACTGGGTCCCCCCTTCCACACACATGCCTCACAAGTGTGACCTTTGAACCTTGGCAGGGGCCCAACAAACAGGGCCATGGCACAGGTTGAAACTTAAGCTCCCGTGTTGCCATTCAGAAGGGATGCAGAAGACAACTGGCCAGGGCCTCTTTCCAGAAAAACTGACACATGCGAGCCCTTCTCTAGAAAATTGAGACATGGTTTTTGGATTACTATCTCATTTATAGAACACATGTGAAAAATTAACACACAATAGATTTCAGGGCCATTTGCTTCTAAAATGAAGGACTTTTTTTGTTGTCAAATACTAGAAACGATCAATACAGATGGCTGTTTAGAAGTACTGTCACCCATGCTCATATTCTAATCACAATCTATCTGTAGAGGATCCACTGGGATATGCATTAACTCTGTAAATTTGCATTTCATCATTGTTAAAAGATCAGTTAGTAGCATGTGGAAGTTTGCAGAAGACTGAGTAATACGTTCTGTTGTAGTGCATCCTAAATATGAATTGAGCATGCACTTCAGTTCACTGAGTGCACATCTTTTGATTGTAGCACTTAACTAACAGTTTTAACCAAGAGTTTCATGAAACAATGATTCACTAAAAAGAACCATTCCTATGTAATTTGTCAGACATTTCGGCTTGTGTGTGTTTGTTTGTTTTTTCAGCAAGCACAACACATCTAAAAGATGCAAAACAGCAGGAAAAACTGGGATGCACTCTGAAAATGCAAAGAAATTATTTACTTAATCAGTATTTTTGTATTTATTTCCAGTAAAAAAAACAAAAACAAAAAAAAAACATTTTATATATATATATATATATATATATAAACTGTGTATAAGTTTTAGTCACTTTACAAACTTTCAAAGTGAGGACTTCCAAATAAATAAATTATGACATAAATAGTTTTCATTAATCAATTAACATCATAAAAATTCCAGTAAACAGAAAAAGAGCTAAATCAATATTTGGTGTCAACACTTTTGCTTTCAAAACATCACCAGTTCTCCTACTTAAACCTGGATGCAGTTTTACTTGGTTGTTGGCAAATAGGATGTTCCAAGCTTCTTGGAGAATTCGCCATAGTTTTTTATTTATTTAGGATGTCTCAATTACTTCTGTCTATACAGAGTGGTAATCTGAGTTACCATTGCCTTTCTGTCAGCTCAAACCAGTCTGGTCATTCTCCATTGATCTCTCGCATCAACAAGGCATTTTCTGCAGAAATGCCGCTCAATGGATGTTTTGTTTTTGGCACCATTCTGAGTAAACTCTAGAGTTGTGCATGAAAATCCCAGGAGCTCAGCAGTTACAGAAATACTCAAACCAGCCCGTCTAGCACCAAAATTCATGCCACATTCGAGATGACATTTTTCCCCTATTTTGATGATTGATGCTATCATTAACTGAAGCTCCTAACCCATATCTGCATGATTTTATGCACTGCACTGCTTCCACAAGATTGGCTGACAAGATAATCGCATGAATAAGTAGGTGTGCAGGTGCTCCTAATAAAGTGCTCTGTGAGTGTATCTGGATCCCTGTATTTATATATTATTCAAAACCTTTCCCTGAAGTGCCTTTTTGTCAAAGTGTCTCTAATAAGCTGTCTGATGTTTTGTTAACAGATTAACAGAATTAATATGACAGTATTGGGAGGGGGAGGAGGGACAAGAAGAGGAGTGACAGTTAGCGCATCCTCAGCATGCCGCTACGTCAGAAGACGTGTCGGTTTGGTGGTCAGTATTTGCGCAGCATGTCAGCTCACCACCCGAGCAGGCTAACAAAGGCTTAGTGAATGAGACTGGTAATGATCTGAGAGCACTGCACAATGTCTGCAGAAATTCCCCTTGACGCAGACGGCAGCCGCCCAGAGCAGGACCCTGCGAGCCGGGTTAGAGCCAGCAATCTGTCTCACACTCCCTGAGAGAGACAACCAGGCTGAGAAAGCAAGAGAAATGACAGAAAGGGACAAGGAGAGGAAAGGAAGAGACTCTTTACAGATGGATCCAATTCAAAGTTTAACCATTAAAAGGGTGCTTACTTGTGGTAGAACAGTTGATATAGACCCATTCAAAGAGCTTTCAACAGAATGGCAGTGAATAAATGAATAAATATACAATCAAAATAAGAACACATAAAAATCACCCTGTCTACTCTGTCCCAACCAGAAAAGAAGCGTGTGTGTCTGCTCCATGGAAGCTCTGAACGACTGAAGGAAGTGTAGGGCTCAATAATGACATGACCTCATTAGACAACAGCGAGTGGACTAATGTTAATTAAAAGGAGACTGTGCTGTGATATTGGGTTGCCACTCATTACGTCACAGGGAGCACATATAACTAACAAATATTTGTGCATGGTCTTGGTACATTTAACAGCGTAAACAATATGGAAAGGAAGGATGCATGTGGAATTCTATTTGATGATGAGATATATATACACTCACCCTCATGGACCACAAAAAAAAGAAGATATTTGGAAGAATCTCTGAGCTTCTGTTTTCCAAAAAATAAAAGCATTCAGTGACCAGGGACTGTTGAGTTTATTAAAGTAATCCATATGCACTATATTCCAAGTCTTCTGAAGTCATACGGTTTAATTTTTGGGAGATAAGACTGAAATTAAGTCTTCCTGAAACATTTCTTGAAAAGCTTCCCCTATCATTAAGTCATAGTGAGTGCATAGTGTCAAAAATGTTGACTTCTTTTTGTAGAGTTAGTAATTCAAAGTCTTGTCTCTAAGCCCCCTCTCTTCTCTGAAGGCTAGCACCCTCACCTCTACCCCCTACTCAAGACAAACACAGACACAATCTGCCCAACCCCCAACACAACCCACATACAAACAATCTCGCGTAGTTTGCTCCAATTCCATTTCTCACTTTGTCGAGAAATCTCCAGAGTGATATTTTTGCCAAAAAATGATTAAAAACAGCGCATTTATAGAAACGAGAGCACGTAAGTTGCGGTGTGTGGCCCTAGGAGTAATTAAACTCCCACATGGCATCTTGAGGGGCTGAGGAGGTGAAATCTCTGGAGGTTACCGCCCATTTTTTAGCAGGCTGCTAGGAGCTATGCCGCACAGTGCTGCGTGGGGCCTGAGGGACGCTAACAGATGAATCCCTGTCATTAAAAAGGATCACCCACCTCACGGGAATTGATTCCATGCACTGAAAACATATCTCTTAAGGAGGAAAAGGCATCCTAACTGAGATCAATCGAAAGTGGGGCACCCATCTGGATAAAGCATAAAAATACATAGCATAGACAAAAAGGGTAAAAAAAAATTACAATTTGTTTAGCTTTTTATTAGAATTAATTAGAAGTTATTGCTTAATAAGTTTGAACAAACTTTTAGTGATACTTTTCAGTACCGAATAAAATATATGTAAATTAAACATTTTGCATGCTTTGTCAGTTATCTTGGATTAATTTTTTCATCAAGCTTGGCATAATGCATTCTAAGATTGACTTCAATGTGAAGGATGTATGCAATGTTGCCATTAGATTCTTTTGAAACCAAAATGCATTTTTGCGTCCATCTGTGTTTTAAAATGTTTTCCTTTGTAAACATGCGTTTGACCATTGCACCACGTCCAGTTGTTTTTCAGCGTCTCGTGCATCAATGCGCTTTAAAAGTGTCTAAAGACACCTGTGCTATATGCATTGCACCACGTCTATCTTTTTGTAGCGCAAGAACTCCCCTTAGAAAAACGACACCTTAGAATTTCTCCAACATGAGGTATCTTACAAGGCAGTACAATCATGCCGCCTGGTGTGTCGGGAGCACACATATGATTCCTTAAAATGCTGCCTCCAAAGGCAGCTTACAAGGTTTTGGAACGCAGCTAGGAAATTGCGTAAACACTCAAACTTCTCTAGTCTCTGATCTCGAGAGTTCATTCAATTTATTGTACACTGGTGTCTTCTTTCTCTGTATGGGAATGAACATGTGGTAGGTCATAGGCATCATGCCCTTTCCAGCTGTCTATCTACACATATATGAAATGTCCATCTGATTCATATTCAGGCAGCAGCTGTGCATCTAATAATTAAGAACGATCAATGGAATGTAGATTGCGCTTATATTTAAACAATACACTTTTCTACTAAACAGGTCACAATTGCGTTAAGCGAATACAATCAGATCACATATATGAGCACAACAGATTGGTGTTGCATGCAAAATGTGACACATATTTATAACATACTGCCATGCAGATATAAAAGAATGTGCTGTTCTCCATGGCTTTTCAGTGAGCAGGATAAAGCCCTCTTTAAAGGGGATTTGGCCTATCAGGAATGTATTAATCTGGGAGCTGACACAGCCACAGAGACTGAAGATCATTTTTAAATGTACAAATCTGCTTTGGCTCAGAAAGGCAGGCAACAGCAGAGGGCAGGGAAACACGGCTGCATTCAGGGGGAGGGGTGGGTAACAGGGGCACTGACCACCACCATCACCCCTCCCCACATCCATGACTTCGCCTTGGGCCTTCCTTCCCAGTTGCTTGGCCAGCTGAGCAATCAGGTCAGTCGGCTCTTCCTGCGTCCCCCCTGGTCAATTGTTCCCTCTCCACGCCTCGTGTGCGGCCCGCAGCTGTGGCTAAATGATGTCATATCTGATCCCGAGGCAGGCGAAGTGTGTCTCAGTGTAAACATGGAGCGGAGGTGGAGGGGCTCCGACAAGAGACAATGAGCTGGGTGAAGCTATGGCAATATTTCTGATGATCTCTGCACTTCCCATAGGAAATGGGGGGGGAGCATTTTCCATCCAAAATGTTTGTCATTTCTTGTCTTCTATCAGGCTGGCTTTTGGAATAAAGTAGCTATTGCTTTGTTTCTTTGATTCTTATACCTATTTTTCTAAGGGAATTGGGCAATATTATTGCTACAATCAATACACTCTCTCTCCGAGGACAGGTTATTGGGTTGGTGCATATATCTGCTGCAGCAAGCCATTTTATTCACTAAATAATTTCTCTAGGAGATAATCCAGGCATTAGCAATGCTTGGGAGCATTTAAACAAGCGGCAACCCGGCCATGTGTAGTCTGTCTCTGTGAACAACTAAGCGCATGCAGAGACAACATTGTTGTAATGCATTATCCAAAAACTCTTAGCCAGTGCATTGAGAAAACCCACACTCCAATAACGCATGTATAACAGAGCGGAAAATGTAAGGCAGATCCCTCCACTTGTGATGCCACTGGCTCTACACAAAATCAATCACTGCTTCAGAACATTCAAGGATTCTGAATGCATGCAGAAAACAGTATGAACATGTTACCCTACATATGGATTTAGAGAAATCCAAATCCACCAGGCCACTCTGCCTTCGGGAGGACCGCTGGGCTTTTTGTGGATATTGTTAGGAGGACCTCTAAGGAAAACAGGCAGTATGAATAAAGCATTGCTGCTTTTATGACACAGGAGTAGAGAGCACATAAACATTTGATTAGGTGTGTAATCGAGTGAGTACAAGAGGCCACACTGGTCCGACTCACACCAACACTTAACCAGCACACTGACAAGCTTCTTGTGCTCCTAATGAGAGGCTTTGGAGACACACACACACACACACACACACACTAAGATTCTGTTGGAGTCTTTTCTCTGCTAATTCTTTGAAGGTTTTCAGGTTCTCTTCTGTTGGAGACAGCTGAGCATCATAATAACAGAGTTCAGTACGACCTCAGAAAGATCCTGAAAACAGTCTGTTACTGTTAATTAATTTCCCATCAAAATGCCAGATTACATTTCTGTGCTTATTTCTTTTGGATGTTGAATCACAACACACAAAATACATCTGTGTAATTATTATTATTATTATAAACAGGTATTTCAAAAAAATGTCTGGATCATGTTTCACCCTAATAAATTTACATTTATTTTATTATTCAAATTATAAAATTGTATTAAAACATATTTGTATTAAGAAAATAAAGGCAATTTTAAGACCATTAATATTGTTTATATTGTGATAATCTCATGACAATTATGCCATTTTTATCCCGATGTTCTCTTGTGGAAATCACTAAAATAGCAGACACAATATTTTTTTTTTTATCAAAATAAACATTGTAATATACAATTTAATTCAGTACAACAAATACTACTGTAGTGTATAAATGCATTACAGTTTAAATAATATATCTTTATATTTCTTACATTAGAGCAATGAGAGGAGCAAATTTGCTTAATTGCATCAGGAAAATGCAGTCACAATGACACTAATCTTAATGGCACAAAAATAATGTATTAAATTTTTCTTGTATTTATTTTTTGTCATTTATTTTCTTCATGTAAAAAAATATATATTTATTTATATATTTTATTTAGATATTTGGGGTGAAATATGACCCAAACATCTCTTGACAAGTTTTGCGACGTTCACCCTATTATGTCTTAGAGCTTAGACCTTAAAGGTTCAGGCTGAACGAAAGAAAAACAAAAATTTTATTCATTGACCACTTTGCTTTTACGGTAGACTTCTCCTTTCTATGATTTCATAAACAGAGAAATGCATCAAATGTATCACATCATCTCAAAACACGTCCTAGCAATGATGCCACAAAAAACATTATACTCTTTAAGTAATCACTATTTTTCACCTGTTCTAAGTGCTACACACCCCTTTGAAAAACAAGTGCTTCTCTGTTACCTCTTTACCTTGTGCCGAGGCAGTTGTAAACAAACCTTTGAATGATATCAGTCATCTTTTCAAAAACTTAAAAATCACTGAGGAGGTAAATGAAGGCTGCAATAAATCTAATAAACACACGAAAATACCAGCCAAATTGGCAACCATTCTATAATTTAGATGTGCACATGACTTCAGTTAAACCGATTCAAATTCAATAGAATTCTTTAACCATATATTTTTGGACAGAAGGGAAGGAAAGTCTTCTTCATTGGCTCTCTTTTGCTCGATACAGCACAAAGGGCAAACAGTAATCGGTGTGCTTCACCTTATTTCTCCCGGGACCAAGGAAACACAGCTAATGATGCAAGGAAGTAAACAGCGATTTACATCTGGAGAGCCTGTGCCTAAACGAGATGCCCTGGCAGAAGTGAATGAGATCATGTCTCGACCTGCTCCAAGGACATGAATATTTACAGTTCTGACTGGAACAGGGCTGTAAATCACATAAAATTCCTGAGGTATTCTATAGACCCATTACGTTTCCTACTGTCCAAGGGTCAGCTAACAAAGACTGTATTCATAACATTCATAAGTCACCATGAGGACTGATCTTACGCAGATTTTGGTGAGAAATACTGTACATTTTAAATGTGTATACTTACTAAAAGGTTAATTGTGTCGACTTTTGTTTGATAATTGTCAGTTATTAGACTGAAATTATTGAAGAGATCCCTGCATGTTTAAAAGCATCATGTTTTATCTCAAATGAGATCGGTCGGATCAAGCTCTTCCCTGGTCACCTGTGTGTCTCAGAGCTTGCAAATCCAGTAAACCCTGCCTCCTCTGATCTGCTTTTGCCCTCTAATGTTATTTGTCTCTGCTCTCTTCAATCCCCTTTGGATGGTCAATTCTAGTGTTCATCTGTCTGTACGAGCAAGGTTAGAAGTACACAGCAGTGCCGTGGCAGGAACTCACAATGGCTGAACACTAACCCTGAGAAATCAAGTATGTTGTTTATGATCCATTAGGCCATTGATTATACTCAGCTGAGCCCATGGTGAGACATACAAGGTGCCCGTAACAGTGGTGCAACTACTGGGAATTAATTAGTTGAAGTTGCTACCGTGGACATTATTATACAGTTAACATAGCCTTTTCAGTGTCAGAAGTACCTCTTTGCCAGAAGGTTAAGGACAGAAGAGTGCCTAAGGGGGAATTCACTAAGAATTAAATTTGCTATCCGATAGCATTGTTTATTTGCTTGTGATCTCTGCATTGTTTTAGATATATTTTTGAATTTGAATGCAATTGATCTTGCATGTCAGTTGTGAGTGCTAGGTTGTGGAAAATGCAGCAAACTACCGGGATCTGACATATTTTACAGGGACTTTAACAGCATCGTACGACCACTGAGATCCAGACTCCTGAATGGGCTCTTTACATTGCCAAAAGTGCAATATAAGGTCAGCTATAACACTCTTATCCATCATTTGATAAGCTCTCATAGACAGACCTATGACTACGGAATAGGTTTGATCTCTATAACAGTTTCAATTGGCCAAGTATTGCCAATTTAGACAGGTAAAGCATCTAACTGACATGTTAAGCAACCAATCACAGTCACTTTTGTCATTACATGGTGGAGATGTATCATAGCATAACAAAAGACCGACATGGGGAAATAAATAATTTATATAATGGCATTTCACAGACATAAGAAAGCAGAAAATACAACTTTATTCATGGATATCTTTTTTACTTACAAAACTCAGAATATCTTTAAAAGAGCTCATGAACCTGCTAAACTTGGGCAAATTCTGTGATTATTTCATCTTTAAAAACGTTTGTATCAATGTGGAACCAACGTGAACACAACCAAGCTTCCAGGTGGATCGAAAAACATCTTGTTCGCAGAAGAACATAGAACCAGCCAATCAAATTTGCGGAGATGATCGAAACCGTTTTCCAGGTTTGTGTGCTATGTGCATCAGACATAGAGCACTGACTGTGGGCGGTCCATGGGCATGCCATCTGAGGCTGAGACCAGTCATTTAATAACTGCTACAATGAACAACAGACAGTGTACACAAACATCTCTTTAAAATAAAATTCATTTTATATAGCACATATAATAGCGCAATGCAAATATGGCTGACTTAAGTAAATAAGGCTTAACCTAACAATAAGTCTAATTTACATAAAAAGGGGGTGTGTTTGTTCAGAAAAGAATGACAATGACAACTGCAGGTGGTCAGTGAATAAGACGCAGATGTTTGTACTGAAAAAACGCACACAATAAAATGCACGTTTTTGAGAATCAAATGTGGGCACCATATTGCAAGAACAGCAGAAACTGTTCTAGTTGGGTGTTTTTGAATGTTAGATGTGTGTCTGGTCTCTAAAAGGAAAGAAAATAAATCCTCTTATAATTCGGTGCAATAATCTGATTTATTTGGGTTGTTAGTTTTGTTTACAGATACCACTCATGGGCAGACTGGGCTGAGTTTAAACCCTGGCTTCTGTTCTCTCTGAGCTCTGGGCTATGTAGTGCATGAAGCAGTAAAACCAATCACTGAAATCATAAACCCATGTCAAACATGTGACTTAGTATAAAATCATTCAGATTATGGCAAAAACAATCCCGACCACAAGGTCCAACTGCATGACCTTTCGAATTACTATTAAATAAACGTCCTAACGGACAACCAGCTATGCCACAAGCTCTCTGGATATGACTGCCACACGATCACACAGATTTGTGGGTTTGTGGTATGACACAGAAATTTACTCCTGCAGGAAATTCAAAAGGCTGCAGAGTTTCAATATTAAATCAAAATCAAAACATGATTAACTTATTAAGAATGGATGCTTTCCAGTTTGTAGAAAAAAGCACAAGGAATCCATAAAGATATCCTTGGTTCCTTGTTTCAGCCTCTCTTCTGATGGTCGGTCGAGGGTTGAAGCTATTTTAAGTGCCTCTGGCAGGTCCACCACACAACACTCTACAACAGTGGCTTGCATACAGCTGAAGAATGGCTCCATTATTCCCCACAAACACCCATATATTTTCACAGAGGTCCACCCACCTTCTCTTACTGAAACACACCACCATCAGAAATTACCCTGTTTTGTGATAGGGGGAACATAACAGAAAAGGAAGAGGTTGTGATATCACAAGAATGGTTCAACAGATGACTAAAACGAAAAGGTTGAAAACACACCTTTTCAAGGAAATGTCTAATAAAAGCCATAATTTATCTTGGATCCTTGAATATTTTACCTTGTGTAAGGTATATAATGAATGCACCAATTAATTAGCCATGGAATTATTCTTGATTTTTTTCCTTTGTGAGGATTGTGTGCAATTCCAACACTAAATGAGTTATAATCTTTCAGTTCAATAAAATAATTGTCTCTTACATGTCAAAGCAGATGAAAAGTTTCCTAACAGTTTCTATGTAAATAAAAGGTGCTTTAACAGAGAGTATTAATTATAAACACATATGACAGCAACATGTGTGCAGTAGTAGTTTTGGAAAGTTACAGGTAAAGAAAGATGTGCTCTATATCAGACATTTGTAATGCAACAGATAAGACTGTAAACCGAGTACTGTTTAATTTACATGGATTGTAACAGCACTCTACATTAAATCGAAAATTACAGACATTAAAGTCAACCTAAAATGCAGTTTGCAGCTCAGTGGAGCCCTGCCAACCATGAGCACAGCACGAGCATTTTTCACAGAACACAAGAATTCAGTCATTTGAAAAGAGTTTGCAAGAATAGTGTAATCTATGAGAACTCTGCATATGATCTCAGACCATCACAGGAGGTGCTGTGAGTTTAGTTTGCTTTATTTCCACAAAGTAGTTCACATTTTACAAGAATTGTGAATGCAACTCTGCAGGTTCACTTTATTTTGACATTACTTTATTCCAGTAAATACGTTACCATACATAGCACATGACATCAACAACCTTCAACAACGAATTCTCATGCTTGTCATCATAATTCAGTACAGCCACAGAAATGGTTTCTTCTGTGTTTGTTTACTCTTTATAAAATCTCTATGTTTTTATATTGGAAAATGATCATTATCCTAACAATTATGGTATATATGGTATATTACAAAATAACATTAATTACAATTGTGTGTGTGTGTGTGTGTATCTAAAAAAACAGGGCATTCATCAGCCCCTGTAACTGCTGGGCAAAAAAGTTAATGTCATACACTGCAGATACCAATAAATTGTGAGCAAATGGATTTAGAATAATTTTTTATTTTCCCAGTTATCAGACAGTAATATATCGGCCGCTAATATGTATCTTGCAACCGTATTGGAAACTAAGGTGGTTTTCACACTGGGTACGTTTGCAGCAGACCAAATCTGAGCGTGATTGTTCGGGAACAATCCGTATGCCCCGCAGCATTGGTCTGGTTTCAGACTCATTATGATTCTGTCGAACCCCGGTACTTTGCTGTCATCAACTTGCATCATCACAAAAGTGCACATGATGGAACGCACAACGCGGGTCACTATATTTGTGTGTTTGTTGTTCATTTTGTGTCATTATGCACACCAGAGTGAACGACACTTGCGCCTCTGTGCTTCGCCTGCTATAATTCAGCAGTTTTACATATCCAGGGGAAGGAGACTATATCTGATGCTCACAAAATATCTTTTTAGAGGACACAGCTGGTTGCATGCTCAATCACTCACATATAAAAAAAGCTATCTCACCTTTTTTGTGTCCCACAATGTTTCCATTACACTCATGAAGCACTTGTGTGTGTGTTTTTGTGCAACTGATGATGTCATCTTTTTTAAATCTGCAAAAACGCAGGTTGCTTTCTCACTCATGCGAATCGCATCACAGTTCCAGTTCACCTGAACTCAGACCACCTCCTTCAGGAAGTCTCGTGTGCATTCATGATATCAAAACTAACTGAACTTTGACGTCATTCGACCCTGGGTGCACACCAAAAGTGCTAGTGTGGAAGCACCCAAAGTGACGTCAGGTGAAAAGTTGTTTCAGAGCAGAGCAAGTAATCACATTTTGGCAAAACATTTTTGGATGTTAAACAATGGTGCACTAATGAATCGTGCAAAATATGACCAGGAACTAACATTAAGAAATCAAATAGACTCAATTTGGATTCCGTGTTGACTTCAACACAAATTCTAAAGCAGCTAAGATCCTCTACAAAGCTGAAAAATGTATTCTCTGTTTCACCATTCTGCCCCTGGCTCTGTCTCCAAGTCAAATATAAACACATATAAAAATATACAGCCGACTGTGTGCTTGTGTGTGTGTGTGTTTTGTGTGCATGTGTGTATCTGACCATCAGGAAATACCAGACCAAGCATTCCAGCTTGTCAGCACCTCTGGCCCTCATGTGACCACAGATACACAGCCTAGATTGTGTGTGTGTGCAAGTTTGGTCAAGGAGCATGATAAGAAAATGTAAAGTGAGGAAGTGGGAGGAGGTAAGGGAAGAATAATCTGATATGCATGACTTGAGGTTTCTCCCAGCGCCTCCCTTTTCTTTTTCCCTGGCCAAAATGGAATTTTGCATTCAAAATGTACAGGCTTCTCCTCTCCCTCTATTCCTGACAATTTGGCCTGCATGGCTCCGCCCCCACCCCATCAGCATAATGTAAGATGCCACCAAAAATATTCTTTCTCCTCCAAGCTGTTCCAGGCTTCATCAGTAGACAAGACCAGCAAGAAAGTGGTGAACATATAAGCCAAGTGTTACTCTCTGTGACTCCTTATGAAAATTCTTAAATTTTTTATTTAATAGTTTTTCCATTACAAATTATATTATCAGCAATTGGAGTCAGAGCATCGTGTGCTTCATTGGAAACAAGGAAATCCGACCTTTTAAGTTAACATGGTGATTGTTTAAATTTTCGCTTATTGGATTAATGACCAAATGTAGTGCAGAATTAAAAATATTTTTTACTTATTATACGTCATAGCATTTCTTTGTTTTCAATTTGTCAAAATCCCCACAAAAAAGTTTCAATTAGATTTTCAATGTGAACTTTAAATGACACTGAATGTTACAAGCTTAAGAAGAAACACTTTAAATATCACATGTTGTTCAGACAAATGCTTGTGACTGCTTACAAACACAGATAAAAAAAATATAAAAATCTCACATCTCAGTAATTGTGACTGCCTTTATTAATCACGTAAAAAACTGACACTGATGTCATAAGAGGGAACAACAAAGCAGCGAGTGATTTCAGAGCGTTGCTAATTATGACTCATGTTATACGGAGCGTTCTGTTGCCACTCAAAAACAGTAAATAAATTTGTCGTTTGACTGTGTTAAAAAAATACAGTATGAGCGCCTAACACGACAGCGGGCATACTTTCTCATTTTTGGCACCAATTATACAATTCAAGGTAATTCAAGAAAGTTGTTTTGAAGATAACACCATTCAAGCAGCACGTGTGTGTAAACATGTGATTAGGTGAACAATCATTAGCAGAAATGAGCAGTGATGGATCATCAGTCAAACAGCTTACCAGAGGATGCAGGAGATTTCTTTGTTCAGTGTTTTGGCAAATTCACTCAAATATCCTCATCAATCATAGAGGTGATCTGGAATTATATATATAAAAAAAAAAAAACAATACACACATATATTACACAAATCCCTTGCCAAATTTAATATTAGGCACGGTTACATGTATGTAAACATTCTTCTCAGTATTCATGATCCACTGCTCTGTACTTTTCCTGTTTGATAATGTCACACTGCTAAATTAAGGAAGCACACAGTAAGACTCATTCTGCACATGGGATCAAATGTGCCATTATGGTATGGGGCATCTGACCGGTATAAATACAGCACAAAAGAGCAACTGTTCAAACATTAAGTTACCAACTTGACAAATGAAACAATCAAAGATTTTACACGGCTCTCTGGAATATTATTCTGATTGGTCGATCACAGCATTACACAACTAAATATGTGTAAATAATTTGTGTAATCCCCACTAAAATATATAACTGGATGTTGTCCCCGTCAACTGGTTTTCTATACTATAACTGCTAGTTTCATGTCTCTCATTTAACTCAACAATCTTTTTATCGTCTCTTAATAAAATTATTTAAACTCAAATCAATATTTTTTATACAATTATTTATTCCATTGATAGCCATGTAATAAGTGGTCTTTGTGTCAGGTCTATTTACCAATAATGTCTGTATTATAATAATGACACATTGGGCCTGGGTAGTGCAACGAGTATCAATGCTGACTACCACCCCTGGAGTCGCACGTTCGAATCCAGGGCTTGCTGAGTGACTCCACCCAGGTCTCCTAAGCATCCAAATTGGCCCAGTTGCTAGAGAGGTTAGCATCACATGGGGTAACCTCCTCGTGGTCACGATTAGTGGTTCTCGCTCTCAATGGGGTGCGTGGTAATATGTGCGTGGATCGCGGAGAGTAGCATGAGCCTACACATGCAGCGAGTTTCTTCAGTATCATGCACAGCGAGCCATGTGATAAGATGCGCGGATTGACTGTCTCAGAAGCGGAGGCAACTAAGACTTGTCCTCCGCCACCCGGATTGAGGTGAGTAACTGCACCACCAAGAGGTCTGGTTTCAGACTGGTTTTCTGGTTTTTCTATAACTTTACACAGAAAAAGTTAGCAAGCAATTTTATAACACTAAAATTATGTTAACATGCATATTGTTATGTCTTCTGGTTATACTTTAGAAACAGTGATATTTCAGTGTTTACAGATTGGCCCCATTCAAATCAGTTGGAAGTGCCTCTTCCAACCCAGATTTTTGCTCATCTTTGTCATCAACTTCAATGGTTGCACCATATGTAACCTGTCACGTAACTGTCACTGTGCTTAAATGAACTGGTTTATAATCTTACGGGGAAAAAAATGACAGTATGATTCTCGGCCCTCCACATGTGATCGGAGAGCAGGGTCTATTAGCTGTGAATATTGCTTGAATCCCTGCTATCAACCCCTGCAGACCCCTACAGCTATAATTTTATATGAATATTTCAAGTCAGCTTTTAGAAAAGTGAAATTACTGATATCCTAACGGGATCATGCTTTGACTATTAATGGACAAGTTTATCGCAACTGTATATTTGTTTTAGCAAATTCGTAATACCCTGTGTGAACTCATAACGTTTAGCATATTCTGCTAAAATGTTGTCATTTTGTCAGGTCAGACTGACTTTGGTTACCAAAATAATAACAATATTAATAATGAAACATTATTCCTCACAGTATGGCATTAAATTAACCTCAAATCAGATTGGCTACTATAAACCTTTCATTTTTTTTTCATATGTTTGAGTCAAATTAAACTGGAAATCATTTTTTTACTTAACTAAAAGCTCTACAATGCTTGAATTACACATTTGAGAATAGAGAAAATGTGCATGTTGGCTCCCTACTTAGAGAACATCCATAAGTGTTATTCTGAACAATGATGCCCAAGGACTTACTGAAATAAGGATGTTATAGTTTATTCCTTAAGGACTGCTGCTGCTCCAGTTTTCAATGGGCTACTACTATTTTAATTGGTACAATTAGGTTATTTAAGCCCAGATCTGATGAAACATCCAACAGTGCTCCCTGTGTCTTTACATAAGCCTTCCTCACACAGTTAGTATCATCAACGTCCTTTTAAAGGGGTAGTTCGCAAAAACAGTTTAATCATCAACAAAATCTGACAACAATAGTATAAAAAATGTACACTAAAATCATAGTCACACTAAAAAACTGTTGTTTTTTTTCAGGCTGGTACAGCTAATGCACATTCTTGAGTAAACAAACTATCAAAAAGGCAATTGGTCTTTTAACTGAAAGGCACACCTTTTATTCTTGAATCCGCCATATCGCCATAACAATTTCTCTCATTCATTTTTCTATGAATGGCCCATCTCCTCCCCCTTATACGGTCTCTTGTATAATTTACTTATGAAGAAAATATGACCTTCAGGCCGGATGAGTGATCTGGAGTCACTCAGCGTGAGAGAAAGCCAAGAGATGGACAGATTCTAACAATAAAGGGAAGAAACAGTAGGGAGACAGGAGGCCGAGACAGCAAAGGCTTGATTATCCACACTTTCACAGTCACAGAGCACAAACTGAGAGTCGTGTATAGGCGACCTCCTCTAGTTCTTGGCCTGCAGTGACGCTCAGATGGGCTGTTGGATTGGGGTGTATTGTCTGTGCTCCACACTCATTAGCTGAGTCAAGGAGGGACTTACTGGGGTGTTTAGCTCGCCGGGTTTGTGTGGCAGCTCAACAAGCTCTCCCAGCTGGAGTACAGCCCTCACATCACAGCTGCACACTTACAATTAGTGCAGGTGCAGCTGAGGAAAGAGCAGGGACAACATACACAGAGAGAAAACACCCACTAACAAAAGGTGTTACACCTTTAGTTTACACTCTTTATTTCTCTTCTAAACCTAGTGAGCAGCCTCATTGCACACTGTCTACATAGGCAGCTGCATTCTAAGCAGTTGTAACCATCACAGACATTGGGGGGCACCCCTCCCCCAATATTTTCAACCAATATGGGTATTTCAACAGCTGATTCTTAAAATTGTATGTTAAGTACCTCCAATATTTAATATTCATTTACAGCCTTGCTTCTATGATAGCTTCCTAACCATCATGGAACCTCACTGTGAAAGTGAATTATTTGGAACATTCTACATAGTAGGGATGCATACCACTTTTTCTCTTCGAGCTAAAATCTCAGTATCAGCCGATAACGATCCGATACCAGTATTGTTTTTTGCACAATCAGTTTAGAATATCTTTACATTATTGTGTGAAACTAATTGGGATGTACTCATTAATATGTAAAGAAACACAATCCTCTAACTACACATTATTTCAATATAATGTATAGCTTAAAAAGAAAACCTTTGTTAACTAGTATACTGGATAATGTAGCAGCAAAATTAACATTAAGAAAAGCAATAGTTTTTTATTTCATTTGCAAATATTTTTCAACTTGTTTCTGGACTTCAGATCTATATTTAGTTCAATTTAGTTGTAAGATATCAGCTCACTTTTCATTCACACAGTTATTTTTTGGAACCCATTCAACTTTAATATTATTATTATTTGTAAACAAATATTAACATAATAGTTAAATAACAGTAATATCTCTCAATCGTGCACCTTTAACTTTTAAACCTTCACGCTTTTATTTTGACATTCTGAACTCTCCAGAAAGTCCTGTAAGTGTGTCTGTTTGTAGGAAAGTTCACAGTAGTTTAATTCTTTCTAATTCAAATTCTGGTAAAATGCACCTCCAGTGCCATTCTAAATGCATATTATAAGTGACACGAACTATTGAGCATCTACATCTGAGATGTTGTTCGTGAGTAGCGCTCAAATATTGCACACAGCGTGAAGGCTAAAAATAGCCATGAGTGTGTGTAAACAGAGCAGCACCTTTCACTAACACACTGATATATTTACTTGTGAGCTATCACATGTCTTCAAGTGACTTTTAATAAAATGCATGAGTCATATGAACTACTTTAATTGTTTTAATGGTTCTTTTATGTCATTTTTTCAGTTTGACAGTAACAAACATGACACACAGTATCGGATTTGGATCGGGCTCGTTGGACTGATATACGATCCATCTAAAAGATTCAGTATCAGAGCCGATACCGATCCAGGTATCAGATCGATGCATTCCTACTACATAGACACACTCAAATACTGGTTTAATTATACTGAACATTTTTTATTGATTATTTTAAATATTAAACGAAATGTTTATTTTTAATCAGTATTTAGTCATTAATCATTACGCATCTTAGATTTATTTTTCTACTGAGCTAGTCGCAATGTATTCTGACATTACCTTCTCCATGAAGGATACATATGATGCTCCCTTGGGTGTTGGCTACCTTTTAGAACAGCATTTACATCGGAATCATGTCAGTAGTTATGTTTCCATCAATGCTTTTGTATGCGCATTTTGGCATATCACATAAAATCTGCTGGATGGAAACACCAAGATACAAACAAAATCTCCAAAATGTGCATGGATAAAAAAAATTATTCAATAAGAATAAATGTGCATAAACTATGATGGAAATACATTTACCAAATAAACTAGAAAATAGAATTGAACAGAAATACAAAATGCACATCAAAAAATTAATGTGACTGAATTATGCATTCATAACAGAAGGAACCTGCGGACCAATCATCACATCCAAATGTGTTCTGTTGCTCAGGTAATTCTGAAATACCGGTGTCCTAAAAAAAATCCAAAGCCTTAGAGATTACAGAGCAAATAAGTTGAACACAAACTTCCACTTTTTCCCAAAAGCAGGTTTAAATCCACACAGTAAAGTCATGATGGAGGAACACACACACGCAGTACTCCCAGAGCTAATAAAAGAGTCATACAGTCGCTACAATTTCCTCGAAGTGACAATTTTGTTCTTTTGAATGCAAGGGATGGAAACGCAGCTTTATCCGCACAGTGTTTCTGTGATATTATGATTTTTCGCATAAATTAATTTCGCAACTTGGATGGAAACATAGCTTATGGTGATTAAAAATACTGCCTCACTAGGCAGCTAACTCTATTTTGGAACAGAGAATTTCACCATTTGAAAAGATTTTAAAACTTCACGTTGTACGTTCAAATATAATTCTGTTTTTCCTCAAAGCACAAACTAGCATTCCATCATGAAGCTAAATTGATTTGAAAATTGTTTATTAAGGGGCTGTTTAAAGTGAAATTAGTTCCACCATTTTAGGCTTTGTTTCTCAGCCACACAGTTAGGTAATGCAGAAAAGGAAAGTGGCAGGGCCGGTAATGCTAACACTGTCTTACATCTGGAGTCATCTCAGATGCATGCTATAAAAGATGCCATTAAGCAGAATGGGCCGGCAAAATACACAACATGCATATCTGAATAATTCATTTAGGGCTCAACCTGCTAGAGGGACATGTCTTTTTCCCCCCAGTTTGTTTTCTGCATCAAAATCAGAGCATATATTTGCTCTGACTGAGAAAAAGCATAACAAGAGCATTCTGCGGACATTCAGTTCAGCACAAATTAGCAAGCAGGTGTCTGTGTGTGGTGCAGAGCTTTATTTTTCACTGTACAGTTCAATAGAGACTGCAGACTGCTGTCTGCCTCATTAGGCTCTTTCCAGGGGCAGTGTGTAATGAGACTTCACACAGAAAGAAAAAAAAAACACAGCCAATCATATGAGAGTGATGTAAGATGTCTGTCACCATGTTTTCTGCAGCTCTACCTTACTCGGTAACCGTGATAGACAAGATACACTCAACAAAAGGCATCAGTGGGAAAGAAACAACTAATGGCAGTATACAGTGTAAAACTTATATCTGAATTTCAATGTACAGATATTGAAGAAAAAAAAAAAAGAGGAATGAAGGCGCACTTGTGATCGCCTGAAATAACCAGTTTTATCCTTAATCAAAAAGGCGTATTTAGTCGAACAGAGACAGTAGGAAACAAAAGCAAGACAAATCTATCAAAAACATCTAACAGACATTAGTCACAGTAAGTAGAATTGATTGGGCAACAAAAAAAGCAACAAATGTGTTCTTTATGATACAGTACCAGAGAGCGCAAACAAAATTAAGATGAACAAGAAAAAAAAAAATGATTTGTCTTGTTTTCTAGTAAAAATATCCAAACACCCTTACAACATAAATGAAGTATGCAAATATGAAACAATTGATTGGCCCCATTCACTTCCATTTTAAGTGCTTTACTGTAACCTAGATTTATGCTTTTTTTTTTTTTTTTTTTTTTTTTTTTAAACAAAAGAGGAGTCTGATGAAACATTTATCAAAATGTTGCCACAAATGCTGTCAATTGAGGTTAACTTGGAACTCGCTAATTTGCAATCTTTTTCAATACAATAATAGTGAATCCAAAAGGTATTTCGTGTTCCAGTGAAGAAAGAAAATCATATAGGTTTAGAACAAAAGAGGGTGAGTGAATGACGACAGAATTGTATATCTTGGCTGAACCTTCCCTTTCATATCTTATGCAATTTTCTTATCTTCTTATTTTAAGGATGTTCAGACATTTTTAAATGGAAAATAAGATAAATACAAAGATTATGAATAGTATTTTTTGCAGTGTGGTGGAATGTGTTGCCAGTTAACCGGGCTCTATATTTCTAAATGTTTTAGCACTATAGCTAAAGATTTTTAATTACTTAGCTCAGCAGCTGGAAAATGCCACAGTAGCCTAAAAGTTCACAAGGCCCCTTTCATTCAAACTCCAGTTATACAGGCAGACAGCCAAGCCTGCCAACCACCAAGCATTCAGCTGGGCCTCTACCACTGGGCCAAGTCGAGCAGACAGCCACAGCCATGCGCACGAGAGTGAAGGGCTTGCTGACACATCCACAACTCTGACGCAAGGCAGAAAAATGCACAGGCCCACTCCAGCCTTTTCTTTGCGGTCGAGCTTGAACGTACCCAACAATTACGGAGCTATTTTCTCTGGAAGGGCAAATCTCAGTTTATTGATATCTGCATGTCAAAGGCTCTCCCTGTCAATCCACAGCAGGAGTCTTTCCAATGGTCAATGGGAGAAGACTGCGATGAGCGCCACTACAGAAATGAATGGGATTCCAGTTTGGATTTACAAAAAGACATGAGGGAAGCTGCCCAAGAGGAATAAAAACTGTGATATGTCACGTGTAGAAGATGGTGACCTGAGCAAGTTCTTGTAATTTCTAATATTGCCACTTGAAACCATAGTGAAGCAATGGAGTGTTTAATGGAGTAACTGAGGGAACAGATGTGCTGATGTGGCATTCTAACAGTATATTTGGTGGAATATTTGTGTGAGCAAGAGTTACAGTCAGAGTTTTGGATAGACAACTGAATTGATTAACAATTGAATTCTTGAATTCTCCTATTAAACAACAGTATACATGAGCGTACAAAGTCAAGCCCTTTTTTGTACCTCACAATAGGTGTAAATAACACCTGTAACCATAGTGACAGTGACTAAAGTAAATATCAAAGAGTTCAACTTCCGTAACACTGGAAAGTCTGATCACAAATAAATATAACGTTATTTAATAAATGAGTCCAACCAATGGGAGTTCATCCATCAAACATTAACAAAAGACAAATGTTAAATTACCTGACAGTGGCTTTGAATGAGTATTAATCTTTGAAACTGAATGTAAAGTGCAGCATTTGTGTTGCACTACGATGACAAAACTGATTGGATCGGCTCCAATGGAAGACAGCAACTTGATCTAAAACCTATGGATAATACAAAGCCCATATCTTCCTCTCTGTGAGTTGCCTGAACTAAACCAACATAAAAAAACAACGTACACATGTGCAGAAGCTACTGCACCGTATAACGTAACAGACAAATAGTTGTCCACTGTGGTTCCATTCAAACAGAGCAGGTTTACCGAATCCACTCTCAAAATGCAAGTCAGTTTATAACTGAAATGTGTGTGAAATTAACTGTTTAGCACTCTAAAACAAGACTGTAAATACAACCATATTCTGCTGCCGTGTAAATGTAGCCTCACCCTCTTGACAGAACATCTACCTAATATTTTACTGTAAAAAAAATTGCATGCAGTGTTCATAAAACAAATCCCAAGTAATGAGTCCCAGCATCTGTGGGAGGGAGCTATCTACTGCTCAGACAGAAAAATAATTTGGTGCTTTTGGAAAACAGCTTCCACCCTAGTTTCATCACCTCACTCTCCCTTTGTGAGAGCTCGGAAATGCCTCAAGTTAGGAATGAAAATACTGACATGTCCCTGCAGCTCAGCGAGAGTAATATTTCTGCAGCTGCGAAGTGAAGTCAGCTCATCAGGATAAAGCCAGCAGGCCAGGTTTCCTCCATAGATTACCATGTTAACCTAAAGAACATAAACACCCACCTCACGTTTCACTGTGAAAGCATGTGCACCATTAGGGTAACACGGCAATCTTGAGGAAGCATCAAATGCAACTTGGCATAATATCAATTTCCGACAATACAGCAAACGTGTCATGTATGTGCAATTTACAACTGGCGCCAGGATGATATCAATGTAATTTTAGATCTGATTTGGGTTTGTGTGTTCACACTCACAATTACACGACAACAAGAAATCTACAGAACAAAATGTCAATGGTACATTGAAAAAAGCATTCTGGGAGCTACAGCAATGGAACAGCAGGTTCAAGCCATCAATCTAACCCTCGGCATGTGAGAGGCGCTGGCGTTCCTGATACAAAAAAAATCTCTCAGCATTTTGCTTTGAATTGAATTCGGCTCCCACAGTTCAGATGTCACTGATACTTTGGCATGTTGCATGTGTCTTTGTGTCTGTAAACAAGAAGTGAGAGAAATCACTGTAATGCAGTGACATACTTTTGTTAGGAATGAGAATGAGAGAGACAGCCATCCAGCTCTGGACCTGATACAATGGGCAACTTATTCTTTCCAATAAACTAATGACAACTAAACTCTTGAATACTTTATAAGGATGAATATGCTTTTATATATTTTTGGCTGATCCAGTCGGGCCAGTAAATCAGAACTGTACTTGCTATGCTAATATTTTCACTGGTCCAGCACCACACAAAAAAATATAATAAATAAATATATTTTTAATTTTAGCAACATCATTTTACGTGTTATGTGTCTCATATTTCAGTAAGCTTGACAACTTGCAGAATTTGCAATCTTTCAAACATCACAGAAAAGTTTGCAAGGCATAAAATTATGTGCACAAACACCATCTTACAGTTTCGACAACTGGCCCAAAAGTCTCTCACACTAGCATCAATCTATCATTATTGTTGAGCCATGCTGTATCTATACAAGATGGCTTAAGAGTGCACAGACCATGTGTCTGTGCATCATTATGTAAAATGTCAGTGTGCGGTGCTCATAAGAGATAATAAAGCACCAATAATGTCAAACACTGCAGCCCTGGAATTTGATTGTCGCTACTGGATGTGGTGGTATCATGACCTTATTGTCCTTCCTCTCTGCTTTTCTATTAAGCGCACTGCTCCCAGTAATTTTCGATGAGTCAAGCCGCCTGACTAACGCACTCCAATTAGGCCTGGACGAGCAGAGCCCTTAACTCCAGCACACGCTGTCCTACAGGCAGCCAGGCCTTTTTAGCCAATGACAGCGAGGTGACGGTGATGACATCGAGATGGCCTGCTTGGAAGCTTGCGGGCTGCACTAAGGAGACAGAAATATCTGCCTTTGACAGACATGGATACATGGCACAGCGCGTGCAGCTGTCTAAATGTTGCCTCTTTTTGTCTCTGGCTCTCTCTCCTGCTATCTTTCTCTCTTGATCCCCCGCACAACTCCCTTGCTCCATTTCATTCAATCAACTTAAGTGCACTGACGTTTTGTCTGTGGCTGAGTTGAGGGGTCAGCGTTCGGAGGCCAGCGTTTAGACATGAGCATTTGAGATGGATGAGGTTGGAGTGGCGGCCGGAGCCTGAACACAACCCAGAAACAACCTCAGACATTCTCAATTAATCAGGTCACGGTGCAGGGAATAACTCACTCTCTGGTATCTGGGTCTGGACAGTACAACAATCTACTGAAGAGCATGCAGCCATGCAGATATTTGCCAATCAAGACAGCTGAAGCTGTTTTTGTGTGTGTGAAATATTGGAGAACATCACCAGATAACTCATGATATTTAACCCTCATACTTGAATGTTTCATTATGCTAAGCATTAAAACTTGGCATCAAATAAGTTCAACCCTGATCAGTCAATAAAGATAAGTGTTACACAGCATCTCCATTACCACTGATACAAACCAGAGTGAAAAAAAAAAAATCGAAATTTTCAGCTGTTTGCCAATATTTTAAATACATCTTGATATTTATATATTTGCTTTAATGCCGCATTTACGGAATTATGTAGATCACCCACCAGCACAAAAGCGGCCACAAAAAGTTTGCAGAACGCAATCTGCATGTGCAATTCCGATTTTGGGAGCCGATTCGGAACACTTTATAGTGGAGGATTCTGCAGATTTGACTAGGGATGTGCATGAGTAGCCGAATATTTGAATATTCCTTCTGCAATAATTATTCGAATAGTAAAAATACTATTCGACTTTCTCAAAGTTTTGCTTTGCTGGCCATATATACAGTGAGATGCATGTTAAACCCTGAATGCCCAAATTTAATATATTATATTAAAATATTAAAAAAAATTACAAGCTTAAATATTGGAATACCAAACTATTGATTTGCCCATACCTAGATTTGTCACCCTGCTGGTACTGTCGTTACAGCATCACTGGACATCTGAATCATCTCTTAGAGATTCTGAAAGTGGCTAGACAACACCGCGCATCTGGATATATGTCAGGCTATAACGCTCTTCTCCATTTTATCATTATATGATGAATTACTACTGAAATTATCTGCTGAAAATGTTCACAAACATCTCAAAATCTCAAAAACTTTAATTTATAAATATATTTTTTTTACACATCAATCTACACTCCATACCACTCAATGACAATGCAAAAAAATGATTTTTGATAACTGCAAATTTATTAAAAATAAAGAAACTGAAATATCACATTGACCCTTAACTCAGTACTTAGTTGAAGCACCTTTGGCAGCAATTACAGATAGATTTTGTGATTTTCTTGTCAGGTTGGATGGGGACCGTTGGTGGACAGCAATTTTCAGGTCTCTCAAAAGATGTTCGATTGGGTTCAAGTCTGGGCTCTGGCTGGGCCACTCAAGGACATTCAAAGAATTTTCCATAAGCCACTCTTGTGTCATCTTGGCTGTGTGCTTAGGGTCATTGTCTTGTTGGAAGGTGAACCATCGTCCTAGTCTGAGGTCCTGAGTGCTCTTGATCAGGTTTTCATTAAGGACATCTCTGTATTTTGCTGCATTCAGCTTTCCTTCAACCCTGACCAGTCCCTGCTGCTGAAAAACACCCGCACAGCATGATACTTCCAACACCATGCTTCACCGTTTGGATGGTATTGCGAAGGTGATGAGCGGTGCCTGGTTTCCTCCATACATGACACTTGGAATTGAGGACATTTCAATCTTCGTTTCGTCAGACCAGAGAATCTTGTTTCTCACAGTCTGAGAGTCCTTTAGATGCTTTTGCATGTGTCTTGCATTGAGGAGAGGCTTTCGTCTGGCCACTGGCCACTGTTTTTCCCATCACCACACATGATCTCTGGAGCTCAACCAGACTGACAATCAGGTTCTTGGTCACCTCTCATACCAAGGCACTTCCTCCCTGATTGCTCAGTTTGGCCGGGCGGCCAGCTCTAAGAAGAGTCCTGGTTGTTCCAAACTTCTCCCATTTAAGAATTATGGAGCCCCCCTGTGCTCTTGGGAAACTTCAATGCAGCAAAAAAAAAAAAAATTGTAGTCTAATTTGTGGAGCTATGCAAGCAGTTCCTTTGACCTCATGGCTTGGTTTTTGCTCCGATATGCATTTTCAGCTGTGAGACCTTAGACAGGTGTGTGCCTTTCCAAATCATTTCCAATTAATTGAATTTGCCATTGGTGTACTCCAATCAAAGTGTAGAAACATCTCAAAGATGATCCAGAGAAATGGGATGCTGTGATATTTCAGTTTGTTTGTTTTTTATAAATTTGCAAATTTATCAAAATTTGGTTTTTGCTATGTCATAATGGGGTATGGAGTGTAGAATGATGTGAAATTTTTTAATTTAAAAGCATTTTAGCATAAGGCTGCAACATAACAAAATGTGAAGAAAATGGGGGATCTTTCTGAATGCACTGTAAATACCATAAATGTAGCAGTAAAACCAAGCCAGCTACAGTACCTACACAACACAACAACCTACTCCAACCACTAGTTCCCTTTCAAGAGATCTTGAACTCCTTAATTTAGAGACATTCCACACTGTAATCAGAACGTTTAATAGTCAGTTAGCAATACCCTCTGCTAATTAAACGCATATCAGAGGCCTCTATCCCTCCCTTTCTGTGCTTCATTAACGCAAGCACGGAGGACTTAAACACAGCCTGGATGCCTTTCAAGCTCTCCTCCTCTGAAAAGCGTGGGGTGACAGGAGGCCTCACTGGAAATGGAATCATTTCATTCAGATTTTGAGAGGCCTGCTGCTTTTAAAATGCTCGCCACATTCCTACTTCCTTTTTTCTTTAAGATATTTCACAGACATCCTTAAAGTCCTGTAAAGTGTCCTATATCAAACTATATATAAAATCCTATAATCATGACTCCTAAATTGCTTTGTTATAGCATTTCTGGGGCCAAAAGGCGCACCACATCTGCAGGTTCTTCTGAAGGCCTATAACCGAAGAAGGTGGCACCGGGACCCAACCTGGGGAGTCTGGAAAGGAACCAAGGAGCATGGAACATCTGTTTTTCAGGCTTGTGAATGATGGCATATTGCAATCTGGTGCAAGCTGCCTGCTATGGATCACACATAAAAACTGGAAGTGCAATAAATAAAACATTTTATATTGGTCTGGGAATAATAATAATGGGTTCAGATTTTCTATCTAAAAGATTGTATCCAAAAATTAACTCCAGACAGTCCAGCCAGTGAGCAACACCAACACTGGGGGGGGGGGGGGGGGTGTTGGGTGGAGGTAGTGCAAGGGGGGTGCAGAAGACTGACCCGTCCTCAAACCTCATTCACTTCCTCACATTCAACAAAATATTGAAAATACACATAAAAACCAATGTGCGCAATTTATTTTCTTCTGCCTTTACACTTTAACCTTCCACCACAGCCCAAACCATTGATGTCAGGTGCGCTCATGTAAACAAGGTTATTCTTGCGTGTGCACCAGTTTCAATGACAAGGTGAAATAACTTTTACATTTCTGTCTTTTCCTAACATAACACACTAAATTACTTCAGAAGAAGATCTAAGGCATGAGTGTTATGGATGACTTTAAGGTGCTTTGATATGTGCTTGAACAGCCACAAACACAATCCTCAATTTTGTGTTTCACAGATGAAAAAAAATTAATACTGATTTTGAACGACGAAGGTGAGTAAATGATGGCGGAAAGTTCCGTTTTTTAATAAAGTTTATCAGTATCATTAATCAGGTGCAAATTATTGTCCAGATGTCCTGACTGCTACCGAAACATTGAGTAGATATTGTTGTCTTGTGATACTTTTTCAGCACTGGCTAGGATGTGACAATCACAGTAATTTATTATTACTGGAAAACGTATTAGGTATCAAAGGGGGCGTGACCCAAAAAACCTGAGAACCACTGCCCTAAATCAACAGGAAATAAATGAGAAAAAGAAAATCATATAATCGGTACAACTGGAAGAGACAGTATGTTCTGATTACTCCAGGCTTTGTTGAGTTCAGCCTCCACTCCAATGGTTATTAAGCTATTTTAGGGCTCTAGACAAAAATTTAAAAAAGGACTTCGGAGCCAATGACTTCTAAAATGAAACTTTTAGGAGCAAAATTACTTTGTCAAAGTTTTCTAAATCAAAAGGTTGCAAAATACAGCTAATGCTTTCAAATTACCAACTAACTTTATGAAGCTGAATATGGCATTTACCTTGAATGATCTGCTTTAACTACTACAGCTTCTCACATATTAGCTGCTCAAAATCAGCTTTCGAACTGGACATAAACAAAAAATTACTTGTGCTTCAGTGAGGGAGTCATGTAGATTGAAACTTGCTTTGTGAATCTTTTTATGAATCTTGACTGATTAAACATAACTTATCCATATTAAATGTTATATTGTTGTCGCATTTGTCATCAATTTAATTGTAGTAAGGAGCCCCATCTTTAACGGTCTCCATATCAATACAACGGTCCTACTATGCCAGCCAGATTCTTCCTATGCATGTATGCTGATCTGCTTCAGGATCACACTGTATTTCTCACACATCTCAATCTGTGCAAGACAGTGTGCTAGTGATAATATCAGGAAACGTATCCAGATAAGTAATTCGCATTTCCTGTGTAGATGAATAGTACGCAGGTTTGTAATTGTGTAAGCAACGCAGTGATTTGTTTCTGTTCTGTCAAAGCCCGAGGGTGAGCACTCTTCACACGGCACAGCCCGGGACTGCCAGGAACTACACAATTTGTGATCTTATTCAAATGAGCACAATGTTTTCCTGTTTACTGACACTATGGGGGGAGACAACTCAACATGATTTAATCATTCAGAAACAATCAGCGCGTGTGTACACGTAGCATTTGAAATGTATTACTCAAATTATTGAGAGCCATTAATGCATGTGTCCACTCTTGATGCACTGTATATTACACTCATTTATCATGGCTACACCGCCTGGCAGGCTAAAAGAAAACATCTTTTGTAATCATATAGCTTCATGTCAAGAGCAACATACACTTGTGTTCATTAATGGCTCAAATGTTTTTTTTTGGTGGGTAACTGACAAAGGGAAAGCTTATATCTCAGTTTCAGAACTGCAATGGCAACTTATTACACAGCTCTCTGGAATCCTTAACTCTCATTGGTCAATCGCAGCATGCTGTTGTCAAATATTTGTGTACAAGGACCGATAATCTCCTACATTGTGCTAGTTTTTCGTTTCTAATCTCTTTCGGCTCACATAGTAAAATAATTTAAACTTAAATAAATATTTAATGTCAATTTATTTACTTGTGTGGTAAGTAGCCATGTGATAAATGGAAAAATGGACACAGTCAAATGGCTATTTTCACAAAATACATTTGTCAGGGTTAGCTAATTTTAGCCATTTTAAGCTGGTTTCGCAGCTTGGCCAAGCTGGTCTTCAACTAGTCTAGCTGGTCTTCCAGCCTGGCCAAGCTGGTGTTCAGCAGTTTTTGAACAGCTGACAAAAGCCAAACAACAGCAAACAACCAAGCTTGATCAGGCTGGGAGGCCAGCAAAGACATGCAAACTAGCTAAGGCTGGTTTAAGCTGTTATTGTGAGCAGGAACAGCCACAAACTAACCCCTTTCAGGATCCTGGCACTGTCATAAGCACAGATGGAAAGTCCTCAGCCTCTTAACCTCCAGAAACATCCTAGACTGAGCTTTCATTTCCCTCCCTCATAAAAGACACATTTCCAGAGGAATCGCTACATTTGTTCCGCATTGCACAGTCAGTGCTCCTTGTGAATGCAATTTTGGCATGGGTAGAAGGCATATTTCAGCTTGTTTCAACACCTTCATTTCAAAAGGGGTGTTGAACCAAGTCTGAGCCAACACAGAAAGAAAAGTGATAAAGGAACTCCATGGCAAATCTCCATTAACAACTATAAACCACCAGATAATATAGGCAATTCTTGGCAAAGCTGTATTATTTGACCAAGAGTGTGGTTGATGTGCTGTAAGAATCCCATTAATTTCATGTCTTCATATGTGAAACAAACCGTCACAGGAGTAGTGCTTCTAATGGTTTGAAATGATACCAAGGAATCTGGCAAAATGTCTACTACTGGCCGAGGCTCTTCTATTATGAACACAGAGAAATTCACAGAGGTATAGACTACCTTCCTACAGAAAACGGAGCATTGATCGAAAAGAGACACAGTACAGTAAGTATTCCTGGTCTCAGATGGGTTTTTCTTAGACTAGCTATCAAAGAGAAGTGAAATACTGGGTGCTACGGGAGCTAGGATGTTGATGTTAATTCCTGGGGCATGAGCTAATCCTATGAGTGCTGATGTCCTTTTTCTTTATCAATTGCACCATGCAACTTGTACACATGCCTAGAGAAAACCTCACCATAAAAGTAATTTCTTATTGTTGGGCTTTGTCATTTGGTATGGCAAAAATGAAGACATATTGTTGCCTTAAAAAGTATTTGGACCCTTATGGACACTTGGATCAGGCTGAATTTCAGTGCATTTGATAAAATATCAAACCAAGTGGCATCTGCAAACAAATGACAGATTTTATGAGAATTAACTTTGAACTAACATTTTCACTATTACTTTTCACAAACTGTTCCAAAGGTCATTTTAGGGCATGTATGAAGTCAGTTCCACTTAAGTTTACGCAGGCGTCCTAGCAGAGTAATGACAGGTGTACTTCACATTAATTTCAGTATAGCCATGTTCCACTACATTGGATAACTACTAAGTGTTTCAATAATTTTATCTTAATTCTGAACAATATATCCAGTTTATCATCTGAAATCTAACAAACTTCTTTTTGTGAAATGTTTTTGATTGAAAAGTGTGTTTGTGCTATTTTTCTTAATGTAACTTGGTTTGATCATTTGTTATACATTTCAAGAGTGTCCAAATACTTTTGGGGCCACTGTAAAAAATGTCAATGCAGAACATCTACTAAAAGTGTCATAAAACACTCCTAGTTCAGCACCAGTTGTTCAAAACTTAGACATAAAAAAGGGTCATGAAAGGTGTGTGAAAATATGTAAAAAGAGAGTGCAACAACGGGAAGGACGGGAGGGTTCAGGATCAACAGTTCACTCACTCTCACTCACGTTAGAGATGGCTGAACATCAAAATGTGAGAGGAAACATAAGTGTTTTGGGGCACTTTGCTTTATATCAATCATGGGACAAAAGTATGAATGCGAGAAAAGTGAAGCTGATAGAACAGTTTGCAAATCTGTGGCAATACCTCCTTTAAAGTAGTTAAAGGAGGTATTGCCATCAAAACCAGGACTAGAGGGTGACCGATATATACATTTTGTGGATTAATCGGCACCGATAACAGGTTCCTGGAACTGCCGGTTATTCTTAAAAATCCACACCGATAAGTTTTTCCCTGCTGCGTCCAGTGCTGGAGCAGCTGGGAAGGGTCCGCTGTTGTTATACTGTACGAGAGCGGCCTTTAGAGGCAAAATAAAAACTTCACTGAAACCGTGTGGTGTTTGACACGTGAGACTACAATCTGCATGGAGCAGAACACTTCAGATGCAGATTTAAACAACGAAAAGGTATGCATGCAGTACACTACAGTACACATTGTCATATCATTATAAAGTAATTCATTTGATGACTAGATGCTGCATTAGTAGAGAACAGCATGTTATGCTAACAGTATGTTTGCCGACAAGGCTGAGACGCTAACATTAAAGCTAACCTCAAGCGGTTAGAACAATGTTGTTCAAATTGGGAAAGATGTTCAAATTGGAAATGTGTCTCGAGATCCTCGAGTTCGGCTCCAGTCTGTTGTGTGGCCTGGGCTCATAGTCTGAGCCGCTTCACCGAGTTCAGCCGAGTACCACTGCTATCTGTGAATATTGCTACTCTACATACAACTGTACTGAATAAAAAACAATACGATACTACTTTATTTATCCCTGGAGGGAAATTGAGGATGTGCTATTTCGCTGTCATTATAAAGCTTGAGTGTGGAGTAGTTGGAATCAGTGCAAGTGGAACACCATGTGAACAGTATATTGAAGCGTTTTCACCCTCATTTTACTTTTGACTTAACATTTGAGAATATGGACTGACTAAAACTTTGTATTTATTTATTTATTTATTATGCACATTAGTTGAAAATGAAATGCACTCTTTTAACAGCCAGGATAGGAATGTTCTATGCAATAATATAACGGTGCTGAATGGTTTCTGTATTTATTGCGCCCTCTTGTGGGCTAAGGAAACAACGTCAATTTATAAATCAGCCTACTTTAAAATTTGTTCATTCAGTATCAATTTTAAAAACTATCGGTTGATTAATCAGTTATCGGCAGGTACTGCCCAGCTTAGTTATCAGTCTCAGTAAAATCCACTATTGGTCGACCTCTAACCAGGACTGCAAAGAACTAATATAAATGTATATATATATTTATTCTTTCAAGTAATGTTTCTGGTTTGTTACAAGTTAAACTCTATTGACAGTGTTTGAGGCATAATGTTGATTACCACAGAAAAAATTTAGAATCATCCATCTTTTTCTAAAGAAAAAAAATGTTTTCAGAAAGACATATAATTAAAGTTAATGGGCCCAATACACAAAACATTAACTGCACACGGTTTCAAAAGTTCAGCCACAATATTTAAACATAATACGTGTTAGCAGGACTTAAGTGTGATAAAAAATCCTATGAACCTTGTCTTCGTAAAGTTATCCATCATTTCAACTTCGTCTTGACAAGGGAAAGCCTGAGTTTGCTGACGATACGACGGTGGTAGGTCTGATCACTGACAATGATGAAACAGCCTACAGAGAGGAGGAGGTGCACACTCTGACGCGCTGGTGTCAGGAGCACAACCTCTCCCTCAACGTCAGTAAAACCAAGGAGCTTGTGGTGGACTTCAGGAAGAAAGACAGAGAACACAGCCCCATCACCATTAATGGAGCACCGGTGGAGAGAGTCAGCAGCTTCAAGTTCCTCGGTGTCCACATTACTGAGGAACTCACATGGTCCGTCCATACTGAGGCCGTTGTGAAGAAGGCTCACCAGCGCCTCTTCTTCCTGAGACGGCTGAGGAAGTTTGGAATGAACCACCACATCCTCACACGGTTCTACACCAGTACTGTAGAGAGCATCCTGACTGGCTGCATCACCGCCTGGTACGGCAATAGCACTGCCCACAACCGCAAAGACCTGCAAAGGGTGGTGCGAACTGCCAGAAACATCATCGGAGGTGAGCATCCCTCCCTCCAGGATATATACAACAGACGGTGTGTGAATAAAGCTCGGAGGATTATCAGAGACTCCAGCCACCCGAGTCATGGGCTGCTCTCACTGCTTCCATCAGGCAGGCGGTATCGCAGCATCAGGACCCGCACCACCCGACTACATGACAGCTTCTTCCCACAAGCAATAAGACTTTTGAACACATGATCTCTCACGATCAACAATCAGCACTGCACTTTATTAATCTTCATTCTGTCAAATATATTCTCCCCAATTCAATTAGTGTATATATATATTTATACCCTTATCTAGTGTATGTGTATTCTACATTGTGTGTATTGTGTACATTTGATATGTAAATTGTTGTGTGTAAAGGAAACCAAAAAGAGAGTTGACAGGACTTTGAGATTTAAGTTTTCATCACTGCCTTCTTTTTTTGAGCAAGCCATCATGTAATCCTTTCCATGATCAGACGTATGGAGAAGATGCAATGGAATATGTGCGTCTCTAAGCTGCTTCATGTCGAAACCAACAACAAAGGTGCTTGATCTGGTCCGGTTATGGACTGCGGTCCATTCTGATGAGTGATTCCATTCGCACCACGGTTTTCTGTGTATATGTCCGCTCTCATATCTGAACTAGGACCGTGGTCTCGTTCGTGTGTGATTTAGAATTCTCTGCTGTAATGTGATTTCACCACGGAGCTCCTCTCAAATCTGTTCCACGATTGAGTTTTTGGATGGAAGCAAAATATATGAATAATGTGGAAATACAATAAACATAATGAGAGTTATAATTGTTTTCAATAATGTGCAACCTGTACATATCTGTTAACATCTCAAAATGTGTGTAAACAAAAAATGTCACTTGTTTTTGCCACTCTTCTCTGAAAAAGGTATATCACTGTGAAGATACTAAGCAAAGTTTGAGAAGTCAAACAATGTAATTTGCAATATAGATGAAAAATTAGGGCAGAGAAACAAGCCAATCCTCTTTCAACCTCACAGTCACTCTGCCTCTGCCATGGCTGGTGACACTCCAATTGGGACATTCAGATTAGAGGGAAAAGAAGAAAGTTAGTGAGAGAGAGAGAGAGAGAGAGAGAGAGAGAGAGAGAGAGAAGAACAGTTTACTAATGCGAAGAAAAAAGAAAAGAAAGAAAAGAAAAGAGGTAAAAAGAAAGCTGTTAAACCACTTTCAGGAAGTATCGCCCCTCCTTTGCTTTAATGAGGTTAACTGTAAAGGCATGTGCAGGATACAGTCTTCCCATATCACAACGAGGCCCCAATCTCGGTATGAAGGAAGTGTAAAATTACAATTAGACCTTAATGAATGGCATATTTCATTACATACTGTATAAGCTAATTACGAAGTTGTATTTCGAATAAAACCCTGGCTGTAATAAGCATCTGCTTTAGTACCACGACAGATTGTTCAGTCCTCAGAGCTACATGTTGCTGTGTTCAGAGAGAGGCAAGCAGACAAAAACAACGGAATAGCAGTAAAGTGTAGCTATCTGAGAAGATTCTTGTGCTGCTGTTGGAGCAGGGCCCCTCACTGCAGTGTCAGTGTTCCAGGTGGAGTGTGGGAGGAAAGGCTGGTTGTTCTTGCTTTTGTAACGGGCAACCGTATCCACAGGCTGACGTGAGCGCACTAATCACTTTAGCTGATCCCACTCGGCTGTGTGTGAGGCAGATGTTTGTCAGGCCACAGCACTGCTCAGAATTCACACTGCACTAAGCAAGATTAACCATCACCACCTTTATTTATTTATTTATTTCCCTTCCTCCTTGCCATCGCCTGCCCCAATTCTTAATCTTTGACTAAAAAGCTCCAGAGAAAATACTGCTATATTAAATCATTGTGTAAGGCACCTAGGGATGGGTCGTGTGACCGATTTCGATAGCCTAATGACTTGAATACTTTAAAAATGATTTAATACCATAATTAAATTGTGAAATAAATTGTGTAAAACTTGATGGACGCAAACCAAAAGTTATGATTATACATAAAAAAAATCTGTGCAAAAATAGCTTCACATAATGTAACACAAGTTAAAAACAAGATACAAGTAATACATTATAAACATGACTAGATACACCCTTTATGACAGCATTGTAAAATTATCGATAAAGGCACAGTTGCACACCTGTGGCAATGTATACCATGGAACAGTTTAATTCTATATTAATGTGATAAGTTTCAATGTTGATTGGCAGTCATAAAAAGTTACACAATGTTAACAATAGACCTGCAAGGTGTCAAAAATAAATCACTCCCATTAACAAAATTGTCTTCAATGGAAGCATGCAGTATCGACACAGTTTGCAGAATATATTTGCAGCCATGGTATAAATGGTATAGCAGAAGCTCTACCTGTTGACATATTCTACCATCGCACAGTATATACCTGTACACTGTCATACCGGCCAGCACTAAAGTCATCCAGCAATCGTTTCAGACAATGTTTACGTCTCCGAATTTCCAGGAGTGGCAGTAGGGGAAAAAATTAAAAACAAAGTTTTTAAACTGTTGAGAAGGTTGTTGACAGATTTTAGAATGAATACAAGGAGAAGCTAATGCTTCTGTAATCAGCCAAGTCACCACTATTTAGACTGGGTCTAAAATCAGCAATTCTTAACCCCTAAATAAAAGATGTGGAAAAAACTGCTATATTATATCACTGTGTAAAGCAACTAGCGATCATTACAGAGGAATTTGTTTTATGCCACGAAGAGTGGCAGTGGAGAGAAAAAGCCAAACCCAAAATATGACAAATGTTTATGAAACAGTGACAAGGTGCTCGATCAAATCAGCGCACAGCCCTCTAAGGTCGTGAAAACATTTTCCTGGTCTAAGTCAAAAAATAAGAAACATTTGAAGTGAGAAACCCAAGTCATTTGATCTCTTTCTCTGCTCTTTCTTCTCTGTTGTTCCATTATGCAGGTGCTGGAGCCCTGAGGGTAAGGCATTCAGAGGACTATACAGCTACCCTGTGCATAAACACTACCAGACGCCTCTGCCCCGACCATCCTGACCCGCTCTGCTCTGCTATATATTGCTCACAGCTTTCCAATTTGGCCAAATCAACACAGCATGTTCCCCTATGCTGTAATGCTTACATGAAACGAGCATAATCATATTGAATATGTAACATCTCACAGCTTAAGTCCAAGAGTGGTATGACCTGCTGACTATACAGAGGACAGTCAAACATTAACCAGATGCTACATACTTTGTTCTAAGCTGCTTGAAATATTGTTACTGTTGCCGATTTGTTATGAGTTCTGAGACAGAGTAATATGTACATCATCTCAAAAGTAATCTTGTGGAACACTCTGCCCCATCAACAAGTCTGGCTCAATGTTAGTGGTCCACCACAAGAGTTTTGTGTAATGGTCAATGCCAAAATCTAGGAAGTAAATTGGCCACAGGCCAATAATCCAGATTCATACATCATACAATTTAAACCAAATGAGACATTGCAGAAATCAAACAAGATAGATAGTGTAAATATAGAAAATTGTAATATTCTGTTGACAAGGTTGTCGGTAGATTCTGTAATTGATACCAAGGGGAAAAGAACACTTTTGTTTATTGGCAAAACCCTCATGATTATTTTCTGATGCGAAAATGAGCATGTACAATCTTACGCTTAATAGCATAATAAGGTAAAGTAAACCAGAATAGCTGCTGGTAATGTGACGTTATTTTGTATTATTGCTGGTACAGCTCACTGGAGCACTTTAAGCAATGGGACAGGTCAGAAATGGTTTACATAATTTATTTTTAAAAAGATCAGCACACCCTGATTTTAATCTGCATGTAAACACCTTTATTGCCTGGCAGCTTATCCATTGTGCACATGTTGTGCGCACCCTCATTTACGTTCTAAGACGTTAACGATCTTCTTATGTTAACGTATTGATTTTTAGAGTATTGTTGAGCATATAAATGCACTCAATATCTGACTGGCTGAAAATCGTCCAATCAGCCTGGCTGATATATCGGTCCATCATTATTCAAAACCTTGTGTGTCTACATAGTGGGTAAGAGGAAACGTATGAATCTTCTGCAAAACAGGACAACGATAAATCAAAAATGTATGACCGAGTTTAAAATTAGTCTTGACTACCTTGTTAATCACTGGATACTAACAAACAAATGTACAAATCGTAAGATATTAATTTAGCTATATTGAAAGCATGAACTTAAGGTGCTGAAAACCTGATTTTAAATTTAAAGCCACTTTGATTCAACATGGAATCTAATACCGTGGACAAAAAGATAATTAAACACCATGTTAAAACAACAATTTTAAGAAACAACTAGGGCTGAACGATTTGGACCAAAAAGTCGAATTAATAATTGTGATTATTTAGAATATTATTGCAACTGTGATTTGAACATAATTGATATTATTAACGTTTTAAAAAACCTATTAAGCTTTTCCTTTTGACAAAAATTAAGCCTTGGGCAAACATGATCTAATGCCAATAGAAATACTGCTCACACTAAAGCACAAAATATATATATATAAATAAAGAAATAAAAAATACAGTAAAACAGACTCGCATAACCTTCACATTGTATCAGTTCTACCTGTTTTTTCCCCCACTTTGTGATAGGGACTTAGCGCACTTTTAATCATTATATTTGTGAACCAATAATACGTTTAGTTGAGAAATGTTTATGAAAACATTTCATATATAAAAAAAATTCTATATTTTTTTATTGTTGTTATAAAACAGTACCATATTTATGTAATAATTTCATAAATTGCACGCAATATTGCTATGCTGTCAGGTTAAACCCTTAAGCCTTTATTTTGGCAGAATCTTCTATTTTGGCAGAACAAGGAAGATATTTCAGTTTGTCTTTGAGTTGGCAATGGTATTGTAATGCACATAAATGCTCTCATCAACTCTTCTGTGCACAAAAAACAATGTTATTGGTTTATTTTAAATTTGGATAGTAACTTTTAGCAGCCAAGCATATTTGTAATTACGCAAATGTGCAATAAGTGAATCTAGAGCGCTGTAAATATAACACGCTCAGCTCATAAGCGTGCACAAGTATGTGCAATACACCACAGAGAACAGCTCTGCAGACATACAGCAAACACAGCGAACAGTGCGTGCAGACTATTTATTTATTTTAATAAATTGCAGTCCATGCGGTTTGATAATCGCACTTACATATCACAATTTCGATTTTTATTCCAATGAATCATTCAGCCCTAGAAACAACAGAGATTTAAAGGCATGCTGACCTGTGTGTTCTGCAAGCTGGGAGTAACGTCAGCAGCCCCCCCTCCCCCTCCCCTCCCTTCATATAGTCTGTGGGGAAGGTCCCTCCGTGAGCTCTCGTCTACACTAGGGTCCACCGCACCTGCAAAGAAATAAAAGACACGTTACACCTTCAGCTTGAAATTAGAGTATCCTCACTGGGACACTCTCCAAACCGAGTAATACACTTCACACGCACACCCTTGACGATCTGACATTTTGCGCTCTACTGATGTATCCCGCATAGGTCTGGTATGGCATGTTTTGTTTTGTGTTGTACTGGGAGATTTCAAAAAGAGTGACATCAAACGGAGCACCCTGGGGTGTCTGCGCGTAGACACCTGCTATAGCCGGGCTCCCTTTGCTCACAAACTACGTCCTTCCAAAAGGTTATCATAGAGTCACTATCACTCCTAATCCAAAATTAATTGCATTTAGCAGTTACCACGGTTAATACGATATGTTTCCTGAATGGTTGGGTAAGATCCTTCACACTTCACTGCAAGGTAAGGACAGTGAAAGAGAGAGTAAAAAAAAAAAAGGAGAGTGATACTTTGCCAGTGTATCCCAATCCTGGTACTAGAGTATCCCTAACACTGCACATTTTGGATGTCACATTATTTGGCACACCCTATTTAGGTCTTGGGTTTTCGCCTAAAGTTATATCAAGTGTGTTAGATTAGAGAGACATCCAAAATGTGTAGTGTTGGTGGTACTCCAAGATCACAATTGGGAAACATTGATTTATGTAATTGTGAAAGTGCCAAAAACATGTACATTATTATATGTCAGCACCAAATCTAATTTACCATGCTCACAACTCATCGCACATTGGCATGTAAGCCAATTAAGTGGCTATTAAACCTGTATAAGCGATAGGGGTATGGAGTCTTTGGTTTCTTGGTGTGAACGGCCATCCTATGGCTTGATACTGGGGCCGGTCTATGAGTGACAGCTACGGGAAGGTCAGGCAGTAATGTACGGCATGAATCTTTAAGTGATAATTACTGGCCCTTCTCATTGTACCCAGCTCAGATAGCTGCTAACTGGATTGGATGGCCAATAGCACAACTCTCTGAGCATGAGAAGCACATTTGCTCAGCTGTTGATTACTGTATCAGTGGAAGATGGCGTGCGCCAATGCCCGAAATGAAGTGAACATGGGAACGTGGTGTCTCGGTTAACCTGGTCAAGTTGCAAAAGTAAGTCATATGGAGAAGAGCCAAGTTTCTGATGTGTCCAAGCAGCTGTTGCGCAAACCTTGCGATTCAAAGTAGTTATTCTATTTTGTGTTCTTCAGATTAACCAGTGAGTGTAGATTCACATTAAGCCATCATCTGTGATATTACTTACTAAGGTAGTATCACTATTACTATTGCTAACACTGAGGGTAAGTGATTTGAACAAACCCCTAATGCTTAGTATTAAACTTCAGCGTGAGACTTGTTGACTTTACTAATAGATCAGGCTTATGAATTTCACCCGGTGGATAAAACGGGTGGAAAAATCCCATAGATTTGTATTGAAGGAGAGTCGCCATGTCATAGCCTATAGCAGGGACTGCCCTATTGAATACGAACCACTGGAAAATATGAGGATCGATTTTAGTACATTGAAAAATTACCACAATGCAAATACTACTATCGACCAGGAGAAATTGCTTGTTCTACACAGACCTGCCAATCATCGTAGGATTCTATCATGCGTCATCCTGCATTAGTCAGCGAGCGTGTGCAAGCCAAAATGAGCAATAAACGAAAATCATACCGCAAACCGCGTTTTCCAGATGAAATGGGAAACAGATTATCTTTTAACCAAGTTCAAGGGGAAACCTTTGGTTTGTTTGAAGACAAAATCTGTAATGAAAGATTTAAATTTGAATGGCCAAGGCACCACTGCTCACAAGAGATGTATGGGAGATACAACGGTGATACAAAAGTTTCTTAAAAAAAATTATAATAATTTACCATAGGGTAAAATTGTAAAAAAAAAAATGTGCGATTGAGATCGATGAAGCTTTTGGAGATGAAAAAATAGCCAAGAACTTTTAATCTGTATCTTTGTCCCGACCAACAGTAGCACAGCGGATTTACTGGAAAGTACAGAAAAATATAGCAATTCTACAAGAGCACTTCAAAGTTCACTTCCAGGACATCCACATCATGCATCATCTCATAGACCTCTTCACTGACCCCCTCAATGCAGCTGTCAGTGAGCAGCCTGGAGAGATGCAGCTAGAACTGTGCATACTCCAGTCTGACCCCTTCTTTCAAGAAAGGCGCAACGAGAGGGGAATGGAATTTTGAAAACTGCAACCCGAGTCCCATTTTTCCCTCTGCTAAGAGTTTGCACTGTTAATGTGCAGCCTGTTTGGTAGCACTTATATCTGCAAAAGTAGTTTCTGAACAATGAAGCACATCAAATCAAAAGAGAGAAAGAGATTGACAAATGACACCCTGTTCCAGCTACTGCTGGTTGGCTGTACAAACTTTAAGATTGACATCGAGTCTATTGTGCATCAGCATTAGAGGCCACATGTTTCTCATTGAAACAAGTCTTTTTGTGCTAAAGTGTTGACAATACTGAGAATGTTGTTTGCATCTGAACTGATCGTTCCGTGCATGTATTGGTGGGTGGGGGTGGCCTGGTGTGGAAATGTTTTGTGTGTTTATGTGTTTATGCACTGAAATGTTATGTTCTTGTATTCAGCATTGTTACTGATGATAATGTGGATTTCAGTAATACGTTTGGATTAAATTTAAAATGCATTTTTTTCTGAATAAGCACCTTAAAACTGTTTTCTGAGGTTGGTTTGGGAATGTCCTGTTCTGATCTAAAAAAGGATCTTTATCTGTACATTTGTATGTGTTGAAAATTTACAGAAAATGTTAGAGATATTTAAATTTTCTTTTTTAAGTAGTATTGCTTATCAACTGAACATGAATTTGTCCATTTGAAGTGCACATATTTAAGTTTTTATAGTTAATAAAATCTTTAAAAAAACATTGCATTCCTTGTTCATAGATTACCCACAATAATAAGGAAACAGAGTAAGGGGGTGTACAATGTGAGAGTGCGAATTAGCAATCTGGCCCCTTGGTAGAAAGGAGAAAAATGCTAGCCCTCACCACCATCAAATTTGCCCATTCCCGGCCTTCAGAATATCATAGAGACTAGGGTGATGGGCTGTTTCAACTTGAGCCACTAAAGCCCAAAGTATGGCTGGACGGTTTTTCTAATTAATTTGAATTTGCATTTTTAACACGATTTTTTTATATTTTTTTTAATTGAGAAATCAAGATTTTGCAAAAAAGATATGGTGTAAATTCACCAAATGCTGAATAAGGAAGAGAAAAAAATTAATAGCTCATGTCTTAATGCCGCTTCCTATCTGATCAGCTGCACGTCCGGTGCGCTCCAAATGAATGTGAACGGTTAACAACACGGAGACTGATATAAAAGCCAGCAGTAATATTCCCAGTACGATTGTACACAATGTGATTGTAGCTCAGCTTTGTCCATCATGCAGGTATACACTGGCTTAAGATCATAACTGGTCTCATCGTGCACATGTTGATGAACGGTCTCCTTTCTTTTCTTTTTACCCATAAAAAAAGCGTTAGTTACGTGACAGTTAAGGGCACTTCCTTTCAAATCATGGAGAGGTTATATATGTGAGAATCAAACATCTGCCACATCATGGCATGATGATTCAGATATAGATCACTAATTACTGTTTTGTTCTGTGATGTGTTTCAAGTCTGCTGCTTCTATAGCCAACATTTAGAAAGCGATCAATTATTTCTGCGATTATTATTTCTGCGATGCTCAGCTTGAACTGCTAGAGGACATGTCTCTATCTGCAGGGGTTTATGAATATACACCCAAACTGTTTGATATACAGTGAGTACTTTCTAGATAAACTTGATAATTTATAGATATTGATTGAAATTGTTCTAATAAAGAACATACAATTTGAATCATGTCGGAGTGCATTTATTACATTTACACTACTTAAATATTCCATAAGTTTGATAAAAATCAAGATTAAATTGTTTTGCCATTTCGCCCAGTTCTAGCTAAGTTCTAGCTTACTTAGGTTAGAAATATTGTCATCAGAAGAGTGCTCGAGCAAAGCATGTGCATCTGGATTTTTCTAAACATATGTCTTTGAACGTGCAGAATATGTATGCGCCTGCAGTTATTTGCACTAATTAGTGAGTCCACAAGGTGGCAACGCTCACATTTGAGCAACTGCTGTCATGAAGAAGCACTAGAAGATGAAGAATGTGGAAACAACAACAGTGGATGTGCACGTTAAGAATATATGTGTGAGGAGGACAGGAGATACCTGCATTTGTTTTAGGGATGCACCGATCCGATACCTGGATTGGTATCGGCTCTGATACGGAAGGTTTTAGACGGATCGGGAATCGGTCTGACGAGCTGATCAAAATCCGATACTGTGTGTTAGTCATGTTTGTTTCTGTCAAGCTCATAAAATGACACAAAAGAACCATAAAAACACAAGTATATGACTCGTGCAATTTATTCAAAGCGCTACTCATGAACAACATCTCAGGTGTACTGTAGATGCTCAATAGTTCGGTTCACTTATAATATGCATTTAGAAAGGCACTGGTGGTGTTTTTACCAGAATTTGAATAAGAAACTAAATAAACTACTGTGGACTTGCCAAATGTCAAAATAAAATTGTGAGGGTTAAAAAGTTAAAGGTGCAAGATTGAGATATATTACTATTTATTACTATTCTAATATATTATTATATATATTTCAATTGAATGGGTTCAAAAAATAACTGTGTGAATGAAAAGTGAGCTGATGTCTTACAACTAAATTGAACAAAAAAAAGATCTGAATCCTTTAAAGTCCAGATACAAATTGAAAAGATTTTGCAAAAAAAAAAAAAAAAAGGCTTCTTTTCTACTTATGACTTATACTGGAATTATTGATAATTTTGCTGCTACATTATCCAGTATACTAGTTAACAAAGTTTTTCTTAATAAGCTGTACATTTATATTGAAATAATGTGTAGTTAGTGTTTTATGTTTCTTTACATATTAACGATAACACCCAATTGGTTCCACACAATAAAGTAAAGATATTCTAAACTGATTATGCAATAAATCAACACTGGTATCGGATCGGTATCGGCCCATACTGAGATTTCCGATATAGGAAGAGAAAAAGTGGCATTGGTACATCCCAAATTTTTATAATTCAAGTCTGAATGAATATAAAGACATCTTTATGTGTCTGAACTACTGAGAATTTCACTACTGAGAAATTTCACTACTGAGAATTTCTACTACCAAGAATTTCACCTGCTGTCAAGAATTTCACCTGCTGTCAAGAATTTCACCTGCTGTTGCACTCGTGTACACAGTAGTGTGACAATAAAGTGATTTGATTTGATTTGATTTTGATTTGATTACTGAGGAGTTCCAATATCTCATAGCAGTTGTAACGTGCATGTGCCAACCGCAAATGTATGTGCACATTTAAATGAAGTATACTTTGACAGGCTCGCATTCGACTGTACTCGAATCTTCATTGTTCACGTCAAAACAAAAGTATAATTTGGCTTAAGCGATCACCTTCCAAAAAACCAAAACACCAAATCAACCACCTTTTAACACCCTGGAAACCAACCTAAACACCATAGCAAATGCATGGTGACACGCTAAAAAACACTCACAACAGCTTAGCAACCGCAAAGCAACACCCTGGAAAACACCTACAATCCTCTGGCAACCACGTTCCCATGTTCACTTCATTTCGGGCATTGGCGCACGCCATCTTCCACTGATACAGTAATCAACAGCTGAGCAAACGGGCCCGTGAGTTATGCATTGGCAAGTAGGCCCACAGCTCATCCTAAAGAGTTTCTTCATAAATTGTAAAAAACATAGTTTCCAAATTACAAAATAAGTTATCAAATTACAAATGTAATTTTGGTAGTCTTACTTTGTTATTTGAACATAATTGAATACCGATGTGAAAGCTCAAAGTGAAGATTCTCAATTTTTACATCAACGCAAAGCATCTACTTTAGTTTTGTGCACGAGAAACAATTGACAATTTAACAGAAATGCAATTAGAGGATATGAAATGAGTACATGCTTCACTCCAGGAGAGGAAGATTGCCATTTCTGAATATTTGAATCCACTAGAAGGCAATCATTGAAATATGCAAACATTCATGAGAAAATAAATGTAGTGGAAAATTTGGTGCATATCTGCAATCAAGTTCATGGGCAGATCTAGGAAGAGAGAATGAAGTTACAGCAAATCAAACTGATATTGAGTATCAACTGTTTCAATAACTCCTCAAAAGTATGCCTGACAAATAGCATGTGCTGTGAAGTAATTATTGGAAGTGTCAATTCACTTTCTGATATGGATCAAACATCTGCATGTGTTTTTAAAATGTGTTGATCCTCTGTGATCATTCTTTATGGAGTGCTAAAACCAAGTCATTTATCATGGGGTGTGGCCTCTGTATTGTATAAATGTATAAAGATCTGCCAAATAGACTTTTCACTTTAATGATTTAGCTTTTATTTCAAGTTAGATTTGATCAGAGCCAGAAATTATCCCTCGTTAAAAGGCAAAAATGCAACAGAAAGTGTTGAAAATGCAGCAGATACTCAAAATGCAGGAGCACCAAAATACCAAATGATGAATTCCTCTGTTGTTTTCTTGTGTTTCATATAGTATATTTTGAAATTACATTCTATTTCTATCTATTTATGTGTTTTGTATGGGTTTAGTGCCTCTGTAATGACCTGAATCTGTCAGATTAGTTCTGTATTCACTGCCTGAGAAGTAATGTTAAATGTGTAGCTAACATGAAGTGGCTTCTGATTAAAATTACAAACAAAAACATGATAAAACAACTCTATCCGTAATGTGGAACAGCAATTACATCAAAATCTCCAGCGACGCAACACACTGTAATGTCAATTATTTTAAATGTTTTCTACCCATGTTTTACTGTAATATTTTATATTATGCATTATTTAAAACTACTTTTGAATACGATGTTGCTTTTATAGAAAACAGTAACAGCCATAATTTTTCATAATTGTTCAAATAAATTGAGAATTTCTTTAAATTCATTTAGATAGCATTTGACATAAAGGGGCAAAATGCTGTTCATAAAGGTTAAAAAATGTCAACAAAAAGGTTAAGAATATTAAAAAAAGACTTCAAAATGATGCTCAGTGTGCTCTCTTCACCCAGCAACAATTACACTGATTTTCTTTAACCCTTCAAAATTGTGACCCAAAAAAACTGTAAATACTGTGAACTGCAACAGAAAACTTCTCTCACATTCTCATAATTATCTGAATCTTAAAATTCATGAAGAATTTTGAAAGAACACCAAACGCAAGTCATTTTCGCATAAAATAACGTCAATTCAATTTAAATAGACTACTAAATGTTGAGTCATGACATGCAGAAAAAAAAATCTATGTAGCCAGCAGTGCAAACAGTTGATAATTTTGTATGGAATGAGGGGGAAGTGCAAACATAATTTGGTAAGGTGAAACAGCAGCACAGATCCCAAATACAGTATTTCCACATCTGAAAAAAGAGTCAGGTGGCAGAGCCCTGCAAAAAAGCAATAACTGATCATTTACATGCAAATACAGAAGGCAAAAAAATGGGTTCAATCTAAAAAAAACAGTGAGCATTTTAAAGTGCTGCGAGGCACAGGCTTCCAGCTAAATCCATTCACACCCTGAAGAAACCATTTTCATCAGCCAGGGATAATGTGCCACACTAAGGTTTGTCAAGCTGAGGAATAATATTCTCCCCTAAAACAAACATGTCGAGTGGTCAGTCTCGCGCCCAAATCATTGTTATAATCATCTGGAGTCCAGAGTAAATGTCAACATTGAAATAATTTGGTCATGGTTCCCTTCAATTAGCCCTTTCGAAAATGTCCTGGGAATGTAGCAGCATGTGACTATGATCATGGAAATTTTAAGTGTGGAATGACTCCTGGTTTTGTAGCCACTTTTGTAAAGGCTTTTAGTACCGAAGAACTGCGTAAGACCTCAAGATCTTCTGGGCTGAAGTGATTCAAATGTTTTATTTACTTTGGTTTGGAGAGTTCAAATCTATTTACAACGCTTTGACAGATGTCAAGGAATTTCCATCTGGGAAGACTAACAAAAAAGTGGCTGTTTAAAGCTGAAGGATGAAACTGTTTGTGTTAAAATACTTTCTCCTATCCCAGTTTAATATGCAGAGACAAATTATCTCTCCCTCCCTCCCTCCCTCCCTCAACAATGTTGAAAAACCAATGGTGTGAGTTTTGGGCAGCACAACCTGTTTGTCTGAATGTCAGATGGGGTAATGTTAGAAAACATGTCATTCTATTTGCTCCTAGGTGCTGCTTCTGGCACAGAAATTCCTCAACACTTCACCTCTAATGAAACAACAGTCCATTGCCTCTAAAAAGAAAGAACCCAAAATTGTAATGGTACTTGTTGCATTAACTGTGCATAAACACATTCATTGTCCAGACCAGATGTTCATGCCAGTCAAGGTGGCTCTTGCAGTATTCATTCAAAGACAAGCCTCTCACTGAAAGAATCTTGCAATTTTGTAAGAGAATTGTTTCGAAATACAAATTAGCTTCTGATTTGCTCAGAGGAAATGTTTTATTCAGTGTATGTATCAATTTGCTGCCAAGGTTTTTAAGCTTCCTGAAGATGTTATGTTAAAGCTAGTTAAGAGCTGTCTCATAGTCAGGACTACTGTGAAATCAGAAATATTTCAGGCAAGGATATTCAGCTACAGGCTCTAGACTGTAGTGTACTGTATATGCTGACCATAAAGACACATCAGTTACGTCGATTTACCCCTGTGAATTTCATAACTTCAGTATGTAAACCAGACCTAAACGTAAAACAGGAAAACCCCAAAGATATTGTTGATTTTCACTACAATGGCAATTGAAACTGGAGATTTTTCATGAAAAATTAAAAGCACAGATAAATGCTTAGGGATGTGATCATATTAGTTAAATATGCTGGTCTGTGACAAAGTTCACATTAAAAGGTAATATTTTTTTTGCTTTGAATTAACTCACATTCATGTTTGTTTTTCCTCCATAATTTGCAATGCCCAATTCCCAATGTGCTCGATGTCCTCATGGTGGCCTCAATCCAGGTGGCACAGGACGAATCTCAGTTGCCTCCGCATCTGAGACGTCAATCCACGCATCTTATCACGTGGCTTGTTGAGCACGTTACAATGGATACATAGCGTGTGTGGAAGCTTCACACTATTCTCTGCAGCATCCACAGACAACTCGCCACTCACCCCACTGAGAGCGAGAACCAAATTATAATGACCACAATGAGGTTACCCCATGTGACTCTACCCTCCCTAGCAACCGTGCCAATTTGGTTGCTTTGGAGACCTTGCTGGATCACTCAGCACACCCTGAACCAGCAAGTAAGTGTTTTTTTTCTCTCTCCTCTCTCTCTCCCACTGCCACTCCTTGTTGGCCTTTTCCCTCTCTTTTTACATGTTTTGTTAATTTGGCACAATCTCTGTTACGGCGTGTAGGTGCAAAACATTTTTTCCAGAAAGGGAGAGATTTACAGGCGGCTGTCTGACACCTGTGTGTGTGTTTGTCTTTTTGGTTAAATTTATAATTAAAATATTATTTAGATTATCAAGCCGATTCTCACCTCCTCCTTTCCTTTGTATCCCTTTACAATCGGTTATCGATATCGGCCACAATGAGCTGTGAATTATCAGTACAGGCCCAGAAATTAGATATCGGTGCATCTCAAATGGTAACCATAGTTTTTGTAAAACTACCAAAAATACTTCAGATATTATTACTACTAAAATCTTAATAAATTAATGTGGAACCTCCTACAAACAATACATAATGAGCTTTCAGAATCCTTCTGTCATTTTGTTTGTTCCTTTTTTGGTTGACAGTAGTGGCTAATAGCAAGTTACAACAGTTTTAACACATGGTAATTTGGCAGAAACTAAGATAAAAAGGTGCATTATTGTACGTGCATGTTTGTATAACCAATATTCCCTATATCTGCCGGAAATTCCATCATGTAAAATTAGGAAAATATCTAAAAAAAAAAAAAAAATGCACACAGCAAAGCTTATTTGCTATCACATCTTGATTGCATTCTCTCACAAATCCAACCGAATCATCTCTCCCACATAGACATTAAATGAACAGACAACTACAAAATGTTTCCTATTACAAGGGTTCTCAAACTATGGTACCACCAGCGATTGCCCCTACACAGCATGGAAATGTAAACATTTAAATAGAATAAAAACAGACAAACATTTTATTTAAGACCTGTATGATAGGCCTCTTAGTTGCTCGGTTTCTTGATGACTTCAGAAAGTAACTCTAAACTCAGACATCTCTCCTCCACACAGAAACAAAGAGGAAACCAATCAAATCTTGTGCGAATCCCATGCCAAAGATTCAAGCAGCAAATACAAAACATGATGGGAATATTAAAATCTGACTCCATTTTAGCTTCTCCATTCTCTCAGCTCCATTTAACCCTGTCACATTCACATTCTGTTTACCACTACTGTAATTAACGGAGGCCTCTTGCGCTGAGGCTCTGCATAGCGGTAAAAGTACATTATGCAGCGTTTTGCTATGCTAATCCAGGTAATTTGCTTCATGCTGAGCACACATCCCCCAGTGTCTTGATTAACGATTCATTTTCCTGCATTAGTAACCTGATCAAGATGACACAAGGCATCTCATATATTAGTTCTTAGAAAGAACACTGCTTCACATATTTTACTTGGTTGTAGATTGTTCAGTTTCCTGCAAATCTGACCATTTGGGAACCCATTAAGCAAGCCAGGCATAAACCAGGTATAAGCCTCTTTAAAGCAGTTTGGAATGAGTGACTTGGCAAGTCCTCTGAACTGTCTTTACCCTATTTGTGGGGATAACAGTCCGTGTGTCAGATACACACTGCCTAGATATTAGGAATGGGTCAAGATGGGTCATCAAACAACCAACTACGTGATTAGTGAGGTTTATATATATATATATATATATATATATATATATAAATAAATATGTCCTTTAAAGCGACAAAGCAACACCCATATACATTGACAGACATCTTTAGCTGTTGCATCACACAACATTTTTTGAGTGTTTAAGGTCACAAGCTTTGCGTTTTCAAGACACTGAGCCAAACGGCTTTAACAGAAAAAAACAGTCAGATTGAAGTCACGTAAACTAAGCCAGTATAATTATACAGGACAACTTTAAAACCGATTGCTCAAATATTAGTTCAGGTAACTTTCCGATTGTCAATTTTTTAAATACATAGCTTTGCATATCTTTACAACATATAAACCAAAGCAAGGCTGGACAAAGCAGCACCATGGCTATATGCTCGTTCACATGGGCCTCTTTATGTATAACACTGGAGGGGGATGTCGGAGGTCTTGTCAAGGGCAGAGTGACTGATGATGATAGCAGCAGCCCCCTATTACATGGACTGACACCATAAAGACATAAAGCACACTGAGCTGTTATACAAAGTAACTATAAAGATAGTCCTGATCATTCCATCTGGGAGACAAACAATAAGATAAAGGAATCCTAAGAAAGCCTAAGGAGGCAAAATTTCCACCTTATTATCCATGAAGCTTGATGATCTCTTGCTTGCTTTGCTGGAATCCTGATCTGTCTGAGTGGAATCATGCTGTTTGATTCACTCATTTGTATGCCTGTCAAAGGGATAGCTGGAAATATCTCATTTTCCTTTGAGCCAATGCCTCATCTGTCAATGGGAACAAAAGGTCAGACACATTACAGTGGTCTGAGTGAGTGTGTTCAAACGCAACCGCTGCTTGTCTGAAATGAACAATAACATCACCTCAAATGGTAAATATAATTCATTTTAGGGCCTAAATGGCTAGCCCCTGTGAGTATATCACCACAGGGGGAAGCACAGCACTATAGAAAGATTAAATGCTCTAGAATTCTTCTTTACTGTTGTATAATTCAGATTATTGAATGATATTTAGGATAGCTTTTGGGAATTAAATGATTTGTTTTTTGGTTGACAAACAGAGCTGAATCCCTTGTGCACTCTTGACAGTACAGCGGATCCCAGTGATGATGCAAGTCCAGACCTCAGGCCCAGCCACAGTGAGTCACAGACCAGAGCAGGCTGTTTGGATCACAAAACCTCATCTATTATTACACCACACATGTCACAACTCCCAGTGTCCCTCAAGAGCCTAACACACACACACCAAAACAGCTGCAGACACTAATACATAAACACATAATTTGCTGAGACAACATAGAGATAATAAAGACCACACTTATATGATACATAGATGACTGATTAAAAACACTTCTGAATGACACTTTTCGCTGTGTACATTCTCATTTTCTAAAAAAAAAAGCTGCTATCAATGACAGCATTGGTGTGTTTTTAAAAAGTTCTAAATGAAAGGTGATAATTTGCCACATTGTATGATAGAGCACAGATAATACAGGGCAAATTAAATTTATTTAGCTTGCTACTTCAGTAAGGTTAAGACACAATTGGAGATTTTGGCTGTTAGTCAATGTGTATTAATCTTTAAAAGGAATGTTATAGGTACAAATAGGGCTGGGAAATATGGCCAAAATTGTTTTCATATCGTTCGATATACATTTCATACCAGTAATGGGTAATGCATTACACATGTTTGTTTGACCTCAAGAATGAATTAAACATAACTTGTTTGTTTACAAGTATACTCCAGAAGGTAAGCTACCTTTAAAGTATACTCCGTTTAGGATGTAATACTACATAAAATGTGTGACCTCTTTTTGATACAATTTAGCCAATTTCACCATCTTCAGCCAACGTTTGACTCAAGTGATGCTCCAAACTCCAGCTCAGTAGGTGGCGGTAGTGCACCTTAAACTGGATTACCAACTGCCAATATCGCAGGAAGAAACACTTTCTTGCCGCTATGGATCATGGAAAAAAAGTTTAACTAAATAGTACATAAATAAACAGCAATGGTGTTGATGTCAGAGTTGTTGTTGTGTTCAGTCAATAGCTGTTGTACTGCATTGTTAGTGCTGTCTTGTTTGATACACAACAATATTAAATTAGCCGAATAGCTAGCTGATGTATGATTTCATGACAGTGATTCTGTTAGATATTTGTGTGTATAACTTAGCGGAACTGCTTGCGTTTTTAATTACACGTACGTGATTGAATCGTCTAGATCAGAGGTCGCAACCTATGGCACGCGTGGGGTAATCACTGGCCCACCAGCAACAGCAAGAGAGAGGTAGACCATTTTGTTTGCATAAATTCCTCACCTGCATTCCAGTCTACATCTTGATATAATCATTTTTCATGATCACGCAGCGTGTTTTCATGAGCTACATGGGAGGCTAAACAAAAGGTTAAAGACAGCAGTATACCCAACAGAATCGTGCAGTACGTGCAAGCTATTTGCGCATCACAAGTCGGCAGCACTTCACTTTTGGTTAACCACACGAGTAAATGCGCTCGCTTTAATTCGGTCAGGCTGCGCAGATGACAGCCTAAATTCCATGTTTCATTTGTTTGTTTTTGCTTTCAGAACAACACGTGATGTAATACGGAAAACACTACTATTAATCCTTAAGAGTTCCAACCCAGCATACAGGTACACCCTCCTTAAACCATGGTCACGTTTAAAATTAAATTAAACGATTAAAAGAGAAAACATAAACCCACATCGTGGGGTTCAAAAATCTTTTCAAAATATAAATTAAACCTGGAAATACCGAAAAGTACTAAATAGTTGATCGGCTTGTGATGTGCAAATGTCTTGCACGTGCAGCGCGAGTCTCGTCACACTTTAATAGATTTTAGTCTCCCATGCATGCGTGCGTGATGATGAGGAAGGATTAAATCAAGATTTAGACTGGAATGCAGGTGTGAAACTTAATAAAATAGACTGCTCCTCTCTCTCTGTTGTTTGCGTACTAGTGATAACCCCTCTGCGTGATTTTGAAAAAAAGCAGACAATGGCACAGCCATTGACCAGGAAAATAAAAAATGGCACTCCATGTCTAAAAGGCTGCCGACCGCTGGTCTAGACGTAGAACATAGTCTTAATATCGAAAATTACTCAAAAGTTTATCATCGAATCCGAAAATAATTTTTTTCCCGATAAATATTGTACCGTTTTATCGCCCAGTCCTATGTTCAATACAAATTAAGTTCAATCGACAGAATTTATGACAACATAACCACAAAAAATAATTTCAACTCATCCCTCATTTATTTAACAAAAAAAGCAAAAGTAAGGCTTTTGGTTACAGTAAGGCAATGGAAGTAAATGGGGCCCAAACTTCCTGTGTTCACAAGGAAATACATCGAAACTGTGCTCGCCAAGCCATTTTATGTTGTCTTAAATAAGAGGATTTGTCCCTGAGTGAAAGACACAGGCGAGGCCATAAAGGTGCTTGACAGCAGCAGTAGAATAGAAGGTGACTGGGAGAAAACGGGCAGGCAGGGCGGCTCTGACGAAGCTGAAAAATGAATGCAGCAAGCAGGCGGCCCTTCAGGGCCACTTTCCAGCACTAAAGACCAACAAGATCAATTACAGAGTGGAGATGTTTCTCAGCGCCACAGTGAACAGCACCTTAATGAGAGAGGTTTCCATTACCTCCATAAAAGGCCTAAGAGAGACGCACTGATGAAGCAAAAGCTGTAATAGCCTTTCTCTCTTTTCCTCCCTAATGACAGAGCAAGTGGATTACACTGCCAATCCAGCCATACACTGTGTTTATCATTTATGTAAATAACGTCAGAGCCGCTAAAACACAATGCGGGGATGGGAGCAAGGCGAGAGCTGGCGGAGAGCTAAGAGGAGGGTGTGGCCTCTATGGCTTTCTATGAGGTGTGATGTGAGGAAAATGTTATCCAGTCGTTATGATAGCTGACATATTAAGCAAACTCTGTCTGAATTTCAAGTGTACAGCTTGCTATAAATGGCTAGTTCACCCAAAATTGTCAATTCTGTCATTATTTACACACCCTCAAAAACCCACTAGGATTTTTTGGATGAACACAAAAGGAGTTATTTATAGCAGAATTTGGCCATGGCTGTCAAGCAAGATTTTCAGTGAATAACAATTCAATTTCAGTCTCCTCACACAGAGCTACCATATGGCTTTAGAAGTCTTTAAATCCTGCACACAATCGTACAGACTAATTTTATGATGGTTTTTTGTCCTTTTGGTAGCTTGACAGCTCTTGATCCCCATCCCATTTCAATGTATGGACAAGAGAAGCTGAAATATTCTGCTCAACTTCTCCTTTGGTGGAAGAAATAAAGTCATACAGGTTTGGAGCAACTTAAAAGCAAGTAAACGATGACAGGGTATTCCGTTTAGGGGGAGCTATCCCTTTAAATGAGTGTGTATAGTGTGAGAAAGAAATTTGGTTTGTGTGTTCTCACTTTATATTCAGGTGAGAGCAAACGCTTTCCACTTCTGCATCAGACAGATTTTTCTAATATGCGCCATCTGACTGAAGAGGGATATAAAAAAAAAAAAGTGCATCAGCAAAAATATACACAAGTGGTAATAATCCTCTGGCCCCCAACACTTGTGCTCTGCAATAAGCAAACTGAGCTTATCAGGAGCAACCACCACTCCTTTTAATAGCCAGCCTGATGCAGTCCTCAGTTCCTGGTTTTTCAAGAGCTTCAGAGTGAGTGTGTGTGTGTGTGTGTCCTAGTCCTCTTTCATTTTCTCAACCAGTATTTTTGTGCTGTTTTCCAGTAAAAAAACAAAAAAAAAACAACATCCTTAAACTAGATCAATTTGCTTGAGAAGTAAAATTGTATACGATATTAAACGATTGATTCACGCAAAAAAAAAACAATGTTGTCATCATTAACTCGTTTTAAAGAAAACGTCAGGCAGAACAATAGGGACTGCCATCCTCAGTCGCCATTCACTTTTATTATAATGAAGAAGAAAAAAAGCAATGAAAGTAAATGGTGACTGAGTCAAACAATCTGCCGGTCTCCTTTTGTGTTCCATGGAAATCATACATATTTGGAACAATATAAGGGTGAGAAATGATGGCAGAATATACATTTTTTGGTGAACTATCCTTTTAAAAAGAATAGATAAAAGGTACTAAAAGTTCAAAAATTATCATTCTCTCTTCATTTACTCACCCTCGTGAAGTCAAACTCATGAGACATTATTTCTTTAATTGTATTTCTACATACGATTTTTAGAAGGATGTATAAGGTTTTTACAATGTAATTCAATGGGGTCCAAAACTTTCAAGCTCCGAAAAGGACATAAACCATTATAAAAGTGATCCATACAACTCAGGTGGTTAAATCCAGGTCTTCCTAAGTCATACAATCCCTTTGGGTGAGAATCAAAACAAAAATTAAATTCTTATACAACAAAAAGCTTCACTTCCGCTCAGTTCTCCTATGCACAATTATGAGAGAAGCCTCGCATACTGAACAGAAAACTTCCGGTTGTGTCCCACAGTTGTCAGTTCTCACTTCAACATACATAGTGAATGAGCTTCACTAATGAACACACCTCAGATAGCATATGTCAGTATTTATAGAAAAAATAAGTTATATAAGTCTCACCCAAAACCGATTGTATTGCTTCAGAAGACATGGATCAAACCACTCGGGTCCTTTGGATCATGCTGCCTTTATGTTCTTTTTGGAACTTAAAAGTTTTGGACCACATTGACTTGCATTGTATGGACAAAAACATCACATATCCTTCAAAATATCTTTGTTTGTGTTTCACAGAAGAAAGTAAATCATATGAGTTTAAGATGGCCTAAGGGCATGTATCATTTTTGGGCGAACTATCCTTATTCCTCAACATATTCAGTGAAAGCAAGTCTGTTCATTAAAAAAAAATTACGAAAATTTGTTTTTGCCATGCTCCTTGCAGGGTGCAGGTTAAGGCTGCGTACCCAGAAATTTGAATGGACTCATTATTTGCGTATGCAAATGCATTAATGCATTTACTCTCTCAGCCATTTTTACAGGCTACACTTAATTATTTCTGCAGCAGTTCATTTGGTGAGGTTATTTATTAGGCAAAAAACGACACGCTCTGTGTACAACTGCACCACGAGACTCAGTGTGAATGATGCAGGCCTGCATAACCAATTCAAAGATACAAAAACCTAATAAACTTCACTGCTGTCAGACGCAACTCCCTGACATACTGAGCAGCACAGAGACTACAGGCTGTGTGATTCAGCTGACCTTATGCAATAATGACCCATAGGAAACATCAGATGAGTGAATCATATTACATAAAACAATCATACTGCAATTGCTGCATGTTTCAGGCAAAACCTCAGACAAAAATAGGGCGTTTACATACCAAACTATGATGTATCCATGCAGTTACGAGCATAAGACACTTTAAGACTCTACAGTTACACTGTTGACATATTGATATAATTTTTTTATGATTTGCATATGCATGGTGCCCAGACTGCATTAGGCTACATGAGCTCTTCTCCAAAGGCCAAACATCCCATTTCAAGAATTTCATAATGTGCCACTGGGGATTAAAAATGAATTGCGATCTTTAAACACTGGTCAGACTAATCAGACGTTCATGATACAAAAGCCACGTGAGAGGGAAGGGATCATGTAAATATTAACTGTTGACACAAGAGTGTGACTATATTTCAACTGACAAGCTGAGTTGATGAGGAACAGGCAATAACAAAATCAGCCATGGACGCTAATGTCAACTGATGTAAATTGTCCTTCTCCTCCTCCTACTGCCAAAAGCTACAGTTCAACCCATCTACAATAAGCCTTTCATTATCAACAAACTTAGGATTTATTAGCATACATATACAACCTTACAACAAAAAGATGGGCTTTTCTTAAAGACTTGCTTCACTAATGGTAAAATGTGTAATTTCTGTGCGACTTACACTAGCAAACAGAATTGCATTTATAAATTTGAATGTATAAATATTTATATAAATAAAAGAAAATACATACTTAAAAAAAAAGTTTACAAACTTTTACAAACAGGTTTTAAACACTCCTCTGCCACTGCTCGGATGAAAAGACCCAAAAGTCCTGCCCTAAACTCGCACTGTTGGTTGAGCTAATGTTGCTATGCCCAGTATAGTCTTTACATAGTTGACGATTTACAGCTCCCTTTATTTATAGTGGAATATGATGCAAAGAAAATGTTATAAATTCACACCAAATAATATAAAACATTTTAAATCTAAAAAAGTATGTTGCTAGATATACACTGCTAAATAAGGTGGAATAAGGGTCCATTATTGGGTCCACATGATGTTGAGTGATTTTTAAACAAGGCAACAGCGTAGAGAAGGAATGATGCTTTTACTCTGTGTCCATCCATGCCTACTCTGGAAGCCCGACGTTGAGGTCCCTGAGGCACTCTGAAGGCTGGCACGAAATCACTGTCCGTGTCACAGTCTCTCTGCATCTCTCTGTATCTGCCTGACAGACCCTGCACATCCAGATAGCTTTGACATATAATTTAAGCTTGTTAGTATACATCAGCCAGCCACCACACTTACTGCAGCTCAATATCCAAGGTGCAAGTCTCACTGCCATTTCACGCTAAAGGCCAAACTGAGGCAGACCTTACTGTGCTTTTCAATGGAATGTTCTAGACTCTGCCCCAAGACCACTCAGGACATTATCATGAAAACTCACAGGAAAGTCCATTGTGTTTACAAGAGGCAATTTCCTCCTTCAAATCCTTTTGCGTTTCCCTGTTAATGCAAATGGACGGACGCTGTGTGTCTATGCAAAAGATGAGAGGAAAGCCGACTCCAAATTGTAACACTAGGGATTTGTGCCGTGCTGAAAGCACTTACGCGATAGCGGCGCGTAATATATCTTTAAAAAAAATAAAAAAGCCCTTGGTCTTGCTGGAGATCCTGGTAACTATGCATAGATAGGAGAGCAAACAATTGGAAACATCATCATGTGGTGCAACCTCTAGCGAGGTGAAGGTCAAACCGTCACTGTATCGCCTGAGGTAAAGGAAGGCATTTGAACAAAAGCTGATAATGCCCAACAGTAAATCATATGAAGTGTTTAGTCATGGCATGTGTCATGAGCTCATTTAAAATATTTGTTACACAGTTTTCTGGAATAGGCAAATTGGTTAAATCGTGCAATTCTGCGTAGCATAATGGCAAATTGTGCAAAACTGCATAATTTCATGTTCAAGTTTCATGTCTCTTGCAGCAGTCTGCTGTCTCTTTTTTCTTATATCAATACTTCAAGTCTATTTATTTACTTATTTGGGAAGTGTGTGATAAGTGGACACACAATTTGTGAGTATAACTTCAAAAATGTATATTCACTAAAGAAATTTCCATGACTTGTTAAGATTTTATTTTATGTCCAGACCTGGAAATCAAAATGTAAAAATTCCCTGATAATTCCATGCTTACATTACTTTTGAAAATCTGTAAAATGGTCAACATTTATCAGTCCTGCAGCAACTGACTAATAAAGAGAGATTTCTTTCTAAGAGCTGCCTAATAATTAATCAACACTTTACTCATGTAACATGAAACAGTAGTGATGAGAAAAGACCTGTGTGATTACTCCCACCATGGGCAAAATTAACACATTAAAAAAAAAAAGGGGGGGGAATCACTACAAACCACTCATGTATTTGACAGATACAAATCAAATTGAGAATTCAAACTGGTGACTGATATTTAATGTGCCACAAAAATACAGAAAGTGCTTTGAATTATTGATAAGGAGGATGATTTTAAACAGCTCAGCTCCTGCTTTCAATCATTCATGCGGTTCCCAGCGAAAACACTTCACCCCCTCAAGTGTCGGATCTCACTTAAAGGTGAAGGGCCTACGCTCAGATATCACACTTCATTCGAAGGATTAAAATAAACCAGACAATTAGGATTGTTGTCACTAAAGAACAAAGTCTGTTCTGCACTTGATATACACTCACTGAGCACTTTATTAGGTGTCCGACATGGTCTTCTGCTTTTGTAGCCCATCCACCTCAAGGTTTGACGTGTTGTGCATACTAAGATGCTATTAAGCCCACTACAATTGTACAGAGTGGTTATCTAAATTACCATTGCCTTTCTGTCAGCTCAAAGCAGTCTGGCCATTCTTTATTGACCTCTCTCATCAACAAGATGTTTCCATCTGCAGGACTGCCGCACACTAGATGTTTTTTTGTTTTTGGCACCATTCTGAGTAAACTAGAGACTGTTGTCCATGAAAATCCCAGGATAACAGCAGCAGTATAAATACTCAATCAAGCCTGTCTGGCACCAACAATCATGCCACAGTCGAGATCACTGAGATCACATTTTTTCCTCGTTCTAATGGTTGATGAAGCTCCTGACCTTTATGTGCATGATTTTATGCATTGCACTGCTGCCACAATTTGCTGATTAGATAAATCACATGAATAAGTAGGTGTGTAGGTGTAATAAACTGCTCAGTGAGTGTATTCCCTAGATTAGGCCAAAGTCTTTTGAATTGATTTGAACAAATAAACTCTGTGGAATGACATAATAAGTTACTCGTACTTGACCCCATTACATTTCCATCCTATATATAAATATAGGAGGTCCTATATTTACCTCCCTATATATATTCCTCCCACCAAATTTCCATTCCATACACCATGTAGAATAAATGGGTACATCCATATTCCTTGTAAAAATCCCCCTATATATTTCCCCCACCAAATGTAAACCCTATATACCCATATAGGTTGTTTGGATGAGAATCAGTCATTACAGCTACACAGGGAAACATTTGTTAGTATGTCTCATTACAAACCACCTAGGCCTATATTAGGATTGGGAATGAGTTTCCAATCAGGCAAATATTTTCTATTATGTCATGCCTTCAGCACATGGCAAGTATAATCAAACTCTCTCTCTTGCACCCACTTGGACTAATGGAACAGAGTGAGTCTGTACAAAGTCCTCTGGTGCCAATCTCCCAATTAGTGTCTGCATGCAAGTGCTTTCTGGCCTGGCATCACAACATCAAAGTCTGGAAGCCCTCTGGAGCACAGCTTCAAACATCAGAGCTTGTTATTGTATTACTTCAGGAGTCACTAAAACCTCCTGCACATTTTATTCTGGGCCCAGAGAAAAATCGTATTGCCCTAGATGCAATTACTCACAAATATGATCTTAGTTTGAGACATTGTATGGATTTATTCTGAAACTTTAGAGACACATGTGATGTGTCTTAATACAATATAATTAAGTTAAACACCATGGCAATACCAACATTCACTCATTTGTCCCATGTTTTCTCTTTTTGTGGAAAGGGCTACGCTTTCAGGGTGGAACACGTCAATGATTTGGGGAATCCCTTCTGAGGTCAAGGCTTTCCTTAGACGTCAACAGTAATCCTGGGTTCCAAGGCTGTGACTAAGCTCCTGCACTTTCCCTGCCAGTACAACCCTTTCCTTCTTTCCATCTATCGATTTTGTCTACAGTCTGAAATTACATTTCAGATGGATTCTGTTATTGCTTCTGATTTCTCTACAACAAGCAAATGACCTTTGATTGAGGATAATAGCTAAAAGCACTCTTTTTGTGCCACGTCAATGCCAGCATTGCTGAGATCATATTATACTATACTGTAAACAGATCACAGTAAAGAATTCTAGTTTTTCTGAAAAGGTAGCTTGGGCTAATTCACTGCAAAAAAATATATATATTTTTGCATTTTATCCAGGGTTTTTGAGTCAGAAAATCAAAATGTGATTTACATTGCATCTACATAAAAACACATTTTAGACCAACAACATTCCCCCAAATGTTGTCCAAACTAGTCTAACAGAGTTGTCTAAACGAACAATGTCATATTGAACAATGTTGCTGGTTTGCAAGTTCCCAGCATGAATTGCAACATGGACACATTTTGTGGTTAGTGTTATGGGCTTATTTTTTGCTGTTTGCTGACTTAATTTATGCTGTTTTTGTAACCAGTTTTAGTCAATTATTGTGTGGTGATGTTACGAGCTCATCTTTTAACTTAATGTAGTTTGTTGATCTTCACTATTATTGAGGTTTGTGTGTTAAGGGTTGAGGTCTATTGTATATCTATGTCAAGCACCTGTACTTACTGCCTTGCCTTGCAAGACCCATCTCTCTTCAGAGGCAAAGATTACAGTTAACTTAATTTTAAATGTTATTGAAATGGTGACAAAATTAAAGTTCTCATATTGTAAATCGATAGTTGGCTGAACAAGAAATTCTTAGTTCTCTCAACATAATATTTGCATTTAGTGAACAAAAAAAATCACATTGACTATCAAAGCAATATTACTGAGGTCAATCACCAAGACAGTCATTGAGAGAACTCAACATTTTTAAGTTTACTCTATTTTTTTACAGCGAAATATCAAAACATACTTTAAAAATATACATTTACTTGAGATGCAAAATGACATAAAATGTAGCTAGGTTTATGCTTAAACAAGAAATAACTATTTGGGGTAAGAATAAACTTAATTCAAAGAAAAAAGAAAAAAAATCACAGTGTTTTTATCTTGTTTTCCATTTAAAATGTTCTAAAAATCCTTAAAACAAGATCCACATACTTGAGAATAAACATATAAGATATTTAGACTTAAGAGAATGTATCTAAAATATAAGTTTATTTTGTTTATTAAGAGTATTTTTTCACTTGGTTATACTTCTGCGAGTGTAGTAATGATCTAAGATCTAAAGAGCAATTCTCTAAAATCAAGTCTAAATATCTTATATGCTGCATCTCAGGTGAATGCATCTTTTTTTAAAGGATTTTAAAAATATTTTTAATATTATATTCAACATTCTCAGATAGCAATTTGTTCTTCTGAAGTATAGCAGCTAAAGAAAATGTACATCGTTTAGGAGGAAGAAGCTAAAACAAAAACAAATCAGAAATGTATTTTGTTGCCGTGTATAATCGAGCAAAGACTACCCTCTCACACCTTTTTGTTAACTTCAATCCATCTTTAACTCACAAAAAAAACAAAACTCTCTTATTAATAAACCTGAGTACTGCCAATTTTCTTGACAATAAGAAATGCACAGTAACATATACTATGAATCAATAAGTTGCATCACGTTATAATTAAGCTGCATTAAGTGTTTGCTCAGAGTGTGGATCAGCCGGATGCAGTTTAAATTTCTCCGCCTTAGATCGGGACTCTTCACGCAACTTGTAAAAGTGGCGCTGACTGCACAGAGAAATGCCAGTTTTGGAGTTTGTAGTTATGTACATGATCTGCTTCCATATTATTTCAACTTTAATGAAGCTATAACGCATTAAATATAAATGCATTAAAGATGTAACACCGGGGTGTTTCCTTTAAAGACGCTCAACATGCGAGTTTTGCTTCAGTGGAGCGGCACCTCCAGCTGCACATATTACACAATGAGAGTGCTTCTGAATTGATTTATTTTGTATTTTTGCATTATAATTCCCACATATTTTGCAATCTACATCACCTGAAGTTGTTTGGAAAGTTTAGAGTGCATCTGGACAGTGAGCCGTGTAATTCTTCCTCCCCTCAGTCAGGCGCGAACTGCTGTGCTGCTCTCGCGTATCATCATTAGAGTTTAATGTAATCTCATGTGACGTTAAATGAGATCAAACGACTATTCGACAAAGACATTTATTGACAATTTCTTTTTTTATTTTGACGTTGTCGATAACATCGACTTAACGTTTCAGCCCTATTCATTATTACAAAATAATATGTTATTTTTTCAGTAAATTACAGGAAACTAAGTGTGTAATCTTTATCACAAGCAATACATTTACAATAATTTATTGCATGCCCTCTAGACTTAACAGGTCAGGGCATCCCATACATGGCTTTGAGAATGAAACTGTCAATGATGAAGCTCAGCTAACCATCCTCAGAGATGTTTTTGACAGTAATCGCTGTGCCAGTAATCTGTCTTGGCTTTCTGACAGTCATTCTTATTTATTTGATTTTAGTCACAGTCAAGTCTACAGTAACAGAAGCAAAAGTCACTTGCTAAAAAATGGAAATGAAAAACACAAAAAAGCTCAATCAACCGCTCACTATTTCATGCATTTGATAGTGCTGGTCATTAACAGTAATTAAACAATTGCTCTATAAAGAAAAAGATAAAAGCCTCGTAAAGAGGTCATACTTTAATGCAACACTTTGAACCAAATAATGAAACAAGAGATGCAACAATTTGATATTGATTAATATTTTTTGCCAAATTTTGATTATCAATCAATATAAATAAAGACTAAATAGCATAATTTAAAAATAAAAAAATTAAGTAAACTATCATACAGTCATAATTCATATTTCATGTCATATGATTTCACAATGACTGTGTTTATCATACAAAATACAACAAAATCTACAAAGGATGTTTGTATGTTTATGTTTACATGGAATATGAGAGTAGATCGAGCCGAAATTGTGTATTTTGTTTAAATGCCTATTATTTCATATGTTTACATGGAATTTGAGAGTAGATCGAGCCGAAATTGAGTATTTTGTTTAAATGCCTATTATTTACTGTGCTAACTATATTTACTTTGTATTTATTTTTCCATTAACAAATCAGCAACATGAGTATAAGAGGTCTACCAAGTGTTAAACACTATAATACAACAGACATGATTCCTGAATTTTAAGTCCTTAGCAATGAGCTTATGCAAACATGCAATATTGATCTTTCTGCTCCTCTATTCTAAATGCCTTCTATAATAATTTCATAATCCATTGGGACATGGGCATCTTGCCAAACATGTGCCATGACTTAATTAGCTATCAGAGACGGAAAAGACTGCACCTGTGACTGACAGGACTGAATGCAATCTGTCTACGCTGTCTTTCACTGAACAATAATTTGTGGGAAATCTAAACAAACAAAATGTCAGATTCACTTTTGAGATAATTCACAAAAGACTAAACGAATTATCAAATCTTGGCTAACATTCTGCTCTCCTTAGAGAGCTGAATCTATCCAGTAGGCAGTTTAAGGGTGTCTATTACTCTAATGGGACTTAATTATTAATCTTCAATTGTCATAACTAATTTGTTGAACTGATTAACTGCAGATTCAACCAAAAAGCTCATAGGTCTCATCATAGAATCACGATACTCTACCTACATTTTTGCCAAATGATTTTGCGTGGTTCATTGCATGTATCGCAAAACTTTCCAGATGAAGAGACGCTATAATAGCACTGACTTTCCCTTTCACACAAATCATGAATATGAACGGTAAATTATCAGTATGTAAATACTTACTTTCACCCTATTCCTTACGCAATGCTACCTTATTAAATTAAAACAATTTCACTATATTGCATGACTTTTAAGGCCATATATTTTAATGTTTTCATGAACAACTGCATTTACACTTATTCGTAGTGCTTGACACGTAAATCTATCTTGTTTTAAGGATGCCTTGATATGTTTACCTGAAAACGAGACAAAGATGCTCATTAAGAATATGATTTCTACATTGTTGAAATTAAGAGAAATATAGCTTTAAATTTACCACCAATAATCCTTGAGAAATTATCAAAATGCCTCAAATAAAACTCCATTTAATTCCAAAAGTACAAAGTGATATGGTTGTTTTGCCAGGGGCAAATTTATCACCATGCACACAAAGTCTTCCACACTTGTGACAACCTACTAACTTCCTCCAACATCAATATTTTCCAGAACTGAATTTTCAGCTTGAGTTGTTATTCTGTCAGACAGGCAACTGTGAAAAATTCCAGCCCTCTCTCCTCCCTCACACTACAAAAGTGGAAATGCCCATCAGAGTTCAAGCTTCCAGGAACCTCAAGCCCCCCCCCCCCCTCAGTATAAACATATTAAAGTGCATACTACCCAATTTCTCTCTGGTGATTAAACAGGACACTCTTGTGTTCAGAACTAGCACCCAAAAGTTGACATTAACTGTTTGAGGTTTTCAATGTAGCAATATTAATGGTGGCCCATATGGGTTTTTTAATGACTGATGTCGATAATGATCAGGTAGACCGAAATAATGCAGATATACTGATATACATAATACAATACAATGATCAATAATGAGACATATACATAATTACTGAAATCAAACAAACACTTATGTTACAAAATATTTACTGTGGCATTTACTTACCTACCCCTAACCCTAACTTTGATAAGAAACTTTGACTTTTGTGCAATATGTTGTTATAGGTATTTAGCCTTTTTATTTGTTAAATATTCATTAGTTACCATGTTGAGTTACTGTGCTTAGCATCCATATATCACTCTTAAACGTGTCTGATTGAGGTCACGTGACCATAACAGAGCCTAATTTTACATTATAATAATTAAACACAGACTATTTGACTAGTCATTCAAACAGATGACTAACTAGTCAGTTATGAAAATAGTTAGTTTTGCACATCCCTTTTACAGACCCACCTACATTTACACTAGTTCTAATGTTATTTGCTTTCAGTCATTTCACTGGGAAACTGCAGCCAAACGTGTAATACAGTTTGTTTTACTTGCAACTTTTTTGTTTTGTTTTACTTTGTTTGTTATTTGCAACAATGTGGCCATGGTCACATAACTGTCATAAGATCAGGCTGGATAATGAACATGTACTGTTTTTAAAGAAAGAAATAGGAAAGGCTCCAATAAAGAACGGTACAAAACTGCTTATGTGCATAATGAAAGCAGAATGATGCACTTGGATGTAAATAGAAAACTTGGGAGTCTCAGTGCGATCCTCGCTGCGTATTCAAATGCGCAGAACTGCAAAATAATGATCCATTTACACATCTAGTTTACAACATCGAGCAGTTTTACCTTTCTAACTGCAACTATTTATTTAAGACCTGTCAGGCAGAATCAGCAAAATATTTATACCTCTCCTCAGCAACTCACAAATACAGGAACGTTGCTCACAGCAGAGAATTTAACATCCGACAGTGATCGTATTATAATGTGTTGTTGATGCACCGCTTTGATGGCTGTAACAGCAGCGGTGCATAAATAGACTAAACTTAAAGCATTAAAGAAACTAAACTTCTTGCAGAGGATTTAACTGTGCTGACTATTATTCACAATTAAGGACAGAAAGCCATAGTCGCGCAAAAACGCTCTCCAAGAAGTTGCGTCTATCAATTAATTTCAGAATTGTCTTCTATTAAAACCATCACCACTAAAAATGTATGTTATTAATGTTAGTAGTCAAACCCACTAAATGACTAGTCAGTTATTGGATGACTAGTCAATTAGTCAACCACAATAGCACATCCCTACTCGGTAATGCAAGGGTTAAAATGTATAGTTTTCCATGACGCGTTGGTGTTTAGATAACATAACATAGCAGAGTGTGAGCGAAAGAGCGAAATGTAAAAGTGTTGATAAAGTCATAATCAGCCGTTATTTTTTAATTGTTGATCCGTCTTTGCGTCGTCTCAATGCATCTTCAGATTCTGAAGAAGCAATGATTACCACATTATAAGATGGCGTGTCATGTTAAAATAAGTGTTTAAACTTAAAGCTGAAGTATGTAATTTCTGCGCCACCAAACGGAATTGCAAAAATAAACTTTGTTTTCAAAAAAATTTCTGAATACACCACCTGAACACAAAAACACATCCTGTGTGAACAGCTCTTTAATAGTCCAAGCAACAGATAATCCCAAATTGTCCAAATATTGGCCAAATTATCAGTATGTTCCTAATCAACATACAATTTAAGCATTTTAAGGACATTCATTTTCCAATGCTTTACCTTTATATAACAGTCTTTCCTATCACTCAAAACAAGAAAAATTAAATAATTTCACAATTTCATCTTGAAGGAAATGATAAAAGACATAATTTTCAAAAAATTTACTTTCTTGCTGCTACTGCAAACAAGTAAAAGAATCACAGAGAACCGTAGTTCTCTTATCCTGTCTAGGGTGTGTAGTGACAGTACACCAGCTCTGAGTGACAAATGCCTGCTGCCACATGTGATGCCAGCCATGAGTGGCAGAGGAGCATGGAGATGTTTATCAGACAACAAGCCAAGCTGATCTTTAGGACATTATGTACTTTGTCATGTTTCTGTCAGACAAAAAACTGTTTTGCAAGTAAGTGACACTTTGAGTTAGACAACCCACATCTACTGATTTTTGCTCTATATGACCTGAAGTTAAAACAGTTGGAAAGCTTTAATAATACGTTCAGTTAGGGGTGTAACAATTTTGGTTCCGATTTCAATTATCTACTTAATGACGCAACGATTTTGTTAATTTTGAGGAAGAAATATGTACAATGTTTGGACAGTAGGGTTGTGCCGATAGACAATGATATCAGGGATCGACGATAGTCAGAGATATCGCCAATAGCTGATGACTTTGACGATATCAAGAAGATATTTGGCTCGTTTTTCCATTAATGTATTATTATTATTGGGCTATTATTATTATCATCAAATTAAAATTACAATTAATTTGCCCTGCCATATTTTCACATGACATCACCGCATATAACCGACACTTGCGACACAGACACACACATCTGAGGATTATAAAATTTAAACATTGAAAATTATTTAAAAACAGATTACAATAATTAAATTGCAAGGTGATAGACCTATATTCACAAATTATGTCAAGAGTACTTGTTATAAAAGAGACACATCATTCTTATACAGTTGTTTGAGCCATGGCGAAAACGGCATCTTCATCAGCATTTTGTTTTCTTTGCATAGCACATTAACATAAAATTGTAATGATACTACTAATAACACTGCAATAACAAGTTGCTGTTATTATTATACGATTAAAAATGATATAACCATCCATACCTCTGCAGTGTGGTTCTCCGGGATGAATGTCGTTTGAGACATTTTGCCTCCAGTTTCCAATCCTCCAAAATATAATGGACTGTCACACACATGTGGGGTCATGTTTATGTTTGACAACATCTGTGGTCAAACTGACAATGTCAGCCGCATTCAAATATTTTGTTCCCTCGTTTCATTGTGTACAATCTGTACGATCTGTAGATCGGGGATAGCAGTGTTGGTGAAGTACTTGCGCCCTGGCAGCTCATACTGTTTGTCAAAGTTTTGGAGTAGTTCTCTAAAACTTGCTTTCTCAACTGTGTGATAGGAGACCATCTCCTTTGCGATATACTTGGAGACAGCTGCTGTGCACTGGGCCCACCTTTCACTGTTTCGTTTGTACTTAATGCTTTTTGCAAAAGCTCCGATGATAGATGGCTGACTTCGATCTTTGCCGACGACAGCTTCTCTTGGTACTAGATTAGCAGCATCAGCATGGTGGTGGGCGCACAAATGTACATATGAATATACATCCACGGGCTCGCCTTTTGCGTCTGGTTTAAAACCAAAATATTGCCAAATAGGTGACGGGACATTTTAAAATCATAGACAATGATAAATGAGCAAATAAGTGAATAATTGCCTGACAATTTAACTGATGATCTGACCATGGAAAAGATTGCACAACACTATTGGACAGCATATTTATTTTTATTTTTTTTACATTTGCTATCCTGGACCCAATATTCAGTTCACAAATTTTCTAATCTATGACCTTTGGCCAGATCCATGAAACATTCTTAAGAAATAAACATCTTTGTTATGTTCTTTTTATTATCTTACTTAGAGGCTAAGAATATGTTTAGCTAAATACCAACTTATGAACTTCTAATTTGTCCAATGAAGATTTTCATGAATAAAACCTCTTATTATAAAATTGGAAAATATTATGCAAATCTGCAATTTCATCAAAAGATAACAAAAACACTTTATGGTTGATGAACACAGTCAAAATTAGATCTGGCAAAATCTTGCAATGTCTCTTAAAACAAAAGAAATGCAAGCGCAAATCCAACTTTGCCTTTCAACAAACAATCCCAACAGAAGCACATGAAAAGTGAGCTAGCGAGAGGCAAACAAACAACAACAAAAAATCTTACATTTGCTCAGCAGAACAGCTTCCCCTCCTTAATTCAATAAAAAGGCTTTTAGCCATCATAATGATTTACAAAGTGACAAGTCAAACAGATTTACAGCGACAGCCTGAAAGGAACCCAACACAAATACAATTACTATTCACGTGACTGCTACTGCCAACCCCCTCTACTTGTAGGAGGCCGGGAACGGGAAATGTGCTACAGACGCAGGCCCCGAGCCCTCTCAATTCACCCCTTTTTAAAGAAGCCACCACAAAACCGAGAAAAAGACTGCCATTGTGGAAGTTACTTAAAGTGACAGACACATGGAACAGGGGCTCGCTACAGTCCAGCCTCGATCATTATTCAATATCTGATGAGCTGACAAACCATAGCCAGAGGGCAGTGACGTGTGGTAATTTCCATAGACACCAGCTGCAGCTAACAACACAGGGTACACCGCCTCATTATTAAGGTCAATTCTAGACAAAACAGTGTTGTTCTTCTGTCCAAATAAACCATTTTTATTTATATATAGAGACAAAATCCACAATTGACCTTTATGGTACAACATAAAATTCTGCCTTACGATACACTGGTCTGTATAAAATCATATGATGAGAAATTCTCAAAACACATTTTTGTAATTTAATCCCTTTAGATTCCAGCAGATTTGGGAGTAGGACGAGAAAAATATTAATTTCTTACAATTAGCTGCAATGTATCTTTTCCAATCATGGAAGATTTTTTTAGATGCTGTAACTGGTGACCATTTAACATGAAAAACATCTACCAATTTTCACCCCCTTTTAGATTTTTTGCCGTTCACTTAATTGAACCTGCAATGTGAGAAAATAATCTTTAAAAGCATATTTTTAAAACTGCAAGTATATAATAATTTGGCTATACAATAATTTTTTGAAAGTAGTTTGAAATAGTTTTAGAAGTGTAGCACATCATACTGCAGGACACGGCTGTCACTTCTTGAAATGTCATGTCAACTACCCAAATATAATACATACCTAACAATAAACAAGCTTACTTTAAACTTTAATGTACACTGATAGAATAAAAAAAATTCCATTAATCTCAGACCCAGCATTTCCTTAAAAAAAATTCTATGCAGATTGACAATGAATTATAAAAAGTGACAAAATTTGTCTTTGTTGGTACAATTTATAATCTAATTAATGATAGTGCAGCAAAGAATCATTGACCCCAGTGCTCATGTTCAACTAGATTTACACTTCCCACCTGCCCACTAAAAAACAACATGAGGTGGTCGACGGTTGCGTCATGACGCAGGATTAAGGTTGGCCTTCCCTTTCTTGCAAACATACCTACATACATGTTTGTGTGGGTGTTAGAATCTGGGTGGGAATTCTCGAGTAGAGAAACCCCTCAGGGCACTCCAGATTGGGTTTCCTCCGTTACATGTTCGAGAGTCAAAAGAATTCCTAAGTAAATTGAGAGACAGTCATGTACGTAAAGGCAGCTTTTGTGAGCTAGAACAAGGCTAGGCACAGCAAGTCAACCTCAATAACGCTCAGTTATATATCACCAAAAATAGGTTTCAGGTCTGTTCAGATTGGGTCGTGGACAATAGGGAAAGTACAATTCCAGAGTTCTTCCTCCATTAATATTTTCCGCAGCCCAAGCAAAATATCGGGCTGCGAGGCAACTTAATTATATTCGTCTCACGTTCAAAATGTTATGCATGCTGAAAATGCTTCTCATCTTAAAATGTGATGCGTCTGAAGCCTGGTTTTCATGCGAGTGTGTGGCGTGAGCAATCACCATCTTGCACCAATGATCAGCTTGCTCTAACCTTGAGCGCAAGCATGTCAGCTGTGTTTCCCTCGATATTGCAGCGCAGACCACAAAACTAATGTGACCCATTTCAATTCTTATGAGAATTGTTTTCATTTAAAGCGCTACAGAGGAAGTCAAACCTCTCAAAAAGCTAGACAGCCCTGACATTATAAACAGCAATGACAGGAACAAGAGAGAGAACACTGTGCATCCGCATAAATAAAGGTTTTTCAAACACATCATCACCCTTACTAAAATTAATCATGATTTTACAATACTAAAAGTAACAGTGTTATATTGATAATTTTATAGTTAATAATATATCAGTTGGTATATATAGGACCTTTTTTTAGTACAACCTATTGGACCAATTTTATTACAACCGTGGCAGTTGTAGTTCAATCTTCTAAATGTGTTAAGGCTACTATATTTTCATTAAATAAAAATTTATAAATATTTAGTTATTTTTATTTTTTAGAAAGACTAACTAGCCTACATTGACCTTACCACATAAGGAGCCACCCATGGGTTTCCATTTGCTTGTAAATATAAGGGCAAATACATTCCAAGACTTGTGAACAACGTTTTCCTCCAGTGTAATATAATTTAAAATATCATTCAAACAGAACTTATATCACACTGGAGGAAAAGTGTAATATAAATTCTGTTTGAATGATATTTAAAATTAGCAAATAAACTGGAAAATAAATATAGTAGGCTCATATAAATAAATAGGTTAACTTTTAAAAGGAGGGAGAGAAAACTTCCTGTATCTTTTGATGTTGACATCAAATACAACAAAATGTCAATTGATACATGCTTATATTTGAAAGCCATGAACAAAACTATGTGAGATTAAAAAATACAACCCAGGCTACATTCAATCTAGGTAACGCTGTTTACTGTGTTGGGTTGCCACTTGTTGTCCAATGTAAATTCTGGGTCCAGAAGCACAAGTTGAGAACCGCTCCTCTAAACATCCTGAAAAAGGTGCCTTGCTTTTTCCATATCTGTGATTGCAAGAAAGATCTGCTGTTTCTCATCTGAGGGCCATGGTGAAAATTTGAGCCGGCATGTGTCATCCGTCCCTTGTGACTGCTTACTGCAGATGCAGAGTTAGGAGCTCTCTGAGCTGCCCTCAGAGGACACGCTATACCCTACATGCACTACGCCACCGGCTCAATCTAGTTAATAAAACAACAATTCACTATGATGCTCAACATCTCACCCAGGGCCACGACATCATAGAAAACAATGGAGTAACATTTGAAATGGAAAGTAACAGAGGCCGTGCCATATTTAAGGCATGCTAGATTAATGTGCTAACAGTGGGTTAATGTGCAATAAAAACATTTCATGTGAATACTGTTTGTTTATGCATCAACAACAATCTCACTAGAGAAAGATCACATTAACGATCTCAGCAGCCACTAATGAAAGACTGAACACATGTAAGACAAATACATACACAACAGCTCTATTTCAAAACCTAGTAATCTACCTCGCAGTCTATTACCTACATAGGCAGCTGCCTTCCAAGAAAGCACCTAACCTCATGGAACCTCATAAGTGACAATTTGGAACGCTCTACATAATCAGCAACTACGCACACCACACAAATAGTGCACCACACATGAGATGCTATTCACAATTTATTTCAAACGTTTGATGTTAGCATGATGCTAAGATATTAGCACGATATTCTAATAAGCTTAAAAATACACAATCACACACAAACATTGTCTAAAATAAGCTATTTACTATGAAGTATTAATTTATTCAGTATTGAATATTATTTATAATTATATTTATTTTCTATCTCTGTGAGGCAGTTCACTAGGTTTCAGAACAGGGCATAAGAATAGACTCTTCTTTTAAGCAACTGTATTTTAAGACACACTTGAACAGGACAGCTTTGAAATCATAGAGCCCAAAAGGCTTGCACTGTTTGTCAACAGTTAATTAAAAAGCACTGAGAGACAATGACAAATACTGTTTAAAGATGATCCCTGGCAAGCCCCACACAGTGTATCATTGCTGTCTCTGGAATACACGATTAGTTTAATCTCATTACAGCAATGATAAATGATCAGTGCAACAATGGCTTCTGTTTTCTCAGAAGATGCACACAAGAATGAGGTATGAAAATATCAAGGTTTCATTTGTGATATCACTTACTCTTATTGCTCCTCTTTAACTGACAAATTTATAGTGCTGCTATTCACAAGATATAAAACTTACAGTTTCAATTTGCTACAGCATAAATGAACCTCTTGACTATTCCGCTTGAAAAAAATAATCTAATTGCTTTGGATTTCTAAGAACCTATTCACCATTAAATCAACTTGATTTTTTCCTATGACAAGTCTCAGCGAAAACTACACCAGACCTGCCATTTTACACTATTTGCACTCTGGGGTTTCTAATATGGCTCTTTATCGGAAAAGCCCAGAAGACATGAGCTTATGAGAATGTGAAGCATTCTGGGGTGAACGAGAGGGAAGGGCACATAGTGCCCTATGAGCCAGGGCACACAGCATTTACCTGGGAAGTGGTGCTTGTCATTGCATGCCAATTTGAGCTCGGGCATACACGCAGACAAACACACTTACACCACACTGGATTTATCATGCTCTATCTGGCGCCGAGTCTACACTAGCACTCCATGAAAGTCTCTCTGTTGCCTACAGCTGTCACCTCATGAGCTCTGCATGGAGGCTGTGATGAATGAAATGTATTTGTGGAGCAATAGGTGGAATACATTTTCATTCTGAGATTTGGCTTGAACAGTTAATAACTGCTAAATAAAGCTTTGGGACTTGCAGTTCTTTGATTCTGACACCCAGATAATTACAGGTTTTAAACAAAACATGAAAAATCATGGAGTGATGTTATGAAAAGGGTGAGATTATTTAAAATTGCTTAAAATGTAAGGTAAATTAGTTGTTTTAATAACATACAACTATATTATTGGAAAAAGTTTTCAACGTTAAAACACCTCCTATCCCAACTTAATACGCAGAGATAAATATAGGTGCCCCAGTGGTAGGCTGATTTTCCATAGAGCATAAACACAGTACCTCTGTGGCTCTATCAAAACATTGCTGTTGGGTTGAGCATCCTGACCAGCCTGGCTCAACCAATAACATGAGTTTGGGGCAGAACTTTCTGTTTGTTTGAACAATGGAAGGCAGGGGGAGTGTTCGGGATACCCGTTTGCAATTCTAGTGATGTAGAAATTACACCCTTCACCTTTAACTCGACTCAGATTCGGAAATAAACAAGACAAGATCAGCTTGCACTTTGATATAAAAAAAAATGTCAAAATATCCATGCAAAATAACCCAAGTATCCAAATATAAAGAAAAAGAGAAATCGGAGAAACAATTACATTTAATAGAAAATCACCTTTTTCTGTGACCCTAAGGGATTTGGTGGATCTAGTATGAATTTCATTCAATCCATTTGTCATGTTCTCCTGACATCTGATCGCTACCTTTCATTCAGCTTTCATTTAGTCACACCTTGTGCAAATGCCTAAGCCAAGGTTATGCGTGCGTGCCATTTTGCAAGCGGCAATGCAAATTCTCCTTCCCCTAAAAGCCAAATCTGGATGTGAAATAATATTTATCTTTCCTTAGAAAACCTAATTAATTTACTTTGTCAGAAAACATGTATGAATCCCCTGGGTCGTGTTGAATGTAATTGCATGTCCCTCTCAGAATCACAGCGATCACTCGCAGGGATTGAGGAAATCTCCCACTCACAGACAGCGTCAGACAGCTCAGACACGGTGACAAGTTCGAGGGTTTCACATGATGGAATACATGGCAGTATTTCAATACATAAAATGAACGGAGATGTATGGGTTGCACTTGGATTTATTGTGCACACCACGAATAAATGCATACAGATACACTGTTCAAATGCAGAACTGTGTTCTTTTTTAAATCTATTAAAGTGTTTCTACAGCCAATTACTTCACTCTAATATTTGAAATGGCTTTCTAAAAAGGTAAAAGGGATAACTTCCATACAATGAAACCGAAGTGTCACAGAGACTCTCATTCTGCCTTACATCCACTTTTGTGCTCCAAAGAAGAAAGTCATGAAGGTTTACAACAACACAAGGGTAAATTATGACAGAAATCCCATTTTTGGGTGAGCTTTCACTTTAAACAATCTCCTAACCCAAACGGGCTCTCTAAATAATCAGTGTACTTAACCGTACAGATATTTAATTCTCAAGACAAAGCTTGATCTCTTTAAGCAACCATGAATAGAGTTAACTTAACAGTTTAACAGAGAACATGGCTCACTGAATAAAGAGCAATTTGCCAGTCAAAAGAAAACAGGTTGAGGACAACATGTTTGTTTTGCTTAAGCTGAATTTGCAAGGCACACAGCAGTCAGACTTCAAAGCACCGCAAGCTTTTATTGGCACCAAAAAAATGTAAAGGTAATTGCTTGTGATTGTGCAAAATTGTCAGTGTTGGGTACATTTAGTCCTCTAGTGCCAAATCTCAAGCCCTCATATTGGAAAAAAAAAGAGTAGCTCTGTCTCATTTTTGATTCAGAGTACTTGCTCTCGCCGACAGAATCAGGATACAGCCATTGTGACATCTTCTGCGTTCATTTTTCAAAGAACGTCAAATCAAACATGCATAAGCCTATGACAGCGTGGGCCTGGAAGTCCCTATATCTGAGGGCAAAGCACTCAGAATGGCACCAGCTAGCTAATGCTTTGCACATCACATCACTGAGCATCCATGGTCATATTGTAGGGTTCTGGTACTTTGGTATCGATACTATAATCAACAAATAAAAAGCCTGTGTAAAGAAATTACACAGAAAATGACTTGCTTAAAGAACATCATAAAGTCTCAAAGACACAAATTATGCGTTTTCCATTTAAATTATTCTGGATTCCATGTTAAATATTTGAATTACATTTTATGATCAAATGGTGTTTAATCAAACTGATACATACAGCTTTAATCAAATAGAAATATTATTTTTTTTATTGTAATTTTATTTTTGGTAAATTAAAATACTGCTAGAGCTAGCTTCACAGTATTAATGACAATATTAATGGGGGAAAACATCTGATTACCTGTGGCACAAGGCTGCTATGGCTAAATCACAACATGCTGATAAAACACTTGCATTTGTGATATTGCTTACAGATAATAATAATAATAATACTAATAATAAAACAACCATTTAATATTATAGAATTGTTATTATGAGTATTATTGGTACTTTTGAATATTAAACTTTTATACAGTAGTTATATTTTTCTGTCTTCAATTTCACATATCCAGTTGAATAGGACTTTCATTTAAGCTGGACTTTTATTTTGACAGACCTTTGAGTTCTTCCTATTTTTGACGGGTTAATTATATCAAGCTTCCAATTACTGCTGGGATAATCCAATCGTAACTCTCGAGCTGCACTGGAGGAGTTCATTTAAGTGTTAACAGCCATTTATACTCTAAACACACTGCATGAAAATTAAGCACCAGTAGTGTGTGTAGCATCTGTGTGAGTGTGTGTGAAGCAGATGACAGAACAGAGCGCCACCTCTTGTTAATTTTGTAAAGTGCAGCGTATGGGACAGTACAATGTACAGATTAAATCACATCCTTCTGCAGTTAAAAGATCACTCTTGGCCGTATCCAGAGGTTTTTTATTTTATTTTTCAAATTGTCATTGATTTCATCTCAAAACTGTCACATCTCATATCATTTTTCTAATTACAGCATACTGTAATATGGTATCAAAATTATCAAAATAATTATATCGTACGTTTACATTTTTTTGGTATCGTGATACGTCGTTAGTATCAGTAGACCACGCAGCCCTATCACATTGTCAGCTGGAGAGTTGGAGGCAGCCTCCAACATGTTTTCAACTTATGCAGCCTGGAAGCAGATTTGGTCCCACACCACGCTCTTTGCAGATGCATGTAATTAAAATCAAAAGTCCCACTCTCCCTGATTCACCAAGGTCATGAACTGCAAGATGAAACAGAACAATGTACTCATAAGTCTGCAAGGAAATCAAAAGAAGTCATGAACTTCTATTGTCTGAATAATTTGAGGTTTGGATATTAAGATGCTATGCTATTCAGCATGGCTGAAATTATTTCCTGGTTGTTATAAGCTGGTCGCAACTTCTATCACCAAAGAAATGAAAGTGCACACACAAGTCAAGAAGATGGTTATGTAGGTAAGCACTTAAATATAAACCATTCAAAAGGCCATAAAAGTATTAAGTGTAATAAATGAACACTGCTATGCTTGTGGTACAGCATGAGAACTCAGAAACAAAGCCTGACTCTGGTTATGCAGGTATATATGTATATATCTGGTGTGTGCAGGTGGTGGCTAGACGAGTGTTCAGCTTTATGATGAATGAACGTGTGCCAACTATTTCACAATTTCCCCACAATAGTGTACTAACAGTTAAATGTCAACCTGTCAAAACGCTACTATATCACATTCTGGCTATAGGCAATGAGAGGAAATAGACATAATTAGAAAGAGCATCAAAGACATAATTAACCCTGCTTTTGCCATAAAGTCAGTCAAAATTAAACATGAAGTGTCTATGCTTAACACTACTATTATTGTGTATTTCAGGTCTTTGCTATTCTTTGGACTAAAGTTTGGTAGATTTTCTTCTTTCTCTGAAACTTTTTAAGGCAACAGACTACACTGCACCACTCCAGATCTTATAATTTCAGTGGCCCTATCCAAGACATGATAGTCATACTGCACATAAATATAAGAGATTAATCAACTGCAAATTTCCACAATTCTTGGTGAAACTCATAAAAGTCACAATATGTATGGTATCGTGACCAGAGTATCACCATAATATTGTATAGTGAGATCACTCACGATTCCCACCCTTAAATCGCCCAATGAATTAGGCAAGCTTTTGTCACACATGCCAAGAATTTGAATGTGAAAAGGGATCAACTAGACTACGCTGCTAAACTGGACAACCTGGAACACATTTGTTAGGCTAGACACAATAGAGACACAAATGTGCACAAACAAGCAGTAATGTGAGCATTAATGACTAATAAACCTGTTACAGAATAATTTGAGTGTAAAATCTGATAGATGATGATTTTGACCATGTTATATTGTTCAAAATTACATATCTAGAGATACTTTGAGTGTCTATTTTGTCAACTTTTCAACAAAGATTGAGCCACATTTAGCTTAAATAAATCATGTGCAATACCACTTCAGTTCTGTTTACTGAATGACTTGAGTACCTTTACATTATTTTAACTAAAGCCTCTGCCCTTGGTAATGATGATCCTCGACATAGGGACCCTGTTTAAAGGAGGGAGGAAAATAAACTCCTATCCAAGACATATTCTCTATTCCTGACTCAAACAAGTCAAGCCACTGATGGAAGGGACATTACATTGTTGGGTAAATCTGTGGCGTTTTAAAATACACACCAGCTGACCTGTCAAATGAGAAGTTGCTGTGAAATGTGTTGATTTGTGTTGACCTTCCACAATATGCTAATTGTGACAATGTTTACACTACACCAACACCACAATTCAAAATGAGCAAGTTGAGAACTACGTACTTTCACCTTTGTTCCACAAGCAATCCACCCTGTAGTAAGGGGGAACTTTTTACATTATCACTATTCACACAGCCGTGTAAACATTGACTGTGATTGTACAGTGCTGAAGAGATGACCAAACAAACCTCATCAAATGACAAGATAGACTAAAGACTCATGCGAATGTCTATTTTCAACAACTGTGTCCACCAAAGAGAAACTATATAGTCAGTACAGACACCACAAGCACATTAACAATTTACTGTGACATGAAATTGAGTTAACAAGAACTCCAGTTGTTTACACTCCATAATCTATAGAAGTACTGGCGAAAGGTGTATCTAAATATGAATATTTTCTGTCAGAATCTGAAGCAATAACATAACTTGAGGCAAGGCTTGTGTCAGGGTAATACAAAATCATCGCGGCTTAAATCAATAAACCACCTCATTCAACCAAGCATGTTCGAAAGCAACATTTGCTCTTTTTAACCAAAGATGAAGTATCTGCGGCTCTCTTCTTTCCGAACGCGGTCGTCCGCGATTAAAAGAAGCTGCAGTGTTACTACAGCACAACCTGGTATAACATCACATTTCAGCACATGGTTAAAAGCCTCGTTACCAATTAATTCTCAAGCAGCTATAATATAATTACACCTAATCAAAAAGGGCCGACGTGTTTAAATTACATTTGTGCAGCGAAGCAGCTCGTGGTGATTTTCTATCCATCTATGCCCATCTATGCGTGCCAACCAACCGTCCACCGCATGACAGTGCCCTCTTCATCTAAACAATGCAACACACCAGAACGATACTGCTGTATGTAAACGGTGGGCTTCACCGGTTAACGTGTAAGTGCACGGTTCACAAAGCCAAATTCCGCGTCCCACTTAACACACTGTTCTGGAAAAATTGCCCAATAGTGAGCGGTTGTTGTTTTGCTTCGAAAACACCATCATAATGCCGTATCGCGAACATTTCAGTTCAGTGCAATTAAGACGAGCTTGTATCCTTCTAAGAAAAACGTGTCTCTACACCTTAGTGATACTTTGCCGATTTTTTTAAGTGACTCTTTTGTTAGCTGAGGTTGGGGCTAGCTCGGAGGCTACAGATTGACTTCAATGCAATGCATAAAAAAACATTTCCCTAGTCACGGGGAGAGCGAGGTGTGAACATAACAGGAAAAACACACAGAACTTACTTTCAGGTCCAATCACAGCACAGCACTTAAATGCTCCTGGATTTGAAGTTGCATTCGGTTTTGTCGCCTCGCGCTTCACAAACACTGAGGAAAAAAGCGCACGGCGTTTCGTTAGTATGACTGTCTGACTCAACTAACGTAGTGCACGGCAAGTTGAAGTGTCAAATTACACGGGCTATTCTATTACCACAGAGCCATGCTTGCTGGTTGCTGACAAAATGTGTCCCAGAGTCGCGTAAATCGGTCGCGCCGTTGGAATACACGGGTTGAATTGCAGATGAACGGACTGGATTTACACTAGTGCTAGTTGTGTGTTTAATTGAGCGTTTTGTATGCTGCTGGAATCCTCTAAGATATCGTTTGGCGTTCATTTATTGTAACCGTATCAAATATATCGCTCCATGGTCAAATACAACGTGCTTGGTACGGCTTAAGCTGTAAAATACAGAATTACAGCACACCTTGAAGTGTAATAATTATGATAATTTAATATTTATTGGCACGTTTTTTAATTAGCTCGTCTGCTTATTAGCTGGGAAACTTAAGTGTTATTAATGTCTTGCGTATATATGAATAAAAACGGTTATAATTCATTATCATACACATTTCCTCTACAAACACAAACAAACAAACCACGCTTGTCGCTTGTTCTCGCTTCCCGCGTATAATGGGAATCGCTCGTTCCATATTTTGCGATTCGCCGGTCTCCGATGGAAAGCTCTGAATAACAAAGACATGTTTGAGAGCAGCAGCGCCAGGTTTGGCTGAGTGGTGACGTCAAGGAACAATGACTCTTCCAACAGTGCAGAGACACAGCGCACATCTACTGCCTCAGACAATGCTGCACGACTGAACTGTCCAGGGGGGTGGCCGTGCAGTTCCGAGCGTCTAGTAGTGCATCAGTTAGAATCATTCACTTCATTTACTGCGCTGGCTCACACCACTCACACTCACAAAATTCCATCATGTCTTAAGGACTTATGCCCCAAAATATGGAGATATGCAAATGCACTGCCTGTGAGTTTCCCTTGTGACAGGAGCAATCCAAAGTACTTGAAATGACAAGGGGTATTACTGACATTAATATACAACTGAACCAACAATTACCCGTTGCACTGTTTTGATAATAGTGACATATTTCTCAAACAGTGTAGGATTTTCTTTTTCAGCCACCTGTCAATTACTTCCCGAAGATCTGTGACCGATGCTTTCAGTGAAGTGTTTGGAAGAGTCTTTTGACATCCTTAGCTTCTCAACTGCATGGTTGTTGACATTAATGCATGGGGCCCATTCTCTGAGCACTTTGTCTCAAGGACACTTGCTCCTGTACAAGTCTAAGTTGGCAGGGATAAATCTAGCAGATGACATCATCAGTCACAGGCAGTCATTCATATTTATTTCTGTCCTGTTCTTAAAAGGAGATGGCGATCTGCCGAATGACAATTTAAGTGTTAGAGTCAATGTCAAAGCACCTCTTCCTCAGTTTTCCTACTCATTTTTCCTGCTTGTACCATGCTTTCTTTTCAGTCCTGACATTTAATAATTTCAGACAGGCCAGTTTGAATGTCCTTGTTCAAGTGTTCCTGGACATCCTTAAAATCTTGAAGGATTTCATCAAGACCTGACTTTCAAAGTGACTAAACAGATGCTGCTGAATTTGTCGATAGAATGACTGGTTTTGCAAAGATAGATATCCCCATGTAACATCAGTATCAAAGCACAATGTTTACTACTGAGTACCTCAATGTCTATTGTAATATACCTTTTAAGATGCTTTTAATATCCTGTGTTCTGGGCCATTAATCATGTTTTTGTGAAGTCCTTCAAATATGCCACAGTTCATGTGACTAAAATCACAAGCAGTCAATGAACAGCACACTTCAGTTGAAAGCTGGTTGTTGTAAGAGCTCCTAGAGTTGGATAAGGCCTCAGCTCCTGCGTTCTGAGACAATATGACCAGATGGCTGCCAAGAAGATGGATGGACTTTAGGTGGAGTGATTTAAGATTGGCTGAACCTCTGTATAATTTTGTAAATAAGCAGATGCAAGAAATTAACATAGAATTTGGAAGGTTTAAATGAGAAGAATTAGCATTAAACACTAGATACCAAGGCAAGGTAACGCACAGTACTAACATTTTTCATTGTATAATGGTAAACAAAACACGTTTTTCCTAATTTAAAAGGTTTTACTTATAATATATATTAAAAATAATAATAATGATTTTAGAATCCAGTCAAATCAGTAACCTAATAAAAGCTGTTTATCTCTAAATGGAGAGGGTTCCCTCATGGAGGCTGCCATGTTGGAATCACATGACCAACTGAATACTACTATCTTAATCTTAGTAACCACCCTGTTATTGGACACTTTCATTCTGGGATTAAATTAATCCTGGTTGACAGCAATCACATCAAAAGCATCAGTTAAACTAAAATCTATTGCAGTTGAATGATGCTGCATCTATGCCTCTAGGTGCCAGTTCACCACAACATATTTAAAAAATGACTGAGTGCGCCTTTATAAATCTAATATTGAAATGTTTATTACTATTATTATATTATTATTATCCATATAGCATTTTCCCACTGCTGTCCGCCACCCTATCAGAATAGACTTGCAACCGATTTTTGGGTACTGATCCATCGGTTGAGACCACAGTGAAGGCCACATTCTATGGACCACGTTGATTGCTATATCCCTCTTCATGTCAGAACGGTGGCGCAGTGTGCTGTGCACACACAAAGGACGTATATGAGTTGTAAGATCAAGAGGACCTAGGTTTGAGTCTGACCTGGGCCATGACCAAATCCCACTCACCCTTTCTCACTCCTACTTTCACACATTACTGGTCTATCAGAGCAAAAATTCAAAATATAAAATAAATGGTTTGTATCCAGGTTTTGCTGTGCTTCTGTGCTTTTCGACCCAAACTGACATGAGCTGGATCACACACTGAGCACCACAGCTCAGCTAATTCCCTGACAATCACAGGGGAAATGACTGATGCTGCTGGGACTTCATAGCTACATGATGGAAGGAGAGTTTCAGTTCTGCTGACATAAGCTTTCACACACAGACCGAACGTTCACAGATTATTTACAACTCCTTTATACAGTACTCTATCGCCCTCATAGACCTCCTTAGAGGAAACACAAGTGACTGTGCCAAATCACCATTAACTAAGTAGGTGTAAAGGATATTACAGAAGCGTAAAACAGACAAATATGGGAATTGCAGATCAAGGTCATATCAGCAGCATTAATTTATATGTTACAGTGGCACAAAAAGATCAGCACACACAGAGAAAGGCAGAGGTGCACAACGTATTTGACAACAAGACACAAGAGAAATCCATTTAAGTACACTATTGATTCCCTTTAGAGTACATCCACTGTGAGCAGAGGCAAGAGAGGGAGGGAGGGAGTAAAACAGATGCATCTGGCTCTCTGTTTGCAGGAGTTGAAGAGGAGCTCTCTTGATGACCCCCCCCCCCCCTTTTTTTATTTAGGTGAAAAATGTTAGCCATAGTGGATAAAGCAGACAGTCTGTACCCCATGCTGACTGGCCCGACTGTCTTTGGAGAGGGTAGAGGCAGTCAAAATGAGCTCACAATAGAGCAGAAGCATTCAGAGAGCTAACTGCTCCATCAGGCCATGTAGGAAGGAAGAGGAAGGGGAAGAAAGAGAGATCTAGAAGAAGAGGTAGGGGATGGACATAAAGACTAAGTCAAAGTTGATTTGGAACTTAATGAAGAGCCAATGCTGGATGCTGCTTATTTTCCCCTCCTCTACAAAAAAAAAAATTCAATTTCAGTTTAAAATGCAGAGACAACTATGAGTAAGCAACTATGAGTAACAACTATAAGTAGGTTGATTAAAAGCAACATTGGCCCAAACAATGGCAAAAGTTTGGGGTGGGAATATACAGTATGTTTGTCCAACCAATTGAAGACAGGGGGCGTGTTCAAAAACTTGGTTAAAAATGCATTATTTTTGCAGTTCTGTTTGGTGATGCTAGTGGTGCAGAAATTGCACACGTCACCTTTAATTTGAGCAGTTTATGAATAGGCAATACTATGTGTTTGAATTGCAAATTCACATAAGTGAATTTATGTCACTTCCTATAGAGGTTAATTATAGCATTTGAACTAGGAACAGTAGACAGGCAGACGAGATAGTAAATTTCACTGGTTCCACTTTATATTAGGTGTCTTTAACTACTTACGCATTTGATACAATGTACTCATTACGTACATACTGGCTGTTGCATTGTACTTACATTTAAAAAACCTGCATTTCATTATATTTGTAGTTACACTGTTAACCTTACCTCTAACCCTAAACCTAACCCTAACCCAACCCTTACCCTAAACCTACCTGTACCTCAACCTCAGTAGCAGCAAATGTGAATCTTGTGAGAATTTTTCAGAACAACATGTAGTTAGACAGTAAATACATTGTATTGTATGTTTTTTAATGTTAGTACATAATAGTTAAAGACACCTAATATAAAGTGACCAGTTCACTAGTTCACAGTTGTATTCTGTTTGATTGTTAATTATCCCCATTAGATAACATGACACAAGTTGCTTGAAAACTATCTTAGTACCTCTCATAAAAGATTACGAGACGGTTAAATTCCCTCTTGATCGAATGCCTGCTGGACTTATCCTGCACTTAAAAAAATCAGACCAGCACTTAAAATCCCATTCCCACACCCCAACCCACAAAAAATAAAAAAAATAAAATAAACAATACAATGTTCTATTAATATGGCCAACACACTCTCACAGCAAAACCGTATGACTTTTCTAAATTTGGCTAACTCAAATGATATGGTATGACTGCACTTGTATGAATTCAATCAACTTTCACAACAGCCAATGACATCGCTGGACATTGTTTCCATCTAATACACGACAATTACTTAATTCTGTCACACACACCAACTTCCTATCATGTTTACACACTTCTGATCAGTTAGGTTTAGATAAGGGGTTTGGGTAAGGGCATAATATTAATAAGCATATCCTTAAAGCCTCGTGTGCGGAACTCGTGTTTACTTCTGCATTAGACAACCAGGCATTTGCGCGTGATAAAATCGTACGACATAGCCAACTCGTAAAAAAAAGATCAGGCACAGCTCAGAAACCAGGAATGTTTATTGTGCACCTTTAACAGATTATGTTTTCTGTTCTTTGAGATGGCAATAATCAAATGATATCGCTGGCAAACTAAACAATTTTACATTGATCCACAAAACCTTTTAAGCCTATTGATTGTTTGTTCTTAAATCAGACATTCTCTAAACTCTCAGATTTACCAGTTCTCTAAGTGGCTTTATGATATCAAAAGATTTTCTAACAGCCTTTGACATTTGCTTAAAATTTTTCAGGATGCAAACAATGAGTTTTTCTACATATTATAATATCAGTACTTTGCAGCGCAACATTACCACCTGTTTTTCAAGTAGGGCCCATACAACATAAAATCTTGTTGAAATGTGTTCATCTTTAAAGTAGATTCTATTTGTTGGTAATTGCCAACTAATGATGAGTACAATACAGTCAGATTTACAGATTCCACTCAAATCAAAAGGATAAAAGCAGGTATATGGCTTTTAACAAACCAAGAGAAATAAAAAGGAAAATATTAAAAAGTTAGTGTTTAATTAAGTCATTTGCATGTTTTGCAGATAAAAAGCACCACTCACTTCATGCACTCATGAAATGAGTGCATAAGGATTTTCATTTGCTGCATATAAACAGTCCAGACTGCATTGCGGAGAACTGAGCCTCCTACTCAGGAAATAAATGAACTCCTTGTCAGAGAATGAACAGCATTTTCTCAGAGCCTTTAGATGAGTATCGTATTACTGAAGAACTGGCATGAGCAGACAGGTTGAGACTGAGAAATACCTTCCTGTACATGACATCATGTAGTTGAGAGTTTCAGAGAGCAAGGGCTTTAGTTTAAGCATGCATGTCTGTGTTTGTGATTCATAAGGGAAATGAGAGGAAGGCCGCAGGCTACATTCTACTTTGATTTTGGATTTCCATTTCTCTTACTGTGGTCATTGAGACAGCATGACACATTACTCTATCTGGCTGGATGAAAATGATGCAACAGATCTGTCTCTCTTCTTAAACATTTGAATTATATAGACATAAATATTTGAATAAACAGTACATGATCATTATAAACAGGACTGAAACAAAAAGTTGACTTCATGACTCAGCATTCAGATTTGAAAACAATAGCGATATCAATATTACCATGTATGATTAAATAAAAAGCAATCACCTTCAGACAGGAGCAAGTCTTGTGAGTCCAAGCATGTTTCACAAGCACAACAAGTGGGCGCTTCAATTGGGCAATTAGAGGACGAGTGGCATGAAAACATGCTAATGAAGTTAATCCTTCAAAGGAGTGATGGCTCTCAGGCTCTGATGACAGGGATGCTAATGCCTCCCACTGACTACGTTGGGGAGAGGAGCTGCACAAAAGACTGTCCTGCAGTCTTCGAGATTGTGTCATTGTGTGGGTTGAAATTAACTTGCACTCAATTCTCAATGAGGGTGGTCTTCCCTCCGTACGATCCCACGCAAGCCGTAATATATAATTGTGTAAGGCAGAGATATGACATGGTTTATATATATTAACAGCTTGACATCATTTCATTTTGATTTTCTGCATTCCTTGAAGAATGCATTTGGCTGCCAATTAATAATTAATTAAAGACTGACCTGGAATTTTTAGAATAAGTCATTTTATCATCATGTACCCTTAAGTGTTATTCCTAAAGACCAAATCTTACAACAGTGTTGTGTGATTGCTATCAAGATCCTAATCTTCATGGATTGAGTCTGGTTTCTTTCAGCTTGTGGCTTAAACACCAAGACTCTACTCTGCTCTACTCTAAGCCATTTGTGGGTTGATTTCCCCTGAAAACTTCAAAAACTGTGACTTTCTGGCACTTTCAATTCATTGCGCTGTTTGTTTCAGAATCAAGACCACCTCAATACAGCAACATTGGTGCAACCAATTCAGAACACTTTGCATTTTGTGGTGGGATTATCTGTTTGATCAATGACAGGGGGAGTGTTCAAGAAAATAGTTGGAAATCAGTAACTATTTTTGCAATTCCGTTTGAGGGCACTTGTGGTGCAGACATTATACACTTCAACTTTAAATCTGCCTCCAATGTAATGACATTTGAAATGGGCTACTGATACCACAGAAAAGACTGACATCTGCTGGATGAGTATCAGTAGCATACACAGGATGGGGTTAGCAGTGAGACACTGTAGTTTCTTTAGGGGTTTGAGGTCACAAGTGATGGCCAGTTAAGTTTATTTTTTTTAGCAAATCTAAAGCGCTTGAGTCATGAAACATCAAACATAGCATGGAGAGATGACATAATATATGCTAAATATTTGCATAATGTAAGCAAAATATGTTACCCAGTTTTTGTTCTTTCATAAAAGGTATGTTTGTGGATGTGTGTGTGTGTGTGTGTGTGTGTGTGTGTGTGTGTGTGTGCACTGAAGTGACATTTTGTGTCATTCAATGATTACAGTGTGGTGCAGTGGAAATTAACAAACTATTAAAAAGTATTGGAAAAGCCATAGAAATACAGTTAACACATTACAATAAGGTTGGCAATTCCTTAACATTAGTTTATGGGATAGTTCACCCAAAGATGAAAATTCTCTCATCATTTACTCGCCCTCATGCCATCCCAAATGTATGACTTTCTTTCTTATGCTGAACACAAACAAAGATTTTTAGAAGAATATTTCAGCTCTTTAGGTCCTCACAACGCAAGTGAATGGGTACCAAAATATTGAACCTCCAAAATGCACATTAAGGCAGCAAAAAAGTAATCCAAAAGACTCCAATGGTTAAATCTATATCACCAGAAGCTATAAGAGAAGTGTGGAGAAGAAAAAAAAATTCAAAAGTAAAAAAGGTCTTAAATATTGATTCGTTTCTCACCCACAATTATCATATCACCTCTGGAGACATGGATTTAACATCTGGAGTCTTATGGATTCAAACATTTGGTACCCATTCACATGCATTACAGAGCTAAAATACTCCTCTAAAAATCTTTCTTTGTGTGTGTGTTCAGCAGAAGAAAGAAAGTCATATATCTGGGACAACATGAGGGTATACAAATGATAAGAGAATTTTCTTTGGTTGAACTATCCCTAAAAGATGTATATGTTAACATATGTTAATGCATTATGGAAAACATGAAAAAAAAATTGATCAATTGAAAAAGATATTGTTCATTGTTCATGGTACCTAATGTTAGCAAATACTGTAAAACCTTATTGTAAAGTGCAACTGAAATTTCTATACTTGATATAAATGTTCTAGTTATGCTAGAAATTGCTCTTTTTGAGTGTAAAAATATCAAATAAATGTTAAAATTCTTATACATTAATCCCAAAATATTGGAAAAGTCATGAAGATTAATCTTGTAATTACACACTGTAAGTAATCTTAAAGTGATACAGTTGCTTATTGCATAACCCATGATGACCAAATAAATCAATAAACATGAATTTGGATGCACTTAGTCTCTGGTAAAAAAACAATATTTACATATGTATGTGCAATCTCTCCATTCCCCCACCACTTCTAAATATGTAGTGGCAAATCTCTAGCTAGGTTTTCTATTTATAGCAACATGTGTCAAATAAATGTAGAAAAGCAGCTACAATGTAAATTAATAACTCTGTTTACTTATCTAGCTAACAACATTAAGAATAAATAAACACCCTGTCAAACAGCCAATAGACAGAGTGAACAGTATGCAATGCTGTTCCTCATTGTGAATTTAAATGCAGCTTCCGTTAATACTGGAGTGATTTCACAGTCAGAATTCAGGAGATGATGGTTTGGTAGAACTCTGGGAAACTTTTACACATAGTGTCTAAATATGACTGAATAGACTGTACTGCGATATCGTAATGGAAGGTTAATCACTGTAATGTAAAAAGATATCAATTTGAGTTGAAAGACTTGAACGAGCAGGTTTATCAACAAAATGTTGATCTCTGGGGATGATCATTCCAGGCTCCATTCATACACTGTTTGGAATGTGTCACCAGGCAACAGCTGAAGCAAAAACCACACCTGGCAGTCCTAAAATTACTACAGGAAAAATGTCTCTTCAACCAGAGATTTGAACAAATATCAGACCCCATATGTATCCTCAACGCAAATACATTTTGTTCTTTAACTAATTTAAAAGTGCACGGGTAACACTTTACAATAAGGTTTCATTGGTTAACATTAGGTAATGCACTAGGTATCATGAACGATCAATGAACAATATATTTTATACAGCATCTGTTAGTAAATAAATATACAATTGTTCATTGTTAGTTCATGTTAATGCATAGTGCATTAACTTGTTAACATAAACAAAGTTTTATTTAAAAATGTATATTACTAAGTGTTGAAATTAACATTAACCAAGATTAATAAATGCTATAAAAGTAATTAATGTTAACAAAATGGAACCTTATTGTAAAGTGTTACAAGTGCACTCAATATTTTTTAATTAAAAAAAAGTTTTCACCTAATAGAAATAAACAGCACTTTTGGGGAAAACAATAGGTTTACAATCATGATGAAGGGTCACCTCATGAGAGCTAACATGATGTGATCACTAGCTGAATACTACATCCTTTATCTTGGCAACCCAGGAAATCGACATGTTGCATCTTAAAGTTAATACTGCCGAATTACTGACAGGTGGCATACCCCATCAGACATTTGTGCATTATTTCAACTGTGGTCACCATTCTTTTTAGTACTACTGATAGTATGTTGTGCAAGTAACCTTCGTGACAGTGGTTCTGGATACCAAGAAGTACACACTCTCATAAACACTGGTTTGGAGGTTGCATTTTTGCTCTAAAATAAAATTTTTACTCAACTTATGTAATGTTTAGGGTTGGGTTTTGGGTTAAAGCATTTGTTAATAGCATAATTAAGTGTACGTTTTAAGTAAGTCTTTGAGTAAACCAGCGCAAGCCTCGCAATCTTCCGTTGTTAGTTCTGAAGTGATGTTTTCAAATTAGCAATGAAGGCTAGGACTGTATTAAAGCAAGATGCTGAATCTGTGGCGAAAGAAAGTAGTTCCTATAAGAGCGTTTTAGGGACGAAAACCAGAAAATGTCTAGGTGTGGTAAATGTGGTATAAGTGGAATAATTGACTCCGGCCTGTTAAATTGTTGAGAAATAACTCACACCCGAGGTTTAACGGTCACAATGCGCGCATCGGGTGTGCATTATTTTTTAAAAATTCATCAGTCCATCGTCAATTATTCCTTACATATTAACATATAGGCCTGTTGACCATATTACATAATTTACAACAAAAAATGCAACTTTCTTTTGGCACCAGTCTTTGGATATTTTACCAGGAGATACGCACAATAACACTTCCAGTTTCGACCACTGGCGTGCAGTAATTCAAATTTCTGTAAACTTTCAGAACCGATTTCCACAGCAGAACTTTCAACCTCCTGTCACCGAATTCACAGTGAGATCAGTTTGGACACTTTTGCTCAGGGACTAAATAATTAATAGCTGACTGCTAATAGTACTTTTCTACAATAGCACTGGTTACCAAAAAATTTTCTTTTTCATGAAGTTGCACCGATGCCGCTAAATCCAAGATGACTGACTACTCATATCAGCCAACACAACTTGAGCACAACTGAGTGCACCTTTAAGAAATGGTTACATAAAAAGTTTATTTAAGCATAATATTAAGGTAAAATTAATTTCCATTCCCCCTTTTCTTCATTTAGAGAACTCTTTGCAAAATTAAAACCCTGATTTATGTCATTGCCAATGAGGAATGTGCCGTTTTGTCCATTACCGCTCCCCCTTACTCTCTATTCTCTTGCAGGCCTATCAATTTATTGTTATTGTTGGCAGTTCAGCTGAAGCTTCTGTATTGATTTCTCACCCTGAGTAAAGATAAGGTGGAGAATCGAGATGGATTCCATATCTATTATCTAATGGAATTCCTCCTCTTAGAGAGGCTATGGATTTTCTGCCATTGAACCTCTGCAAAAAGAGAGAGGGGGGACAGAGTGGCCCCCACAGCTCAGAATAAGTCCCTACTGGAAGGATTAAAGTGTTTTGTACAATGCAGCTGAGAAAGGCTGGGAGACTAGGCCATTCTGGGATGGTAAAATAAGGTTTTCTGAAAGGGGACTGCTCTTATCATAAATGTTTATTGACCTGGAGAAGGTTTAATGGCCCAGCTAGTGCATGTACAAACAATTGTCCATGAAGACTTCGCACAAACATACCATACAGGAAAAGGATCTTTGCTGTGGCCCACAATTGTTTAGGATTATTAATTTACATTGCTCTGAAACCAAGGCTAATAAAAGTGGAGCGTGATTTCTCCACATAAGCTTGTGGATGTCAGCCATGCAGAAAATTCAACATTTACAGTGCTAAAATATAGGTCAGTTTCAGCTTAGCTATTACTGATATCCAGAGTAATGTCATTTGTTTATTCAAACTGAAACCCACATCCCAAGTCTATTGCTTTTCCTTATTGCATTTTGATAGTGTTCTATTGTGTCTGTGGACTATGAAAATATTATTGCATCCAAAAGCCTACCAAAGTATTGAGAAACAAAGTGGGTTCTTCATATCCTGCTTAGAGCCAGAAAGAATACAAGCCAGGAGAGAGAGAGAGAGAGAGAGAGAGAGAGAGAGAGAGAGAGAGAGGACAGCGTATTTTACAAATGGAGGTTTGTAAGCAAGATAGATCCATCAAAGCCAAAACCTGCGTGCTTAAAAGCAGTCTCTAATGCTGTTGGGTTCAGAGAGTTCTCACACATTTAGATGGAAGATTATTAAGGCATGGCCAAAGCTCACTACTACTGTCTGAATGGCTACCGTTGAAATCAGACTTATGACATGATGCCCTAACATGGCAACAGGAAAGCCTCTAAGCTCCTTGTTTTTAATCAAAAACAGATCAGTATAGCCTGACCCTGTGTGGCAAATGACTCTGTATTTCATTTTTAATATCTTCAAGGCAGCAGGTAGTATTTCGTCCTCTTGCAAGAGGCACTTAAAGAAGCAACTGGCGCCATCTTTTTATGTCCTGTCTTTTTCTCCAATTTTAGTATAATGGATGATCTTCCGTAACAGTTGTTAAAACCTTATTAAAATTTGTTAATCTGATGAAAAGTTCCATGTTCAAGAATGCTGTTGAGTTTGGCACACTTGAGTTTATTAAAGATCTTCAGAACTACACAGAAAATCTTAATTTCCTCACACTTTTGGACTCCAGTATCCTTCCTTCCAGCTTTATGTTTAGGATTCGGTCATGGGAACTTTAAACTTAAGTAAATAAGTACTATACTTAAGCCTCTCATTGCATTCTATAGAACCCAAATCAATGTACAAAGAGTAGCTGCAATTGATACCATAAGGAGCTATTTCTACCTGTACAATGTAATAATCTAAAAGTGGACTATTTAAAGCTTATATTGCTTGCTTGTACTTTTTAACTACATTTACATTTAGTCATTTAGCAGATGCTTTTCTCCAAAGCAACTTACAAATGAGGAATATAGCTAGCAATTTGTCATACAAAGCTCAACAACATCTACAGTGTTGTACTGCCATGCTCCCAAGGTGGCTGGAGTATTATAGGTACTTGCACAGAAGAAAGAGACATAAAAGTGTATGTATATATATGTATTGTGTGTGTGTGTATGTATATTGTAAGTGCAAGTTAATTTCTATAGTAAGTGCAATTAGTATGGAAAACTAATACTAACTTATTTGTACATGTCTGACCTATGTCTAAGGTGGTGATAGTCCTGAATTATATTAAATAAACTTATGAAATAGTTTTAATGTCCATTGTGTGTATATAACTCTAACCAGTTTGGTATCTCTAAAGTCCAACATAAAATATAAATGGTCATGATGGAATCTTTTTGTCACGATTCCCGGTTGTCTGCCTTGTGTTTCTCCCTTGTCATCTCTCCCGGACTTCAGTTCCCATAATTCACTGCCATCTGTCTGTCATTGTCTTCACCTGTGTCTAATTTTGATCATCATTTCCTTGTGTATTTAAGCCCTGTTGTTTTATCAGTCTTTGTCAGTTGTTGAATGTTGTTTCTGCCTGTCACCGTGTTCCAGCCTCTTCCCCTTGTGGTTATTTTTATAGTGTTTTCCCATCGTGGATATTTCTTGGTTCCAGTGTTTTCCTTTGCTTTATGTTTAATAAAGAAGCTGCATTTAGATCCTCACTCTCCGGCTGCTCATTCGTTACAGAACAACTGACCAACAAATGGATCTAGCAGCCCAGCAGGCGAATCTCAAGCTTCTCGGACTCAAACAAGAGGACCACCCAATAGAGGCCCACGTCTGTGAGTTTCTCAAGCTGGCCAATTTATCTGACTTACCGGAGTCTCTCTTGGTCGGTTTCTTCAGGGCCAATCTTGACAGGTCGTTAAAGGAGCGGCTGCCACCAGCGACCCCTTGCTGGATGCTCATTGACTTCCTCGAAGAGACCCTGAGGATCTGTGGCTCTCCTTTCACTGTGGGTGTTGCAGAGGAGGATGCTACCTCTCCTCCCACAGTGGTCACCTCCCAGCCTTCCATGATTCGTTCCCCCACGCCTGCCACGGTCAACGAGCCAACGCCCACGCCTGCCACGGTCAACGAGCCAACGCCCACGCCTGCCACGGTCAGCGAGCCAACGCCCACGCCTGCCACGGCCAACGCGTTGCCAGCCTCGTCCGTCCCAGAGCCGGCGTTGCCAGCCTCGTCCGTCCCAGAGCCGGCGTTGCCAGCCTCGTCCGTCCCAGAGCCGGCGTTGCCAGCCTCGTCCGCCAAGAGGAGGAGGAGAAGAGGAAAGGCTTCCGCTCTCCAGTCTCCGCCTTCCACGGCTCCGTCCTCGGAGCCAGCCCCTCTTGAGCTTCCCAGGACTCCACCTCCCGAGCTTCCCAGGGCTCCGCCTCTCGAGCCTCCGAAACCACAGCCACCAGAGCCTTCCACGCCTCTGCCACCAGAGCCTTCCACGCCTCTGCCACCAGAGCCTTCCACGCCTCTGCCACCAGAGCCTTCCACGCCTCTGCCACCAGAGCCTTCCACGCCTCTGCCACCAGAGCCTTCCACGCCTCTGCCACCAGAGCCTTCCATGGCTCCACCTTCCACGCCTCCGCCTTCAGAACCTACTACGACTCCGCCTCCTGTGCCTTCCATGGCTCCGCCTTCAACGCCTCTGTCTCCAGAACCTTCTATGGCTCTGCCTCCTGGGCCTTCCATAGCTCCACCTCCCTCGGCTCTGACCCTGAAGTCCTCCATGCCTCCACCTTCCACGGCTCCGCCTTTCACGGCTCCACCCTCCATGGCTCCACCACCTGAATCTCCCATGGCTCTGCCTTCCACGGCTCCGCCCTCGGAGTTCTCCCTGGCTGTGGTCTTGTGGTCACCTCCCAGGCCTCCTGACCCAGTCCCCGTCCTGTGGCCGCCTCCCAGGCCTCCTGACCCAGTCCCCGTCCTGTGGCTGCCTCCCCGACCTCCTGACTCAGTCACCCCCCCCCCCCCCCCCCTTGGACTGTCTGTTTGCCCATTGTGGACTGCCTGTTTGCCCCTTGTGCCCCCTTGGTCTGTCTGCCCCGAGCCCCTCCTTCACTCCTTGGACAATTGTTTTTTTTGTTTTGTTTGTTCTTGTTTTATTTTTTTTCTTTTAGGAGCGTCTGGAACCCGCTCCTTTTGAGGGGGGGTTATGTCACGATTCCCGGTTGTCTGCCTTGTGTTTCTCCCTTGTCATCTCTCCCGGACTTCAGTTCCCATAATTCACTGCCATCTGTCTGTCATTGTCTTCACCTGTGTCTAATTTTGATCATCATTGCCTTGTGTATTTAAGCCCTGTTGTTTTATCAGTCTTTGTCAGTTGTTGAATGTTGTTTCTGCCTGTCACCGTGTTCCAGCCTCTTTCCCTCGTGGTTATTTTTAGTGTTTTCCCATCGTGGATATTTCTTGGTTCCAGTGTTTTCCTTTGTTTTATGTTTAATAAAGAAGCTGCATTTAGATCCTCACTCTCCGGCTGCTCATTCGTTACACTTTTACTTGGAAATGTAACACATCTTGAGAGGAAATTCAATAAATTAAATGACTAAGAATGTATGAATAACCCTATGCACTGTAAGTATAGACTGATTGGATCACACACTATAGTGTAAAAAAAATATTTTCTTTTAGTTATAACTTAAAATGTATAGTTATAAGAACTGCCCTTGATGGATCTTGTTGAAATGACTAAATTATCCAAGTTTCTCCTGGCTGAACTTGTTAAAATGATTTAACTTAGAAAAACTATTCAGCTGAAATCAAAAATATAAGTCAATAGAATAGAGCTATGCATATACGCTCATGTTTTTACATGCACTGCAGCATTAATAAATTATCCAAATTGCAGTTTACTTTCTTTTGTAGTTTTATTGTTTGCTACTTTTTGTAGTCACTTTTATTTATTGCTCATGTAGCAATTACTCAAAACTAATCTTTTTACTCAATGATGTGTTTGATTGTTTGTCATCATCATTGTTATTTGCATGTTGAGGTCCATGCATGTATCCTTAACAACCTTAGGTTTGAACATGTTAGGGGTCAGATGTTGGTCTCTGCTTATCAACTATCCATTTACCATCAAATGTTCATTTTACCTTTAACAATACAATGATAAAAAATGATCAGTGATATTAAATGAACATATTTAAAATCGTATATGGAATTTAATTAGAATGAAGTTGATAGAACTAACTGAGTCAAGTTTACTTAATATATTAAGCTCATTAAGTTTTTCAATATTGATTTAAGTCACCTTTGTGTTCTGTTTAAAAACTTTCCTTCTTTGGTTGACGCAACAGTTTTATTTCAGTGCGTCATATGTAGTTTTAAGGCAGCATGAACACTTTCTTTTTAAGTTGAAACAACAAGATTTTCCAAGATGTATGCATTTTCAGCAATTTCAACAACAAAACTAAGGTTAGAGCTGTTTAATGTAAATATATTTATGCCTTGAGCCTCCATGAGTCAAAGGATATCTTCAAAACATTTAGCATGGCGCAACTGTTAGAAGAGACTTACAGGTAATTCAAACAAAGTAGTTGCGGATGAGTGAAAGATTTACAATAGCGTTCCTTTGGCAAATTGCCATGCCCCGTGACGTGTGTTTGAGGAGAGTGACCTGTGTCCCTGTGACAAATGGAACAATGAACCCAGGCCAGAAATCAGCTAAACCCAGCCACTTATAAGCACTCAGACAGCAGCTATTTTAATGGAGAACAAGATACCCTAGTTGGTGAATGGATGTCTAGAGCAATTAAAGATTCCAAGTAATAGTAGTCTACAAACAGGGGAAAGCAAGGCAGGTCACGATAGCGCATGTATCACCCAAATTAGAGCTCCCGAGGACCGACAGAGCAGACAAGGAAGTCCTCGGGGCAGAGGAGGAACATTCTTCCCAGAGAAACATGTGTTATGAACACGCTAACACTAAAAGAGCTCTATAAGATGTTGGAAGCCAGTATCAATATAAAGCAAAGTACATTCGTCACTTTCATTTCAAAACAGGTTGAATAAACTGAGCACGCTGCAATGACATTTGGTTTTTAAGATTGGTTTAGCCGAGTCTCTCTAGACACAGCCAGAGGCCCTAATGGTACGAAATGCTACTGCCCTTTTGATAAATGTCAGTCGCTCTATCCACTTTTAAAGTGGTCTTCTGGAAGTGACCTGGTCTCCTAACAGATAATAATATCCATATTCACAGGCACGTTTAAGCTGCAGAAAATTTTAAACTGTTGTAAGCGATTCTAGTATAGTGTCTTCATATTTTAACATTGGTAGATTTGTAACATTTGTATATTTCAGGACACTGGCTAAATGGGGAGAAAGTTGTTTTTGAATAATGATAATATTCATAGAGGGTGTCTCACAATTGTAAGGTTAATTGTGAACCTTATTTGAATGAAGTATTTATTAAATCAACAAAGTGGGTCTTTGTTACTTGTTACTAAAGTGTGATTGTCATGTGGTTAAGCTGCATTTTTGGGCCATTTATGACATTTACAGCACATAGCTAAGATTACTCTGCACTTTTAAGGTCCTGATTGCACAACATATGTGCAACTTATAGCTGTGAAATTGAAAAAATAACACTGAATATATTCACATGGAATAAAAATGTATTTGGTACAACAATACATTTAATTTCTTGTTGCTTTACACAACCTCTATGCACACCCAGTTTAGCTGTTGCATAACTAACAAAACTTCTAAACTCAAATATAAAATTGTGACTACAACTCTCAACAACTCATAAAAAGACATAACAATAGTATTAGATGGCAAAATCGTAAGAAATCATGCAAACTGTCTCCTACAAAATTTTAATCCCATAGACAAACAAACCAACAAATTATGTTACTATGATTTTCCTAAGTTTAAAGGTAAAAATGTATCCTATCTGTATCGATTTGAAATCATATTTGTTGACTGGTTGGTCTCTATGGCAATAAAAGTTGTAGCCTCAATTCTTCATGGCATGGATTTCACTTCGGCTGTCGATTTAACACTTTAATTCAGTGCAATTAATTATATAAAAAATTATATGTTACAAATATTTATGCAAATGAATCATGTCAAGCTTGAAGTACCACCTGTTTTCTTCAGGGAGCAGTAAGCGAAACTTCAGCTGTATAGGCAATGCGCAGCTTCTACACAGATCAAACTAATCCTTCAGCAGTGAGCACAACACGAGGACGCTTTCTTACATTTAAAACACAGCTTGATGTGGTGCAAGTCCAAACTTAGAGATCTCAAAAGTGATTTTCTAAGTAATAAACTATGTTTATCTTGACACAGTGACCTAAAAAGGGTATGTTTATGACGCAACACAACCAAAGTGAGACATATGTTCTCTGTATAAGCTGCACATTGCATACACATCTGAAGTTTTGCATACTGCCCACTGGAGAAAACAGGTGGTACTTCAGCCCTAGATTCCACAAGATTCCGAGAGATTCTGGTCCATGTTGATATGATTGCATCATGCAAGTTCTGCAGATTTGTCAGATTCACATCGCCTTCTATCACATCCCAAAGGTGTTCTATTGGATTGCAATCCGGTGACTGGGAAGGCCACTGAAGAACAGGGAACTCATTATCATGTTTATGAAACCAGTTTGAGATGACTTTTGCTTTGTGACATGGTGAATTATCATGCTGGAAGTAGCCATTAGAAGATGGGTAAATTGTGGCCATGAAGGGATACACATGGTCATCAACTATACTCAAATAGGCTGTGGCATTCAAGTGATGATTGATCATTATTAACACCCCCAAAGGGTGACTAGATTTTATGCGTTCCACTGCTGCCACACGATTGGCTGATTAGATAATCACATGAATAAGTAGGAGTACAGGTATTCCTAATTAAGTGTTCGACGAGTGTCTGTGCTGGTGTACTCCTAAAAATACAAAATATAGTCTTTTAGCAGATATACGCATTTAAAATGTACAGTTTTTCCGGAAAAGTTCCAAAATTATTGATGACTCATCTTGCACTCGCAGGCAAATGTTTGTCCACTAGAATGCTCTATAAATGTAAATATCCCACTTCCTTATACCACCTGCATCAGATTATAAATAGCAGTATCATTTCATGGTTTAGGGCTGTGATGGAATTTAAAGGCTTTTCAATAAGTCTCTCTCCGTTTCAATAGGAAATTCATCAACACAGGAAAGAAAACTGCGCTTGTCCAAAAATGTCATGGGGTCTTTAAAGCATAGAAACTATTTGCTTTAAATGTAGCTCTGTCTAGGAGTAGATTAGGTGCCCACACTGAAATTCCCAGTGTTATCAATCTCCTGTGTTGTAATCAAATTCAGCAAGGTCTTAAATTAGTCCTAAAGAGGACAAACACACTTTTGTGTACATTTGCACTTCATCATTTGTAACTCCTTTATTTTGCATCCCAGAAAGAAAAGCAGGCAGAGACTAATTTGGAGGCAGCCTTAATGGGACAGTGACGGATAAGAACACTGTGTAGCTAAGGAACAAAGCCATGTTAGCACAGCAACCTCTTTTACACAAACACACTGAATCAATCAGGTCAGTCCTGGGTGCAAATAGTGAGTTTTTCTTTCCTAAGCAAATTAATATGTCTATGCAATAATACATGCAGGGTGGGTGTGTGTGTTTGTTTGTGTGTGGAGCTAAAGCCTTAAATCAGGTGTCTGTGTCTGGCTCTTCCCTCTGTTTACTGCTTGGAGGGAGAGGAGCCTGTGTTGGCACGTATTGAGCGGTTTGTTTCAGGCAGAGGTCTCCTGGGTCCAGGTCTGATCCATTACCCACTCTTCTAGCACGCAGCAGAGGACAGGCGGCTCAGAGTGAACTGATGCCTTGTAACACACTCCTGCCTGGTTTCCTTAACAACAAATCACCCTAAGGGCTCTGTGAGTCTTTCAGTTCCTTTCACATATCTTCAATGTTCTCAAATAGAGGTGTAGGTTTTCAAAAGAGAAAAAATGCATTTAAAAAAAACATAGAAACACATCCTGGTATAGTGTGTCTATTATCTTTTCTTTGTGTAATACTGCAGCAACAAGGTATTAGCACTTTATCTATCATTTTGATTTTCACCATAAAGGGAATGTACACATTCATCAATTACTCCCTCTTATGTTGTTCCAAATCTGTGTTCCTTTCATCCTTGAAACATAAAAGAAGAAGTTTGGCAAAATGTTAGCCTCAGTCACCATTCACTTTCATTATATCTTTTTTTTCTCCATTCAATGAATATGAATGGTGACTGAGGTTGTCAGTTTTCATTTTTGTCAACATATAATTTTGTGTTCGACGAAAGATATTGGATTGGATATTGGAGCAACATGAGGGTAAATAAAGAAAGAATTTTGGTAAACTATTTTAAAATTATACATTTTCACAAATTATCACAGTGATGATGGACTATTCAGCTGTAAATGGTGAAATAAGTTATGAGATGGCTTTTTCTATTATGTGCTTCATGCTTACCATATTTTAACTGGTTACACACTATAATATTCAACAAAGATTTTAATGTAATCCATTCATTTGTAAAGCATATTCTTTTATTCATGGTTTGCCAACGGCCATGTACTACTAAGGTCTGGCATCATCCTCATTGTTCATCTATAAAATTATATTAGCTCAGAGTGACAGTGAGATTAGTTAGACATAATGATCACATTGTGGATTTTTACAAACCACAACATGGCTTTTCTCTGAATTAGGACTGAGTGGTCCAATTTGCATTAGCTGTTGCCATCTATTGGTGAGAGGTATATTGATGCTTCATGAAAATTATATGAATTACAAAATTAATGCAAGAAAATCTGATCCCTGTAATAAATCCCTCTGCTAAGAATTACTACTAAAACTGAATTGTAATGGAAAGCATTATCAAACAAAGCACACAATGTGTCTTCTAAGCATCTAAAAAGCAAACCAAACAGGGCACCCTTCCCAGTACCCCACAAACACGTTTCCACAGCAACTGTATGTCATGTGGCATTATTAGAATGGAGTAGTCAGAACTCCTCCATGCAGTCTGTTCAGGTTTGGAGTTTAGAGCCCTTGTGAGCACTCAGTAGGTGGGGAACCAGTGGGGAAAAGACTCAAGGAGGTTCTGTTACATCACATAACTTTGGCAGAGTCTCAGGTGAACATCTGTTAGTAAGCTCAGAAAGGCTCTGGTTGTTGGAGTCGCTCACTATCTCACACACTCTCAGTTCACTCTTTTGGCACTGGGATAATGATGATGTTTCTGACACATTTTCTCCTCTGTTTTCCATTATTGCACACTGATTGATGTCTGATCATAAATGAAGGTACTTGCGATTTTTACATTTTGTTTTTTTGTTTTTTAGATCACTTCATCATGTCTACTCATCATCAGTTATTGCCAAGGTGTTGTAACAGACAGAAAGCCATGCAAAATAAATAAAGCATACCCAGAGGTCCTAAATTATATAATTATATAAGAATAGATTAAAGTTCAGTTTGTTATTAGTTAACAATATTAGTTAACATGAACTAACAATGAACAATACTTAGTAAGCAGTTATTAATCTTTGTTCATGTTTATTTCAACATTTAGTAACACATTTTTTAAATCAAAAGTTGTATTAGTTAACATTAATGCACTATTAACTAACACGAATTAACGATGTACAATAGTATTTTTATTAAAAACTGTAACAAATTTCTTAGTTTTCATGGAAAAGGAGGAAGCAGGAGATGGCGAGATCCAACTCAAAAGGGGCTTTATTTCACACACCTTCACAGACTGAAAAATCCCACTTTTCAGTGTACACACTCAATATTTCTTTTCAGCACAACAGAAATATTGCACGTTGAAACACTCTGCTCTGTGCAGCTCTCTCCCCATCACTGGCATCTGGCTCGCTCTTAAAAAAGCCCGTCTCTACTCTCATTGCAATGACAAACAGCTGTTGGACAATCACTGCCAGGTGACGAATCTTACCGTTCTCATCTCCTGATTTCACTTTCCATTCACAAACTGTCCCTCTACCACACCCACACCCACATCCCCACTTCCACGTACCCCCATCGCCCGGCTCAGGCCGGGGAGCCATCTGGCCTGCCCAGTACCCCCCCCCCCCCCCCCATTTGTAGAGAGAAAGTCCACGACAGCCAGCTGTGCCCCCGGTCTGTGGACCACCTCAAACTTAAACAACTGAAGAGCCAGATACCAATGTATGACCCGCACAATGACCCGCTGTACCTCGCCTCTCTTGCCAAAAGCTTACGGCTGATGTACAGCACCGGGCGCTTCTCACCCTTGGCCACTTGGGACAACACGGCTCCCAACAACCTGTCCGATGCATCGGTCTGTACAACAACAGGGAGAAAAAAATCAGGAGCATGTAACAACGTTCCACCACAAAGCACAGCTCCGACCACTGGACTGGGGCTCCCTTTTTAGTGAGATCAGTCAGCGGGCTGGTGACATTCGAATAAATAGGCGCAAACCTCCAATAATATATCTACTTATTTTTGGTCTTGGGTCTGGGGCAGGCCGCAACTGCTGCAGTCTTATCAATTTGGGGGCGCACCTACGCGTGACCCAAGTGGAACCCAGATACCGTACCTCCGCTCATTCGTTTACACACTTCTTAGGGTTTGAGTCCCACCTGTCGCAACAACACAGGACATGGTTATGGTGATCTGCCAATAACCCTTCATTAAATCCAGTGATGAATAAAAGCGAGCCATGCCCAACCGATTGAGCAGTTTGTCAATACGATGCATTGGATACGTGTCAAATTTAGACACCACATTGACTTTTCTATAATCAACACAGAACTGGACTGAACCATCACTCTTCGGAACCAGCACTACCGGGCTAGCCCAGTCCCTGTGGGATTCTTCTATTACACCCATATCGAGCATGGCCATTAATTCTTCTCAAACAACTTTTTTTTGTGCTCGGGTAATCGGTAGGGACGACTTCGCACCACTACCTCTGAGGTTTCAGTGTGGTGTTTTATGAGGTGCGTATGACCGAGAAGGGGTGAGAACATGTATGAAAATTCTCTTTGGAACTGGGCCACATCTGTGATTTGAGATGGTGAGAGGTGGTCTCCGCAAGCAACAGGGGTGCCGCAATTGGCTTTTAAGTTCACCTCCGTCCTGAGCTCCTCCCTCTCCACTGGTACCACCGTCACCAAAGCCACGGGAAACACTTCCCATCATGGTTTTAAGAGGTTGAAGTGGTAAATTTGCTGTGTTCCTCCCTTACCCATTTGTTTAACCTTATAATCACCTTCCCTGACTCGCCATGTGACCTCAAAAAGCCCTTGCCATTTTGCAAGTAATTTAGAGCCTGTAGCCGAGCTCCCCTGTTATACAGTCGGGTTTGACATTCTTGAGTCCGTAGCAAATTCTCCTGTGATAGCTGCCCCAATGTGTTGAATTTTGCTCTCATTTCAAGAACGTATTGAATTTTGTTTTTGCTGTTTGAATGCAAATTGGGAATTGAAATCCCAATTTTTCCTCATGACATCTAAGACACAGTGAGGCTTACACCCATAATTCAAATGGGTAGAACCCCGTGGAGGCTTGGGAAGACAAGGGAACGAGAGAGAGAGAGAGAGAGAGAGAGATTGAAGGATCTCGGGGCTCGCCGGCTCCCGAATACACCGCCATGTGGTCCTCTGCCAGCTGGATGTCCGTTTGGAGCGACATCAGACTGTGGCACTGGACCCACTCCACTGTCCCTCTTGGAACTCAAGTGATGAACTGCTACAGTACCACCAGGTCGATGACAGCTCCGTTGCTGGCGCTTCTGTTCAGGTGTCTGGCCAACCCATTGCAGGATGGCTTTTAGAGTCGGTGTAGACCAGGGGGTTCTCCGCTGGTACCTGCTGCATAAAGCTGGGCTTCTCCAGACAGCAGTGGAATTAATTGGACCGCCCATTGGGTCCTCGGCCATCTGCATGCCCCTGCCGTCCACTCAAAGAGCTCCAAGAAAGACTCTGGATTGTTGAGGGGGCCCATCTTGACTAGCGGAACCGGGGGCAGGGTGGTCATGGGGTCCACGGTCGCGACGGCAGCACAATCCTGGTGCAGCAAGCTCCGGAACATCTTCCGGTCTTCCGCTTGGGCCTGGAAGAGAGCAATGAATTCCTGCTTAGTGCACAGCTCAAGGAGGGCCTGATGTTGTGTCTGGTGGATGCTGGAGAGGGTCTTGACCACGTCCTGCAGAGGTGAGGGATCCATGGTGGCATTCTTACTCCCTTAATCCCCGGTTTTGGCACCAGTGTAATGAAGTTCTTAGTTTTCGTGGAAAAGGAGGAAGTGAGAGTCAGCGGGATTCAACTTAAAAGAGATTTATTCCCCACACTTTCACAGACTCAAAAATCCCACTTTTCAGTGTACACACTCAATAATGCTTTTCAGCACAACAGAAATATTGCACTCTGGAACACTCTGCTCCGTGCAGCTCTCTCCCCCTCACTGGCATCTGGCTCGCTCTTAAAAGCTCCACTCTCACTGCAATGACAAACAGCTGTTAGACCATGACTGCCAGGTGATGATCCTTACTGTTCTCATCTCCTGATCTCATTCTTCATACAAATTGTCATTCAACCATACCACCACACTAACATTAACAAAGATTAATAAAAGATGTAAAAAATATTTTGTAAATTGTTTGGTCATGATACCTAAACCAATACTTATGTCAATGAATGGAACAATAAAGTGTAAAGTGTTACCATGATTTTATATGTATATATATATATATATATATATATATATATATATATATATATATATATATATATATAAGTTTCATTAATTTCAGAGTAAGATAGCACAAATGAACTTTACACAAAATAAAACTTGCTTGCTTCACTGTATATAACTTTCCAATGAATTTGTACATAACATTACTATATTTGTACATAAACTTACATCAAGTGCCGGTCTGTGAGGTAATTTTCTGGGGAGGCTGATATGTAAATCTATATTGATTGATCAAAACAAAGAAGTTGCAAGTTTTTCTATCATATCTTTTTGTTAATAATTATATTCTCATTTACAGATGATCTCTCCTTTCCATTCACCAAGCCAACACTTGTCAATTTAGTTGGCTGCACAAACCGCACAGTGCCATCTACAGACTCTGACCAAAACAAACATTTATAAATGAATGGTGGGCTCAATTCCATCTGCCATCTACTCACCAATGTGTAACCTATAGCAATTTCACCCTTGCTCTTTTATTGAATCAAATAACAACAGTCTGTCATTTGTTTTGAAATCCTTCATTAATTTTGATTTCATCAACATTTTGGCTACATTTGAAAGTCTTTCTGTACCTGTCACATTAACAAACAAGCGGGCATGATGACTAACGCAATACTGAAATATAATTGGCTTGAAAGGTACCCTCTTTTAATAATTGGTTATTAATGCGGAAAGAGGCCAATTTAATTTTGCCTCAGTTTTGCCTTTTTGGCAACATTTTGTATGTTAGTTAATGACGTTGCATCATTTGGATATCCATTTTGATTGGTCAGTTTACTAATAGCCTCCTCTGATATTCATGCTGTGATAAAAGGAATATTCCAGGTTCAATAATTCAAGGTTAAACAAAAGCAAGGTTACAGTGAGATACTTACAATGGAAGTGAATGGTGCCAATTTTGGGGGTAGTTTAAAGGCAGAAATGTGAGCTCATAATTTTATAAAAGCACTTACATTAATTCTTCTGTAAAAACATCTAATATTTGAGCTGTAAAGTTGTTTAAGCCATAATTTTTACAGTCATTTAGGTTTATAGGGTTTACAGTGTTACGTTGTCATGTAAAATTGGATATAACTTTACACAGAAAATGTTAGTGAGCAGTTTTCTCACATTAAAAATCATGTTTACACGCATATTGTCTACTTCTTGTGGCTATACTTTTGAAACAGTGAGTATTTTAAGGTTTATGGATTGGCCCCATTCACTTCCACTGTTGGTGTCTCACTGTAACCCAGATTTTTAGTTTTTTAGTTTTTTTGTTTTTACGAAGAGGGACAAGTCTAAATACATTTTGTGGCAATCATTATGTTATTTTTTTTAATTAGGTATTCATGCCATTCTAATTTATCACCTCTTATTTCTTCAATAAGTGATCTGTCAATTTCTATCATGCCCGGACCTTGGTGTAATAAATGTAAACACTTCTGTCTGCAAAGAAACCTTCTGATAAAAGTGGCCGAATTTTACATGTGGTTGTTGTAAAGACACAGCAGGAATCATGATATGGAGGCAGTAGGGAAAAATCACGTTGTTTCAGCCTCTGCATTTTTGATGGCTATGAAGTCTTTGCCAACCTGAGCATGCAGGTTTTTCCACATATTTTCTCACTCTTTTCTTTTTAACACAAATTAAACCAAAGGCAGCTCTTTTTTGCTGACTGATACAGCCATAGTTGGGGTCCTGAGGAGCTGTATGTGCTCTTTTAACTGCAGAGATAAGAAACTGGGGAATTCTTAGCAGTAGTTCTGTGCTGCCGTTGTCCATCAGGGCATTGCTTTTCTGCTTATAACTAATTGTATTCTACACCCAAGTTATAATTGTAAAAGAGGAAAAAGCTGTTTCGGAGATGCAGTCTCTTCATCTAAATCTGGATTAGGTATCAACATCATATGCGTGTATTGAAAGGAATACATCAGCCATACATGAAACTGGATCTCTTTGGAACCATGGAAAAATAGTTAAAGTTTAACTGTTGGTACAAAAGGTATAGCATTAAATCCAAAACAAAAGATACGTTATTATATATAAGAAAAATATGCTGTGTGACTCCACTAATACAGTGAAAATTGATTAAACCTTTCCCCATTTTTGCTTTTAAATATGAAGAACACTTTTCAATAAGGCTCTAGCTTATTTGTTAACATTTTGTACAGAAGTTTGGTTAATGTTTAAATATCTTTATTGTTAGTTCATGTTAGTTCACAATGCATTAATGTATACAAAAGTAAATGTTAATATTTTAGCCTATTAGTATTTGTAGACATGAACATACGCCAAAATTAATAAATGCTCTAAAAGTATTGTTCATTGTCACTTCATGTTAAATATTGTGCATGTTAATGTATAAAACCTTATTGTAATGTGTAACCGGAAAAACTGAAACCTGTTCACTGCTCAGTGGCTGATTTAGACTATTTCACACCCTTAAAACTGCAGTAATCCATCAGGCCGATAAGTTTCCATTTTTTCCTGCTGCTGATAAAGAGCAGAAGTGCACATTCACAGCTTTGCAGGGTGTGTAACTGCTTCAATATATGGGGCCAACGGGTGTGAATGCAAATGGCCCCTGTGTTGTCCCAGTCCAGTGATCAATCCTGGCAGGTAGAGCTCCAACAGGAGCCTAATGTATTCAAACTAATTAAAATGCGCCAGCGGGAAACTCCAGAACTATGCTATTAAAACAGATACTTTTAAATGCAGCACAATTAAATTTCCCATTGGCACATATGGCCTTGAGACCATCTGCACCAGTACTGAAGAGCTCACCCTCACAGGAGTCATTTCAGATTGTGCTAAAAAAAAAAACAAAGCGAGCTCCTCACCATGGTGCAGTCGCAGCGGTTGTCGCAAGGGACTGCAAAGTGCTGCTCTAATTATTTCATGACACTTGCCTCTGTTTAAAGAAATGACTGCGTGGGTTTTCTTGATTGCACTGGCAAGGAGCTCTCCCCTGCACGTATCATTTGGATATTATTAATCTAATTAGGCAATACACAAGGATGGACAGACCAGAATGCTAGTGACTTCCATGCCTCTTTTGAGTGGTACACTCTCTGAATTATTCACCATGTCAAATGTTAGCATTTCTGAAAACAAGGGGATAAAAAGAGACAGTCTAATTCCTGCTTCGGTTTTGCCCAGTTGTGTTTTGCTGGTGATCCAAATGAAGGCAGTGTAAGCTGTGCTGCAAAGAGGAGATAAGAATGGCTTGAAGCTTATGACAGCTCTCTGATCAACACTACAATGTACTCCTCTAATTCTGACCCAGCTGCAAACACATTTCCACTCACAGGCAAAACCCACATGCATGCTCAGACAATGTGTGAATTCTTTGAAGTCACTGACATAAGCACAGTTTGGTATCCATTGTTTTGATGGGCAGGCTTGGGGAGTAATGGAATATGCCTACTTGTAACAGCTTTACTTAAACAAGATAAAAAAGGCGGAATCATAATCCATTAGTTACATAAAACCCAATGTAATCAGATTACAGTTACATTTTAAAAAATGGATTACTAGCTGGATTAAATTTTTTTTTATTTTAAACAAAATAAACAAAATATCCTCCTGACATAAAATGATACAGACCGCTGCTTGCTTTAATCAAGGTGTTCGTAGCGTGAACGCTAAGCGTCTGTGTACAGTCGAATGCGAGCCAAAGTATACTTCAAAGTATACTTCATTTGACTGTGCGGGCATTCAGAGGTGGTTGACGCATACACCCTACGACTGCTATGAGATACTGGACTATTTCTCCTCAGGAGTTTAGACACATAAAGAAGTCTGTATATTACTTCAGACTCGAGTCATACAAATTAAGGCATCTCCTGATCTCTTCACACAGACGTTATTGATGTGCAAATCAACTGTTCTCACATTCATCTCTTGTTATGTAGTGGCGATTACATCTTCTATCACTGCTTAGTGACAGCAATGGCTTATATGTGAGTATTGCCACCTTGTGGACATAATAATTATTGCAAATAATTCCAGTCGCATACACATTCCGCATGTTCAATGACTCGGGCAGAAGTGGGTAGTAACTACATTTACTCCATTACATTTACTTGAGTAAATTCAGGCTGCTTAGCTTTCACGTCTGACTGAAGTATACTATGTTAGCTAAAATTAGTTATAAGCGTTCCCTGATAGTTTCACATTCTGATCACCGTCAATCAATTTCGCGGGAGCAGAAATAGCTGCCAGTACTGTGATACAAATTGCGCATCATTGATGGTATGGCAGAAAGGAATATGTTCCATTTTAAAGTGGAGAAATGACCGCCCCCCTGGCAAACGGCCCCTAACACCCTTTACCCCAAAACTTAATTTTCTCTTCATAACTTCTGCTGAAACTCTTAAGTTGCTCTATAAAATGCTTTCGTGAACCAATGACAAAAGCAATTGGGACAGCATTTCATATTTTCATTATTACAAAATCCTAATTGCAACTTTGCAAAGTTTTTGAATCTGAGGTTTATTCTGTACGATTTTTATGTTAACCAAGACATCATTCAGTATTTTTTGATGCGAAAATAGGTAATTTTCTGTAGCAGAAAGAGAACACACCTTTTTTTTTTTTTTTTTTTTTTTTTTACATTTTAACATATTCTGTTTTCCTATTATGGAGGCAGTGTCCCTGTTTTTCATGGGTATTCCCCCATATATACAATAATAGCTACATCACTTATAACATTATTCAAACATGTTTTGTTTGCATGCAGAAGGCATATTAAAAGTCTTCGAGATCATATTGCTTTTCTCTTGACTTTATTCACATATGTGACCTTGAGGTAATTCAAAATTAATTAAAGAAATTGGAATACATAATTTTCTTATTGCGGTAATAAGATTGTTACTTACATTTTTACAAGGTAATCAGTATTTGTAATGGATTGCATGCTGTTTTGACCAGGGAAGGTAACATTATGCCTATAATTTCAGTGTTTTACACTGCATTGTTTAGGTGCACAACGGTTTCAGATTAGGCCATCATCATTGTCTTTTTATTGAATGAGTAATTATAAATTTTATTTTTTACATGTCTATAAAATGTTATGAAATTTTTTTGCATCATATTAGAGGAGTAAAACAACTGCATTGTAATTTCAGCATTTTGAAATTAGGAGGTGCTGAATATTTTTATCCTGAACTATTATTATTGTAGATTGTGATAGCGGTGTCTTGACCTGCTGTTTATGCTGTGTCATTGCCCAGCAGTGCTCTCACAACAGATCGCTTCTGACCCATGAGCCCCTGCCAGCCCATTTACATAAATCACACTCCAGATCTGACCGTTACTAGGCAGCACAGGCAAACAGAAACTCATCCTGAAATGGAAATCAGGCCACCAACCCAGAGAGCATCATACATGCTACTGTGACCAAACGTGGCTAGGAGTGAGTTTAACTACTTCCTCTCGGTCTTCTCCAGGCCCTGTTCCAGGTCAATAATCATGTTTATGCTGCTTTGTTTACTTGCTGAAGTAAACGACATGTACCAGTTATAAGCAGATTATAGTGGGTATTTACACTTTGTCACTTAAAGCATTCTTACTGATCGCATAGCTATTCAATATGAAAAGAGTGTAAATGCCCTATAAGACACATTAGAGACAGATAGCATTCTAATCACTCACCTAAGGTGGTTTGAGACACATACAAGATGTGACTTGGCAAAGTGTAAATGCATATGGTTATTCAGGCCAGATTTCATATAATGTAGCACAGGAATTGTAGATCTAATTTATATCCATTTGCAGAGACACATTTATTTGCCTAAGTGTAACTGGAATGTGCATACAAATCACACAGCAATGTGATCGATCAAGACAAATGAAGTGAATGAAGTGTAAATAGGCCATATCTACACACATTGCAATTAGAAGAAGAAAATAAAAAAAAACAAGCCTGCCGGGATTTCCTTAAGCATTTCTGAATGTTACAGGAAAGTTTGCTTTTAATCATCATCATCTATTTAAATCAAGTGACATTCCTGTAGCTTGAAGCACAGAGTACTGGACGTATCAAATGAACTCACCACCAAATTACCATACATACTTATGATGAAGAGTCTAAACAGAGACGTGGTGTGACATAATAATCCTTTAAGCGAGAAAATGTTAATCGGGGAAGCAGTGATGTTGATATAAAAGCTTTGAACTGTGGCTGAAAGGTACGGCTGAGAATCTCAATAAACTCAATCTTGTCAGTGATTTGACCCTGGGAAGCTAAGGTGATATTATTCCTTGGATTCTTTAATTGCTATTTTAAAGATATCTCACTCCTACACCAGCTTTCCTGTCAAAGTCTTTGAAGTGGAACATTGCAATTGCACAGGAGAAGATTTTACCCAGCTAATAGCGATTGGATGCGTTTTCTTGCTACCTGCCATTTACAGATGTAATATGGTGACTAAAGGGTGGAGAGCTCTTGTTTACATTCCTGTGGGAACACTAGAGAAAATTGATTGGAGAAAAACACAAAGCACAAAACTGCCATTTCAAGAACATGCTCTTTAAGGACAAATGATGGATCCATAACACAGAAGAGAAAAGTAAACACAAATACTGTACTGCTTTTACACATAATATCCTTTGCTGGGTGAGTTTATTATATCCATTTAATCCAATTTCCTCTGTTAGCCAAAGGAAACTGGTCATAACATATTCAATAGATGTTCTCTGCACCGTGTACTAGTCCTTGTGAGAACTAGTTGATTAAAATATACTGTACAGCCCTCCATTGGCCAGTTGCACTAAAATACACACAAATCAAGGCTTGGAAAATAGTGGCTCTTTGAAAATGCACAATTTCTGTACCTCTCTTTCTGCAATAGTGTAATCACACATCACAATATCAGCTTCCAACAAGCAGCATGATTGTATACACGATCACAGCTGAATCAGCCTCCTAAATCATCTTATTTTGTCCTTGAAAACAACCAATAAGAAAATAGTGCAGTTTAATGCAGCAATTGTACTTGCTGTTGTGCTATATTAAGTGTTTGAGTGTGTTATTGTTGTGACCTGAGTCTGAATGCAATTTGAATTGCTCATCTTAATTTATAGTTGTAGTGGTTTTGAGTGTATGTGAATTAAAATGTAATTTATGTAGCAGGGGGGTACATAATAATTCCTTGTTGGACAACCAATGCAGACAACAGTTGAAGCACTGGCATGCTATCAACAAGGCCAATTAGTTTTGTCTTAAAAAAAAAAGAACATTATTATCCCAGAGTCTGCCTGTACAGACCACAATTAAAAAGGGCTAGAAAGATCTATTAGTAATTATGGTTGAAATGAACTTGAATTGACATTGTGGCACATGTAACACTGTGTATATCCAAGTGTGGTCTCTGTTCGTACACCGCTGACATTACATCTGTTTACACACCTCTGCCTCTTGTGCTACTCAAACCATCCTACCCACTTACATTTACATTTATGCATTTGGCAGACGCTTTTATCCAAAGCGACTTACAGTGCATTTATTACAGGGACAATCCCCCACAGCAACCTGGAGTTAAGTGTCTTGCTCAAGGACACAATGGTGGTGGCCATGGGGATCGAACCAGCGACATTCTGATTACCTACTGGTTATGTGCTTTAGTCCACTACGCCACAACCACTTTTTTTTGTCCTTCTTAAACTGCACAATAATACAAGCCTCAGTTTATGTATATGGGTAGTTAAAATGAAATAAATTGTAGAAGCTGGACAAGTTTCTGCTGTGTGACATTTAATATAAAACTATTTTAAACAGCTTTTTTTTGTTGTTTTTTGTTTTTTAAATAAATCTGGTATAATAATTTTGGAAGCTGCTTTTATGACCTCATATTAATTTATTTTTTAAAAAAACTAAAAAAGTTTTTAAATGAATACATGTCCTTGGTTTAAGTTATAAAATCTATTTGCAGCAAGGTAATATTTATTTAGTTATTGATTAATAAGTACATAACTAGTCCATTATGTCACAGGATGTTATTCATCAATTTCAAATGCTTTCAGGTGGAACCATTTAGCTGTGGTCTAACAACCCGCATGGTCCAAATATACAGTACTTCTGATGTTTTCAGTTTAAAGCTCGCATGCATAAATAGTCTAATGAAAAAAACTGAATCTCAGACCATATTAGACGCAATTTCCTCAGGCTCTTTTGAACGTTTGAGTACTGATAGCGTGCAGTTTCTTCCGTGGCTCTGAGGACAATAATGGTATATTCAGTCTCGGTTAGGAATTTCATCTTGCCTAATGCAATTTTTGCAATCCTTATGTGATGTCTTGCTTATATGTTTGTTTCGAGAAATAATACAGATTCCAAAAGATTTTGTTTGTTTGGTCCGGTTTTTGAAGCTTAATGTCATTTTGTATGTTTAAATCAAAGCATTTATTACTTTAAATAATTTATTTGGTCAGAACAAATGTTATCAATTGCATGCAGCACAACAAATAGCAAAGCAATTTGATGCAGGATACTTTGAACCGTGGCCCTAGGGGAACAGTAATGGGGAGGGAGAAAAGGACAGCCCCAGTTAATTCTCAGAGATTTCACAGTCAGCAGCCACTATGCTTCTGCTGCCAGCGAGGCCACACTGCTCTGATAAATATGTCATTTCCTGGCTGATAGGGCCACAGATGGAATAAGGTTTGTATTGGGAACACATGCGCTGCATTTTGTCACCCACTGGACTAGCTGATAGAGGGGGCCTTGGGGGGAAGCAACGTGCCAATTCATTTTCTCTCTGCAGATTTTTCATCTCAGAGTGGCCGGGTGTTTTCTTGGGAAAGACAGGGCAATATAGCTTTAAAATGAAAAGGGTTTTAATAACTTCTTCTTGTGGAATGTGTGAACTGCCATTTCAGCATAAAGGCAGCTCAATCACCTGTGTGTAGAAATCATAAGGCACTATAATCAGTACTGAGTGGAACACATGCTATGTTTGCACATGTTATCTGTGATAGAAACAGATGCCTCAAAAGGTATTTGGACACTTAAAGGAGTAATTAACCAAAAACAGATAACTCTCTCATCATTTACTGACCTTACTTAGTTTAATCATTTTAAACCATGACTTTAAGTATACATAAGTAATATTAACATTATATTCATGATGTTAGTTTGAGGGGAACTGGCCCTCACAGTGAGTCTGGTTTCTCCCAAGGTTATTTTCTCCATTAATCAACATCTTCTGGAGTTTTGTGTTCCTTGCCACAGTCACCTTCAGCTTACTTACTGAGGTTATAAAATACAATTATTATTTAATTAATTATTTCTAAACACGATTAACAATCATATTTTATCTAATTGCACAATGATGATTCATCAACATTACAGACATTACAGTTTTATCATCTGTTAATGCCTGATCTTCTGTAAAGCTGCTTTGAAATGATGTGTGTTGTGAAAGGCGCTATACAAATAAAATTGACTTGACTTGACTTACCCTAATGCCATCCCAGAATATCTTAGCTCTGTTTGTCCTTTCAATGCAAGAAGGTCCAAGAAAATCTAAAGGTCCAAAAAGCCCACAAAAAGCAGCATAAAATGAATCCATAAAACTCCACTGGATTAAACCATACCTTCAGAAGTGATATGATAGGTGTGGGTAAGAAACAGTTCAATATTTAAGTCCTTTTTACTATAATCTCCACTTTCACTTTCAGATGTGAAAAAACTAAACCGGTTACACTTATGGATTACTTTTATGCTGATTTTTAGACCTTCACACTTCTGGCCACCATTCACTAGCATTGAAAGGACAAACAGCTGAGATATTCTTCTAAAATTCTTCATTTGTGTTCAGCAGAAGAAAGAAAGTCTTACACATCTGGGATGGCATGAGGGTGAGTAAATAATGATTTTCCTTTTTGGGTGAACTAATGCTTTAAAAGAACAGTTAACCCAAAAATTATAATTCTCTTATAATTTACTCTCACTTAATGGTGTCTCAGTCAGGGAATCCTCCAATTCTCCACTCTATTCTCCCATGTCTACATTCTTGGGAAGGCGTGTATGTAAACACGTTCAGTGGGAGACGCTGATGTAAAGAATGTGCGCAACAGTTAAACCCATCCATGTAGCGCATGGTGATTGAGTGCGAATGTCCAACCCTCCCCGCTCTGACGACTGACAGGGGCCGAGCGAAACATTAAGCCCAGAGGCCCCGGAGCACCTTAATACGGCCCTGCATTCAGACCATGTTAAGTGTGATTTAAGTGTCCAAATACTTATTGAGACCACTGTATCTTATGTGACAGCTTCCCAAGACAACCTAATGTTACAATGAAGGCATTTCTTCTGCACATCTGTCTGTGCCCATCGTTCTGTGTTTGTTTTACGCTTGAGGCCGTTTAGAAACGGCACAGCTTTGCCAAGCCTCTCTGACACAGCGTGGCATCATGTGAACTTCTGCTGTAACTCACTGTGTGGCTAAGAAACAACAATCCGAAATTGAGGCTATCTGCTGTACTGTCACATGCACTTGGATTCGCAGGCCCACTCATGGGTGAGACAAGGGGAAAAGAGCCCACTCGCAGCTGTGCAAAAAGGCCAAAGGGAGGTTAAGCACAGCTGTCTGGGTGACAAGAAAGGTTAGAAATATGTGCTAGTGTGGGGACCAGACTGAAGCTCCCTAGAAGACCTACTGTATCTGTTCCTCTATAAGATCTGCTGAACAAAACCCTCCAGACACCATTAGATCTAATGACTGAGACAGATCCCAGAACTACCACAGAGTAGTAGAGTCAAGAAATATAAAAACCCAGGCAGCTCAAGAGTATTAATTAACAATGTAGGCTAGAGCTCACATACAGCTACACATGATGTCACTTTAAGAGATAATACATCAAACCAGTGCCATCTGACTGCAAACAAAAAATGCAAGAACTTTTTTTAGAATCAGAGTTGTGAGTAACTAAATAAAAGTGAAGCTGCTGACTTACCACTATTTTTCAGTACCCTGAAAGTAATTCAGCTATTTTCACAATAGTGTGACACTCCTGTACTACCCGCTACGGGACTCAAACTGGAAGGCGGGCACACTGAGGAGGTTAAAGGCTACAGCCTCTAGTGTCAGTTGCTAGTGCACCGCTTGAGGTTAGGAGAGTGAGGTTTATACACATAGCACAGCTATCTATCAGCTGGCTCCCATTACACTCACCCCCCTAAACCTCACTCTCATCCTGGTCACAGCACCATTGTAACGCTCCTGTTCAACCCGCTCCATATGGGACTCAAACCGGCATCTCTAGCATGGGAGGCGGGCGTGCTAACAAGGAGGCTAAATGCTACACTGATTTACATTTAGCTTTGGGTATCCAATTCAGTTTAGTGAGTCGGTTCATTCGGATGCTTCATATAAATTAACTAGTTCACATAAATGATTCAGTAATTCACTTGAATCATTAAGCAAGGACTTGTGAAGCGAAATATTTAGTTACTTGCTGCTGTTTATTGCTATATTTCAACTCAGTTATAAACAAGCATGTTTCTACTTTTATTAGTTTATATTTCTTAAAAATTTGAATGTTCAATTTAATGTTGCCACCCTAATAATGTCACCCTAATTAAATAATATCATCCAATTGTTCCATATTTAAAAAATATATATTTTCTTTAAATAGCGTCAAAGTAGTTAGCTACTTTTTGTTAGTAACATGTGTAGCAAACTACTTTTAGACTATAGTTTAACTACTTTACCTACACTGTTCAGAAATAATTTCACTTTTTTTTTTTTTTTTTTTTTGCAATTACTATTGTTGTAAGGAATTGCAAGTTTTTTTTTTAACCCTTAAAATTTTTGTTCACCCAAAATTGAAAATCCTCACATGATTTACTTACCTTTAAGCCATTCCAGATGTGAATGACTTTCCTTCTTCAGCAGAACCAAAGTTTATAAGCACATTTCAGCTCTGTTTGTGCATATCATGCAAGTGAATGGGTGCCATCATTTTGCTGGCTATTTGATGGTCCAAAAGGCATATTTAGGCAGCATAAATGTAATCAACATGACTCCAGTCAATCAATTAATGCCTTCTGAAAAAGATGTATTAAAAATAAAACATCAGGGGCCTGGGTAGCTCAGCAAGTGAAGACACTGACTACGACATCCGGAGTTGCAACTTCAAATATAGGGTGTGCTGAGTGACTCCAGTCAGGCTTCCTAAGCAACCAATTGGCCCGGTTGATAGGGTGGGTAGAGTTTTGTTGGGTTAACCTCCTTGTGGTTGCTATAATGTGGTTCTCGCTCTCAATGTGGTGTGTGTTGTGCGTGGATGCCACGGAGAACGCTCCACGTGTTCTAGGTCTCTGCAGTAGCGTGCTTAATAACTTTTGATAACGTGTGTTTGTGCTATCTTTCTATAAAATAAATATTACTTGGTTTGATATTTTGTTATCTGCATGACATTCATACATCCCTAAGTGTGGCTTACATGTTCAAATACTTTTGGGGCCAATGCACATTTGTATGTTTTTTTAAAGAAGTAAACCTCTCACAGTCAAATTGTTTCAGTTTAGTAAATGTGTCAAATCATGTCATTCAGTACTAAGATATAATCAAATAAACCATGTTAGATCTAACAGGTTTTGACAAGCTAATTGTTTATTTCCTCTCTTTTTGAATCAGCCACCTATGTCTCAAAATAATACCAGATCAGCAACAAAAAAGCACTACAAAAAATTGCATTCATCACATACACACACACACACACACACACACAAATGTTACACTGCCTGTCCCCACCACCTCTTCCTATCTGCCTGTGCAGAGCATCTGCCGCCCAGAGAAGAGGGGGAACATGGGAGCACATTAGTCACCAGATGTCACCTTTTGCTGCCAGCCCTATCGAACAGGCAGGCAGACAATGCTGCATGCATAGTGAACATCTGACTGGGGCTCGCTTCAGCAAGACAGAGCTCACTGGCTTGGAATGACAGCTCCTACTGAACAGCCTCGGCCCCCATTCCATGTAAGGAGTGACACCTACAGTCCTCTCTGGATATACACCGCAAGCAGAGGCTGTGCATTAGACCAACTGCCATTGTGCTGGATGATAATATCACTAATCATTGCATTCACTGTGCACTGTGATTTCTTTAATGTCTAAGATTTTTTTCCAGCTCAGATTTCTTTATTTTTTCTGGAAGAATCTCATGCAGTAGGATCTCCACAGGGAGTTAAAGCGTCAGTTGTTGTGCCTGAATTAGTAATGCCTGCAGGCACTAAATCATGCATACATTTTAGATCCATTAAGAATGTACAAGGTGCACTTTTGTCACAACTCAGTTTTGCTGCACTTCTGTTGAACTCATACAAGTGGGGATTTTTTTCTCTGAGACGTATATGCTGTAACAATTAGCTGCCATTCATGGCCAATAAAAGGTGTTCGCTTTGCATTTTGTGGTCCATTCTGCATAACGCGGTGGCTCATATTAGCTTATCGTGGCCCATTCGGTCCAATCTAGCCCTTAATGTGGACCAAAGCACCATAAGAGCAGTCCATATGACTTGTGCACTACATTTAAAGTGTTCTGAAGTCACATGATAGCTTTGTGTGAGGAACAGACGTTTCAAGTCCTTAGAGTCTTTATTGACACTCATTCCTTTTTAGGTCAAACTTTAAGTTTCATTAATGTGGAATATTAAAATGATGTAGCCAATAGTTGAAAACTGGTGTTGTGCTTCCTGTGTTTCATCTAGACTCACATTGTGAAGACCCCAAGCTCCTCTGATGCTGCTGAAGAAACATGAGTGACCTGTGCTGTTCCCAGCTAATAAATTAGAGCCTCATAAATGTTGAATATTGCAATGCTTATGTCAGAGATTTATAAGACCAGAGTCTCTGGTTTAAATCCCAAAAGCTTTCCATCCACAGCTTTTCTGATGATTTAGTCCCAACCTGGCTGGACAGTGTTCAAGGACACTGTCAAATCCAAGTGCAGGTAAATATGGGCAGCAATGTATTTAACATTTCAACATGAATAATTGAATGGTAAGTAGTCAAGAGTTTGACCTCCTATGTATCTATCTTCAAATTGCATGCATATTTAAACAGTGCTTTTCACCATTTAATTCATTTATAACTGCACTCTGATGTGAACTTCACTTTAACATTAGTGTGCCTCAGTGCACATTAGAGGCTTCCTTTTAATAAGCATTAATAATGTTACAAACATGTTTCAGAAGTGTACATTATTTGATTAAAATACAAACGTAAACTGCCTTTAACTGTAATGATTTAATTAATAAATGTGATTTTAATGAATTGGTGGAGGAGAAATTGTCGATTCGTGAGACTCTATTTCAGCACAATATGTGGCTGTATGAAGATCAATGGCAATACAGGATGGCTTATGTTGTTTATTGGTCAGTCAAACCAGCAGAAAAGCAGATGTAGGGTCAATGACTATTGATTTGCTTCTCCCACCCAGCTTATAACGTAGTCTGAAACTAAGCATCACTGGCTTATAGCACTAAAGCAGTGGCATCACTCAGTTTTCTTTGTAATCCCCAAACACATATAACATGAGAGGAGAAACATTTGAATATTTGATAATGTACAATTCCTTCATAGTGAATCTCACTTTTAGGGGTAAACATGGTGAAACGTAAAAGGTAATGAGATCTTTAAAGTTTTTTTAAACATTTCAAATTCAAATATATTAAAAAAATTAAGTGTTTTAAGTGTTCTATCACATTGGCAAATTGTTTTTTTAAGCATAAACCTCAATTAATTTACATAGATTTATGTTTTTTATAATAGTGTATTTTTTAAGAATAGCGTAAACTCAATTCTAGATGCTATATATATATATATATATATATATATATATACTCTGAAAACAAGTCTTAATATCTAATGCAACTTTGCTTCTCAAATAAATAGGAAGTAATTTCACTAGAAAACAAGACAAAATAATGATTACAATTCTTATTAATAATAATATTCTTATTTTTTGCAGTGTAGAAACAAGAAGAAACATACATTTGTAATATAACAAGAGACATTATTAATTATTTATATCCTATAGACAGAATATGTAAGGTTTTCCATCACTGAAATAAAAACATTAGTGCAAGAATCTGCCTCTCCTGTTGGCAATCGATTGTAAAATTTCTCATTCTGTGCTTGGGTAAGTAAATGGAATTGAAAGTGGGGCAGAAGGTATTAATGCAGAAGGAGGAATATCCATTTTATCACATCCTCCCTGCAGGCCCCGTTGATAAAATTGACAGTGGGAGCGCATTACTAATTCCACCACTGTCACAGCCTATAGTCACTTACCTTACAAATGAAGTGTGGTAATGACACCTGCCTGATGTTATGAACACCAGGCTATACTCTCAGTCACACAGCCTAATGTTGAAATGGATCCCTAGAATGCATGGGCCTAGGCCTGCAGAGATGACCATGCACAGTAAAACACCTGAACGGCAATCTGGCCATGGTCTTTCTTTATACACATTCATAACATGTTTGCAAATTACATTAAACTACAGATGTAGTCTTATGACTACTTTTGAAAAAATTTCTGAACGAAAATGTGAAGTAAAATCAAAGCAGTAAATGATTCATGCTCATCGAGTTTGAGCACAGTTCCAAATATCTTGCACCAAATATTGGTTAAATTGGTTGAAATTACAAAGATGCATCATCTTATGGCCTCATTACGAGACTATTTTGTATTACTAGATCATAGATTTGATTCAAGCTTATTCAGTTACTATAAACAAATGAGAATACATACACAGTCTTGTGACTTTCAAATGGAAAAGATGTATCCTTTGTCAACAGAACCAGTGTTTTATTGGTGCCACCTATTGTTAGTTTACTATAAGTTGTTTGTAAGAGCTTACCTTCTGTGCAAAATGTATCACAAACTTGAAAAATAAATCCTTTATGATGATTGAACTACAAGAAGAGCCACGTGTGTTTCTTATTCTTATTAAAAGTGCATTTTTGGTGTCTCGAAAATAAAAGTACATTTTTAGTTTACAAATTATTTGAAATTCAGACATTTGTTTTGTATTACTAGACATGGTGACTCACATCTGGTTTTCAACCACTGAAAATGTAACAAAGATGCAACAATATCTTAAAGGTATAGTTCACGTTTATATGGACAGCAGAAAGCGGATTATTGCGAGAAAGCAGTGTTCTTGTTTACATGCTTTGGATAAGCAGCATACTCTTTCCCTGCGATGCTTGTGTAAATAACAAACATGGTATCCGAAGAAGACTTCACTATTTTATTCTCTTTTACTTCGCTTTATTTCCAGATATTCCAGAGTTGTTGCTGTGTTTGTTTCCTTACCTTTCTATTGCGATCTGCAGCGGGTTTGCGCTTCAATTGTGGGTTTTCCCTTAAAGTAAAAACTCCAGGATTCCCTCAATGTACCAGCGCATATACACATATGTAAGGGACCATCATTATTTTACAGTGGTGTTGATAAATGGGTATAGTTTATAGTGTATGTGCTTTTCCCACTGTACTCCCCGAATTTCTTTGTTGACGTTGTTGGGCTCCGTCCTATGACATTTGTTATTCGGTCTGTTCCACACACATGCACAGTATTCAAAAACCTGTTAGCATATGTGTTTATATGGCCACAGATTTCTCCAGGAGAAACCTAGGTGTGTTAAACCACTTTCCTAATCCCTTAAACAGTGTAAGGAAATCGGCATTCTCGTTTACATCTCGTTACCCTGGAATAACCCACTTTCTTAAGTACATGGTCACTGAGCCCATTTACATGCACACCAATATGCTGATTACTCTCTAAAATCAGCTTATTTAAAAATCTGACAAGGCAATAAATCTGTGTTTACATGACATTTGAAATTGAAATTTAAGTCTAATAAATTATTTAATGAGACTAATGATTGTTACGAAAGCATAAGATAAGTTTTGGTGAGAAACAAACCAAAATCTAATGTATTATTTACTGAAACTGTTGACCGACCGTTGAACTCCTATGCACCTTCATGATAGGGCACGAGAGTAACAATTCATGCAGCCCTCTCGTGACATTGGGGCATTCAAGCGAAAACCGTTTTGTTTATCTAAAAACAGGCCCACCACAGCTGCACACAAAACAGAGAACAGAACTTACTAAACGTGTCTGAAGAGTTTGTAGTCGAAGAATTGATGCATTTCTATGCCCTGCTTTATTTGTTTTTGTGTGAACTAATCCTTTAAGGATATTGAGATATCTTTAATACTTCTTTTATCCAAATTTGGACTCACACCATTGGCATGTAATGTAACAAGGTGTGCTGAAGTGAACTGATTTTAGTCATTAACATACCTATCTCTGAGTTCAAATAAAATAATGAATCTGGCAAATTTCTAATGTTATTTTTTTACCTGTGGTTTTGCTAAAAAAAATGATAGGCAAAAATTGTCACTTTGACCGCCCTCTACAAAATAATGGATTACTCAGTAAACATTTTCAAATTAATACCCTCCACAGTAGGGTTCCTAACAGATCAGGAAATGAACTTAAGGAGGAGAGGATGTATTGACACTAGGGTGCTTTTTCAAGTTTATTTAGAGGCCTGAGTTTCAAAGCCAGCTGTTCAAAATCAATTTGAGCAATTTGTATTTGTACATGAAGCTGAGCATTATGCAGTCCTGCCCTGGGTGAATGAAGATGGGTTAATCCAGATATCTGATTTAATCATTTTCAGTCAATCCCAAGCAGGTAAGTAACAGACTATCAAGGTGTCAGCCTGTGTGATAATGACATCCCTAGTTTAGATAAAAGAACCAAATACATCCAACGACTGATGCATTTGAAAGCTCTTTCAGACTGGTTTGAGACCAGCTTCGTGTAAGCCAGTCATTGTTTTTCCTATAATGACAGTGAACACTAAACTTGTTCTTGGACCAGTCCATTCCAAAATCAGCCTGCACAGTGGCCAATCACGCTATTGTATAATGCTGCCACTCTGCAATCTGTTTAACAAATTGTGGGCACTCATCAAATTTGTCATTCAAGTCGGAGCACCAGAGCTTGTTTCTCAGTCTAGCCTCGTAGCTTCCCCTCCTTCAGTAAACTGAACATCTGGTGGCCTGCTGAAGCCACAACTCCTCACTCACTCCTTCTCTCTCTGCATGAAAACAACAGGGACATTTGAGCAGGGAGCAAGGAGAGCCCTTTACAGTGCAGATACTTCTGGTCTGCTGCATGCTGTGATCTCATTCATACTGATTTCCTGCACAATCAACTGGGTGAGACGCCACAAACAAGCAACGTAACAGAACTGGAATGAGGAAATTTAAAGGAAAGAACAAAATGAAATGCATGACAGAAAGACATCCACTCAGACATTCATTTCAAAACACACAGAGAGAGAGAGAGAGACAGAGAGAGAGACAGAGAGAGAGAGAGATAGTAATGATCTGTTGACCAGGAGCATTGCAGCTGCTTTGTAGCAATATCCACATATGTACCCACTCGGAGTAAGAGATGTGACGGGGTCTGTGGGGGATATTCGGGTTGTTTTCTTCATGCCTAATGATTTTTTCTTTATGTTTGGGAAGAATCGCAGACTGAGCCAATCTTGGGATTCGGTGCGCATGATTAGAGTTCTAGCAACCCTGTGTGGCCTCAGAAGCAAATCATTTGCCAAGTCCTGAGGGGAGTTAAAAGCAACACATTTTACATATTAGTACCTAGCAACTGACACAATGCAGGGATAGTGATACTGATACAACAGACTGCTGCTTAGAACAGCAAGACAAATGTTTTCCAAATGGAAAAACACATCTTTTGCTTTACAAGTTGATTGAGGGAGAGATTTATCATCTTGACACTGAAGTCCATATTGAAAATCTGGGATTCAAAATATAATGTAAAACTGGAAATAAACAAAGTTTTTGGATTTTGAAACGTAAGGGTAAAAAAAGATTTATATTTAAGATACTGCACTATTTTTTAGGTCCCTTTTCAAATAAGATAATTTATGACATTGACCTCCCTTGAACAAAGGGTCAGATTTTCTGTTCATTTTTGGAACATTCACAAGTCATACTGGGATAACATGAATCATCAGGTTAAAAAAGTGTAGTAGATGAGGAAAATAAGAAACATAAGTATTTTCACACGTGGACTCTTGATCTAGGGCTCCCATTCCAGGTTTTCAATTAAATCAAAGTGAAATCTTACAATAAACAGTGCAATATCAAGCATACTGCACACCATTTATGATTGATTGTATGAATGACAAAATATTATGTCACACCCCTGAGCAAAATTGATTCCCATGAGCAGAGTCTACTTTAGATTCCCAGAACCTCAGAATCAATTATTTTAGGGATTGACTCCCAGCCCTGCCTTGAACCCCACTGTAAATATGGCTAAGAGCATTTAGAAAGCAAAGAATGTCTGTTGTAAATTATTGTGCATAAATTATGTAAATCATTATATAATAATAAATCATAATGAGAACATCACTGATTTTACTGTGAATTCGAAAACTCGCTAAACTCGGCCTGTGCTTACAAAATTCAAAGCACTGTCCCAAATGGCCAAAGCGGAAAGTGTTGTTTAACATAAAGGCACATGTGGGCTTCTGTGCCAACAGAGGTGTTCCAAAAGTGAGTTGTAAAGCAAGTTATATTAGTTGTAAATTATGTAATACACTAAAGAAAAATTCATGTTTTATAAACTGCACCCCCAAATCCTAAACCTAACCGTAAGTGGGGTTAAAATGTAATCTTAGAGGGGAAAAGGAACCTCGTAATCATGCTTGTTACTGATTATGCAAACATGATAACTTCCCGGTTTCAATGTAGGACAAGAATCCAAGTTTCCCACGCTGCTGACGCAACACGCTATTTGTAAATAGGTAAACACACCTGAGCTGATGCAAAACTGACTGATGATAGATGGAGCTTGTCAGTTACTCAGCATAATGGTGCTGATGTTAGGGTACTGGAACGTTCGGTAGCCACATGCTGACTTCCTGTGTGATCATAACCCTCCTGTTACATCAGGAAGATCTTTGTCAATGCACTGCTTGTTTTGGCATAAGGTAGCATGGTAATTACTACCACCAATCCTCAACAGTGGGAGAGTTACAAGCTAAGCCATGTTATTAAGCAGCATAACCTGGAACTGACTTTGTGTCCAAAGTGAAGAAGTGGTGCTGAATTAAAGATGAAATCTTGTTGCTCTTTCTGGACAAATACCAACAGTTTTTTGCATTTCAACAAATCTGGACACATTTATATTGACATCGTCCTTGACAAGGGGATGTCCCTTGTTCGTAACAAAGGTACAGAGGCAAAATATTCACCTCAGTTTCTCTTTCTATCTGCAGATGCCCCTAGAGAAGGGCAGGCACTGCCCTGCCATCTGCTAACAGCGTCTGGAACCGCCAGAATGGCAGCCAGGACCCAGGTGACGGAGCTGGCCAGCTAGACCACTCAATCCATGCATAATAAACCTGCAACTATACCTTTTACCTTTAACTTACCTCTTCTCTCTCTCTCTCTCTCTCTCTCTCTTGTTTTTTTCTTTTTCTATTGAATTTCAGATACAGCAAGAAGACTAGTGTCAGAAGATTATGAGGACCTAATTTGAATTTCATACTTTAGTAGGATGTCAGCTATATATTGATTTAAGCTCACACAGGTACAAAAAAAACAAAAAAAAAAACAGGATAAGATTTTGAAAACAATTCTTGAAAACCTGCATGCACCAGGAAAGGGATTTACAATAGACCTATGTGTTATGTGTGTACTCATTAATAGTTTGATGCCTACTTATAATTTTCATGAGAAGACTAGACAGGAAAGTATTACTGTAGCCTAATCTGAATAAATGTGTACCTAGTCTTATTAAAAGAAAAACACTTTGGCACTTAAACAAAGCTTTATAGTTGATACAGGACAGTTGTGCTGGATGCCAAATATTGACCCATGATCACAAAGGAAATCGCCATGTTGTTCCCTGGAAATAATCCCCTTCAGCCAAATTACCGACAAACACCATAATTGTTTCATAATTTTTGCATCAATTAAAGGGTGATTAAATTTCCATCTATGCAACTGATAGCACATTGTGCGAGCAACCTCCGAGACATGGCTTCTGGTCCTGTGGGAACCAGGAAATAATTGCATTTACATTAACAATGGTGAGCATGATTTGGAGGTTGTATTTTTGCTAAAATTTTAATTTGTACTCAACTGATGGTTAGGTTTAGGGTTGGGGTAGAGTTTTCAGTTCTCTCTCAGTTCAGTTCACCTCTACAGTTTAATCGGCTGGCCATCACTACATACACGGCGTCAAACACATTGGTATCATCTCATTTACAAATGTTTTCTGTGTAATACCCCACCCTATCTAAGATCATTAATTTCCAGAGCAACCCCCTCTATGAACCTTCGTTCAAGCAGGTATATCACTCTGATGCCTACTAAAGCCTGTACTTCTTTTGGCCGCCTTTCTTTTCAGTTCTCTGCTGCTAATGATTGGAATATACTTCAAAAATCTTTGAAGCTTGAATCCATTGTCCCGTTAACTACCTTTAAATTACTGTTAGCAAATTTATTGTCTGACCATTGTACATGCTAACACTGTACACCTTTTGCACTATTTGTACAAAATTGTAAATGTCTTGTAATTCTTTTAATTTCTTTGTTTGTAATTACATGTGCAACTTTATGTTTTTTGTACCTCGATGCTTTTATCTTGGCCAGGTCGCCATTGTAAATGAGAAAGTGTTCTCAATGTGCTAACCTGGTTAAATAAAGGTTAAATAAAATAAATAAATAAAATTTCAAAATATGCATTTTACTGAATGAATTACATAACTTATACTTATTAACTCACTTTTGGTGCCAGTCTGTGGATATTTCACCCGGAAACTGGAGTTTGCATTTAGCCATATTTTCAACAACACTTACAGCTTCAGCCATTGGGGAACTGATTCACAATTTGATAAGGACAGACCGATTTCCGCAGCAGAACTTTCAATCTACTGTTGCCGAATTCACAGTGCAATCAGTCTGAATTAAAATCTAGTTACAAAAGCACAATATGGTTTATAAAATGAGACTTGGTATCAAGAGCAAGACATTTTAAGCAGACAGTAGATCTCCCCAATTAGGAGCACCTCAGATTTCCTCTCCTCTCCTTATTTTTCTCTTTCTCTTTTTCACATCTTCTTCTCTTCCTTCTTTTTTGTCTTCTCTACAACATCTGTGCACCTCTTTTCACCTCTTTTGGCATGGATAAAGCAATCTAATGTAGGACTACTCCTAGGAGCTCTCTGGCTTTTGCACCTTTCCAAAATCATAAGGGAGGAATGGGGCAAGAGAAAGGGATTGGAAAGACATAGAAAGGGAGCGAGCGAAAAGAGAGAAATCGAGAGAGATGGAGGGAGGTGGGGGCCTGGGAGTGCACGTCAGCACTGCTGAGAAGAACCTCATTTTCCAAGACCATCTGTTACCAGTCCCTGAGCTGAAAGCTCCATTTATGTCATTCTTACCACTGCCACACAAGCAAAGCAAAGCAGGGTCTTGTGTCCTCCCTTTACTGCTGCTTATACAACCTCTCTGACTCTTTCACCAGAAGCTATCACATATTCCTTCCATTATTTTTAGGGACATCCCAATACCAATACTAGTATAGGAATCGGGTCCGATGTTGAGCTCATGTACTTGTTCTTGTGCTCATAAAAATCCTCTGATACCAAAAACCGATACCATCTGAAGTACAAACATCATACAAATTAAAATCACATTAGGTCCTAGTGTAATTGAAATGCAATGGCAGTGATTTAATGAGATGAATATATAGTTTGCATGTGTTGTGCTCTTCAAAGTGAATTTGTTGAGCCGGTGTTGTGTCGACACCTGCTACTCATACCATTTAGAGATCCTTGGCTCATACACAGAAAACACCATCATGAGGATTCTGTGCTTTGTTTGTTGCAGATGACAGAGAGCAGAGTGCTAATTCACTTTGTAGCATAAAGCGCATACACTATGTGTCTCAATCAGCTCCCTTGCTCCCAATGTCGTGAACTAGCAGATAGTGAATGCAAATTTGAGCCTTGACAAGTATGTTCATCCACTAAGCACTGGGACACTTATGACTCAATCTCAAATCGCAAAATGATTATGAGGTTGCACTTTTAAATGCAACTGGTACTGTATTAATCAGCAACATTGCTTCGTATGACACTAAATTACATTTTCGTTCTAGATGTTGTAAACGATAAATAAATATACAAAGGAGTGAATTTCTTTTCCTTTTTTTTAAAGCTGCACTACGTAACTTTGTGCTCTCTAGCGACATCTGTGGTATAAAGTAATAACTGCAAGCAATTTGCAGAAGAACACTTTACGTGAATCGTGTTTCGGCACTGCTCTTCTGGCAGATGAATCTCATGATTTGAGCTTACCTGGAGATAGCCTGTGTGTGACCATGACTGGGAGATATTCAGAGCCAGATCATGATGACATTCTGTTATACAATTAAAAACTGAAATTAAATATTACTTGCTTTGATGAAGATTAAAAAAAAAAAAAAAAACACTCTTATTTACAAATTTAGAATTTATTAATTTTACACTTATACTGCTTTTCTGACACTGCATTCAAATGGCCTTTACACTGAGAACAAGTGACTCACAAGTTACCAGTATATTTTAAAAGTGTTTTATCAACTATTAATGTTTGTACTGTATTACACTTAAAAATGTAAGAGGTGAATCTTGTGTTATGGCTGATACGAGTTCAGTAGAACACTTTATTATTTTTTACATTATATTGTACAGCCTCAGTTGACAATGCATGTGAACTACAATAGTATGTCTATGCAATGCACACAATAACATCGTAAACTAAAAACATAAAACAAAGATTTAGTAATGATGAGGATAAATTTCATTAAACATGAAAATAATATGCTTAAATATGCAATATAACAATTACAAGAAGTCAATTTCAGAAGTCACTCATAAACATGTCACAGTCACTTCACCCGACAATTTAGATACATCACGACCGGTTAACACACGACAAGGCCTAATGTCCAACTCATAAAACCATGACAACCAATTTTAAGCCTCAATAACCCTACCAGACAACATATCCAAGCATTATAGCAGGTAAACAACTTCGCCAAATGGATAACAGATAAACATCCATGCAGACTGCAGAGATGCTGTTACCTGTGTGAGTGTGACTGATTAAACTGAACAGCGTTGTTTCTCCAGCCGGAACACGTGACAGTTGATACTTATTTCCTGTGTTTACAGACATGATATAATGACGTAAGGATTAACGACATAAGCCAGCAATTTCGTGTCAAATCTGACCCGACAGCTCAAATTACATATAATTTAAAATATCTTACATAATACAGCTTTAACAACTCTAATATTTAAAAGATTTATTTTCTTTATGAACGTTATTAATGAAAGATAATTCCTTTTAAAGAGAAAATAAGGCTTAGACATCATATATTTACAACTGCACTCATCTTCAAACGCCTTCAAAGACTTCAAAAGACCTGGCGACATTTCCGTTAAGGGAACAGAGTGAGCAACGTTGTTCCATGGTTTATACGGTGCAGTCTGGGAATTTTTAAAGAGTGAACTTTTCAGTGCACTGGTTTTTTTGCGATTGGGGTTGTCCAAAGTGTTGGAAAAAAAATATTAAAGCATACTGCAGATTATTTGAATAGTCAGTCACACTTTAGATTAATGTTGTTAATGTAAGATAACACAGTATTTAACACTAACAATGAACAATATGTAATGCTTTTTTAATGTTCATTTCGACCATTTTTTTATTATTAAAACATGTATATGTTAACATTAGTTAATCTACATCATTCTGAGTTGTCTCTCACAAAAAAATATCAAATACCTTCAGAGGACTTGGAATAAGAAGCACAAGTCACATGGAACTTCTTTTCAAATATATTTTAGGTGCTTTTTGAAACTTTAAAGTGAGTCAATATCAACTGCCATTGCACTGACAAGGATATTCATTTAAAAATCTCCTTTGTGTTCCACATAAAAAAGAAAGTCATATCCATTTAGAATGTTATGAGGGTGAGTAAATGATGACAGAATTTTTATTTTTGGGTAAACCTTTCCTTTGATGCACTTTGAACTAAAATGAACTAAGAATGAACAACAGCATTTATAAATTTACCTTAACAAATATTAATAAATGCTGTAAAATATGTATTATTTATTGTTAGTTCATGGTACCTAATGCATTTTCTGTTAATGTTAATGTTTAGTTTAAAGTTAATTGTCTGAATATCTTCTTATTTCTTTCTTATCCTGACTAAAGGATATCTGGTAAAATTTTCCTTTTCCAAAAATACAATATCAATATGATTATTTATAATATTACAACATACATCAACACATCCTAAGATGGATCTAAAACATGTATTTAAAGCATATAAGATTCAAAGCAACAGCTGCTAGCCCTGTTACACTGCATTTTTACAATAGCAGTCTGAAGTGCAGTGAAGAAAGCAGAAGCAAAGGATTGACATTGAATTGCTGAGAAACAGAGGGGGAAACCAGCAGGGTGTTAAGAAGTAGGCAAGGAAAATGGAAAAGGCCATGCTTGCTGTATTCAAAGCACTGCCTGAACGAGGAGAATATTATCTTACCTGGCTGCCTCTTTCCTATTGATGGCTGCTGGATTTTTGCTCTGCTGCGACTGAGTGAGACTTTCCTTTAATCAATTTGTGGAGAGATTGTGCTGTAACCTTTGCAACGAGATGCAGGGGTGGTCAGGAGATATCGAACGCAAGGCCGCCCACACAATGTACATGTATTGAAAAGATGTCTGTTCAGCCTAACCTAGTCACCTAACAACATACCAAAACACTAAGATGAGGAGAGTCTTTTCCTGCAGAATAGTTGCAAACAAAAAGATAGTGGTTTAAAACAAAAATAAGATACATTAAAATGCAGATTTGTATCACCGGTGTTAGTCATTTTGTGTTTAATTGTACATTCACTATATTGAGATTGACACATCATGTATTGTGTGGCAAAATTATGTAAATGTGAACCAAACAGTAATATGTCTTTCAAACTAAATATTCAAATTCTGCAAAGAGTAACCTATGAGTATTGTGCCCTTGAGCAAGGTACTTAACCCCTGGTTTCTCCATGATGACTGTCCCTGTATTAAGATAACAGTGCCACTAGATAAAAAGCATCTTTTAAACAACAAACCAATTTCATTATTATTAAAATAAGTAAATTGCATGGAATGATTTTATGCAACTGTTAGTAATGGGTGTAGTTGAAATAGTGGTTTAGAAGGGGGTGTCCACATCCTTTTGGCCATGTAGTGTACCTGTTGATATGTAACTGACTGTGCAGGTAGGTGAGATAATTTCCATAGATGCAGAGAGGCCGGTGACTTACAGAAAAGTTGCTGTTATAAAAAATACAGGAAGGGAAAGAATCAAGGAGACCTCATGTTTTGTTCTTCTGAGCGCATGGAGACAGACACCCAAGGACGCCTAAACTCATTCGACCTACATAAGTGTTGGCCAAAGTAAAGTGTGTCATATGCTCAGTTTCACTAAGAGAAAAAAGCTTGTTAAATGCAGCTGATAAAGATCCACTAGCATCATAATGTATTGCTGTAATATTAGGTGCATTACAGAAAAAAAAGTTATTTTTCAGTTTACACCTTCTGCTAAGAGTGTCTTAATAGAGGGAGGATGGTCTCATAATTGGTATTGTCACTATCATACAGAAGTGTCTTAACTTTTTGAGGATACTGAATGCAATTTCCAAAACATTTTATTTGTATCTATGATAAGCTGCAGGATTATTGTAGGTAAACAATTGTCTAAAACACTTTGGCATATATCACCCATTCCATGTGTAAATTTGGTGAGTCCAACTGAGGCGCACCTTCCGAAGATTATTTGCTTTAAGCTAAAAAATTCTGCCATCATCTACCCACCCATAAGCTGCTCAAAAACTATTTTGCTTGGTTTTTTATAACTAGAAAAATAATATAATTATTATTAGAATAATACAAAATAATAAAATATGGTAGAGTGGTGTTACTCTATGAATATGCACTACACGGAAGGCTTTCGCTGTTGCACACTGTCTCCATGTTTATATCTCAATCTCGCTGAATGCGTTTACATGTGCTCCTCCCATGAATGCTGCCGGGGGACAAACCACTTTTTGCCTTTGCCGGTTTTGTTTCGACCATTTTTTAAATAGCTTTTGTCAGGTAAGTGTCTAATGCAACTGAAACATCTCCATTCACGAGCACAAGTTTGTATTTCGTTAATGTGTGTTATCATAAGTGTCGATCCAGTGCTGGAGTTTGTTATTTTTAACATTATTATGTTTGCTCGCTGCAGCTGTTATCAGTGCAATGAGTTACAGTCGGTGGCAATGAAAAATAAAATATAAATTCTTGTTGCAATCTAATATCTGTTTTGGATAGTACCTTTTTGATGCAAATGAAACTTTGTAATGCAGCCTCCATAGGATGAATCACTTGTGTTGTATCCTTCCTCATTTTGTAAGGCGCTTTGGATAAAAGCATCTGCTAAATGAATAAATGTAAATGTTTTCTTGTGCATCCAGACATGCATTCTCATCGCTCCACAGTTCATGCTCCTTTCTAATTAAATCGGAAGAGAGCCAAAGAGGGCCCACATAACCCCCTTCTTGATCTCAATTCACTAGGCACCTGTAGCTGCCCATCTCATATTTAAGGCTTTGATTTTGGCCTTCAGGACAGACTATGGAACAACACCCTCTTACTTCATCTCACTCTTCCAGGACTATGTCCACTCTTGCTTCGCCTGGTGGATCCATAGCAACAAGGCACAAAGTCCCTATCCAGATCATCCACATTCTCTTCTCCTCAGTGGTGAAATGTGCTTCCTACCCCCACCTGATCTGTTGAGACCACTTGGGTTCTATATTTACACAGTAAAGAGAAAAAAAGAGTAAAAAGCGTTTTCTTCCCTATAATACACTGTGGCACGGTGGAGGGCGGGACCGGCGCGTGATTGCGCACGCCCGGTCCCGTATCTGGCTGATTGAGCCGGCAAGAGGGTTAAAAGGCCACTCGCAGACGGCGATCGGGAGAGAGAGCTTAATCAGCAGACGTCTGCTGTCCTAAATGTTTGTTTTAAGTTCTTAATTAAATTATGATTTATGTTGACAAGCCGGTTTCTCGCCTCTTCCTTGCCCATGAACGTGATCTGTGTTACATTGGTGCCGAAATCCGGGAAGGAAGAGGGATGCGCCGTAGCGGAGTTCTCGCCACTTCTCAATGGAGCAGCCGCGGCCATCTGCTGGGGGACGGAGGAGCCCAGCCGCCTGGACGCGGAGGAACGGCCGCCGACCGCGAGGGGAGGAGGGGCTCCTGGCCGACCGCCTGGAGCGGTTAGGGCCGCTGCCAGGGGCGGGGGAGTTCCCTACTGGCCGCTGGAACGCGGCGGGGTTGGAGACTGCCGACCGCGTGCGGGGAGGGGCTCGCCGCCGACCGCCTGGAGCGGGAGAACCGCTGCCAGGGGCGGGGGGAGGCCCCTTCGATACCCCGGGAACGCGGCGGGGCGTTCCGTCCGCCAGGGGCTGAGGACTGCCTCCGATCTGCCCGGAGAGGCGCGGCTGCTGTCCTGAAGAGGGTGCAGAAGTGGCTGAGGAACGAGCTACGGCGTATCAGAGAACCGGCGAGTACGTTTTTTTTTCTTTCGTTTCTTTAATCTCTCTCTCCTCTCCCTCTCGATACCGCTCTGCGGTGGCCTTTTCCCTCTTTTTTTTTTTTTAAATTATGGTGTTTATGGGAGGGGAGGTACTGCCCAGTGCAGGAACCCTCCCCCCTTATTTTTAATGGTTGTTTCCCTCCCCTTGCCCCTCCCTCGTCCAGGTTGATGGGGATGACCCGCCGGCAGACCGCGCGGGAGGCGCCCCCCCCCCCCCCCCCCCCCCCAGGGGATGTACGTCAGGCCGGGGGTCCCCAGCCTGAGAGAACGGGGGAGGAGTGTGGCACGGTGGAGGGCGGGACCGGCGCGTGATTGCGCACGCCCGGTCCCGTATCGGGCTGATTGAGCCGGCAAGAGGGTTAAAAGGCCACTCGCAGACGGCGATCGAGAGAGAAAGCTCAATTACGGACGTCCGTCTTATTATGTGTTTGTCTTTTGAGTTCTTCATTAAACCTTTAAGTTTATATGTTAAGCCGGTTTCTCGCCTCTTCCTTGCCCGCGAATTTGATCTGGTGTTACATTGGTGCCGAGAGCCCGGGAAGGAAGAGGGATGCGCCGTAGCGGAGTTCTCGCCACTTCTCAATGGAGCAGCCGCGGCCATCTGCTGGGGGACGGAGGAGCCCAGCCGCCTGGACGCGGAGGAACGGCCGCCGACCGCGAGGGGAGGAGGGGCTCCTGGCCGACCGCCTGGAGCGGTTAGGGCCGCTGCCAGGGGCGGGGGAGTTCCCTACTGGCCGCTGGAACGCGGCGGGGTTGGAGACTGCCGACCGCGTGCGGGGAGGGGCTCGCCGCCGACCGCCTGGAGCGGGAGAACCGCTGCCAGGGGCGGGGGGAGGCCCCTTCGACACCCCGGGAACGCGGCGGGGCGTTCCGTCCGCTAGGGGCTGAGGACTGCCTCCGATCTGCCCGGAGAGGCGCGGCTGTTGTCCTGAAGAGGGTGGAGAAGTGGCTGAGGAACGAGCTGCGGCGTATCAGAGAACCGGCGAGTACGTTTTTTTTTCTTTCGTTTCTTTAATCTCTCTCTCCTCTCTCTCTCGATACCGCTCTGCGGTGGCCTTTTCCCTCTTTTTTTTTTTTAAATTATGGTGTTTATGGGAGGGGGAGGTACTGCCCAGTGCAGGGACCCTCCCCCCCCCCCCCCTTATTTTTAATGGTTGTTTCCCTCCCCTTGCCCCCTCCCTCGTCCAGGTTGATGGGGATGACCCGCCGGCAGACCGCGCGGGAGGCGCCTCCCCCCCCAGGGGATGTACGTCAGGCCGGGGGTCCCCAGCCTGAGAGAACGGGGGAGGAGTGTGGCACGGTGGAGGGCGGGACCGGCGCGTGATTGCGCACGCCCGGTCCCGTATCTGGCTGATTGAGCCGGCAAGAGGGTTAAAAGGCCACTCGCAGACGGCGATCGGGAGAGAGAGCTTAATCAGCAGACGTCTGCTGTCCTAAATGTTTGTTTTAAGTTCTTAATTAAATTATGATTTATGTTGACAAGCCGGTTTCTCGCCTCTTCCTTGCCCATGAACGTGATCTGTGTTACATACACTTATTGTTTTTAATGCTCAACGAACCAGCTTTCCATTTAAAATTTGGGCTTATCAGTTGTAGACAGTATATTACTGTTAAAAATAGTATATATCACAAAAAACAAACAAACAAACAAAAAACTGGCCTACCAGGGCCACTGTATCATTACAAGTTTTAGTACTGTTTTAAGCAATCATGCATTATAATTAAGCAATATCACATGAGCAAGAGTGCGATATGCATGTGTGTGCAAGAAAGAGAGAGAGAGAGAGCACCTGTTGATGATGCTGTAGTCAGCAGTTAGTCAGCTTTCTGAAGATATTGTAATTTTGGTGAAATTTATCCTATTTTCTCTTAACACATCTGCACTGCTCTTACACTTTAGATTAGTATGGCACATAAACAAGCGGAGTGATACAAACAGTAAAGCATCCGAGTGCTGTTGGTGTGAGACCATCAGTACTCGTGGAACGTCTCTTATCCAATCAGATTCGAGGACCGGAACTAACTATTGGTTATTGGATTTTATGGGAGAGAAACTGCTTAACTGTGTCGTTGTTTAACTGTGCCAAGTGTCGTTGTTTTGGCAGTAAATAGTGTTTATCACAAGAGAAATTTAAGAAAATCACATTGTTTCAACTAAACATGTACAGTATTGAACTTTTGTACTTGAAGTGCTGCTGTTTTTCTCACAGTCATTTAGCATAGTCTCTCTACCAGAACGAGCACCGACATATGCAATGTCTGCAATGCAATGTAATGTAATGTCATTAATTACTGGTGTTTTTGGCATCACAACAGCGAGAAACAATTATCATGCATTTGAATGCTATATGCTTGGCAAAATTCTCCTGCTTCTGACAGAAAACGTGCGCTGATTGTCACTGATCTTTACCCCGGCCATTTTGTCATATGTTGCCTCCATGTAACATTTAATTTAATTAAGTGTTAACAGCAAAAAGATGTTTGTTTCAGGTCAATTTCTCTTGGTTTGTGTAACATTCTCAGCCGTTTGGGTGAAGGCTAAAATAAGGGACAAACAGCTCCCTATGGATTTCAAGCCTCAAATACAGGACAGTTCTGTATTATATGGGACGGTTGGCAACCGTACTCACGATAAACATCCACTGACATACAGATGCGATCTTCGTTTACTAATGAATTCTGTGGAAATTCACATTCAAATAATTTTTATTCAAGTGCAAATTAGATTTTTGCTTCCTCAAAGTGAATTAATGTTTGCAAGAAGATAAATTGCTTTGCAAAACTGAAATAAAATATAATTTTGAGTGCACAGAAATGTTTTGTGCTCTTAAAATATCACATTGCGTGCTAAAACTTAATTTTGTGCGCGCAGAATTGTGGCACACATATAACTCCATAATACACCAGACCAAGGAAATCAAGACTTCTATTGTGGCATGAGAACCACAGCCGTATTCTGCTTTAGCACTTGGCAACGAGACCATGACAAACTCATTTTGTGTCTGTGTGTAGAAAAACGACGCAAAAAGGAAAAAATGCCCGCTCTTTTTCTATTGCCACGCGCAATGAAACGTGGAAGATCATGGTATTCAGTATATAAATGAGAAATAATTAAATACGATATTAATTATGTATGTTTCTCAAACATTCGTTTGGTAAAATCAAACTGGCAGAAGCCACATTTGCAAACGCGGAGAAGCCCGATTTTTTGACATATTAAATGACTGCAGACAGTAGTGCGCTCCCCGCTCTGCATTCCGCCCTTGTTTCCGGAACATTCTGAGCGCGCTCCCGTGGTTCTGCATGACCCACCGCCAGCCCTCCTCAGATCACATTCAAAGTGATAGTGCTGTTCAATATTTCATTGACGTCGGCCTCAAAGTTTGTTGCTACAGTGACACCAAAGATAATTATTTTTTACCACAGTCTTTTCGAGATATTTTTACCCCCTCCTCACCCTGGCTCCAGCCATTTCTGTGGAGAATTGTTCTGCATAAATCAGCTGGTGGAGTATTGAATCAGTCTCACCTCGGAGAATGTGTTATTATGTGTGCGACTGGTTATTACAAAGAGTCAAGACACAAAACCTGGCAAATAGAGCCCCCAAGTGGCAGCTCTGGTTTTGCGACCGAACATGTAAAGGGATCGTTCAACTAAAAATGAAAATTCTGTAATTATTTATTCACACTCTTGATTTCGAAACATGACTTTCATTCTTCTGTGAACACAAAATTATTTATTAATAGCAGAATGTCAAAGCTGCTCTTTTCCACAATGAATGTGGAAAGTGAATGGTTGTCAAACAAGATTTTCAGTAAATATTGACTTAAAATGTGTTGCTCACACAAAGCTAACACTGCTTATATTATTCTTTTATGGGTACGTTGTCGTCTTTTTTTTTTTTTTTTTTTTAGAAAAATAAATAAAGTCATACATGCTTGAAACAGCATGATAGTGAGTGAATTATGACAAAATTTTCATTTTTGGGTAACCTAACCTATCAATATAAGTAAAGCACAATTGACAGCATTTATGGCATAATGTTGATTACCATTAAAAATAATTAAAAAAAAATCCCCTTTCTTTACAAAAAAAAGTCAGTGAGACACTTATAATGGAAGTTAATGGGGCCCATTTTGAAGGGTTATTTTTCAAGCTGTAAAGTAAATTGTTTTTTACTAGTCATATAGGGTTTTTATGGCATTAAATTGTCATGGCAACAAAATTGTACATTTGGATGTAACACAAGAGGTAAGCAAGGGATTTTATCACACTAAAAGCATGTTAACACGTATAGTTTACATCTTGTGGCTTATGGATTGGCCCCATTCACTTCCATTGTAAGTGCCTAACTGTAAACCAGTATTTTTTTTTTTAGGGAGGGACGAGTCAATATACATTTTTGTGGTAATCGACATTATGCCACAAATGCTGTTGATTGAGCTTAACTTGTAATGAACAAGGAATATTCCTTAAATTTCTGCACATTATGCTCTCTCTTGTGCTTGATGTAAACATCTTACCTTTGAATCTACAGTAAGAGCACAGATGGAGTGGTTGGAAATTAATCCATGTTTAGGTGCAACACAAATGACCAAAAATTCTCTACCTCTCTGAAAACTCGTAGGGCATTGAGAGCATTTATAATCAGTGTTACAACATAATTACTGCATATTGCCATAGGTAAGGACATCTGCCAGGAGAATAAATGTTATAATTCAATGCAAACCTCAGAGATCCTTAGGGGAAACGCCATTGTTATCCACTGTGATTATGTGCATATTTAATAGCGGTTTACAGGCATGAAAATGAAATACTCGTCAGAGAATGTCGAACAGGTCTTGTGTGCACATTGCATAATAAACAAAGTTGAATAAATGCCCTGACTGCAGCCTCTGATCAACAGTTTCATCAAGGGGTGAATTTATTTAGTCTAAATGCCAATGAAATCTTTAAATCAACTATTTCTAATGTTTTATTAGACAAATGAAGATGTTCAATAATTCAAAATGATATTCCCAAGTATGTTTCTGAGCACTGTGCATGCTTGCTGCTTGCTTTGCAGTGCACCTGTGTGTGTTGTCAATAAAATATTCCTCTGAAAAATGTAATGCCCAGAGGAAGGAACACAAAAAAGCATAAAATGCTCAGATTTCCCCCTTCTGTTCATGGTGTTTTTATGAATCACAAATCACCAGGCCAACACACAGCTCTCTGTACATTGGGGCCCTGGGTTACTGTTGTTACACAGGAACCCTAGACATTATTTGCACAAAACTGAGAGAACAGAAATGTATTTTTTGCTCCATCAGGACTAAGACCTTGAACAGATCAGTGGCATCAATACTACTAATTAATTTCATGGCCACAATAAATGAGCTATTTATGCAGACTAGAACTGCACATCTACACTGATTTCACTTAAAATTAAATACATCAAATAAATGCATGAACTATAAAGATTTGCATAGAAAAAAATAGAACATTGGTGCCTCATTTATGATTTAACAAGAAATGACTACTGTGCTTTAAAGTACATTCACCAACTTTGATATGACTATGTCTAATTATACAGTGTGGCAATTAAATAAAGCCTTATGCAAATGTCAATTTTTTTCAGAGGTCCCACAACCCAGAGCATACAGCCATACCATGTAAAATTACTCAGGAAAATAAGGTTTATTTCATGACCCAATAACAGCCTGAGATCAATAGAAAATAAGTAGTTTGACCTGACAATTGCTGTCCACTGAAATCTTTAAAAGTTTCAGTTGAATTTTGATTAATATAGTTTTCGTGTATAGTACTGCCAAATCAACCTTTTAATTATGAAATGGCACAATGATACGTGAGCAATGTATGCTTGATATTTAAAATGTATAATTTGTAAATACTTAAGATTACCACAAACAATAGCCAACTGAAGCCACTTAGTTCAAATTTGATGCGTGCAGCTGCTATTATACAAACTACAAAGAAGCTACAGTGTACTTGCTAAAAACATCAATATATATGGAGAGGCCATTATTGATAAACATGCAAGGATGACACAAAACCAGCAGACTGTGTGGTACAGTTAAGGTAGGATAAAGAATGGTTCAACCAATATGGTCTTTTCAAAGTGTCCAAAAGCCAGTACAGCTGTGGCCAAAAGTATTGGCGGTGACATAAATTTAGTGTTTTGCAAAGTTTGCTGCTTAAGTATTTGTAGATTATTTTTTCACATTTCTACGGTATACTGAAAAACAATGATAAGCATTTCATAAGTTCTTCATAACCTCTGCAAATCGCTCTGGCATGCTGGATATCAGCTTCAGGGCCAAATCCTGACTGATGGCGATTCATATAGTTGATCACAATTTGTGGGCTTCGTCCACTCGCCTTTTGAGAATTGACCACAGGTTCTCTATGGTTCTCTTAAAATTTCAATGTAATGATCTGCAAGCCACTTCATTATCACACTTGCCTTGTGACATGGTGCTCCATCATGCTGGAAAATGCATGGATCATCACCAAATTGCTCCTGGATCATTGGGAGAAGTTGCTCCTGCAGGACATTTTGATACCATTCTTTATCCATGGCAGTGTTTTTGGGCAGAATTGTGAGAGCGCCCACACCCTTGGATGAAAAGAGACCCCACACATGGATGGTCTCAGGATGCTTCACTGCTGACACGACACAGGACTCATGGTAGCGTTCACCTTTTCTTCTCCGGACTATTGATTTTCCAGATGTCCCAAACAGTCAGAAGGGGGCTTCATCAGAGTAAATATCTTTGCACAAGTCTTCTGCTGTCCAATCCTTGTACTTACTGCAGAATTTCAGTCTGTCCTTGATGTTTTTCTTGGAGAGAAGTGGCTTCTTTGCTGCCCTTCTAAACACCAGGCCATTGTCCGAAAGTCTTCACCTCGCTGTGCGTATAGATGCACTCACACAACCTTCTGCCAATATTGAGCAAGCTCAGCACTGGTGGTGACATGATTCCATAGCGGACACCTCAGGTGGAGATGGTCCTGGTGCTTGCTGAACACTCTGGGATGTCCTGAAGCCTTCTTCACTGCAGTTATTTGAAAGCCATGATGGACAGAGGCCTAAGGCCACATTTGGCCAGTACATTGGGGTTACTCTTTTCGAATAATTTTCAAGATATTTTAGTGACCACTGAGTCAGGACCTAAGTTTAACATCATTCTAAACTTTCTACATTATAGCATCCCCAAATACCGGTGCATTAGGACCTAAAAAGACCATAGGGTAAGCAGCCCCTGCTGGCCTCACTAATACCTCTTCCAGCAGCAACCCTAGTTTTCCCAAGGCGGTCATCCATTCAAATACTAGCAAGGCTAAACCCTGCTTGGCTTCAGCGGGTAATCAGGCAAGAGCTGTAAGGCGATATGCCGCTTTAAAGTGTAATGAAATCCTTCCAGAATTAGATATTATATTTAACATCTGCAAAAGTAATTGAAGTCCTATGCTATTGAACATTGAAGCAACCAATGAAGCAACCAATTTTCAACTGAACACTCGAGACCTCAATATCATTTTTTTTAGCAAATTTATTTGATGACAATGTACAAGAACATTTTCAGGATGATGGTCTTCCCTGGAGGTTTTACTGTAAGAGGGGGAAAAAAAGAAATTACAGTGAGAATTATACTTCATAATATATATACACACACACAGATCAGCCACAACATTAAAACCATCTCCCTAATATTGCATAGCTCCCCCTTGACCCCCCCAAAACACCACCAACCAGCATCTCAGAATAGAATTCAGAGAAGCCATTATTCTCATCACAATTGTACAGCGTGGTTATCAGAGTTACTGTAGACTTTCAGTTCAAACTAGTCTGGCCATTCTCTGTTAACATCTCTCATCAACAAAGCGTTTCTATCTGAAGAACTGCTGCTCAGTGGATGTTTTTTGTTTTTGGCACTATGTAAATTCTAGAGACTTGTGTGAAAATCCCAGGAGATCAGCAGTTACAGAAATACTCAAACCAGCCCATCTGGCACCAACATTCATCCAAGTGATTATCTAATCAGCCAATCATGTAGCAGCAGTGCATAAAATCATGCAGACAAAGGTCAAGAGCTTCAGTTAATGTTCACTTCAACCATCAGAACGGGGGAAAAAATTTGATCTCAGTGATTTGGAACGTGGCATGATTGGTGGTGCCAGGTGGTCTGGTTTGAGTATTTCTGTAACTGCTGATCTCCTGGGATTTTCACACACAACAGTCTCTAGAATTTACTCAGAATGGTCCCAAAAACAATCAAGTGAGCAGCAGTTCTGTGGACGGAAATGCCTTATTGATAAGAGGTCAACAGAAAATGTCCAGACTGGTTTGAACTGACAAAGTCTGATGTACAATTGTGGTGAGAAAAGTATCTCAGAATTATATTCTGAGATGTGGGTTGGCACAGTTTTACTGGCACGAAGGGGACCTACACAATATTAGAAAGGTGTTTTTAATGTTGTGGCTGATCGGTGTGTGTGTGTGTGTATATATATCACACACACGGTCAAAAGTTTTGAAACACCTACTCATTCCATTTTTATTTATTTTTCACATTTTCGAATAATAGTAAAGCCATCAAAAATATGGTTTAACAAGTGGAACTATGGGAATTATGTTGTGGCTAAAAATCCAAAATAAATCAAAACTGTTATATTTTAGCATCTTCAAAGTAGTCACCCTTTGCCTAGAATTTGCAGACATACTCTTGACATTTTCTCAACCAACATCTTGAGGTATCACCCTGAAAGGTTTAATCTATATGTTGAGCACTTATTGGCTACTTTTCTTTATTATTTGGCCCAAGTCATCAATTTAAACTTTTATTATTAAATTTTAGTTTTATAATGAAATTAAAATGGTGGCACAATTATATTTTTGTCTACAAAACTAATTTCAAACACTTGAGCACCTTCAGATCAAAGGATTTTTAAGATCATGAGAAACATTTCAGTCAAGTGTTTCAAAACTTTTCACTGGAAGTGTATATGTGTGTATGTATATATATACACTACCGTTCAAAAGTTTAGGGTCACTTATTCTTTTTTTTTTTTTTTTTTCACATTTTACAATAATAGTAATGTCATCAAAACTATAGAATAATGGAAATGGAAATTTGGGAATTATGCTGTGAAAAAAATTAAATAAAATAACTAAACACTATATTATATTTTAGCGTCTTCAAAGTGGCCACACTTTGCCTAGATTTTACAGAAATGTACTCTTGGCATTTACTCAACCAGCTTCTTGAGGTATCACCCTGGGATGCTTTTTAAACAGTATTGAAGGAGTTCCCATCTATATGTTGGGCACATAGTGGCTGCTTTTAATTATTCGGTCCAAGTCATCCATTTTTCCAAAAACATTTTTTTTTTTAAATAACATTTTATTTTTTGTAATTAAATTAATATGTTGGCACAATTATGTTTTTGTCTACAAAAAGAATTTCAAACATTTAAGCATACGCCTTCAGATCAAAAGGTTTTTAAGATAATGAGAAACATTTCAGGCAAGTGACCCCAAACTTTTGAACGGTAGTGTATATATATATATATATATATATATATATATATATATATATATATATATTTTATATGCAAAACCACATTACATACAAACTAAATATCCTGTTTAACAAAGACAAATGTTTATTTTTTTTATATAATTCAACAGGGTAGGGTATATAAACTAAGGAACAGGTTGTTTCTGAATATTCCATTGGGCAATGTCACACTTGCAGACATGCAGTTAGTAGTGGTTTGTAATTATCAAGTAAATTGTAGCCAGTGTATGAGAACAACCCAGATGTACAAAAAGCTGATCTTTTATCTGAGTTAGAAAGACATGTCCCTTTAAACATCTGCAAGTGTGGTGAGGAATTGGGATTTAACATGCAAAGCACTTCAAGTAACTGGTAAAAGTGGATCACATCAGCACACCATGCCGATTTCCACTCTACCTTCTCTTGAAACCTCATTTCTGTAAAGATCCAAGGGAGGCAAAAAGGGGTAAAAAAAATTGAAATAAAAATAAGACTTTTGAACTAATACCATCAATCTCTAGAATTGCTCTCTGAAATACAGTAATTTCATGCTGGAAATGTGAAGTGTCCCAAAATCACAGCCTATGGGACAATTAAATGGATATTTGAATATATTTTCAGACAGCAATGTAGCTTGTTCTACTGATTAGTAGGTAGTCCACCACTTCACTAATAGTGCACGATTCAAGCACACTACTTTTGCTACAAACGTGGGATTAAACAGAGGTAATTTATGTATTTTACAACCACAAAATGCTCAGTTGCATTAGCTATCAACATAGCAGCTAAATGTTTGGAGTTAACATTACAGATCACTCCTGACTCCTTACACAGTAGTTAGTCTACATGTGAAAGCATTTACCTTCTACAATCCAGATGTATATTTGATAAGAGGAAAGATGGCAAATTACACATTAAAACAAAAATGGTGTCAGCAATGTGCAACAAAAAAACATGGGCAGCTCCAAACCATAAGACAGAAGTTGAGTATTAATAAACATTACCTTTTTGCCAGCAGCACCAACACTGGCTTTCTTGATTCCTCTAACTTTCTTCATTCTATTCTTGCGTTCCTTGCGCTGTTTTCTGGATGTCTTTTTCTTCTCATACAGACCATGCTGAGGACGACAGATGAAACAACAATATTAAAGATGACAGACAGCCGTTACACACATCAACATTCACTTCAGACTGCAAGAGCTACAACAGCTAAGGTTGAAAGACTGACAAAATCTAATTGCAGTAATTAAAAAAAATACTGCAAGTGATTTGAACTGCAATCTGATTAACACACAAAAAAGCCTAGTTTTCCTTTTGAACATAATTAAGTCATGTGTTAACATGCCCTACTGCCAATTGAAATACTTCTCTAGAAAGGGTGCTTACACTTAATTCCTCTTAAAATTAACCATCCTGAAGACAAAAAATAAAACAAAAACAGATTCACATCTCCTTTACATTGTATGTTCACTGTGTACCCGTTTGTCGACTTTGTAATAGGGTCTAACCCCACTTATTTACATTTTTGGTACCAAATAAGCTATTATTAAGTTAAGAAATCATGTCATATTACCAGCAACTATTATTATAAACAGTACCATATTTACATAATCTCTTCTAAACCTGCATGTTGCATAGCTATGCAGGTCTTTAATTTAGCGATACAGTGAAGGTAGTAGAGTTGACAATTGCCTTTTAATGCAGAGAAATGCCTCATCCACTCTTGTCAAAAACCCTGTGTTATGGGGTTACTTCAGATTTGGATATTAACTTTTAGCAGCCAAGCATATTTGGAATTTCACAAATGTGCAATTAGTGAATCTAGAGTGCTGAAATAAACAACAAACAAACATGCTCGGCTCATTAGCCTCACACATGCTTCGAGTGTGTAATAAAACTGATCAGAGCTGCACATATAAGCGCAGCGAGCAGACTATTTAATTAAACCACAGCCTGTGTGATTTGATCAATTAACTGCACTACTTTAATCGTAAAGCCCTAACTAAATCACTATTACAAGGATTAATTCCAAAAATTAAAATTCTGTCATTAACTCACTCTCATGTTATTCATGTATGACATTCAACCATGGAACAAAAACAGGAGATATTAGGCAGAAAGTTAGCCTCTGTCACAATTCACTTTCATTGCATTTTATCCATACGATGAAAGAAAACGGTTACTTAGGCCAAACATCTACTCCTGTTTTCCATAGAAGCAAAACAAAAATACAATTTTGGTAAAACATGTCAAGTAAATGACAAACATTTCTTTTTGGATGAACTATCCCTTCTGCATGAATGTGCTGAAAATGATCAAATTATGCTTCATTCCTTACAGTTAGGGCTGGGACAACGCGTCGACGTCATCAATACGCGCGTCGATTCGTCAGACCCAAAACAAAGATGGCGGCGCCGGAGAGTAATAGCAACACGAGTGGCTCCTCAGACTAGCAGAAGTGCAAGGCGACATGCACTCGTTCCTCTAAAGTATGGGAATTGTTTAATTTAAAAGGAAACAATTCCGTGATATGTCGTCTTTACAAAATGGAGATGGCCTTCCATTCTAGCACCACGGCAATGCACCAGCACCTGAAGAGGCACCACCCGGGAGCAGCTGCAGATGACAGAGCACCGTAAGTTTTTTTTTTTTTTTTTTTCAACTCCCCACTTTGCACTCGATGTTGGAGTAGGCTATAATACGTTGTCAACACCTAAAGTTTTCGTTTATAGCTATTAATAATGCGCTTATAGCTATGAATGTCGTGAAAAATACATAGAGGACACTGACAATGCGCTGACAGACAGGACCAAGCAGGTAACATTTAATAAAGTCTCATCTTTCAAATTTGGTTAGTCAAAGAAAATTAAACCATAAATAGGCCTACTATTTTGTGGCTCTTTAATGTGTCGTGACAGACTGCCTCAGTTAAAGCTGCTCGTGAACCGATCATCATTTCCTTGGTTAATTTATAGCATCAAATAGGCTAAACATGAATGTAGCCTACATCAGAAGGACTGTTGTTTTAACCGCGGAAAGACGTCAGTACAATAGCCTACAATCCATTATTCAAATTCAAATCCACCGCCGTTAATCTTCTCTCTCCTGACTACTCTGTCGGACAAAAATGGCGTATTATGATTGATTGATCAGATCGCCTGTCAATCAACTCCCGGCAATAATTTTTTTTAATTTACATTTTATAGATAATCGAAATCGAATCGGTAGATTAATCGACGCATCGGAAAAATAATCGCTAGATTAATCATGTAAAAAATAATCGTTTATCCCAGCCCTAGTTACAGTAAATAAAGCATCAGTGGCCTACCCTTTGCAGTCTATATTTGGGCTCATTCTTCTTAGCATAATCCAAAGAATCGTAGACCATGGCAAAGCCTGTTGTCTTGCCACCACCAAACTGAGTTTTGAAGCCAAAGACGAACACAACATCTGGGGTGGTTTTGTACATTTTGGCAAGCTTTTCCCTGATCTCTGTCTTTGGGACAGTTGCTTTGCCTGGATGCAGGACATCGACAACCTGAAACAGAAAAAAAGCAACATAAGAGCAAATGCAAACAAAAATTATCAAACTATTCAGCCAGCCTCCCACTTACCATTTGCTTTCTCTGAAGCAATCGGTTTGTCATAAATTTTCGGGTCCTGACAGTGATGGAGTCGTTCTGCAAAAAAGGGACATTTGTTAGAAATATGCCCAAAATTCTCAAGAGCCAGGGGGATCAGTCCTGCTCCACAAAAGTAACCTTCCAGCAGAGTTTAGAAAACCTTGAACCAGGTAATCAAAATTATTGGGTTTATTTAAAAATTAAAGACGTGCCTGTTCTCAGTTGAAACTGAACTCTGCTGTAAGGTATATTAAAAGGCAACAGAATTTAGCACCCCAATCAAAGATTCTCACATTGCTTTCCCTTAACAAACGCATGACAGCTAATAGCAATTTTCTGTAATAATAAAAATTTTTTTTTGAAAAAAGCCAATTGTATTTCAAATGGGCATGAACATGACCACAAGACACAAAATTATGTTTGGTGTGCATGAAACCAAACAGTAGTTTAGCCGCATTAGCTCCATTAACTCGAAACCAAACACCGAAGCCACCAAAACGAAAGTCCAGTTTAATATCGCCTCTATATCAGGTATACGGATACATATGTAGACTACACTGTTAAATTTGTAACATTTGACCACTGCGTGACAACAGCACGATTCTTTGAAAGGAAACAACTTCGTCTTATGGACTACGGAAAATATACATAAATATATGCTTATGTCTTCTCAATGACACTATATTTTGATTATAATATATTCACAATGTGCTTTAATGTGACAATGATGATTTAATATCGTTGGATGGTGAAGATTAAGTCAGATTTTTGTTATCATTTATCCACATTCGACTCACCATATTGGCGTTGTCTCGCTCAGGGACGAGGAAAAGGAAGAAGGACCTGTAGGTGCCCGAGAATATGCCTGAGCCGTGTTATAGTACACTGAGATACTGCCTGGCAGAAAAGGGAAAAATATATTGGTATCTATAGCCCACGGATCTTCACTTTAAAGTTTAAAAACATTAAATAGGTTAAAGAATTAATATCTACCACCAAATTTAATTGTATAAAAAATGTAATAACCTATAGCACTGTTTTTCAATCTCTTTTATCTAACACAGTCTCATCTAAAGGAACTGGAAAAACAAATGTTTTCATTAAATTAATAATTATTTTTATGAACTGATTATATTGTTTTCCGAATTAATTATTTCCAATATTTAAGTAATTGTATAACTACTTTATATCAATGGACAGCCCTAATTTCACAGTTTGTAAGTCACAACGCCTTTGAAAATGGTAAAATAAATAAGACGCAAACAATTCTAAAAATACTCGTCCAGTCTTTGGTCCTTACCTCGATCAGAAACATTAGTCTTAATGCCGATTAAAGCAGAGACCTATTCTCTTTTAAAGTGAATCCTTTTAAGAGAAAATATTAATTTATTCAACCTGTAACTGATTTGTCTTATTATTATTTTTATTATTATTATTATTATTTGCAGGATTACAAGGTGAAGCCATTTCACCACACTGGCACAAAAACAGAATAAATGCAATGTATTTGAGTGTAAAATGTATTTTAAAATGATACACAAAATATTGAGTCCTTCTCAGATGCAGTAATCTGAAGAGTGGATTTGCAGTCACCACATTTTATTACACATCAAAGACATACAACTTTTTCTTATATTTATGAAATGGTTTGTTAAGGCTTTGGTGGCTTTTGGAACATGTTTTATTTTATATTATGAGATCATTCTCTAATCCATCTTGCATGCATCTTACTGTTTTCAACATAAATTTTCTCCCCCAGAAAGAATAGAGATGTCCACATATTTGACCTTGCAGATTGCACCTGATCAAAAATATGAATTCTGGGCATGTCAGAGATGTCTTCTTCCTGTCTGGCAGACTTTGAGAAATGTTCTTTCGATTCATCCTTCACATCCACACAGTGTTTGTGCCTCCTAATGCAGAGGGAAAGAGTGGACATGCAGTTCTTCTGGAAGTTCTCATTTATGAAAGCATAGATTAAAGGATTTTTGAAAGAATTAGAAAAGTCTATGGCCTGTGCAACCGTTTTAATTATATTGACTGTGATGTCATCATACTTGTTGTCCAGGTAACCTGGAAACAACAAAAAACTCAGCTAGGATTCACACTTGAGAGTGTAACGTGCACGGATATATGATTGAAGACTTCGGTTTTCTTACTCTATTCAAACAGCATGCCAAGCACACCATAACAGCACAACAATGGTACCATCATTTTGGTGGCCCGTCACGTCTTTCTGTTCTATAAAGAGGCATTTAAATAATCAGACATCCAATTGATGTCATAAATAAATTGTTCATTAAAAAAATGAAAATTCGATCATTATTTCAATACCTCGATGCCGTTCCATACCTGTATGCTGTCATTACTTCATTGACTACAGGCACTCAAGATCCAAAAATGACAAAAAAGCACTATAAAAGCACAATTAAGTAGAGTCCATGACTCATGTACTATATTCCAAGTCTTTTGAAGTCAAAAGGTTTGTGTAAGCAATGTAAAGCTATGTGGCTTTAGAAGACTTGGAATATAGAACTAGAAAGTATGGAAAAGATCTATGTGAAGATTCTTAAAAATTCTGAGGTTTGGAACTATACGAGTTATGTGCAAGGTGATTTAAGTATTGTGCAGAAGAAGTAGGATATTTAAAATAAATATAAATGGAATATAAATATGAATTAATAAATGAATATGCACATGATTGTATTACCACAGTGAAGAGTATTAACTGTACAAAAGGTGAATGGCCTGAGGGAATAAACTGTTCTTGTGCCTGACTTGTGCTCAGTGCTCTGTAGTGCTGGCCAGAGGGCAACAGTTCACTCTGGAGGTTTATAGTTCTTGGTTCATGGAGGTTGGGAAGGTGAGAACCAATTATCTGTTCAGCAGTTTGGATAATACTTTGAAATCTTTTGATGTCTGACTTGGTAGCTGAACCAAACCAGACAGTAATAGAAGTGCAGAGGACAGACTCATTGACTGCTGAGTAGAACTGGATCAGCAGCACATGTGGCAGGTTGAACTTCCTTAGCTGGTGAAGGAAGTACAACCTCTGCTGGGTCTTTTTCACAATGTCAATATGGGTCTGTATGGAGGTGAGGGCGTGGTTGAGTGCCCGTCTGGGGAGAGAGAAAGTGGTAAGGACATCCACCTGAAATGAATAGTGACAAATTACCATCTCTATGTTTACAGTGAGAGTTGGGGGAGATAAGAAGATGGCCTGTTCACAGAGAGAGGAGAGAGGCAGGCAGACCAGAGTCTTCATTTCTGTTCCCTGAGGGAGAGTCTTGTGTGAAGCTGAGAAGTGGACTGTTTATTTGAGTGACACTGAAAAGTCGTCTTGTGTTTTGAATGAAGCAGTATAGCATTTGCTGGTTATTTGTGAATAAAATGGACCCAGGTGAACTCTGGAAACTGGTTCCCGCTTCCTTTTTGGAACATAGAAGCTACATCAGAACTACCCCAATTATATGCCTCCCCACAGACTGTTTGTCAAGACAGTTGTTTTCTTTGATTAAAAGAAACACCTTTAATATTTCACTGTCTACTCTGTGAATTTAAGGAACATTGTACAGAATCCCTGTTTTTCTCCCACTTATGTCAACATCTAAAAAATTATTAAAAGGTTCAATGCCCATAAGAAGACTGCAATTTTGAGAGCAGAATTTATTCAACATTTAATACTCACAAATGAAAAGAACACCAATTCACCAGTTAGAGGAATTTAAATCCCAACATTGCAGTTGAATCACAAAATTTAACTGCAGATTTACCACAAGATGTTACACAAAATACATCTTCTTACCATGAGTAAATGGATTCTACTGAATTTGGCCAAGATGAATATGAAGAAGAGGACTCAAAATCTGGATCATTGACATTGTGAAAGCTGTCGCAGAGAATAATTTGATCTTGAAAATGACCGATTCTAGTGAGTCTCTCTCTACAGTCAGTTAAAGAGCATCATCATTTTCAGAAAGAATTTCCAATAGTTATGCCAATTGAATATAAACTTGAGAAAGACACACAATCTTTGCAAATGTGCCAATTCTGAATATGTTACAGGTGCTTTTAAACAGAACAGATCAGATGTCCTTGAGAAAGTTCTTGATCCTGTCAACTCATTACATAGATTGCACTAACTACCTTGAGAATGATTTTTAGATGGCAGGGAACTTCAGGATTTTACTTACCCTGCACACTGATAAATTTTAGATTGTCAATCCTCTTAGCATTTCAAAAACTGAAACACAAAATGTTCAGTGTGTATTGGGTTCTTGCTAATCTTCCATCTAAACACTGGTGTTTCTCTTCTTTTCAGGCAGTTCAGCTGGCAATCTGAAAAGCTAGTGCAGTAAAACACTATGATATGAGAAAGCCCTTCACCCTCTTGTACAAGATCTTACAACTTTGGAGAAACATGGTGTCTTTGTGGAGCAGTTAGGGGAATGTGTAAGGGGAACTGTTCTCAGAGTATCTGCTGATAAACTTGGTGCTCTTTCCTTGGCAGGATTTCAGGAGAGTTTCGTTGTGGAACACCCTTTCTGCTTTTACATTGTGAAAACGGGTGAAATTCAGCAGAAAGAGGTACTGTAAGGAGGATTTGAATCCAGGACAAAGCAGAATCATGACAGGCAAGTTGAAATTTTTTTAAAAGATAACAGTTTGGCAAAACAGTATGGTGTAAAAGGCAGTTGTGTTTTAATTGAGCTAGACCATTTTCACACTGCCATTGGTTTTCTGCCTGACATCATGCATGATGTCTTGGAGGGTGTCATACCCATTGAAATGGTAGCGTGCCTCAATAATTCGATCAACAAAAAGTACATCACCCTTGAGTATGTGAACAGAACAATGAAACAGTTTCTGTACAAATTCATAGACAAGATTGAACAGCTTCAGATCATTCCAGCTGCATTTGCCTCTAGAGGCACGATTGGTGGTAATGGTCATGAAAATTGGGCACTTTTAACACTTCTCCCACTAATGATTGGGTTTGGTATCCCAAAGAATAATGCAACATGGGAGAATTTAATGCTTTTGAAAGACATTCTAGAACTGGTGACATCCTTCAGATTCACTGACGATACTATTGATTTCCTTGGGCTAAAATTTCAGAGTACACAGGTTTGCTTTTATAAGTATTTCCTCATTTTGTATTGCGTCCCAAGCACCACTACATTGAACATTATCCACAATTAATAAGGATTTTTGGGTCCATCGTGAAGTGATGTTTGGCTGGCACCGGCTGCTATTAGTCATCATCACTCAGCGACATGTAGCAGTGGAGTCCATCACGAAGCAGGAATGGAGCTGGAGCCAGCCGGTTCTGGTGACCTCAGGATAGGAGTCCTGAGACTGAGAAAGAGAAACAAATAGAATAAATTAGCATAGATGCCATTCAATTTATTGCAGAATTATAGATCACGATCAATGTTTCTGGTTCCGGCAGACCTAATTAAAGCAGCCTAATTGTGAGTTGAAAGATAAATTAGGTGTATTCCTGGCTAAATAGATGAGCCTTTATTCTAGACTTAAGCTGAGTGAGTGTGTCTGCATCTCAAACAGCATTAGGGAGACTATTCCATAGTTTCTACTTCCCTTTGTGGATTTTATATTCTAGGAACTATTAACAGGCCAGAAATTTGTGATTGTAATGAATATCATGGTAGAAAGTCACTTAAATGCTGCAGAGTTAGACCATTCAAAGCTTTGTACGTAGTTAACAGAATTTTTTAATTAATATGAAATTTAACAGGTAGCCAATGTAACGATGATAAAATGGGGCTAATATGATCATATTTCTTGGTTCTCGTCAGCACTCTGGCTGCTGCATTTTGAACCAATTTAAGTTTATTTACATTTATGCATTTGTCAGACACTTTTATCCAAAGCGACTTACAGTGCACTTATTACAGGGACAATCCCCCTGGAGCAACCTGGAGTTAAGTGCCTTGCTCAAGGACACAATGGTGGTGACTGTGAGGGATCGAACCAGTGACCTTCTGATTTCCAGCTCAGCGCTTTAGCCCACTACCACTCCACCACTTGCTGGACATCCTCCCAGTTATGCATTTCAATAATCTAGTCTTGAGGTCATGAACACATCAGCAACAGAGAGCATGTGTTGTAATTTATCAATATTTCTTAGGTGGAAGAATGCTGTTCTACAAACATTGGTCATTTGATTTTCAAAGGACAGATTGGTATCAAATATAAGTTCTTCACTGTTGAAAATGATGTAACAGTACATTCATTGCGAGTCAAATTATATTTTAACGGCTTGTTTTTAGAGGATTTTGGTCCAATAAGTAGTACCTCTGTTTTGTCGGAATTGAGTAGAAGGAAATTTATGGTCATCCAATCTTTTATTTCTTTGATACACTCTGCTATTTTGGGGAATTTTGAAATCTCATCAAGTTTTGAAGAAATACAATGTTGGGTATTGTCGGTATAACAGTGGAAACTTATTCCACGATTCCTGATAATATCTCCCAGAGGAAGTATATACAAGGAGAAAATCAGAGGCCCTAAAACTGATCCCTGTGGCACTCAATACTTTACTTTTGTTTGGTTTGACAATTCCTAATTAACATAGACAAAGTGGTAGCGGTCTGCTAAATAGGACCTAAACCATTGTTCATATATACTATTTCTCTGTAGAAATGAACATATTTGGGAGGATACTACATTTCCTAGTATTTTTTAAAGAAACGGGAGATTTGAAATTGGCCTATAATTAACCAGATATCCAGGATCAAGTTGTGGCTTTTTAATAAGCTGTTTGATAACTGCCATTTTAAAGTTTCTTGGAACATGTCCTAAGGATAGTGAGGAGTTAATAATATTAAGAAGAGGTTCTGAGATTACAGGGAATACCTCTTTTAAGAGTTTGGTTGGTATTGGATCTAACAAACATTTTGTGGCTTTTGATGTTTCGATGAGTTTTGTTAGCTCTTCATGACCTATGACAGTTAAGGATTGAAGTTGCACGTGAGGAAAAAATACGAGACACTCTTTTCTGAGTTATTGTTAGAGATGATTGCATAATTTCATTTAATTTCTGATGATTTAAATTTTATCAGTAAAGAAATTCATGAAGTCCTTACTCTTGTGTTGCAACAGAATATCTGGTTTTGTTGAGGCTTTATTCCTAACCAATTTAGTCACAGTACTGAATAAACACCTAGGATTGTTGTGGTTATTTTCTATGAGTTTGCAAAATTATGCTGATCTGGCAGCTTTTAGTGCCTGTTTGTAGCTACAGACACTATCCTTCCATGCACTGCAAAATACCTTGTAAAGAAGTTCACCCTCATGGGCAAGGAAGAGGCGAGAAGAGGTTTAATGTAAAACTCAAAAGACAAACACATAAGACGACGGACATGTCCGTAAGGATCTCTCTCTCCCGCACTGCCCTCTGCGATCAGCCTTTATCCCTCTTAGAGGCTTGATTAGCCTAATACGGGACCGGGTGTGTAGGATCATGACCCGGCCCCGCCCTCCGCCCTGCCACATACCTCTAATTTGGTATTCTTTCACTTGCACTCTATTTTCTGAACTGCTCTCTTGAGAGCATGAATGTGATCATTGTACCATGGTCCAGGGATTTTTTCACGTCACTATCAAGAGTGCTAAAGATGACATTATATTTTCTGTTATTTCATCAAGTTCTTCTAGGCTTTGGGGTTTAATGAGTATATGAGATAGATCTGGAAGATTATGAAGCTATCTTTAGTGATCAAAAGAATAGTTCTACCTGAACGATAGCATGGTGTAGATTGAGTAACATTAGCTGATCACAACATTCAAGAGACGAGGTAATGATCCGAGATGTCATCGCTCTGTGGCAGAATTTCAATAGTATCAACAACTCCATATGACAGAATGAAATCTAGCATATGATTATGGCAAGTTGGTCCTGTTATAGTCTGTCTGACTCCAAGAGAATTGAGAATATCGATCAATGCTAATCCCAATGTGTCATTTTCATTATCTATGTGAATGTTGAAGTCACCAACAAATTTATCTCTATCTACAGTAACTAAAATATCTGATAAAAAATGTGTAAATTCACCAAGGAAATAAGAATTAGGCCTGGGTGATCTATACACTGAGTTTTTTTTTAATTAATGTCTGACGGTTTTACATTAAGCATTATTAGTTCAAAAGACTTACATTTATATCCTGTCTCCTGAGTAACACCAACAGCATCTCCTCCTTGACCCTTCAGATGAGGCTCATGTTTATAACAATAACCTGGGGGAGAAGATTCATTTAAACTAATATATTTATCCGGTTTAAACCAAGTTTAAGCCTAACCATAACCCAAACAGAGCACATCCAAACTATAATCTTTAATAATTTAATTTACAATTAGTGCTTTTGTAGAAAGAGATCTAATGTTTAGTAGCTCTACCTTCAAATGATGATTATCCTATGACTATATGATTTTTCACAATGATTCAGTGAGAGTTTTATGTTTGGTAGTTCGGGGAATGTGATATCTAGATGATACAGTCTATATGTGTTGTATTTTATGTGACATGTGTGACATCTCAAGGTAGCTAGCAGACGTTCGGATTAACTAGTTGGTCTGCTTCCTGACCTGGGCCCCAGTTAGTCAAATACTATAATTATTAAGAATATTATTAATACTAGAGAGGCGAGCAGCACCTTCCCTGGAGGGATGGAGTCTGTCTCTTTTTAGCATGTCAGGTCTACCCCAAAAACTCTTCTGATTGTCTATAAATCCTATTCTATTCTCCAGACACCAATCTGACATTCATCCAGCGACACTAATCTATTATAAATCTCGTCACCACAAGGAGCAGCGAGGGGCCCAGTTTTTGCAAATTCACACACCTCTTTAACATTATCTCTAGTGATTTCTGACTGGCGAAGCCGGACATCATTAATGCCAACATGAATAACAACTTAAGAAAATCTACATTTAGCATTAGCCAGCATTTGTAAATTTGATCTGATGTCAGATGCTCTGGTACCCGAAAAGCATTTAACAATAGTGGTTGGAGTCTCTATTTCCACGGGAGCGTAGTGTCACTGTGCTAAGTGAGTATGCCGCCGAGACATCACCCAATTACTCTGTTGCGGGGGCTCTACAGCTGGAACCAAAGTGTGTGTGTTTCTCTCTGTACTCCCCACATCCGAAAGAGTATCTACCAGCTTTTCTTTCTCACTGACCTCCAGTAGCATTCGTATATGTGTCACTAAATCATTAACCTTCTCTGTCAGCCTGACTAATTCCTTAAATTTATCAGTTGTGAATCCCTCACTGCTGATGGAAGAAGCTATTGTAAACATGTGACATGCAACTGAAAAATGGCAGAGGTTAAGAATTAAAAGCTGAAAACAAATAGATAAGTGATGCTAAAAAAAGCTAGCAAGCTACAAAGACAGACTCGAGCTAGGCGCCAGCAGCAACAGGTAAAATACACACAGATGAAAGAGTGGAAAAGTGGAAAAACCCGAAACGCGGTAAAATGACAAAGAATAAAATGACTGAGATATGAGAATAAGAATAAGCAATGCTAAGTAGGCTAGCAGGCTACAAACACTTGTGCAGCATGCCGTCAGCAACAGGAACACTACTTTATTTCTGTTAAGTGAGTGGAGGTTTAACTCAGTGTTTCCCAACCACTGTGCCGTGAAAGATTGTCAGGTGTGCTGTGGAAAATTATAAAATTCCACAAAATAAATAAATGCATGAAAAAAATAATAATTTCAGGGAAATGTTTTGAAACCGTAATCGGTCACTCTTGTTATTGTGAAGAGCAATGATTAATGTGCAAAAGGGATATTTATACACATTAAGGGTCTTTCACATGTCTCACAGAATGCATTGAAGACTATGAAGTGACTTTACACTAAAGTGTTTTTCACACACACATTTTTGCTTCATCAATAATCTTTTTGAGAGTACAGAGCAACAAGAAATAGTTAAAAACTGTCCAAATTTGTGAAGAGACATTGAATGTCTCAAAATTTTTAATTAAATGTTACCCTTATCGTTTACGAATATCAGAGACCCCAGTTATTGAACTAATTTAAATTCAACAAGAAAACGCTTAGACCAAAACATAAACGAGCCCTTTTATTACTTTCTGCTATCAAAGCAACTGCAAGCTTTTTTTCTCTCTTCCAAATACATGTTTTCAATTTTGATTGTGCGCACCTCCCGCTTTTTTTATGTGGCATACTCCAAAAAATCACCCCTCCGTGATGCTTCTGCAACTCTTGTCATGTGGTTCAGCCTGCAGAACCATATTAAAGCTGCCATGAGAAATCATCTGTCCGAGGCAAAGATGCAAAATCTAATGACAGTTACCTCAGCATCAGTCTCCCTTGATGCGTTTGATTACACACAGGCGAGTTTAAGTCGATACAGACCAGGCGGAAGGTTTGAGTTGACAATTGAGTTTTGTTCAGTTTCCCGTCTGTCGCTCACTCGACGTTGTGTCGATTGAAGTGACACTAGGGGTCTTTCTTGAAGGCCCCTGTTACCTCTGAATTTGAGAAAAGGCCAATAAGAAATTGGCAGACAGAATTTGCATGCCCCTCCCCCAGACATATGGGTATAAAAGGAGGGAATCGTGCATCTGTCCATTCAGATTTTTTTCTTCAGAGCCGAGCGGTTGTGTGTTCAGCAAGCTGGTGTTCCACTACTGTTCCACTCGCCTCTAAGAGCATTACTGTTGCATTACCAGCTGCTTTCTCCCTTCTCTGCACACCAGTGCAGTACATGCCCCTGAGTGCTTTGACAGCTTTTCCTTAAAGAGCAAATAGACCAGTAAAAGATTGGCTTTTTATAGAGGCATCTTTTTAAAGATGTATTTCCGCCTTTGTGTAGTTCCTGGATGCGGCAGACATCTCTCCGCTTCTGACGGTCATAAGAGCTGCCTCGCGTGTCTGGGCTGCGATCACACGCAGGCAGCGTTTTATGAATGGTTGATGTTCTCATTGCAAGAACATAAACATGGCAACATTGCAGTCTCGGCTTTCTTTCAGAGAGAAAGCCACTTAAAAAAAAAGCCTCGTGCTGCACCTCCTTCATATGGGATTTGGGCCAGCACTGCTGGTGTTGAAGGCAATGTGGGGAGTGCAGCAGGCTCGGTTTCGTCTGGTAAATCCCCACGAACCACCCCCCCCCCCCCCCCCCCAGCAGGCTCGTTTGCTTCTGTCTGGGTCCGGCTCACCCCATGGCCAGTCTGATGTCTCCCTCGCCACTGCATCGGAGAGCATCACAGCGGTGTCTGATGCTGATGACTTGACTGGGCTGCCACCTTCGGGTCTGCTCATCCTGTCTGAGCCTGACGCACAGATGTCCGCTATGCTTGCCCGGGCCACCATGAGCTCGGAGCAGGAGTGGAACCCTATGCCGTCTAGCCGTGTGCACCCCCACACGGCTAGACGTTTAGTTCCTCGGTTCCTTTCTTCTTCCCGGAGGTGCACGATGAGTTCACGAAGCTATAGGGGGCACCTTTTACTGTCCGAAACCAACTTCCTCATTCCTCCGCTCTCACTACCCTCGATGGCAGAGCGGCCCCTCACGCTGTCTCTGCCCTGCATACCATGGCCCTCCTGCAAATTCACCAGGCCAAGGCAGTTAAAGATCTGCACTTAGGTAGTCCTGATCCTGATGTGCTGCAGGAACTGTGCTCGAAGTCCGACCGCACCAAAAGTTCACAGCGCCAGCACTCAGACAGGCGACGCCCACACTCTTGGTCCAGGAACGACATCTGTGGCTGAACCTGTTCGAGATGCGTGACCCCAACAAAGCCCGCTTTCTCAACGCCAAACAAATTGCTGAGGGACGGTGGCGTTTGTGCACAGACTGCCCTACATGACATCATAACAACAGTCAGGACCACTGGATGGGTTCCACAGGATTGGAAGGATGTCCTGGTGGTCCCCCTCTTTAAGAAGGGGGACCGCACAGACTGTAACAACTACAGGGGCATCTCACTTCTCAGTGTGCCGGGAAAGGTCCTGGCAAGGATTATTCAATATCGCTTCACTAGACACGCTGAGGAGAGGCTCGCGGACCCGGAGGAAAGGGCAGTCCTGCACAGATGACATTTTTTCTGTCAGTCTGCTACAGCAGAGGTGTAAGGAATTCCAAAAAGACCTGCATCTCTGTTTATTGACCTGGTCAATGCCTATGATACCATCAGTAGGCCTGTGCTCTGGGTTGTTCTTCGTGCTTTCGGAGTCCTTGACCCTCTGCTCATGATCATTAAGGGTACTTTGTGCAATCGGACACTCCAGAAACTGAACAGAGCCAGGTGGTTGGAGAGAAGAGGTTGAAAAATAAGTGCTTGGTGAGGTCAGTTGAAAAGGAAATTAGTTTTAGAGACAGAGCATGTTTTGATGTAAGATTATGCAGACCAATCTTTTATTTCTTTGTTATACTGTGCAATGATACACAATAGGACCAGAAACATGAATTAAGTTAATAGGGTTGTAAAGGGATTAATGGAAAGGAGGAGGCGAGAACTGGCTTGGTAATATAAACAATATTTTAATTAGAAACTTAAACAAAAAGACAAACACACATAGGCGTCGGACAGCTGTCCGTAAATCTCTCTCTCTGTCCCACTGCAGTCCCAAGTCGGCCTTTATCCCTCTCTGAGGCTTGATTAGCCTGATTAGGGGCCGGGTGTGTGGAATCATGATCCGGCCTCGCCCTCTGACCTGTCACAAGGGTCTATTTTGATTTCATGTTGACTTTAATACTTAAGAGGTAAGAATTTATTATCAATAAAGTACAATATAAATACCTGAAGAAAAAATCATATTGCAATTGTAAGCATAACTCTGGTTACACTCATTTGGTTGCTCATTTGATTTGTACATCTATTACCTGACTTTAGATGCAAGAATGCTGTTCTTTCATAAAATCGTAAGAAATGTTTCTCCTAACAAACATTGGAGGTAGAAAATATTAGTTATATCAGCTGAAATCAGTTCATTAAAACTCACTCTATTTTATAAGCATGAAAGTATGTGGTCTACTGTATGTCTTCTATGAAGTGAGCAAGCAAATGAGGCTTCCACATGGTACATCCACTGGCTGAAGGAACCCCTCCAGGAATCTTTCTTCTCCAGATGGAGGTAGCAGATGAACAGGATGATAAATGTAGCGCTTGAGGTACTGGAGACTTCTTAACCGCAACCACTGAGCAACAGCCTCTTATTTAGTCTTAATCTGAGTAGAAAAAATAGCAGTTTTCTCATTTCTATTCCACTAGTTTCCACCTTATTTACTGTTAAAATCTGATGGAAACACATAGTCAGGTGTTTATTCATTCATTTTTTCAGACTGTTATTATTTTAATAACCTGTTCACATTGGTATGCAAGTCTTGTGGATGGTATAAACATGCAGTAGTTTTCACAAGTAGGCAGTTTCAGAGAGAAGCTGAATAGTCTCTGGAATTTACACAAACAAATGAGTGATTACATCATTGTATAAAAAGGTGAACATTGATCTAATAAACATATTCAACTTCTCTTGAAAGCTAGTTACTTAGTAATTTGTTGAAAATATCTCAGGTAGCCCTTCTTTTAGAACTCATTTAAAATAGTTAGCCAGTCCACGTCTGGAACCAGGGAGAATATGTTAAAGTCAAATCTACCTTTAATTGTTGGTCATTTTAAACCAGCAATTATATTAGTCTGCAATTCACCCTTTTATTTGACATCTAATATATGTTATATGCTCACTGAGAACTTTTTTAGGAACACTATGGTCCTAATAAAGTTCCCAACATGGTCCTCTGCTGTTGTGGCCCATCCACCTCAAGGTTTGTTGTATTGTGCATTCTGAGATGTTATTCTGCTGTTTTTGGATGTTGTTTTTGGCACCATTCTGAGTAAACCCTAGAGACTATTGTGTGTGAAATCCCAGGAGATCCACAGTTACAAAAATACTCAAACCAGCCTGTCTGGGACCAACAATCATGCAATGATCAAAATCACTGAGATCAAATTTTTTTCCCATTCTTATGGTTGATGTTTACTTGACATTAACGGAATATTAACTGAAGCTCCTGACCCGTATCGGCATAATTTTATGCATTGCACTGCTGCCACACGATTGGCTGATTAGATAATCACATGAATAAGGTGTACAAGTGTTCTAATAAAGTGGTCTGTGAGTGTCATTTTAATTAATAACTGAATCAGGAGGTAATGAGATTAGCAATAGCAAGAAACTCACACAATGTTACAGAATAAATCAAGAACTACTGATGATGTAGTTGATATAGAAAGAAGCAGCAGTGCTCGAACAAGCAAATTCTATGTAACAATCTCAAACCAGTCTTTCACTGATAAATTGTCACAGGTTTTTCATGCTAGTACAGTGTATCAGTAAAGAGACTGTTTCTTTTCTTGTTGAAGAGTTTGCATGTGCAAGGCCATATGAAGGTCAAGAATCAGTACCAGGTTATTGAATTGGGTAACTTCACTCCACTTCCATTTTCATGATGGTTTGCTCCAAATGAGATGCACCAGTATATCAGAATACAAAAGATCATTATTTAAAAAGATAACGTCTTGGTTACAGATGTAACCTCTGTTCCCTGATGGAGAGAACAAGACATTGTGTCAATGTAGTGACACTAGGGGTTCGCTCTTGAGAGCCGCAATAACCATTACTTTATTTAGAAAAGGTCAATGAAAATTAGTCAGTGGAATTTGCATGTCGCTCTCTGCCCCGGACATACGGGTATAAAAGGAAATGGTGTGCACCACTCATTCAGATTTGTGCTGAGGAGCCGGGAAAGATTCTCGGCCATGTTAGCAGTTGGTTCAGCGCTGCAGCAAGAGCGACACAATGTCACATTCCCTCCATCAGGAAACAGAGGTTACGATGTTGTGTCAACGTAGTGACACAAGTAGTTCCTATACGAAACTCTGCAGGCGCTGAGCCGAGTCACGAAGTACAGAGTAGCGAACATGGGCAAGCTGCTTCATGCCTTGCAGCGAGCTCTCGGCTACAGTGTGACCAACCAGCAAGATAAGTAAGGCATCTCCCTGATCCCGTTAAGGGTGGGAGGAGGCACTTACCTGAGGAGGCTACAGGCATGGCCTTTCCTGATTTTTTAATAAAGAAATTTCCCACCAAGCACCTGCTAGAATAGTGCTAGAGAAGCACTCTTCCCTCTCCAGAAAAGAACGCACTATGGAGACCACATCCTACCAGAGGGAGGTTAACATATGGAGAATACCTCACATTGACCTTCCGACGGGGAAGTTCACATATGGAATGAAGCCACTGGGGGGACCCTATCTATGGAGAGGGTACACAGCAACAGCGGAGAGGCAGAGCAAAGCTCTGTCGATGGGAAACACAGGGCTCATCTGAGGGAAAACTAAAGAGTGGAAATGCATAATACGGGATTACCGAGGGGGAATCACCACGGATGGAGCACTGAGCCTGAGTATGTGATCTCACCTGAAAAGGGGCATACCACGTGTACTGGGCCTGGTGGCGTCACTCCTCTGCCAAGTTCGCCACCGAATAGTGCTTAAGAAATTAAAGAGGTGACCAGTGTTCACCAGTTATGGGGAACTGTTGTGAACAAGTTAGTGCACATTATCACCTTGAAAGGGGAAAGGCGCAATTGCAAGTGATACACTCGACCGGCTGCCCGGCCTACCAGTTGTTACCTTGTAACTCTCGGGTCAAACCGGTTCTATGTGGAGGTTGTAGAACCTTGCAAAAGTATTGGGTGTTGCCCAACCTGCTGCTCTGCATATGTCTGTTAGAGAGGCGCCCCTCGATTAAATCTACTCACGCCCTTGAAGTACCTGGTGAATAGATTGTGCTGCTGTGAGGGTCTCCCATCCAGTGTATTGTATTATGCTGTTATAGCAGCCACATAAACCTTCAGGGTGGAGGGAGACACCCGTCTCTCCAGCCCCTGCTGTAGGAAGGACAAAACAGACCTTACCGTGCATCTCTGTGGATCTTCACCATGGGAAGAACAGCAATTTGCGAAGAGAAGCCACTTCAGAGCATACAGCCGAGTGTGATCATGTCTATGCCTCATGCCTGCTAGGTCTTCCGCGTCCCATCCAGGAGCCAGACGTGGAGGTTATAGAGGTCCGGCCACAGGTGCCAGAGCGTGCCCTGCCCCTGAGTGAGAAGGTTCTGCCTCAGGGGAATGTGCCAGGGAGGGACAACTGCTAGGAGCATCAGGTCTGAGAAACAATTCTGGTTGGACCAGTACGGCACAACCATCAGGACTTGCTGCCCATCCTCCCTGACTTTGCACAATGTCTGTGGAGGAAATACGTAAGAGGCCAGCTGCGTGCCAAGGCATTCACGCCGAGGGGAGCCTCAGACAGGGAGGTGAGTGGCTCACAGAGACATCAACACCTGCTGACTCCAAAGGAGGAGGCGGCGGGTGAGTTGTGACATGCAACATGAACATACACTGCCCTGGTGGTTTATGTACACCACGGTCACTGTTGTCTGTCTGGACCAACACGTGCTTGCCCTGAATCAATGGCCGAAGCCTCAGCAGGGCCAGCAATACTGCCAGCAACTCTAGGCAGTTGATGTGCCATTGCAGGCGGGGCCCTGTCTAGATCCCCAATTCTGCCTCCCCGTTGCACACGGCACCCCAGCCCGAATTCGAGGCATCTGCCATGACCACGACGCACCTCAAGTCCTACTCTAAGGGAACCCCAGCCTGTAGAAATGCCAGATCTGACCAAGGAGTGGTGTCATATCCATCAACCTGAGGGGGAGTACCGCCGCCGAGGATGCCATATGCCCCAGGAGCATCTGAAATTGTTTAAATGGCACCGCTACCCTCCGCCTGAAGGTTTTCAGGCAGGCCAGCACTGACTGTGCATGCACATTCGTATGGCATGCATCATGGTGACTGAGTACAATTCCATACAGAGAAAAGAGATGCTCTTCGCAGGGAAGAGCCTGCTCTTATCCCAGTTGACCTGAAGCCCCAGTCAGTCGAGGTGCTGTAGCATAAGGTCCCTGTGCGCACACAATAGATCTTGCAAGTGAGCTAGGATCAGCCAGTCGTTAAGATAATTGAGATTGTGAATGCCCATTTCTCTTGGCGGGGTAGGGCAGCCTCTGCGACTTTGATAAAGACGCGAGGAGACAGGGACAGACCGAAAGGGAGGACCTTATACTGGTATGCTCGTCCCTCAAAGGCAAATCGAAGTAACAAAAGGGTCTGTGTCGAGGAAGTATCGATACGTGAAAGTATGTGTTCTTCAGTTAGATGCTGCGAACCAATCCTTATGTTGTACTGATGCCAGGATGCACTTCTGTGTTAACATCTTGAACAGAAGCCTGTGTAAGGCCCTCCTAAGGGAACCAGGGCCCAGAAGGCATCCAAAGATGTTACGAGGGAACTCACCTCGTGCTGACCCAGGGGCGGAAGTGGGGCCCATGCGCACACCTTCATCGGGCCAGTTAGTTATTGCCTCATTCCTGAGTAGCCTGTCTCAGGGCCGATTTGTAGCCCGTCCGGGATTCTTGGCAGCTGGCTGACGGGCAGGTGGTGCCACCTTCCTGCAGGAGGATCTTCTTCTCAGAGACCGGCATGCAGGCACCAGTGATGGGGGAGCCGGGGCCGACGCCGCAGGAGGATGGCCCTGGTGAGTGGCAGACGGGCCGCTGGACTTTGAAGGCCTGTAGGTGGTGAGTCGCGCCATGGCAGAATGTGTTTGATGCTTCATCACCGTCGAGAACTGATGGGCGAGGCCCTCGATAGTGTCACCAAAGAGCACCCCTTGGGAGATGGGCACATCAAGAAAGCGAACCTTCTCTGCAGCACGCATCTCCGCAAGGTTGAGCCACATGTGCTTCTCTTGGACCACGAGGTACGCAGTTACTGCATAAGCCCTGGGTTGGTCCTACCCTCATGCAGGTCTTTAATTGCCTTGGCATTGTGGACTTGCAGGATGGCCAAGGCGTGCAGGGTGGGGGCAGCCTGACCTGTGGTATTGTAATCCTTCGCCACTATTGATAAAGAGAACGAACACTCCTTGGAAGGGAGTCTTGGTCGGTTCCTCCAGGTGACTGCGCTCTGTGGGCATAAATGCACCATCACACCGCACTCTACCTGGGGAAGCTCGACATATCCATTAGCTGCACTGCCGTTGAGGGTGGTTAGGGTGGACGAGCCGGCGAAGTATGAACGGGCAGAGAAAGGTGCCTTCCATGAATTTGTGAGCTCCTCTTGCACTTCCAGGAAGAAGGATGCGGCCGTGAGCCCAGAAACCAATCATTGAGCTTTGAAAACTCAGGGCAGAGTAGAGGTTTCAATTCAAGCCCGATGTTCGCAGCCGCCCGGGCAAGCTCGGCTGCCGTGGCCGCTAATACGTGCCGTAATTCCAGCAGACAGCAAGGTGACGGGACGAACACACACACAAAGAACAAGTCTGAATGAGTGGTGCACGCCATCTCCTTTTATACCCATATGTACGTGGCAGAGAATGGGATGCAAATTCCACTCGCCAATTATAATTGGCCTTTTCTGAATAAAGCAAAAGTGATTGGGTCTCTCAAGAATGAACCCCTAGTGTCACTATAGTGTTCCCTGTCTGAGTGAAAGACAGGGAAACTATACTCTTTTTCTTCATAATAAATATTTGCAAGGTTTGTCAAAGCAGTTTCTTTGAAAGATTTCTGCCCATTTACATCCCTCTATTTCATGGCCTTCACTTCAGAATAAAAGCATGTTTTTCTGCCTCGAAATTCAGCGTGTTCTTGCCTAATGCACACATTAGGAGGCAGTGTATCATTGTTTTAGTGTATCAGTGGGCATTGATCATTTCTTGGCTTCTTTTATGCCCATCAAAGTGCAAATGAGAAAATAATCTTGTAACTCCAAGATATCTCAAAGCTATAATAATATAATGCAATTATTCTAAATAACAAGCACTGATTGACTATTATATTAACTACCTGTTGTGTGGTTCATGTTTAAGTTTGGCTTTTCGTGTTGAAGTTTATGCAAACAAACATGTGAAAGATATTTAAGTGAAGTTAAGTCAACATAGACATAGTATTTGAACTATGCACACACTGTAAGAAATGTCAGTAATTTTAACAGAAAAATACTGTAAATTGCTACAGAAATAAATGTTAATTGATTAACAAATATTAACTGTAAAATATACAGTAAAAGGTTTTAATATATTTTAAAAGACAATACAGTAGTTTTTACAATGAAATGATGTACAAATTTAATAATTTACATGTAAAAAGTATGATTTTCCTCTATAATTAATGGTAAAAAGAACAAGAGTGTACATGTACTTTTTTACAGTAAATTATTGTTAAATTACAGTACAAAACAGTAATCGTTGTTCCCACAATTCCCTGCTTGACCCATTACATTTCATTATATTTTATGGGAATAGTTATGTTTCATCATATTTTTAATATCAGTTACGTACACTGGGGTGTTCTGTTTTATATTTGATGTAATTTAGTTAATGTTTACTGCATTATTTAAATCTCACATGCGTTACCATGATGGTGGTTAGTGTTTGTGTGAGTGACACTGAGCACTGTCTCTGAAAGTTTATAGGTCATTGCTCCTGGAAGAGCCACTATTGATGAACTTCATGTCATCATGTGACCTTCTGTAGTTACTACGGTGATTAACAAATACCTTTTAAAGTAAACAACAGATTTTTACAGATTCAGACGCATTTTTTATTTATTTATTAGAATTTGTCTTTTTTTTTTTATTTATAGTGCCAAAATGGTAAATTACAACCATTTTAAACTGTAAAATGTACAGGTTGTTCTGTAAAGTGGTTTACATTTTAACTGTATTTTTTACATAATTATTCTGGCAACCACAGCTGCCAGATTTTTTTTGTAAAAACAACTGGATTTTTTTTACAGTGCACACTTCACATGTTTTTAATCATTTAAATCTATCTTTCAAATGTAAATATATAAATCATTACACAATTTTTTAAATATTAAAACATGTTTGTTTGTTTTTTCAGGACAGCAGTGGCAGCTTTTTAAAGGAGTTATATTTGACTTTTTTATTTGAACTTTTTTCCCACTGACGCCACTTACATTCACTGAGCACTTTATTAGGAACTCCTGTACACCTACTGTACATATTCATTATACATTATCTAATCAAACAATCATGTGACAGCAGTGCAATGCATAACATCATGCAGATACTGGTCAGGAGCTCCAGTGCATGTTGGCATGACTAAGGCTTTAGTGTCAGGTCAGCCCAGTCTACTGACTCCATTTCCCAGCAAGCAACGCAGCCTCTAAACATGGCCGCCCCGGACTATAATTCCCACAACACAATGCAACGTTCTCAATCGCCAGACTTCTGATTACACACACCTGCATGCAATTACAAACACCCTTTATAAGAGACTTTCAGCCACAGTCACTTTGCGAGAAGGATTGTTTGGGATCAGAGAAAGGTCGGTAATGGTGACGGATGATGTGGATGTGAAAAGAGATCCATCGACCACGACCATCATGTGGAGAGATGCAACACATCAAACATAAAATTGTCTTCACATTCACAACAAGGTTTTAGCAGATGATATCAACTGTTTTCTTTTCGGGTGATGTGTTTGGTGGATGGCGGTGTTGTCAGTGGGATGTAGAAAGGGAAAGTTGGAAAGGCACAACTGCTCCAGGAATGGAACAGAGAGGCATGAATGGGCTATTGCGAGGAAAGTATGGGAATAGAAAGTGAAGGAGAAAATGGTGGATCTTATGGAGAATGTTGAAAAGAGGTAAGAAGTAAACAAGGGGAAAAAAGGAGGATAGAAGTGATTCAGAAGAACCAGATGAACAGAGTGAGAAAAATATTAAATGCATCAAGGTTTGGTGCTCAATTTGGGTTAAGTAAAATTAATCCATTCAAATTGACAAAGATGATAAAAAAGATCTATTGGAAATATAGATTTTGCAAAAGTACTATCTTAAGGGAATCTTTTAGTGGGATGTAACAAAGAAGAACAGGCAAATAAAGCTCTTAAACTTAAAGAAATAGCCAGAATTAAAGTGGTTAGTACAAACAAAGTAGGAGAAAAGGGTAGTAATAGGGGACAAATAGGTGTTATTGCTGGGTTACCACTTAACATAGGCATGTTTGAAATAAAAAAAAATATGTAAAGGGAGGAATAATATTGAATGTGCAATGAATGAAATCAAATGTGGAAGGAAATTGAAGAGAAACTGAAACAGTAATGATAGAATTTCAAGGGGAAGAAATACAAAAAAGGGATGTTTGGGTTGATAAGTTATACTGTGAGAGAATATACACCAAAGCCAATGAGATGTTTCAATTGCCAAAAGTTTGGACATGTTGCCTCAAGGTGTAGAGAAGAACGTATATGTGCACACTGTGGAGGGAATCATGAATATGGTAAATGTGGGGAGGGAGTGCAACCAAAGTGTTGCAACTGTGGAGAGGCCCACAGTGCTGCATATATAGGATGTGAAGTAGTGAAATGGGAAATAGAGATACAGAAAAGGAGAGTAGAGAAGACGATGACATATGCTGAGGCTGCAAAACAGATTAGAGGACAAGAGGTCATAATGTATAAACATGGGAACTGATGGGAGGAAACAATAAAGTAACAAGGGAAAATATAAGAATTGAAAAGAGAAAGCTGGTAACATTTATTGCAGGAGTTATAAACAGTACAGCCAGGATTGAGTCTAAAACTCAAAAAATATTATTGACAGCAATAGGAATGGAAGGGTTAGCATGGGCAGAAGTAAGAGATGAACTCCAGATAAGATCATCAAGAAACATGTGGGTAATAATAGTTATGCTAGTAATACTTCAATGGAATGCAAGATCTCTAATAGCAAATGGACAAGAGTTTAAGCATTTTATTGAAGGAGTACAAACATTATATTGATTTTGTTTTACAAGGGTATATAGTAATAAGATGTGATAAGGAAGAAAGTAATGGTGGGGGATGTGCAACATTTATTAAAACAAGAAACACCATATAGAGTATAAAGGGAAAAGATCAAGAATATGTTGTGGTGGAAATGTGGTGCAGGGAGCAGGAGATGGTGATTATAAATTATTATAATAATTTTAATAATAATATTATAATCCATGTAAAAGATTAGAGTTAGACAGATTGTTGGAAGTACAGGGAAAAGAAAGACAAAGAGTAATATGGTGTGGGGACTTAAATGTGCAGAATACACTTTGGGGTGGTAGGAACATAGATGCAAATGGAGAGGTAGTAGAACATTTAATAAAGGAAAGGGAACTGGTATGTCTGAGCGATGGGAGGGGGACTAGGATAGATGTTTATACTGGATTGGAATCAGTGCTGGATTTAACATTAGTGCCTAATAATTTGGCTAGAAAATGTAATTGGGAGAAATGGGAAGAAAATAGCATAGGGAGTGATCATTACCCAATAGTCACAACAATGGATATTAACACAGATCAGACAGCAACACAAGGAGGGGGAAGGTGGATTTATGAAAAAGCAGATTAGATTGAATTTGAGAGAATATGTGAGGAAAGAGTGACAGTAATTGATGGAAAGCAAGATATTGAGAAATTAAATGAGAAACTTTGTAAAAGAATCAGCATCAGAAACAATCCCAAAAATTAAAAGGAGAACGAAAAGGAAAGCTGTTCCATGGTGGAAGTTTAGCATGGTAATAAGAGACAGGAATATATATTTTTTTAAATATTAAGAGAACACATAATTATACACAATTAATTGAATACCAGAGAGCCCAAACAGTAGTGAGGAAAACAATAAGACAAGGTAAGAGAAGAAGCTGGCAAAGTTTTTGCAGTGAGATAGGAAGATCAACAAGAAGTCTGGAATATGATCAAGAGAATGGGGTAATAGAATGAATGGGATTATCCCATATTAGAAGTAGAAGGTGAAGTAGCAGTTACAGACAAAGATAAAGCAGACATGTTGGTAAAAGCATTGGTCCAGATACATGGGTCAGGGAACTTAAATGAGGAAGGAAGAAGGAGTGAAATAACAAAGGGGAAATATTTAAAAAAAATATTGGTAAGGAGTGGGGAAATGGAAGATAAGTCAATCAACTTTCCATTTACTCTAGAAGAACTGAAAAAAATCTATAAGTAAATCAGCCAATTCTCATACATCACCAGGAAAGGATCAAATAGGGTATTTAAGGCTGGGATATCTTAAGGTTGTGTCAATGAGGAAACTGTTGACACTATATAATAGAGTATGGGAGGAAGGTAGGCTTCCAAAAGCATGGAAAGAAGCTGTAATAATTCCTATTAGGATGCCTGGGAAGGGTCCATCTAAGCCTGCTAATTATATGCCGATATCCCTTACATCGAATATATGTAAAATTATGGAAAGGATGGTCACAGAAAGGTTAACATATTCTTTAGAAAAGAGAGGACTAATAGCAAAATACCAGAGTGGTTTTAGAAAAGGAAGTGGAACAATGGATCCTATTGTATGTCTGGAAAATGAAATTAGAAAAGGACAGATAACTAAAGAATCAGTTATAGCTATATTTTTATGTTGAAAAAGCATATGACATGATGTGGAAAGAGGGTATTCAGATAAAACTGAAAATGATGAATATAGAAGGAAGAATTTTCAAGCGGATAAACTATTTTATTGGAAATAGGACTATTCAGGTAAGGGTAGGAAATTAAATATCAAATAGACATGAATTAGAAAATGGAACTCTACAAGGAAGTGTAACATGTCCATTCATGTTTTTTATAATGATTAGTAATGTTTTTTTTTTTCTCAAGTTCAACCAGATATAGTAAGATCTCTTTTTGCTGATGATGGGGCAATTTGGAAAAGGGGAAGAAACATTCTGCATATGTAAACAGAAAGGTACAAGAAGCAATAATAAAGGTAGAAAAATGGGCGTATGAATGGGGATTTAAATTCTCAGTAGAAAAGACAAATACGGTAATTCCCAGAAATTAACCTGAAAATGTATGAAAGAACATTGGACAGGATGGAAGTTTTTAGATTCTTTGGAATCTTATTTGACACAAAATTTACATGGCCAGATCATATAAATAAAATTGTTGGAAAGTGTCAGAAAGTAAAAAACATCATGAGGAGTTTAAGTGGAGTGGAACTAGGGGCAAACTTCTCATTAAAAAAATATTTATGTGACAATGATTTGGTCTGTGATTGATTATGGAAGTATAGTGTATGGGTCAGCATCAAAAATGTTATTGGAAAAAATAAATAAGATTCAAGCTCTGAGTCAGTGCAGTGGAGCAGTAAAAACAAAATCCATATCAGCTCTGCAAATTCTGACAGGAGAGATGCCACTAGATATAAGGTGGAAACAGCTAAAGATTAATTACTGGGCCAATCTTAAAGGGCATAAAGAGGAACATCCTATAAAAATAGTGATACAAGAAAGCTGGGAACAAGATAAAAGAAAACGTTTTGGATGGGCTAGTAAAATATATGCAAAAGAAATGGGCATTAATAGAATCAAGCCCAACAGTTGTAATCCCAGAAACAGAACTGTTGGTACATAAGACACCACAAATAGATGTGCATATGTTGGAAATAAAGAAAGCAGGAAGAGGGGAAATAGATTTACCAACAGAATTTTCAATCCTTGACAGTGTTAATTACCCCCAATATATACAAATATTTATAGATGGATAAAAAGATCCAGAGCATCTGACAACTGGAGCAGCATTTACAAAATGGAAAGAAAGTGGATTAAAACGAAGTTCAAACTATTTGGGAGTATATACAGTGGAAATGCAGGCAATATTCATGGATTTACAGTGGGCAGAAGAACGCAAACCAGGATTTATTTGACATTTATTTAAATTTATGCATTTGGCAGATACTTTTATCCAAAGCGACTTACAGAGGCCTTATTACAGGGACAATCCCCCCGTAGCAACCTGGAGTTAAGTGACTTGCTCAAGGATACAATGGTGGTGGCTGTGGGGATTGAACTGCCAACCTTCTGCTTAACAGTTTAGTGCTTTAGCCCACTACGCCACCACCACTCCCATACTATGTAATTTTAGTATGTTCTGACTCTGTTTCAGTCCTTAAGAGCCTGATATCTTTCAATTTGACAATAAATTCTGTTTAGAATTTTACAATTCGAGAGGGCACAGTAATTATGTTTATGTGGGTTCCGGCACATGTAGGTGTAAAGGGAAATTAGGAGGTGGATAAATTGGCAAAACAAGCATTACAAAGAGAATCAATAGAATTAAAGGTGCATTAAGTCAAAAGTTAAAGCAGTAATATGGGGTAAAGCAATAGAAGAATGGCAAGGAAAGTGGAACAATGAAACAAAGGGTAGATTCTTTACAGCATAACCAATACAATTTATCAGAAAATAGGGAATATAGGTTAGTCAAAGAAAGAGGAAGTTGTTTACAACAGAATAAGGCTAGGACATTCATATTTAAACAGAACACTAAAAATAATAGGAAAACATCCAGATGGGTTGTGTGAATACTGTCAAGTTGAGGAGAATATATCACATGTAATAACTGAATATACTAAATATGTTGATGTTGATGTTGAGTTGATGAAGAATGTAATTAAGGAGTGGAGTATTAAGGAATTAACAAATATATCAAGTATGAAAAACAGTTGAACTTTCTTAGAATTCATAAGAAAAACAGGATTGATAGGTAGAATTTAAGCTCTGTTCCACATTACGGAGCAGAAGGTGGCAGTAATGCACCATTTACCAAGAAGAACAAGTCACTTTGCAAAGTATACACTCTATTCCTTGTGTCTTAGATGGTACCAAGCCTGTATATTCTCTGCCTGATATTTACTGGTTTTTGAGTCTAAGTATCTATGCCTATGATATTTTGTTTGCTGATTGCCTGACCCTTGCCTGTTCCTGTTTAGATGTTTAGAAGTTTCTGTTTTTTGTTTGCCAGTCTTTATTAGAGTCACCTAACCTGCACTTGCGTCTGTCTCAGTAGTCGTCTCTGACAGTTAGGCTTTTTGACATCTTTTGTGTTGCAAAAAAGATAGAAAGTAAAATATGTTTGGAACATTGAGGGTGAGTAAATGATGACCGAATTTTAAATTTTGAATAAACAATTCCTTTAAGGAAATTTGATTATTCTTAATGTATGTCTTAATGAGAGATGTGGAAGGCCAGATGTAAAACTAAACAAGAGGATAAGAACATTAGAGTCTCTAGTTTGAGAAATAGATGCCCCACATGTCCTCAGCTTCATTGAATTCTACCTGCTCAACACCAGTTTCATGTAAAACAGTAAAGAGAAGACTCAGGGGTGCAGGTATTATGGGAAGAATTCCAAGGAAAAAGCCACTTTTGAAACAAAAAAGGTTACAGTGCTGGGCAAAGAAACAGACATTGGACAACAGATAATTGGAAAAGGGTGTTATGGATCTTAACCCCATTGAGCTTTTGTGGGATCTGCTAGACTGTAATTGATGTGCTAAGACAGTCACATCTATGGCAAGTACTACAGGAAGTGTGGGGTGAAATGTCATATCTGGACAAACTGACTTTTAGAATGTCAAGGATCTGCAAAGCTGTCATTGATGCACAAGGAGGATTTTTTAATGAAAACTCTGAAGTAGTTTAAGAAATTCTGATAAAAATTCGAATTGTAATTTTTCACATTATTAATGTCCTGACTATACATTGTGATCAGTTGAATGACACTTTGGTGAATAAAAGTCCTCTCTATCTATCTATCTATCTATCTATGAACAGTAACAGTGAGATTAGCTTTGCCTGTTCTGTAAATATAAAATGGGGAACGTTTGCAAGAACAGCTTTATTTTGATCACTGGCCAGGTTTGTACATGCCACTGCAACTGGGTTGAATGTCTTCACTAGAGCTGAAAACAGCCTCTGCTTTAACTACTGGTGTGGATTGAACACATAGTGTTGCCATATGAGTTTCTAAGCAACCAAGCTCTCCTCACAGGAGGCATTCAAATAGTTTGTAGTTTTATCTGTACTAAGGGCCTCAAGGAACAAGGGAGGCAAGGCCTTTTCGGAAACTGTGGGAATTCCCCTATGTTCATAAAAGTTTCAAAGTTCAGCAAGTACAAATGTATAATTTGTTGATTATTTGTGATAGTCAATTCTTGTGCTTAAAATAGAACTATATTTCACCCATAAAACATTATTGACATTAACTGTCTCAAATCGACGTAGGGAGGATAATTTTTTTTATGTATATAGTTCCAGAACTATTTTGCCAACATACATTTGGAAATTTGATGCATTGCACTTTTGCAGTACCCCATCTAGTGGCAATATCTAATATTTCAAATCCAATAGATTATACATGATATTTGCTGTAAGCATATTAAAATCCAAAAGCACTTGGCAGAGAAGATAAACAGACAGAGAGCTGATAAAGGAACTTTAATTTAACCTGCTGTAACATTGTCCATTGGCATTTCAATGAAATTAAACTGAACAGGGTTTCAAAGAAAGAAAATATTGTTTCAAATTTCTGCTGCATTAGATAAAACATTTCCAACCAAAATCGCATCTAACAGAACTACATTTAATTCTGATTCTTGAGAGAAGTATTAATCAAATCTAAGCAGCACCAATCATTTTAAAAATCTAAATGTTAAGATTTCAGAGTTGAAGCAAGCTGGGATTTGACAACTCAAAATCTATTACAAAAGGACAGAAAATATCAAAAGTTCCCTTTCCTTTATCATTATTACTTAAATGTGACTTTTAAGTAAGTCTGACAATGATTTAAACCGAACATGACTGTGCAATGTGTTCTTACGGATTTAAATTCAATTTATGACCAGTATTGAATATTTTATAGAAAGTTTAACTGTAAACGATTAAAGGCAAACCTAAACCTTACTTATATTATTTTTAAGTCAACCAACCCATTAGTTAATTACAAATATTACACTGCTGTATGCCCAAACCTTTCCATCCATGTAAGAAAATAAATGATGATAAACGTTTTTCAAAAATGTAAATGTTTTCTAGTAAAACATAGCAATATCTTGATCTTATTCTCAACCTAATAACAGGGAAGAATAATATAAGGAAATTAATTGATCCCGTTTAAATTATGAGACTGTATTTGACATAGCTGCACAGCTTAGTAAAGTAAGGCGTGGATCTGGAGACTAAACACAAGAGATCACTGTGAGAAGAAAACAAAAACTTTTCTGAGATTAAAAGAATGGCTGAAGCACAGAAAGGGACAATTAAAGTGATGAGAATAAGTTTTATCCTCTTTTAAGTCACTTTGTTTGGATAATATCTTTGCTTCATTCTCATTTAATATTTATAAAACTGTCTCACCTTCCAGAAAATTTGGCATCTCAAATAATTAGATGATGATTCCGACATGTGAACTAAAGGTTAAGAAGCAGATCAGAACAATATGCATAGAAGAGCATTGGAAATATTTGTTTCAAGTTTTCAAGATTTTTGATCTGAATCAAAATATTAATGTGTGGTCACTACAAAACTATCCATCTTTGAAAGGGATCTTTAAACCTTTACATTGTGTGGTTGGGAGATAGACAATAGTAAAATGACCAAACAACACTTCAGTGCTTTCCTACCTTTGATTTTTTGATTATCAAGGTTTGTAAAAACTGTAGTAACTGGAAAATGACAGTAGATGTCATAGCTGATATGAATGTTAAATATTCTCCATGCTTCAAGGCAGCAGCAACAGGTGTACTTGTTAGGAATATAGAGCAAGTGCTTCCTGAGACCAGCTCTCTTAGTCATTGTGTTTCATAAAGTACATTAAACACTTTATCCAGTCCAACAGCACTAGGTATTGTCTACCTTTGACCAGAGAACGTATTTAACAGTGACTAAAGGGTTGATGTTGATGCTTCAAATATCACAAGACCTAACTCACAACGCAAAGGTAGGAATAAACCATACTGTTAGCAGGATGAATCTGAACCTTTAAAACATTCTGTCTGAAGTAACAGTCTGGTCATTCAAAATTGAGATCAGATGTTATGAGTTCACTTAAAATTAACCATTACATTTTCAGGTGAAAGGAAATTAGAAGTATATGGCCTTAAATGCTCATTTCAGCGAAGTTCTAAAAAAATTGACAATTTGTTTGGCATCGTAAAATGATTAAGGTCTCTATAAACCTATTCTTCTGAACTGAACAAATACCTGAAAATCTTGAAAATATCTAGATTTTTAACTGATACAAAAGACTTGGAATAAAAGTGGAATTATACTTATTTTAAAACCAATATTATGATAGTCCTGCTGCTCTATTTTTCAGCTTTTGGATGGGAACAGGTAAATATTACATTTGCTCATGAACAAAACAGACTGCATTAAAGGCATTTGAAAGGAATCAATTGGAACAGTGTACTCTAAAAACAATTCAGAACTATCTGAAGTGAATCTCTGATGGCTGATCGGTTCAAGAAGTCTATTACAGTGAATTGGCAATATGTCTGGGCACTTACAATACAGAATTTTTCCCTTGCTCTGTGACTAAGAAATTATAGCTTATGGTAGCCCTGAAACCTAAACAAATAGTTAGGACTCAAAACTCAAAAGTTAGCTTTCAGGGCTCCAGCAGCCCCACTGGGCAAACTTTACTCATTTATCCCCATGATTATGCAGCACCCAGCAGCTAGAGAGAGTTAAGGGAGAGGGCTCACAACATTGGTTTCTACAAGCCAAGCCTCTGGCACACAAGTACCAGGTAATTAATCATTCTTCTCACTGGTTCCTCTTCTTTAGATGTCCATCTCAAACTGAGCATCTTCACCTGTGACACAAAAAATAACATTTCATATGCAACATGCATTATCACTACTAAACTAAGAAAGTCATAATGCTAACTGTATTATTCTAGCAATTACTAGTCTAAAACTCCGACCAGACCTATTTGTTTTACTGATTGTGTACAAAAGATGAAAGATTGCAAAGCAGGGAGGTTCCAGCTGAAAAAGTTCCAGATACGTAGGTTTTTAAGACTAACCTTGTCCTGGCTTGGCATCATGGTTGTTGATGTTTTTAGCTTCATTCCTCTTGTTTTCATTCAGGATGTTTCTGCTTGTCACGCCTGGGATAACCGGCAGGTGTGCTGGAGGCGTCTGGGCAATAGGTGAGTTACGCCGGTCTAACAGGAACTTGCGATCATAGATTATTCGGGTACCTGCATTTAAAAAGCAAACAATCAACTAGTTAGTCTGTCAGGTCTGCATATTGTTACAATACAGTTTATTACATAATTATCTCTGTGACAAACAGGATCATAGACCAGAGGTTTTCAAACTGGGGTCCTGAGACCTCCAGTGGTCTGTGGAAAAATAAAAAATACAATAAAATAAAAATGTAAACAATAATTAAGTTTGACATTACAGAATTTTAGTTTCGTTCTGCTTTCTAAAGACTGGTTGGAAATCATGAGATTAATTGTGATTATTTTATTCCATTTAAACCCCCTAGTTTTTAACTTTTATAAAAAATAATACAAAAAAATCTGCTTATAGGTTTGTGGTAAAAATATTTATTGAACCTTTAGCAGTCACCTTGAGCTTGCTCTCTGGCTGTTGTTAGGCCATATTCTCAGAAAAGCTGCTTTGGAATAATATTTATTATAAAAGTACTATAAAAAATACATGTGAATTTAACTGAAAAAGTTTCCATTAAGGCTTCTATACAAACATGAATAGTGAAAAAAGATACTAAGGAAAAACCACTAAACTTATTACAAAATAAATAGATTGGGGTGTTATTTTATATAAAAATTATTATTTATTTCTTTTTTGAACAGGAGTCCCTCACAAGCATGGTGATAATCATATTTGGGGGTCCTAGGCATCAAGGTTTAAAAAAACTTTTCATAGACACTCCTAATGCAATCCTAAAGCAATCTGGTTCTTAATTATGATCATCCATTCAAAGTTCAATAAGAAAAATGGGTGATATATACTTCCAAGACATTTTCATGACTTTAAAATAACAAAAATAACTAATGTGATTAATATGACTGATCACAACTTCCAAGAAAATACTGCTTTTAGCAATACAAACAGTAGTTCTGTTGATCCAAAACAAAGACAACATAACCATGTTTAGGGCTTCATGCCCGCAACAGGACATCCTCTACAATTAGACGGTCTCCACGCAAACTACAAGCAGAAATCAGCTGGGACATATAGCACAGGTCTCAGGCGTGAATTACCTCCCGGGGTGGTCGAAAATAAAGTGCCCCCAGGAGTGGTGCAGTAGTCGTGAGGTAGCTGCGTTGAGTCGTTGATCAGCACTGTCCTGGTCGGGATGGCCCTGCTCTCACTAAACTGACGACTGGACGACATTGCACTTGCTTCGGGGGTGCTAACCAGAGTCGAGCGGTGGAAGGTGAAACCTCTGGCCCTTTCCCTTCGTTTCTTATTGCTTTCCCCAAGGCTTTCTTGACGTTCAGCTCGTGCTCCCAGCCGTCAGCACCAACCCCTCCCTCCGCCAGGCACAGGAAGCGAAGCGCGCTGCAAGGATGTGACATCAGGGAGAATGGCGTCATACGCACTTTATTATACAATTATTATAAAATTTCTTGAATTTATAAATAGTATAATAACACATTTCTAAAACATTTTTATTTAAATGTTTATGCTGATCTCTCTCTCTCTCTCTCTCTCTCTCTCTCTCTCTCTCTCTCTCTCTATATATACAGGGTTGGGGAGTAACAGAATACATGTTGTAACGTGATTACTTATTTAAAATACAAAATATAAGTAACTCTATTCCACTGCAATACATTCTAAATCACATGGTAATTAAAAAACAGTACATTCAAAAAGTATTTTGATTACTGAAGAGATTACTTTGAATTTAATTGCCCATAAGTTTCATTTAATATTTATTCCTTTCAGATGGAAAACATTTATACATATAAATGATGCGATCCAAAGTGCATTTGAACAGCGGTGAAAAACATTTATACGAGCAGTCAGAGAAGTAAGTTTGAAGTAAGTTTGGAGCAAAAGAAATAGAAAAAAACTTTGTGTAAATTGTCAGCTTTACGCTAAGCTAAAATAGTATTTCTAGCCATTTTACATGCACATGTTACCTGGCACAATAATATTTTTATATCAAGAAAATTCACATTGGATATATATATATATATATATATATATATATATATATATATATATATATAATGTTATTTATTTTTTCTCTCTGTTTTTTTCAATGCATTGCTAACTGTTCTCTCTGTTTGTGTTATATGCAATAAATAGTAATAAAAAATTGTTTTGGTGGCTTTCAATTGAAGACATGTAATGTACATGAAATTGAGCTGAAGATTTTTAGTTGACAATTTTCATTTATTACTATTTGTTATTTTTTATATATTTTTTTAATTTATTTTAAACCATGTGCCTTTAGATATGTCTTCTGTTGATTTTTATTTGTTCTACCACACTATAATTAAATTTGTTCAATGCTGAATAAAAAAATAGGCAAAGCTTGTGCATCCTTTTTAAATTATTTTTGTACATGCTAATGCATAATGTTTTATTTGGTGCTTTTCAATTCCTTTCCTTTCCTAATGTACATTATTTAATGTAAGTTTGCATACTTATATGTCTGTGTTCTGTTATATATGGTAATACATTAAATAAATAAATAATATAAAATACCTGAAGAAAGCTAAAAATAAATATATATAATTTACAGTTTATTAAATTATATTGATATTGATTACAGATTGACTGCTTTTTATTGGAAACCCTCTAATTGCATGTCTTGTTTTAGTCTTATGTACCTCTTTACAGTGTATAATTATCAATAATGTATGCTATTTTCTTTTGAATTAACTTCAGATCTACACCCTGTCATCTTATTTAGTTAGAAACCACGTGGAAATGGTAATGGTAAAGTTACTGTTTGAAATGTTCCTTCATCAAAAATTTTATAAATGTGTAAAAAAAAAGAAAAACATTTAATCTATTTAATGTGCAAAATAAACGGCTGCACAAACACCATGTATTGTAAATGAACTGATAAGCATACAAATTGAGTAACATGAAATTCTGAAATTATCTTTTGATATAATCTTAAAATTATTTTATAGAGACATTTGTATAATAATAGCTTACTCATTGCAAGAGTAATATGATATGTCAATATCAAGACAAAACTGTGTCATCATGGTTGTTTCGAATACAGTTTAAGCAGTGATATTAAAAGATTATTTTTATTGCATTGGCCATTCACTTCAAACCTCACAGTAAATACACTTGGCCGTTTTTGAAGTCATTAGTGCAACAAGGTGTCTTTTGCGCATGCGTGAGCTTCACCAGCACGTTGCTGCTTAACTTCTACACAGCCTACCGGAATCGATACACATCAGAGTGGGTGGCGGAATTGCACCAAAACCTGGATTCACAACCGCCATAAATCCAAAGAAGAAGAAGGAATCCATACACAACAGAGCGCACAACATGAGCTTCACTATTGAAGAAAGAGGAAACCCTAACACCTTGAGCTACAGGGTGTTTTTCAGTAAGTATGAATTGTAATCTTCAGTGTTCGTTGAAAATAAGTTTTATCAGGGCTGTTCATTGAATCGAGATGAAAGAAGTTGGCTCGCAAGTCCCAAGTATCACTTTTCCTTGTCATTCATTAGCTAAAGCTTTACCAAAGGAAACGTAAATTTGAAAGATTTACGATGTAAATAGAATTTGATTATTCGGCCCAGGCTGCTGTTTAGAAATGTGGCTATTAAACGGCAACATTTAATTAATGCTCTTCTAGCTTAAAATTTGGCACGTTAACTACAGAGAGAGTTATTTTTATTATTATTTACCTAAAAGTGCAACATCGGTCAAACGATTTAATTTGGCATAGTTGGTATTACCAAAAGCCCATTTGAAACGTGTTAAGGACGGGCTAATGCAAACACACCCATTGCATCGTTCGTTACTGACAGCGTTGCTTTCACAGCATCATTTTCTTTTTTTAACTCTATTTCTGATGTGATCATTGAGTCACATTATCTAAAATAACCAGTTTTTTTGCAACCTGTGAATAGACATTTCACTTTAGTAGGCTAATATCATGACGTAACCTGTTCCCCCCTTTTTATACAGAGAATTCCGATGGAAAGTACATTTCACCATTCCATGACATACCTATGTATGCAGATGAAGCTCGGGTACAGTATATATATTTACAATATTTTACTTTCCCTTCTCTATGTCATCAGTCATGATATGGGAACCCTTTGGCAGTGAATGTCATTTCACAATCCAGCACAGTGCCTATCAGTTCTTTATCGGGTTCTCTAATGGGTGAAGGAACCTTTGAGAGTGGAATGATCTTGAATGAACTTTCAACACAGTGTCATCTTAAATCATTAAATACTTTGGACTGCTCTGTTATCTTACATGTATATAACTTTCTCATTAATCAATCTTTTTAGTAATTTGAATGCTCATTTTTTTATATATATATATATATATATATTTCCCCTGAGGTCCACTGATAATGTTAGAATATTTTTTATTCACCTAAACAGTCATAATTTAGTAATGCATGATCATTTCCCACCTTGTCTCTGGCCCTCTGTCTGAAATGCTTTGTTTTGGCCAAAGCGCCTCCTTGAAACTTCAACATAAACGGCCACTGTTATGACTGGCTTACATCGTGCAGCCCCTCAAATCCAGCTATATTTGAATATCAATCGGAAGAATATGAACCAGTTCCACCAAAATAAAAAACTGGAGAGGTAAAGGGTGTGATGATTTTAAGTAGGCATTGATGTTGTTGCTGTAGAAGTGGTCATGAATTAATGGGCTCCCTAGTGACGTAGGGTAGTCACGGAAGTAGAGAATGAGGCATTTTTGCTGCTTGTTTTTAATAAATGATTTTAATGCATTAGGGAATAAGTTTTGAGTTCTGAAATTTACAGTAAGTTTTTATATTAGAAAGACCGAAATATGTCAAAATATTAAGAACATTTTATTCCTAATGACATGACCCCTTTAAAATTATATAGGAGCAAAATTGAATCTTACATTCAAAGTCTTTCTTAAGCAACACATTCTGCTTTTTATTTTCTTTGCAGAACATTTTCCACATGGTTGTTGAGGTACCAAGATGGACAAATGCAAAAATGGAGGTAAGAGCAACTAGGATTCAACAGATTGCATGAAATCTCATTTGTTCTGTGGTTTTGTAAATACAGGTGCTGGTCATATAATTAGAATATCATCAACAAGTTGATTTATTTCAGTAATTCCATTCAAAAAGTGAAACTTGTATAATGTATACATTCATTCCACACAGACTGATATATTTCAAGTGTTCATTCCTTTTAATTTTGATGATTATAACTGACAACTAATGAAAACCCCAAAATCAGTATCTCAGAAAATTAGAATATTATGAAAAGGTTCAATATTGAAGACACCTGGTGCCACACTCTAATCAGCTAATTAACTCGAAACACCTGCAAAGGCCTTTAAATGGTCTCTCAGTCTAGTTATGTAAGCTACACAATCATGGGGAAGACATCTGACTTGACAGCTGTCCAAAAGACGACCATTGACATCTTGCACAAGGAGGGCAAGACACAAAAGGTCATTGCTAAAGAGGCTGGCTGTTCACAGAGCTCTGTGTCCAAGCACATTAATAGAGAGGCGAAGGGAAGAAAAAGATGTGGTAGAAAAAAAGTGTACAAGCAATAGGGATAACCGCTCCCTGGAGAGGATTGTGAAACAAAACCCATTCAAAAATGTGGGGGAGATTCACAAAGAGTGGACTGCAGCTGGAGTCAATGCTTCAAGAACCACCACGCACAGTCGTATGCAAGACATGGGTTTCAGCTGTCGCATTCCTTGTGTCAAGCCACTCTTGAACAAGACACAGCGTCAGAAGCGTCTCGCCTGGGCTAAAGACAAAAAGGACTGGACTGCTGCTGAGTGGTCCAAAGTTATGTTCTCTGATGAAAGTAAATTTTGCATTTCCTTTGGAAGTCAAGGTCACAGAGTCTGGAGGAAGAAAGGAGAGGCACAGAATCCACGTTGCTTGAAGTCCAGTGTAAAGTTTCCACAGTCAGTGATGGTTTGGGGTGCCATGTCATCTGCTGGTGTTGGTCCACTGTGTTTTCTGAGGTCCAAGGTCAACGCAGCCATCTACCAGGAAGTTTTAGAGCACTTCATGCTTCCTGCTGCTGACCAATTTTATGGAGATGCAGATTTCATAATTGAAATTGACTTAATTGGCCAGCAAACTCGCCTGACCTTAACCCTATAGAAAATCTATGGGGTATTGTGAAGAGGAATATGCGATACGCCAGACCCAACAATGCAGAAGAGCTGAAGGCCACTATCAGAGCAACCTGGGCTCTCATAACACCTGAGCAGTGCCACAGACTGATCGACTCCATGCCACGCCGCATTGCTGCAGTAATTCAGGCAAAAGGAGCCCCAACTAAGTATTGAGTGCTGTAAATGCTCATACTTTTCATGTTCATACTTTTCAGTTGGCCAACATTTCTAAAAATCCTTTTTTTGTATTGGTCTTAAGTAATATTCTAATTTTCTGAGATACTGAATTTGGGATTTTCATTAGTTGTCAGTTTTAATCATCACAGTTAAATGAAATAAACATTTGAAATATATCAGTCTGTGTGTAATGAATGAATATAATATCCAAGTTTCACTTTCTGAATGGAATTACTGAAATAAATCAACTTTTTGATGATATTCTAATTATATGACCAGCACCTGTACATACACTACTTGCAGTATAATTGAACAAAATGGATGACATTGTAACAGGATATTACAAAGTATATTTTATTTGCACACCTGAACATGAATGGGAACAATACAGCTACCCGTACTGTGTAATGCACCTGTAAACCTATGTAAATACAAGACCTTTAACCTACATTTGAGATGGGCTGTGTATTGACATTCAAGCAAAAAATAATTAAACAGACAGTTGGTGTCTACAGGAATGTTATGTATATAATAATATAAATGGTGTTTTGTAGTTAATCGCAAAAAATCTAAACTTTTGAGTGTTGAAATTTGACACTATATATATATAGTGGTCAGTATATATATATATATATATATATATATATATATATATATATATATATATATATATACTCACCTAAAGGATTATTAGGAACACCATACTAATACTGTGTTTGACCCCTTTCGCCTTCAGAACTACCTTAATTCTACGTGGCATTGATTCAACAAGGTGCTGAAAGCATTCTTTAGAAATGTTGGCCCATATTGATAGGATAGCATCTTGCAGTTGATGGAGATTTGTGGGATGCACATCCAGGGCACGAAGCTCCCATTCCACCACATCCCAAAGATGCTCTATTGGGTTGAGATCTGGTGACTGTGGGGGCCATTTTAGTACAGTGAACTCATTGTCATGTTCAAGAAACCAGTTTGAAATGATTCAAGCTTTGTGACATGGTGCATTATCCTGCTGGAAGTAGCCATCAGAGGATGGGTACATGGTGGCCATAAAGGGATGGACATGGTCAGAAGCAATGCTCAGGTAGGCCGTGGCATTTAAACGATGCCCAATTGGCACTAAGGGGCCTAAAGTGTGCCAAGAAAACATCCCCCACACCATTACACCACCACCACCAGCCTGCAGAGTGGTAACAAGGCATGATGGATCCATGTTCTCATTCTGTTTACGCCAAATTCTGACTCTACCATCTGAATGTCTCAACAGAAATCGAGACTCATCAGACCAGGCAACATTTTTCCAGTCTTCAACTTGTCCAATTTTGGTGAGCTCTTGCAAATTGTAGCCTCTTTTTCCTATTTGTAGTGGAGATGAGTGGTACCCGGTGGGGTCTTCTGCTGTTGTAGCCCATCCGCCTCAAGGTTGTGCGTGTTGTGGCTTCACAAATGCTTTGCTGCATACCTCGGTTGTAACGATTGGCTATTTCAGTCAAAGTTGCTCTTCTATTAGCTTGAATCAGTCGGCCCATTCTCCTCTGACCTCTAGCATCAACAAGGCATTTTCGCCCACAGGACTGCCGCATACTGGATGTTTTTCCCTTTTCACACCATTCTTTGTAAACCCTAGAAATGGTTGTGCGTGAAAATCCCAGTAACTGAGCAGATTGTGAAATACTCAGACCGGCCCGTCTGGCACCAACAACTATGCCACGCTCAAAATTGCTTAAATCACCTTTCTTTCCCATTCTGACATTAAGTTTGGAGTTCAGGAGATTGTCTTGACCAGGACCACACCCCTAAATGCATTGAAGCAACTGCCATGTGATTGGTTGATTAGATAATTGCATTAATGAGAAATTGAACAGGTGTTCCTAATAATCCTTTAGGTGAGTGTGTGTGTATATATATATATATATATATATATATATATATATATATATATATATATATATACACACACACTCACACTCACTATATATATATACACACACACACACACACACACACACTTGTTTTCCTGTCTTTTATTTAAATTTTAGTAAATAAATAAAAATAACTAAATAATGCTTTATCAAGATTTTCCAAACAAAACCTTCCACAGTATAAAGATAGAAATGCACTAAAATGACACCAATTCAAGTAAAATTAAATGTTTCCCAAAGTCTAAGTGGGAGTTTGACTAACTGAAAGAACTAGTCTCCCCATATGTTTCATATTCATTGCAGTGCAGTGATGGGTCAGTATCAGGAGAGCCAAATCTATTTATAAAAATATTTAAAAGATATTAATAATCAAAAGATTTAAATGAATAGAATAAACAAATAAAAAAAATAATATATGCCTAAATGCTCAAGCACACATTTGTTATGACTGTCTGCTCAGACTGTTGTTCCTGTCAATCAGACACGCAGTGTCTACCGATGAACCAAAGTTGCGTGAGGGAGGGCGGAGCCAGCTTATTATGTTGTTCAGATTGTATTCGTTTTGAATGGTTAGATTTAAATGCACTGTTTATATACAATAAAATGTTTTTTACTATACTTCAAATGCAAATTTTTATAGCATTCTTTTTCATAACAAACCAATGCATTTTTAATTACATTGTGGTTAAGGTAGAGTATGATTTCATTTAATAATTTAATTAGAATTGTTTTAACACCAATTATAGTCAAACTATCTTATTTTGTAACATATTCTTTTAAAGAACGGTTTGTGAGCCAAAATAGCTAACTTTTTAACTGAGCTAAACGATCTGGCTCACTGAAAAGAGCTGGAATGCCCATCACTATTGCAGTGGGAATTTAATCTCTTAAACTCTCATCCTCCACAATATTAATCTTCTGGTAGACTGTGACTATCCACTTTCCTACAGCAATTGTGAAGCAGCGTTCATGATTCACATCAGGGTGTCCGTGTTTGTACTCCACGTGAAAAGCATTTGGAGACAAAAATATCTCATTCTGCATTTTGGTGATTGTTAAGCCTTGACATGCTTTTGTAACTAGAAATCAAGTATTTTTCAGCCTATCACAAGTCCCATCCGGGCTTGTTTTGTACATCAAATAGCATTAAGATGTCATTTCTCTATCATTTTATAAATGACAAGTGCGTGTGTGTCAGTGTTATGACACTAGGCGGACACATTGACACTTTACAAAGCTCCCTCCCTTCCAACAATTGTTTATGCTATATAAACGTTAAATGTGTTAATCGCAATTAAGGAAGCTTAACGCTTTGAACTTTTTGAACTAATAGCATGTGTTAACGCATTAATTCTGACAGCTCTAAATATAACGTACTTTATAATTATGTATGTATTATGGTTTACTTTTCAGATTGCTACAAAAGACCCTCTGAACCCAATTAAGCAAGATGTGAAAAAGGGCAATTTGCGCTATGTGGCAAATGTTTTCCCACATAAAGGCTACATTTGGAATTATGGAGCAATTCCTCAAGTAAGTCAAATAAATCAGCATATTTAACATATACACACACACTGACCTCAAAGTATTTGAATATTTGTACATTGAACTTAAGGTCTAAAACAGACTGAGGATTTTAGTACAGACTATAATCTCCAGTTTCTGGAAGCATATTTATGAATGTGTTGTATATGAAATGTAGACATGGATGTATTGTTAAAAACTTAGAAAAGAAAAACCTGAAAATACATGCATTCAATCTTATCGATCACCTCTTTTTTTTAACTGAATAAAGGTCTTGTCTTCATGTCTTATTTAATGACTTGTTCATTTGTAAATGCAATTATGCAGATTTTCTTTCATTTCATGTGAAGTAAATTTCTTCTACAGAGTAAACGGAAGATAATCTTGTTCCTTGAGTGCCATTGGTGGAGACAATTAGCATCTCAACTGAGAATGTGATGTGAATTGCAGGTGCCATTGTGCAATTTTTCTTACCTTTGTAAACCACTCATCTTGAAATCTTTTCTGTCAGACTTGGGAAGACCCTGGGCACAAAGACAATGACACAGGGTGTTGTGGAGACAATGACCCAGTTGATGTCTGTGAAATTGGTAGCAAGGTATTGACAATTTTTTTATATTTCCGTGGAATAGCGCCTCCTATATAATAAGTAAGTGGACGCATGGAGTTATTTTTTATTGAATAAACCCTATAATGCTTGATCTTTTCAGGTGTGCTCTCGTGGTGATGTTATCAAAGTGAAAGTCCTGGGTGTTTTAGCAATGATTGATGAAGGCGAAACTGATTGGAAAGTCATCGCAATCAATGTCAATGACCCAGAGGCAAAAGACTTGAACAGTAAGTATTTAAGGAAACTCGTCGCTTTCCATTTTACTCAAAAGGACACGTGTGATTGTTGTTTTTTCTCTTATGTGAAATATAGACATTAACGATGTAAGGCGACTCAAGCCAGGCTACCTTGAGGCCACAGTGGATTGGTTTAGGAGGTACAAAGTACCTGATGGGAAACCTGAAAACCAGTTTGCTTTCAATGGAGAGTTTGCAGACAAGGTATGTAAGTTCAATAAATTCTTCTAATAAATTAAAGTTATTTTCTTTTGAACACATATCTAATACTCAATCTTAACATAACTATATATATGTTGCCACACTTATTCCAGGACTTTGCCATTGAGACAATCAAAGCCACCCATGGCTACTGGAAAGAACTTGTCTCACAACACACTAATGCTGGAGAACTAAACTGGTAAGGGGATGTTTTCAGCAGTCTTTATGATGATTATGCACATTAAAGAATGTAGCGCAAAATCTTCATTTGTTTGCTCGTTTTGCAAAGGGATTTAATATCAGCCCTGACGTTTTCACTTTCATTTACAGTCAATGAAGTTGACCTATAGAAGTGTAGACAACTAATCTATGAAACATTTTGTTTGCCTGAGAGAACCAGTAATGGATTGAGTATTTAAAGTATTGTTTTGCAACAAACATTTATTCTTGCACTAAATTATTTCAAAAGTCAAAAAAAGGTATTGGTCACTTTTCAAATGGCAGTATCTTACACTCTTTTTGTGGAAGCAGCATTTTTTCTTCATTAATCAGGAAGTCATATAACTTTTTTTCTCTTTCACTGTGCAGCAAGAATACGTGTGTCTCAGAGGGAGATAGTCCATTCTACTGTTCAGCAGATGAAGCTAAAGCAGTTGTTGATGGAGTAAGAACTTTCTTTTTGCTTTGTATTGCCAGGATTTGATTCCCTGTTTGATAACGTGTATAAGGCACCACTATAAATCGTGTTTATAGTGGTGCCTTATGTCAATTAAGACTTCACTAGTGTGGCCACTGAACCACATTTTGACAGAGTGGTCCTTATATTTAATTAACACAACATAAAATTACAAATATCTAATTTGTTTTTCTTTTCAGTCATGCCTGTGTGGAGATGCCAGTCCAATTCCTAGCTCAGGTTTGATTTGTACCTTATTTGCACAAATATATGTTTTTATAAAAGACTCAACAATATTTTAGTTTAAATATTTGTACTGTTGGGTATACTTTCACTTTTAAAAAATTATATTTTTTAAATGCTGACAGGACATACTATTTACATTTTATAATTTCCTTTATCTTTTTTTATACAGTTGAAAAATGGTTCTACTATGCGAAGAACTGAACAATACAACACTGTAGATGGACCAATCTGATCACATGTTTAAAATATGTATGTCAATATCTGTGTAGAATAATGAAGGTTTTAAAAAACCTGTTTACATAAGACTTTTCCTGGGGGGATGAATCTTACAATAACATAAAGAGGAGTTAACTAATGTCTTGCTAAGTTAAGTTTTGTATTTGATTAAGGTATTAGATATTCTGTGGGACAAATAGTAATGTTAGCAAACAGTCTGGTCAAACTCAGTGTGGCAGGGTCATGATTCTACACAACCGGTCCCTAATCAGGCTAATCAAGCCTCTGAGAGGGATAAAGGCTGACTGTGGAGGATGGTGCGCTAGAGAGATCATTTACGGACATGTCCAACATGTGTGTTTTGTCTTTTGTTTAAGTTAATCATTAAAATATTATTAACATTGCCAAGCCGGTTCTCGCCTCATCCTTTCCACTGAACTGCTTTACACTCAGGTACTGTAGAATTATGAACAATTGCTTTAATAAAATGATACTACTGTTATCAAATACTTGTTTAAGGTGCCCTCATTAAATTTTTTAATCACTAAAAAAGTTTTACTCATACAGAAATGAATTGTAATTTTAAGATGTATTTATAAAACCGTTACCACTCACATTAAATGAAGACTTCAGTCATATCTGTAACATTATAAAATCTGTTTTATATACATGGAGGGGGTCCCCTCATGGGGGCTGCCATGTTAGAATCACATGAACAGCCAAACACCACTTGCTTAATCTTGCTTAAGCCATGTTATTAGACACTTTCACTCATGGATTAAATTAATCATAGCTGACTGTGAAATATACATTTCAACAGTGGCATCTGAAACTTAAAACCATTGATTTTGAATAATGCTGCATCCAAGGCACTAGGTGTCAGTGTAAGTCCAAGATGACGCTAACAAACCTAACGAGTGCACCTTTATTTACTCATCCTCATGATGCTTAAACCCATATGACTTAAGTAATGACTTTCTTCTGCGGAACACAAAGGGAGATATTTTCAAGGATGTGCAGTTCATTTATTTCAATACAATAGCAGCTTACAGTGCTTCAATTTAAAGCTAAAACAGCACAAAGTGTTATAAAAATACTCCATGTGGCCTGTGCGTCATTTACCAAGTCTTCTAAAGGCTTTGTATAATAAGCAGATGAAACTTATTCACTCTCAAATCAAATCATTGATCAACTCCTGTAAACAGCACAATCACATATGGCGAAAACAATCAATAACATCAAACCTCACTGATACTCAGTCACTGTCAACTGGTATTTTATTGACATCAGCGAATAAAACATCCATTTAAAATGTCTCATTTTGTGTTTCACAGAAGAAAAAATATAGTGGGGGGTTTACCTTTATAAAACTATTTAAAAATATTAGTGACAAACAAGAGTGAGCTGTTTCAAAATGCATAGTGACACAGGAAAAAATAAAATAATAATAATTCTTCAAGACTACAATCCTCTAGGGCTGCTGCATCAAAACACCTGTCGTGTACAGTCAGGTTCATTATTAACCGCACAGTTGCAATTTCGCTGCTTTTATACTTACGATATTAATGTTAAAGCTGTCAGACTCCTTTGGTTGTTCACTGCGGGTCACAATGAAAATTTAGCAACCATATCCGAACACATCAACCTTAAAACGACCACCCTGTACAGCTACGCAGTTCCGGTTAAACGTCAATTTTGGGCTTGTGTTCATGAGCAACGCACACTGACCGGACTGACTGATCTAGCCTACTTCAGAAGTGGATTCTTTTGAGGTATTGACATGTACCTTTCCTTATTATGTCGTTTATGTTACTTTTTTCAAATGAGGCAATATTCTATGACTGGATAGGCTACTATGCAAAATAGAAACAAAATTTTAACACCAGGTCTAACAATTATTTTCAATAACATCGCGCCGTTTGCAATAACACAGTCTGCTTTGTTTACCATTTAGCAAACATATTTGCCTGTTGTTTTCAATGTATTTTAAAGCGCGCCTCCCTCGTATTGAAGCTTTCTGGAAAATGCGCGCTATTCAATTGGACTCAAAGCCGAATGTATACTGTGATGATTACAATAAACATACATTTATGGAACAATACCATTGAGTTACATATATAAGCTATTTATCACAATTAACATTCCAAAATGTGTACGACCATATAGGATATTATAAATATTTAGAGGCACCCGATCCAATATACTTGAAGTTGAGAGAGAGAGAGAGAGTTACTGTCAGTTGAGTGACAGCCATGTCTGTGTGCTATATCCATGGCGTCAAGTGACAAGGTCTTGCAACTAGAAATAGTTTCTTGCTCATGTTATGTGCAGAATATTGGTTAATAGCTATGAGGGATTGTGTTTCTATTCTTGAATGAGCTGTAGTCAAGACCTTCCCCTCCTCTAACAAAAATCCAGCAGCCATGCACATCAAATAAGTTATTGTGTGGGTCATTTGGTAATATAGTACTGTTTTTCACCGGCTTAAATTAGATTTAGGTAAAGAGCTTATTTTGTTGTTAGCAAAGCCCCTTGAGAAGTCTTGGATCTTGCCATACTTCATGGAACAATTCTCATTCTGTTGCTATTTCATTTCAGAGAACAAGCTACAATAATGTCTTATATATTTGATTGGATGTACAGAGGATTCAGCCGTGTGTTACAAATATTAGGTAATGTATCAGCATGAAGTTGATGTGCTGATGATTTTTCCACAGACTTTGTCTTTAAAAGTTGAATTAACACCAGACAGAACTCTATGTAACCAAAAAATTATTTTGCTTTCCCCTTAGGATTATATAAAAAGAGTGGAAAGCTAGTTTTTCTTGGATTAGACAATGCTGGAAAAACAACGTTATTACACATGCTTAAAGATGACCGACTTGGACAGCACGTTCCAACACTTCACCCAAGTAAGTGAACATTTCTTTCACTACACCATACTTTACCCATTTAATATGTAGTGCATACATTTAGTAAGAACATTTTAAAACAGGATAGCTTATTCTCTTACAAAATGACCTCTGCATTTGTCAGAGCCACAAATAAATACAAAGTAACTTGCCCTTATTTTGTTCGGTCCTCTAGCATCTGAGGAACTGAGTATTGCTGGGATGACTTTCACAACATTTGACCTAGGAGGTCACGCTCAAGGTAAATAAAGAGAGATAAGCTGCTTCTGAAATCGTATACTGTTAGAGTATGTACAGTTTTTGATGTATGACCCACTTCTCGGCCGGTTAAACAGTACTTTCTTTAGGTATGCATGCCAGTAGTATGAAAAGATTCTGGACATACTTCATCCGAGAACATGGGCATTGTCCCGTAACCTGAATATATCACATAATAACAGCAGCTACAAAATTATCTACTCTGGTTTTGTGAAACAAGTGTGATTTAAGCACAAGAAACAACTTTCTAGGTATACTGTCAGTGTTGTGTATGTTACTCAAAATAAGTAATCCACTACAAACGTCAAATTACTTTTCTTAAATGTAATCATATTATTTTACTAATAACTTCATCTCAAAAGTAATTATATTACTAATTATTTTACTTTTAATATACTTTCTAAATAATTTTTCCTAGAAATGATTTTGGTTTTCCACTCATTCAAAATGTCTATATTTCTTCCTCATTCACTGTCGCACATCTATCAGCTTTCACAGAAACACTAACAGACGTACATATGAATTCATATTTTAAATGTATTACACATATTACTTTAGTGCAAGTAATGCACTTAAAAGTAATTACTTGAATTGAGTCAGTAACTTTAATCTGATTACAAGAATTTAAAATGTAGCTAGTTACACTACTTTTTTGACAAAAAAGTAATTAGACTACAGTAACTAATTGCTTTTTAATTGGATACATCAAACACGTTATACTGTATATAACACTTACAGTTGAGAAGAGCTTTTTGATGTCCTTCCCATGACATCTCCTCAGCCTCCTAGGCATTATGGGATAGTAAAGTGTCTAGTAGAGCCACACTGCCATACTGTTTTTGGCATACTATATAGTAGGGTAATATGGATATTTGATTCTGATATAAAATGCGGTCATAATAAGGGATAATAACAATTTTCAAGAGTGATATATTTGAACAGAAGTAGATTTATCAAAGAAGTCATTTAGAAATCTTATCCTTTGACACAATGAAGCAAGTTGATTTTTTATATTCTTCATCCTCAGCAAGAAGAGTTTGGAAGAATTATCTTCCAGCAATAAATGGAATAGTCTACCTTGTTGACTGTGCTGACCATGAACGTCTACTAGAAGCCAAAATTGAACTGGATGTAAGTCTACTTTGTACAAGATAATACATTTACATAGGAATGTTCTACCATGAACACATCCAGTGTGTAATTCAAGATGAATGTCACAGCACTAACTTGCTGTTTAATGCACTCATCTCTTTGCCAATTATCATCACTTTCCCTGCCCCACCAATCAAACACATTAATCTTTTTTAATAATAAGGGAACCTTATTTTACATAGAATTTGTTTGTTAAATCATAGGCCCTCTTAACTGATGAAACCATCTCCAATGTGCCAATCCTTATTTTGGGGAATAAAATCGACCGTCCAGAAGCAATTAGTGAGGATGCACTTAGAGGAATGTTTGGTCTTTGTGGACACACCACTGGAAAGGTAGGCCACTGATGAAAGACATATACTTCACTGTGATGTATTTGGTTGTAGTCTAAACCTGAACTACTAAGGGTCAGTAAAACAGTATGTAACTCACAGTTGGACCATTATTAACACAGCTCTGCTATTTTTCACTGAGAAATGTTTGCCTTTCCTAATCATTTTATTTTGTTTACTTGCCTGGAACTGTACATTTTAAATGTATAGAATTCTGTAATTCAATTTTATTTAGTCTAATTTCCTTTCTATGTGTTTACACAGGGAAATGTATCGCTGAAAGAACTCAATCTGAGGCCAATGGAAGTCTTTATGTGCAGTGTTTTGAAGAGACAAGGATATGGTGAAGGCTTTCGATGGCTTTCTCAGTATATTGATTAAAATAATGTTACTGGACAAGTTATTAATCCAAAACCCATGTGCCCTTATTTATTTATTATCTACCTTGTAATAAAACTGTAGTAATAAGGGGTGTTATATATTTTTTAATCTGTGCCCTCCGGTGTGGGGAGAGATAAGGATCTAAGATACACATCAATTTAACATGTTAGGAATCAGTTACATAGATACCTAGAGATGGGTTATTTTAAGATACTGCATCCTGTAACAGAACACTTACATGTACAAAGGTATGTTTATTTGAATTAGGCACTTTTAATCAGGTAAATATCGCTTGTGCAGTGATATGACGTTAAAATCAACAGATGATACAAAATTAGTTTTATCTTCAAGTTACATATTACCTCTGTGCCTTAATGCTAGTGGCTGTTGGTCTTTTCTATGATATGCATTTCAGTGGCATTATCACAGTGAAGTGATAAGGTGTGGATTGCCAGGGTATGCAATGGAATATTTATTTGTATCTAATATTTAAGTACAAATGTTTGATATTTGAATGCAGTATTTTGATACCTTTACAACTGTTCTGATTAGCACTCTTCAGCTCCAGTGATGTGTCTATATTGGTCTGTTTCAGCACTAGACTACCTAATTGATTCATGCAACAAGTACTTTTTGACTGTCAGCTGTGATTTATTTGCAGTAATGGCATGAGAGTACAAAGGCTTTTTTTTTTTTATTGATAGAAAAGATGCCAGTGCAATACAATGTGTCATATTACTAGGTCACTTTAACTCCTATGTGTAAATAAGCTTATGAGAAAGGATTGGGGTTTTAAATGCTGGTTATCATTTCAAATGGCTAATTGAGTACATGCCACAGCGCAACATTTGTGCAATGTTTTTTTGAATTAGGCAATAAAAATTATTTTGAAATATTGCTCCTTGTCCTATACTCAAGTTAGCTCATACAAGCATGTAGGCCTTTATGAAAGTAATAGTTGAATGACATTTTTTTTGGTATGGCCAATTCCCACTACTTAGTATGTCCTCATGGTGGTGTGGTTACTCACTTCTATCCGGGTGGCAGAGGAAGACAAGAGTCAAAGATTTGAACTCGGGACTCTAGAGGTGGTAGTCAGCGTCAATACATGCGGAGCTACCCAGGCCCGTTGAACGAATATTTTAAACAAGACCAAATAGTTGACTTGAATATTTACCTTTGTTACCCAAGTCTACCACAGTCTGCCTTCAAAGAGCTTTTCTCAATTGAGGTGTAATTTATGTTGTAGAACAAAACGTCCACATATCGTCAACTAATGTGTACCTCAGACCTTATTTTACTCATAAGTTCAAGAACCCCAATATAAAGACCCATAGCAAAACCCAGAGGGAACCCTTGGTGAATTATTCTTCCGTGTTTGCCTACAAATTTGAGTAAGGGGAGGCTGCAGACCTGGAGCAGATATACGCCCCTGGCAGTTTTACGCCCCTGACAGTTTTACGCCCCTGTTGTTCTTAATGCGTCCAGTAGGGGGAGGCTGTACATTAGTATATGAGCCTAGTCCTATATCATAACAGACCTTATAGCATCAGACCTTCTTGAAGCGACACGAATAGAGGTATTTTAAATAATCTGCTAAAGTTATTGTTGTTGATTGTATTGTAATGATGCAACATTTATTATTTATAAACGATTAGCTAAGATTCGATATCAATTCAAAAGATGGGTCTATAATTTATTTCGAGAGACAATAAAAGTAGGCTAAGTTACTTGACGGTCAGGTTGATGTTCTGTCTGGCTCAAACTTAGCTAACTTAGCCACATATAGGGTTAAAAGCAGCCCCTAGTCTTCTCTTTACCCGCTCTGTCTCACTCTCTTTTAAAATTCATTTAATTTTTATTTTTATCTTGTTGTCTGTCTTTAGCTTGCGTGACATGGCATCTTCTGGTAAGACCCTGTTTACTCCTTGCATTTAAACCAAAGAGTATAGAAGTACTTCTATACTCTTTGTTTAAACATAGACTACTCCACATGGTTTCTTGAGCAACATTAGAGTGGATATTGGAAATGTGTTAATTTTTTTTTTGTAACAGTTTATGATGTGTACACAAAATACACATTTATAATAGGCATGTATGTATGTCTGTATTTGTATGTATGCAAATCTCTCTAAGTAAAGAGTTGAACTGCACACGCACTCAAATATTTTGTCATATAATACATACATACGTCGTGCATGATAAAACCCACATTAAAAACTTTGGTCTCATATGGTTTAAATGTAGATTTTGGTTCTAGATAGAAACATCTATCTTAATAGATTAAACCAGCAAAGCAAAATCAGCCCTCTTTGTGGATGAAGCATCCATGTTCTGTGGGAGAAAATAGACTCAAATGGGTATGAGCAGAGGATTAAAAATGCTGGTTTAATTTATGGCCATATGATATGCTGTTACATAAGCTTTGTAACATAGGACTCCTCATGGCTCTTTGTTAATTAGTCTTTTACCCATATCTTAGGAGTATTGCACATCGTCTCGACCCTGGACAGTGGACAGAAGTCACAGGATTGGATATTGGGGTGACACACAACTACAATACTACTGTACATACTTTCAGCTCTGTGTTTGTTTTTATTTCAAATTCTAATATATTTGTTTCCAAAAGGGCTTTCCTCAACAGAACAACAGCATTGATTGTGGAGTTTTCATGCTCATGGTAAGCTATTAAAACAGGCAACTGAAGCAAAAATGTTTTTTGTTTTGGAAATTAATCTTTACTCTTTTTCAGTATGCCCTTTACACAGTGCTGAACACTCCATTCAATTTTACTTCGGTGAGCTTTTCTATTTTCTTCCTTTAAGGTTGCTATAAAGTTGTACTTTATTACTGGTCATTGAATTCTAACAATACAAATTAAATACTAATCCTGTTACATTTCAATTTCTGTTAGCTTGACATGCCTGCAATCAGGGAGTGGTGGTGTCTACGTCTAATTGAGTGGTTTGAGACAGAGGGGTATGTCTATTTGTTTCTTTACATCTCAGTTTAGTGTTTCATGCTTTGTTCCTTCCTTGTCAGTAGAAATAACTGCCAACAAAGTAGATTTTTTCTTTCTTTTTAAAAGGCATGGGAAAAGGTTCGCCCACTGGACCGAGGAGGCAAGATGCCTGACTGAAGGGACATTACAACCTCTTTACAGGTGTTTTCCAGGATTAACACATGACTTGCCACAGCATGTTGTTGCTGAGAGGAACCGAATGTTGTCCAACCAGCCTCTGGTGGACTTCATTGTGGCAAGAGGAACCGATAACCACATTCAGGTACATGCATCAATAATGCATTTTAAATGCATTCTAAACGAATAGCTTGTCTAGTAAATAAACAACTTACACATACATGGAAATGTTCTTAATGTCATTTTCAATTTTCTCTGCACAGTCCATCATCAATGGACAAAAAAAATCAAAGTGGCTTGACACTTTTTCCAAGTGTTCCATCAAGAAAGTGCCTGTGCCGTTGTTCATTGAAGATCAGGAGCAAATTGATGTTATCTTCACTCACCTGACTTCCATTCTGGACAGCACACCCACACACACCCACAGTGACCAGATCAGATTCATTATGGATGTCCTTTTTCCAGAGGTAGGTCTCGTGTGTTAGTTGTGCTCTGCATGGTGTCAGATTCAAATAGTTTTTAATGTCAAATAGTTTATCCATAATGTTAGACCATTGCTCTAAAAATAATAGTTTTTGTGCTTAATATAGAAAAGGCACTTTTGATTTTGTTGTTAAAAAAACGAAACATGCAAAATGATGCTTGGCTTATTTGGGCTGTGATAAATCTCAATTATTTCTCTGCTAGTCCATCATCTGTGCTCTCGCTGTTGTGGGACATGTGTCCATCTTGGAGGCTGAGGAGAAATTCCTGCGAGGACCTGTCATTGACGCAAGCTACTGTAAGGTTCTTATAAAGGGAAAAATGTTCAAACATGAGACATGACATCCTGCCATTATTTATAAATAACCATTGTTTCAACGACTATTCAACTTTAGCTTCTTTTTTTTATTTTTCTATTATCAGTGAGATGGAGCACTGTGACAGGAGGATAAAAAAACAACTAAAGAAGAGTGGCATGCCATAGGAGAGTCATCTACACGAGTCATCCTATACATGGTGTTAATAAATAACTTTTTTTTGTGAACAACAATATTGTCTCTTTCTTTTAAACGGCCCTTGGAATTTTAGAAAAGGGTTAAATTGTGTTTGTCTTCATTAAATGCTATGTAGGACACTGTTTTGTAGCTGTATGATGACCAATTGTGAATAGTACAGCAGATATTTCATTGAGGATCCATATGATTACACGGTACTGTATGTCTAAGGGGCTATATGGTTAATACCTAAATGTAACTTTGATATATGTTGTTTTGAATTTATATAGTCAGTCTCCTGTATATAAAAACAGTTTAAAAACAATTAATTCTACAGTAGGTCATATATAATTACTTTGTCCATCTGATCCAACTATGTGTAATAATATTTTTAAAATTTACAAAAACAAATATTCTTCTGTAGGCTGAGTGCAGAGTGAAGCCCAACTGAACATCTGGATGTTTTAATCCGTAGTGCAGATTATTCCGCTGTCTATGACGTTTATTTAAATGAACAAATACCTAAAAATTTGTAAAAGTCTATAGACGTGACTGTTATAAATGTGTTAGTTTCGAGCGTCGATTTAATTATGTTATTTCGTCATATATCCTTCTCCCCCTACTGGACGCATTAGGAACAACAGGGGCGTAAAACTGCCAGGGGCGTATATCTGCCGGCTCCAGGTCTGCAGAGGGGCGTAAAACTGCCAGGGGCGTATATCTGCCGGCTCCAGGTCTGCAGCCTCCCCATATAGGACAAATTTACATCATTGCTGAACAGCTTTCAGTGACATCACTCCTTCCCCACAGCCGCCATTTTTGTGACCATCAGCGGGAGGAAACAATGGCGGTAATTGAAAAAACACCCATAAAACGATATTAAGAAAAACCTTAAAAAGTGCTGTTGATCCATGACAAGTACCGGAAAGGTGTATACAAGTGTTACGTCCTAGGGCGTATCTTTCTTTTATTTCCTTGTTACATCTGTGGATGTAGAAATTGCATGTATATTGACTATACATTGTATGTTTTCTGTTGTCTCCCTTGTGTTCCCTGTTGTCCCAACCAGGTTAATTTACATCAGCTGTGAACGATTAAGATCGAGTGCTGAGCAGCTCTGATTGGTGCACTAACAAAAGAACATGGGAATAAAGCTGAGGTGGAAAGTCTGCTAGGAGTCTCTTTCCTCCTGCCCCAGCATTGGTAGACTTTGTGTGTTGTGATGCTGTTGTTAATTAAAACCGCCAGTTGTATTTTTATGTTAAACGGTTTACCCATATTTACAATTATAAACTCCTTTGTTGGGTTTCCACCCATTGGTCTACGGAAGCGGTAGAGAGGTGGGCGCCATTTTCTTTTCTGTTTTACCTGTTCTTTTCTCCTGTTTATAGCTAGATAGGGAGTGAGGCAAGATTTATGTTGTTAATTTTCTATTTCTTTGTTGTAAGGGTAAGTAGTTTGTGCCTCCCTTTCATTTAGACTCATTTATGTTTGTTATTTTGGCCTGGTCCCCTCTTGAAGACTTTCTGCTTCCTTTGTTTTGTATTTAGAAGAGGACCAATAAAATTGTTATCTGTTCCTTAACCTGTTGTGGTTCTTGTTGGCTGGGACAGGAGTGAAGACCTCCAAACCCGTTTCTTTTTTTTTTTGTTTCTTCACTTTAAGTTCCTTTTAAATTGTTAGTTTTCTTCCCGACCCCTAGACGGGGAGGATTCGTAACAATTGGGGGCTCGTCCGTTTGTCCATTGAGACTTAATAATTGGGGGCTTGTCCGATCGTCTATTGAGACGTAACAATTGGGGGCTCGTCCGTTCGTCTATTGAGACGTGACAATTGGAATTTCGTCTTTGTGCACATTCGGTAAGTCTTGTTACATTTCTTTTTTTTGTATTGGCTGTTTTTGAACTTTGAGTGGGGGAGGAGATCCCATATTAGTGAATATGGAATTTGACTTGATTATGTTCTCTTTATCGCCCACTTTAGAAGAATTTGACCGATGTAGAAAGAAGGATCTGATTATAATTGCAGATTTCTTTAATATGTCAGTTCCCAAAGAAGCGAAGAAACAGGTGTTAAAAGATCATTTATACCGTAAGTTAGTGAAGGCGGGTATCTTACCTGAACGTTCTGAGGAGGGTGCGGGTAATGCAGAGTCTGATGGTGATGCCTCATCCGCTAAAATAAATTCGGTAAGTAGTAGTACAAAGGTCCCTCACGAAGATCTAAAAGATGCAATTCAATTGAAAGAATTGGATCTTGCGTTAAAGCAGCAAGAACACGAAACTCCGCTTCTGCGCTTGAGAGCTTTGGAGATTGAGGCAGGTCGGGATATAAAACTGCGAGAATTAGAGCTTGAGGCTCAAGCCTTGCGCAATAAACCAGTTCCATTACCTCGATTAAGATCTCTCTCTGATAATGGTGCATTACAAGCTAAATTTGATGTCGGTAAATATGTCAAATTAATACCTCCATTTCGTGAAACGGAGGTTGATTCGTATTTTACCGCCTTCGAACGTGTTGCTGCTAAATTAAGTTGGCCGAGAGACATGTGGGCACTAATGTTGCAATGCAATCTCGTTGGAAAGGCTCAAGAGGTGTGCTCAGCTTTGCCAATAGAAGATTCATTGGATTACGATACTGTAAAGGCTGCAGTTTTGCGAGCTTATGAATTAGTGCCGGAGGCATATCGACAAAGATTTAGGGCTTGTTCAAAAGCAGCCAAACAAACATTTGTGGAGTTCGCAAGAGAAATAAGAACACTTTTTGAAAAGTGGTGCTTTGCTAGCAAAACTACAACTTTTGAAGAGCTGCAAGAGTTTGTTTTATTGGAGGACTTCAAGTGTTGTGTTCCCAAAAGTCTTGTAGTATATTTAAATGAACAAAAAGTATATAAGCTTTGTGATGCAGCAGTGTTAGCTGATGAATTTGTGCTCACCCACAGAACTGTTTCCATCTGTGCGTCCTGTTCAAACTCCATCAGTGAGAAAGAAAGGAAGGAATCGCTGCGGGTTAGTGTTTCTAGACCTGGCCATGACTCTAAATTTGTCCCAAAGAATGCTTCAGGCAGAAGAGTATGCTTTTACTGCCTTGACCCTGACCATTTGATCTCAGATTGCAAAGCATGGAAGAAAAAAAACGTCCTGGTTTACCTGCTACCTTTAATCCTTTTGTGATGGAAGGCACAATAGCCCTTTCCAATGACACGGAATTTAGACCAATTATAATGTTGAGAGATACGGGGGCATCGCAGTCATTAGTTTTGGAGAGCGCGCTACCTTTTTCGGTTGAGTCCTATACGGGCAGTGATGTGCTAATTCGTGGTGTGGAATTAGGCTGTATTTCAGTACCTTTACATGTGCATATAACCTCTGAACTCATTACAGGTGCTGTGAAAGTGGGAGTACGTTCACAGCTACCGGTTGAAGGTGTGAGCATGATATTAGGTAATGACCTAGTTGGTGCAAAGGTTTTTCCTCATCCCATTGTGTCTGCTAAGCCTGACGCTTGTGACCAAGCTGATGTCTCTAGACAATTTCCTTCTGTTTTTCCATCTTGTGCCGTAACTCGTGCTCAAGCAAAGAAATTTGGAAATGTAGTTGACATTTCAGATTCATTCCTGGCTACTCAGGGAAAGATGTTTATTACACCCCAGCATCCAGAAACTGCTGAGCCTTCCAACCCAATCCAACAGCCCATAAAGGTAAGCCGAGAGCAGTTAGCTGCTGCTCAAAGGGCAGACCCAAATTTAACAAGATGTATTGACGCTGTAGTAGATAAGTCTAAAGTCTCAAAATGTACGGTAGGTTATTTTTGGGATAACAACATACTTATGCGTTGGCGGAAGCCGCAAGACGCTGATGACGATTGTCATGTGGTATATCAGATTGTATTGCCTTCTGGTTACCATGACCAAGTTTTGCGGCTGGCTCATGAGCATGTATGTTCTGGTCACCTTGGGGTAACTAAGACTTATCATAGCATAACTAGACACTTCTTTTGGCCCGGTTTAAAATCTGCTGTGACTAAATTTATTAAATCATGTCATGCTTGTCAAATGGCTGGAAAGCCCAATCAGAAAGTTCCACAAGCTCCACTTCACCCCATTCCAATAATGGAAGAACCCTTTGAAAGACTTCTCCTTGACTGTGTAGGTCCATTGCCAAAGTCCAAATCAGGCCATCAGTACATTAAGCATTATGTGTACAACCACCCGTTATCCTGAAGCCATACCACTACGTACTATCAAAACCAAGGCAGTAGTGAAAGAGCTAATCAGATTCTGCTCAATTTTTGGCTTACCTAAGGTCATTCAAACTGACCAAGGGTCAAATTTTACATCACATGTGTTTGAGCAAATGGTAAAAGAGTTGGGCGTGGAACACCAGTTGTCAAGTGCATACCACCCAGAGTCACAGGGTGCACTTGAACGGTTCCATCAGACTCTCGTCGATGATGCGTGCCTACTGTGTGGAGAGCGGTAAAGACTGGGCAGAAGGGTTACCCTTGTTAATGTTCGCTATAAGGGGAACCGTGCAAGAATCTCTGGGGTTTAGCCCTGCCGAGCTTGTGTTTGGTCACTCAGTGCGAGGGCCTTTAAAACTCTTAAGTGAGCAGTTTTTAACCAAAGATTCCTCTCCAGTGTCTATCTTCGATTATGTGAGATCTTTTCGAAAACAACTTCACAAGGCATGGGAAATTGCTAAGGCCCATCTTGCTGAAGTTCAGTCTAAGATGAAAGCCCGTTATGACCAGCGAAGTGTTGTACGCAGTTTTCAACCAGGTGATTCTGTGTTAATACTACTTCCTGTTCCTGGCTCGGCCATGCAAGCAAAATTCTCTGGACCGTACGTAGTTGAGAAAAAGCTAAGTGACACAAACTATGTTATACGTACTCCTGACCGGCGTCGTAAGACCCGAGTCTGTCACATAAATATGAAGTCATATGTGTCAAGAGACTCATCTAAACCTGATTTACCAGTTGAACCAATTTCAGTGGTAAATTTTGTTGATAATCCATGCACCCCTGAGGTAGATGACTTAGTAGATAAAAATGCCCAAATCTCTTGTGGGAGATTATCAAATTCTTCTGTTCTTACCACATTGGACTCTCATCTGTGTTATCTACCTGATGACCAATGTATTGATATTGTTGAGTTGATCGGAAAGTATCCTACACTGTTTCATGATGTTCCTTCCCAGACCACAGTGTTGAGTCATGATATAGATGTAGGTGAGTGTTTGCCCATTAAACAACATCCATACCGTGTGAATCCTCATAAAAGGCAGTTAATGAGAGAGGAAGTTGATTATTTATTGCGTCATGGTTTTGCAGTGTCCAGTCAGAGTCCATGGAGTTCACCATGCTTGCTTGTTCCTAAGGCGGATAACTCCCTGCGGTTCTGTACGGACTATCGGAAGGTGAATAACATAACCAAACCGGATTCCTTTCCTCTTCCAAGAATGGAGGACTGCGTAGATAGAGTAGGTTCATCATCTAATGTCACAAAGTTAGATCTTTTAAAAGGTTATTGGCAGGTACCTTTAACACCCCGTGCTAGTGAGATCTCTGCATTTGTTACCCCTGACAACTTCCTTAACTATAAGGTTATGGCCTTTGGAATGCGTAACGCTCCAGCTACCTTTCAGCGTTTGATGCAGAGGGTTTTGTCAGGAGTACAAAATTGTGAAGTATATCTTGATGACATTGTAGTCTATTCATTGACTTGGAAGGATCATCTCAAAACATTAGAAGCGGTGTTAAAACGTTTGTCCGAAGCTTCTTTAACATTGAACCTTGCTAAATGTGAGTTTGCAAGGGCAGTTGTCACTTACCTTGGCAAAATAGTAGGGCAAGGCCAAGTACGTCCTGTTGAGTCCAAGGTCTCTGCCATCATTGAGTTTCCCCCTCCTACTAACAAGCGCGAGTTGAGGTGTTTCTTAGGCATGACTGGTTACTATAGAGGTTTTTGTGAAAATTTTGCCTCTGTAGTTTCACCCCTGACAGATCTCTTGAGTACAGAACGTAAGTTTGTATGGAACCCTGAGTGTGAGTCTGCTTTCCGTGCAGCTAAAGATCTTTTGTGTAACGCTCCAGTTCTGTCTGCCCCAAATTTCACCATTCCATTTAGTCTGCAGGTAGATGCCAGTGCTTATGGAGCAGGTGCAGTGCTTCTACAAGAGGATAGCTTGGGTATTGAACATCCGGTGTGCTATTACTCTAAAAAGTTCTCAAAATGCCAAAGACGGTATAGTACAATCGAAAAAGAGGCATTAGCCTTGTTACTGGCTCTCCAGCATTTCGAGGTCTATGTAGGTTCTGGCAATGGCAAACCGATAGTGGTTTACACTGACCACAACCCTTTGATTTTTCTATCCCGTATGTCAAATGCTAACCAGCGGTTGATGAGGTGGTCCCTCATCATTCAGGAATTTAACCTGGATGTGCGTTACAAAAAAGGAGTGGAAAATGTTGTAGCCGATGCACTGTCCAGAGCTCATAATACTGAAAGTTAGAGGGTAAATAATAAATGGTTACAAGTCCTGTTTTGCTGGTGGCAAGGCCTGGCTTGTAAGTAAGGGTGGGTGTGTTACGTCCTAGGGCGTATCTTTCTTTTATTTCCTTGTTACATCTGTGGATGTAGAAATTGCATGTATATTGACTATACATTGTATGTTTTCTGTTGTCTCCCTTGTGTTCCCTGTTGTCCCAACCAGGTTAATTTACATCAGCTGTGAACGATTAAGATCGAGTGCTGAGCAGCTCTGATTGGTGCACTAACAAAAGAACATGGGAATAAAGCTGAGGTGGAAAGTCTGCTAGGAGTCTCTTTCCTCCTGCCCCAGCATTGGTAGACTTTGTGTGTTGTGATGCTGTTGTTAATTAAAACCGCCAGTTGTATTTTTATGTTAAACGGTTTACCCATATTTACAATTATAAACTCCTTTGTTGGGTTTCCACCCATTGGTCTACGGAAGCGGTAGAGAGGTGGGCGCCATTTTCTTTTCTGTTTTACCTGTTCTTTTCTCCTGTTTATAGCTAGATAGGGAGTGAGGCAAGATTTATGTTGTTAATTTTCTATTTCTTTGTTGTAAGGGTAAGTAGTTTGTGCCTCCCTTTCATTTAGACTCATTTATGTTTGTTATTTTGGCCTGGTCCCCTCTTGAAGACTTTATGCTTCCTTTGTTTTGTATTTAGAAGAGGACCAATAAAATTGTTATCTGTTCCTTAACCTGTTGTGGTTCTTGTTGGCTGGGACAGGAGTGAAGACCTCCAAACCCGTTTCTTTTTTTTTTGTTTCTTCACTTTAAGTTCCTTTTAAATTGTTAGTTTTCTTCCCGACCCCTAGACGGGGAGGATTCGTAACAACAAGTCTGAGGTCAGCACAAATACTGCCAAATTTTACTTTCGTGGACATTTAAAAATATTTTATCCACGATTCATCTCCAGCTGGGTGTTAAGAGTAACATTCTCCTATGTGCATTTCCAGATGAATTGTATCCGAATCTATCGTGTTATTAATATAATTGACACAGATAACTGACGCAGATATCTGAATTGGGTAGATTATGACTTGCAATTGCCCCAGGGCCATTTTTCCTTTTGTGCCTTCCCGGTCCAATTACCTTTTAAAGTTTAAAAACGCTATCTATTTTCATTTAAGTCTCTTTTAAATACCTGTTCTGTTAATTAAAGTCAGATTAATTCAAACAAACAGCACAGATGTGGTAAATAACCACTTAACCAAAACATGGTCGCTTAACAGCCACTGTACTTAAAGAGACAGTAGGCTACCATTTTAACGTTTGCTATACATCATGTAAACTCGTTGTAAATACTACAACTTATGCATACATTTACAGGGGCCATTATAAATTATGAAATATTTTAATTTCATCAAACACTTTAAATATTGATGAATTAAACAAATACAGTAGGCTCCTACAGTATCTATGCAAGGGTTTGGTGAAATTCGGCATAGAGTTCAGGCAGTTCTGACTCCTGCTGCTATATCTTTTCAATTCATCTAAATGATAGGGTGCATTTAATTTAGATGTGGTCATCCCTATATCCTATTTCCTTCAAAAACTTTACCCTCCATTGTGAGAGCTTTAAAGGGCTGAAAAGTGTGGGGCTCAAAAATAGTGGTCATTTGGTAATTTTTAGGAAATTCAGTTTGGAACGATCCTATAGCTTGGCTAACATTCTTCCATCAAAGTCCTGTTAAGGCATAATTTAGGCCTTTTCAAAGTGTCCAAAAATCCCCTAGACTACATTACATTGACAGAATGTTAAAATAAATTAAGAGTCTGTTTATAAATGTATGCAAATTTCAGCTGTCAAATCTTACAAGCCCTTTAATCTGCTTTAAGATGCTCGCTTTCTTTCTTTCTTTCTAAAACTTGTAAAAATGTCTAACTTAAAGCATTTAAAACTGTTTTAAACTTTCAGACAAGGTTTTGTCAGACCATCATTATAGTTTGTCTTGACAAACTTTACACATCTAGTTTAATCAGTACTTTTGAACTACACACATTAAAATATCAATATTTTCTTTCCCAACCAGCTAAGCAAAGATAATTTTTGTAATGTAGGGCAAACATGCAGTTATAGCAATGAATAATAAACGTTTTTGTTCAACAGTCCTTTTATAAAAAAAAATAAAGCTTAACCATATAAAGCCTAACATAAGAAATATTAGTCAGAAAATTCTATATTTTTAAACCTGTTTAAATCTACTTAAATAATGGCATTTTAAGTACATATTGCTTGAAATAAATAAATACTAATTTCGAAATATCAGTAACAAAATAAACGTTATTGTTAATTTTGCTTTATCAAAATCAGCAAAGACTTCACAATAAAAAGATGAGTGCATCAAAACATGATGGCTGCTATTTTAGAAAATTAAATGACAAGGTCTTCTATTCCAGTACAGCATGACAATTTTCACCAGGAGACAGTAGACATCTAATAAAAAAATCAAATAGTGATGACGTAGAGGCTTTAGAAGATCATGTATCAAATGTGATATGCATGGCATTAATAGTTGCTCAAAAAAGATTATTAGAAAGTCAAAAGGGTCCTTTAAGAGGGCTGGGGCCCCTCATATTCACAGGGACCTGTTGGGGTGGGGGCTTGAATAAGATGTGGGGATCACATATTTACAACCTGGTCTAATATTGAAATGTGACTCTATACATTTTTTCAAAATTTGTTAAATGTGTCGCCAGATACAATTCCTTGCCGTTTCCAGGAGAAATTAACAATAGAGGTGCTAGAGCAACTGTGTGGTTTATTCACTTTCCCTCAAATCACGACTTAAATAGCTGATCATGACTTTATAAATACTTATTTTTCTCTCTATTACTCACACCATACTATTTTATGTTATCGACCCATGTTTACTCAAACACATATTTTGAAAAACAATACATTTTAATGATTTTATTACAGACACACCTACATATATACATTTACTCCAATGCTGCTGGGAGGTATGTTTTTAATAATTTTTTTATTTATCTAAAATTCACCTTAAATCTAGGTCTGAATACAACATAATTTTACTTTCTTTTGGCGTCCCCAGCTGGATATTTCACTGTAAACTTGTGATATACAGCATGCAAATTTTGAATTGCTAAAATGTTGTCATGTTCACATAAATTTCATGAGACAAGGGGCTATATTTAAGCAAGTTGATGGGCCGCGAGACCTTGCAGTCCAATAATTTTGGTCACAAACACTGATCTATATATGTAAACATGGCGACGTGGTCATACAGTTGCGTCACATGAAACAGGTCAATAGTACCAAAGTGTGTTGTAAATTTTTTTTTATTCTTGTAGCATCATTTTATTTGTACAAGCAGATGTAACTTAAAAAACTACCCAGAATTCTTAGTTGAAGTGGGGTACTTAGTTAAGTCTTTACGATTTCTCTTGAATAAGAATTGTATTCTTATTGTATTCTGGTATTGTACTCTGTTCTTCTTTTTCGAGATATTATGATTATTTTTTTGTGTGTGCCTTGAACCAGGAAAGAAAACCAAAATCTCAAATACGGTTGATCAAGATCAAAGAACACATTTCAAGTCAGCAATTAAATCTGACAATACTGGTAACGTAAATTGTGATTCTTTACCTCATATTACGCTAAAAGCGCAATTTTCCCGGCTTATATAGCTAATGCGCATGCGCATTATAGAGTCAATTGATACGTTATATCTGTATCTAAAATGTGATTGGCTCTTTTACCTTTAAGGCGGGATTTCCTTTCTACGTCCGTTGACCGTTGTGTGCTCAGAGATGCTTGGTTGAGCGATCCAATTTCGCGCATTAATTTCAGTTGAAGTGGCCAATCTTTGCAAAATAATCTCTGATAGTACTAAAGGTCCTACAGCAACCACTCATCGAACAATATTTGATAGCGCCATGAGATTGACACGCAATCCATCACGTGATCACGTCACCGCCAATGAAATCATACCAGGAATTGCTGCAGGTGGAGAGTTAATGTCAGTTTTTCAGATCAACTGTTGGTTTGCGAATATATTTTAATACTGATCATATAATTTTTGGAACCTTGTCTTGTTATTTAACAACAACTGCTACCACTGAGGTAAATATTCGTGATATTGTATAATCAGGGAATATAGTTTGTCCTGAATCTCATGCAAGATGCAAGATGCAAGAACTCAGCTCGTGTTAGCACAAAAGCTGTAAACTTATTTTGTTTCGTCAATGTAAGGCTGTTTTATATATCTAACGATCGAAAATGAGGGCAGTGGAGGAGGCGTGTTGTGTTGTCACAGTATCTGAGACGCCCCTGAACATCAATTCTGGATCTCAGAATAAAGCAATGAGTTGTAGTGGAGTTTTTCTAAATTGCCAGTCTGGTATTGTACTCTGTACTGGCATCGTATTTTCTCGCTTTGTAAATAATAGACAGTCCACGAGGAAAGACTTAAAGATATTGCGTCCTGAGAGTTTCAGTAAAAATATGAAAATGTATGTAGATTACACAGGAAACTATAGCACCAACCAGCCGTGTGTAATGGACCGACGCAACATGAGCCGTCAAGAGGCTGAACTGTTAATGCTGATAAATTGTGTGGAGTTTCAAAATGCATTTCACCAAATCTTCAAGGAGGCAGAAAAGTGGGGCTTTTATAGCGCTAGTGAGGATACAGAGGTTCTGGAAGACTCCAGGTTTTTAAGTTGGTTTGCACTTCTTCGGATGCCCGCTTTATCCACCAATAGTGAATCTGTTTCATGGATGAATAGTGGTACTCTTCAAAAGGGACTTCCTGTTATTGCTTGTGGATCTCCATTTGGTGGTCTCTGTCCAGATATCTTTATGAACACCATCAGTAAAGGTATTGTGAGTAATCTGGCAGGAGATGAGAATGCGCTGATCCTGACTGATGCCCGCTGCTTGCCTGGCACTGAAGGAGGTGGCCTGTTTGTTTGTGATAGAGATAGTTCTTACCTTGTGGGTTTGATCGTGTCACCACTATGCTGGAAATCAAATGAATGGATTGGCCTGACACTTGTGTGTTCTGTTCACTTAATACTGAAAAACATGCTACAGGCTGTTGCCTCTCAGGAGTCAGTGAAAGAAATTTCATCACAGTTAATTACTGACTCTCTTCAAGCCCCATCTTCTGCAAACCAATGTTCGAGATTTGAACACTACCCCATTGTGGCACTGATTGAGACTGGCCAGGTGTGGGGTTCTGGTGTCCTGCTAAACCAGCATTTGGTTCTGACCTGCAGGCATGTGGTGAATGAAAAATCTGTGCTTACAGTGAGAATCAACTTTGGAGGAAGGTACTTTAATATATGCTTGGTATTCCTGCAAAAGTGGTATTTTTGCAATAAGTGTAATGGCTAGTTGTGTCTGGCCATGTAATCTAAAGTAATATATCCACTTCTCACCTTTTAGATTACATGCAGTAAGTGGAAAGGTGCTGTATTCGTCAACCCCATCTTCTCCCTATGATACTGCTGTTGTGGAGCTTCAGGAGCCCCTCTCAAACTTAGTAACACCCCAGTTTGCCACATACTTTCTCCCAGGTAATGTTGGTAATAAATCCTGTATTACTGAAACTTAAGAACAGCTGTCTAGATGCCACCAACATTAGAAAAATTATCTTTGGCCCCAACTTGCATCCATTTATAATTGTTCTGTCTTTGTTTAGGTGAAGATGTAGTTGTTGTGGGTTATGGGGCTTTAGGGAGGAGTTGTGGTCCTTCCTTGACCTCAGGAATCTTATCCAGAGTTTCCACCCATCAGTCACAGCCTGTGATGCTGCAAACTACATGTGCAGTGCAGTCTGGAGCCAGTGGTGGCGCCGTTGTTCGCTATGGCACTGGAGAATTATTAGGTAATATCTCTCACTTTTAATTTAACATGTTTAGAATGGAAAAAACATGTGCTTTTTTTGCATGTGCAAGTCATTCTTTACTATATCAGTACACCAGTTGTTCAAAAATAATCTTGTGTTATCTTTTTCACAAAAGCTTTTGATTTAAATAAAGCATTATGAAAGCTTTTTCACAATGCACAATTATAATAATATAACAACATTGGCATAATCAATGGCATGTCTTAGTGGAAGAACTACCTATTTTACCAAACAGGGGCAGACAAGGTGAGTATTTGAAACTAACTTTTGCAATTCTGTTTGGTGGTTCTAGTGGCACAGAAATTACACACTGCATCTTTACCTGACAACTACAGAACATTTATTCTATTATACTATTTCCACTCTGAACAGAAGGGGGCACAATGTGACCAATTAAGCAAATCCCAAAGGTTCTGAATCAGAGCCAGCCCTTCAGCAGCACTAGCAATGTCTGGCTAAATCAAGTGTTCGTAGGCTGATTTAATCTTGTATCTTTTATTTTATCTTATATTCTATTATTTTAGGTATTGTTTCCAGCAACACAAGAGACTTCACAGCAAAAGTGACATATCCCCACCTCAACTTCAGCATCCCTTTGACAGTTCTGGAACCTCTGCTGAGACGTTTTGCTCAAAATGGAGATGCTGCTGTGTTTAAAGTCTTAGACAGTGCAGAGGATGGTGTCCGGAATATATGGAGACTACAGAGCATTCAGAGCAAGCTTTGATTGTCCAGAGCCAATAATATAATTCTGAATGTTTGATTATTGCAAATGTACTGGATACTTGAGAATGACTATATAACTTTCTTATCTTTCTGGATAAGGTTGGTTGGATAAGGTTGGAAAAGGTACAGGGATGGGCATTAGGTTACAACATCTTGGCTCACCTCGACGGGAAAAATGGCTTGATTGATTTATTTGTGCAGCCTGCACAAAAATCCCACTTAAATTACAAAACCCAATTATGATTATTATTTAAATAGGTTTTATGTAGAAAAAGGCAGGTAAACATAATGCCTGTTCAAGATGAACTAGTCGGTGATGGCAAAGGAGAAAATTAATTGCGCCAAGGTTTTCCATGTTATATTATCTAATACAGTGCATTGTAATTCTGTTTGTTTTGTAACCATTTATGGCCTCAGTGATGTATTTTCCATTTGGCACTAAATTCTTTAATATTCCTACCATAAATTAATGAAGACCTTTTTAATTTCTTGATTTTTATCTATTTACAACTGGACGCTAAGCAGGGCTCTGCACTAATCACTAATATATAAAATGCCATCCGTCAACCCAGAAACAATGCAGTGTTATAGTTTAGACCAGGAGCTTTCTTGTGCACATTCTTCATAATGACTTTGAAAATGTGTATTTACTTCAAGATGTCTATTAAAAAGTGTATTGTCTTTCACAATTTTTGCTGCTGAACCTCACGTCTTTAGAACCATTCAGCTTTTGTTGAGTATTTTTTGTATAGTTATTATATTAATAATAACAATTAAGCTTGCCAAAAATTATTTTAAAATAGGTTGAATAGATTTGTTTCCTCTCGCATCTCCAAAGTCACATAAAAACGAGCAATTAGCACAGTATTGGGAGTATTTAGAATAACAAAAGAAAGCGTTCTTTGGGCCCAGTGCCTTTAATTGCATTCTGGCAAGAAAGATGACACACTCCGACAAAGAAACATGCAACTAAATGCAAATATACTGCAACTCAGCGCAAATATGTTTTTCTAATCAGTAAAATCCAAGTATTTACAATAATAATGGCATGTACAGTACAATACAATCATACACTAGTCCAAGTGGTATAACATCACTGTTAGCAGACTCCTGTACACTGCTGAGTATGACATCAGAACATTCACAATTTACTTTTAATGAGTAGGTTGTCTTTCTACTAAATCAGACCAGAGATGTTATTTCCCATGATAATGCAGGTTTAATTTAAAAATCCCCAAGCCCCGTCTCGTTTTTTTTTAGAGGATGTATATTCTGCTCTAGAAGCAGCAGTACACTACATTAATGAATAGCTTTTCTTCAGAGATGCTACCAAAATGCACTGGCTCTTCCCTATGTGGAGCTCAGAGACCACATCTAAATGAATTAGCATACCAGATCGTGTTTATAATTCATACATATTACAATTCATGTACTAAGCAAGTGAAACTTTTCCCTAATGGAAAAAAAGCCATTCTGTATATCTGGTTGACTGATTCCATAGCATTTTTAAACCTTAAAATTGTTTCTTTTTTAGATGCACAAGGAGGAGAACAGAATTGATACGTTTTAAGTACAGTATTTTTATTCTTTCAGTCTTTGATTATAAAATTTAGACATAGATGATAAATCCTTGCAGCACAAGATTTACACCTAGTAACATTATAGCCAACTCATGTTTCACTACAGTTGATGGGAAGATCTGATTAGGAGACATCTGCAAAGACAGATTGGTCCCTTTGGGTATATGAGAGGGAATATGTCAGATTGCATTTTCAAAAGCTCATTCCCGACTCTCCTGTTCATCGGCATACTGCGTTGTTATATTAGCCGTGCTGCCTCTTAGGTACTGTATTTCAGCCTGGCCTAGTGGAGTATAAGCTAATTCTATTATGATAGAAATATGAAGCCAGAGCACATATATCTCAGGACTTATTGTCCATTTCAAAGAAAATGATGGACATTGGAAACGAGGAGAGAGAACATGACTACATTAAGATGTAGTTTATATGAAAATATAATGCTTTGCAATCTCTGGTTATGGTTGCATTATTACACAAAAGAGAGGGGGAAAAAAGTAGTGCCTTTAGGAACAGGATCATTTTGTCTTTCTGGCAAGTAGCCTGAAATCTGTTTGAGAAATACATCATTCAAGTTCTTCAAATACAGTGACGAAGACTACCTCATTTTAAGATATTTACGACTATATCTACTTAAAGGTTGCTTTAATGCAAACAAATGTTATAGAGACTGATTATAGGGTAACAGTCTTAGCTCTAGAGTTTTTCTTTTGGAATTTGTGACTCCTTGCAGTAGTTATATATTGTTGCTGTGCACATATGTGCTAAACCGAGGACATCAAAACAATTTACATAAACTCTAAGAGCAAAGACATTATACAGTAGCAGCATTCTCAAAATGCCCAAAGAAAGCAGTTGCCAAAACCGTTGAAGGTATCGATGGTCGACAGAAGATCTAACAAAGCAGTAAGCAACCTGAAATAGTAAAGACCCAAAGCCTTTTTTATATACATACTTTTAAATGTCAGAACCTTGAAACCTACCTTTCGAACTTACAGGTATGATTTCCAAATATATAGTGATGACGGTATGTATTAGACTTGCATAAGAACGTATCACATCACACCTATCAAGCGTCTAATTCTGAGCTTGTGAGAATTGCAGATGCTAGAGACTGATTCAGGAGAAAACTCTTGCACTTACAACAAAAATATGAGGTTTCACAATTATCAATATCCCAATAAAAGAAAACTCTTTCCCAATGCCGTAATCTCACTACAGCCACCCCTCCCCCCCTCCCCATTCAATGCTGTTTGGAGCTCAGTTTAAAGATGACCAACCCTCCAATGTCCACCATGTAATCTCAGAAGATATAGCTACCTCTGTAGTGATGGGCCACAGAAAGCTACTTTGAACAAGGCGAAAATGTTGATCTTTCTACCAAATGTATCCACTGTCATCTACCTCCCCCACCTCCCCTTCCTCCTCCTCGCCGTTCTCCTCTGCCTCCTTCTCCTCCTCATCCTCCCATCCAAGCCCACTGCCAAAATCACCTGAATACGTGGCCACCTCATCTGAAAAAAAGAGGGAATTTGTTTAAAAAAAGCCATACATCATATTATGGTAGACTGCTAGACTTATAGAATGCAAAGCGAGCAATTCATGCGTGACAAAGGCTAAACAAAACCTCTTACACACACTTGGCACGGGAACATAAAACAAACAGGAGGTATGACTTTGATGTTGGGCTTTTTAATTGCTATTTTATGTCCAGTCAGGGGATTTGTTCTTATCACCTGCAGATCCAACACAGCCAGTAGTAATTAATCTTATGGACCTTTATTTCAGAGAGACAACTGCTCTTTTGGAATGGAAATGAACCTGGCCTAATGAATGTAGCACTTGGTCTTCTGTCAGATGTGTGACTGATGATTTTGTGGATCTAAGTCCTAAGCCCTGGAGCTACAGAAGGAGCATTGTCCTCTCTGTGTGCATGTGTGTGTGTATTGAGTGTGTGTTGTGCTCGTGCTAACCACAGTCAGGGTTGCCATGGATTCTGGAGCCCATTAACTCTCCTCCATGCTGGTCCACACACCAGCACTCCCCTCTGCTCTTGTCACACTGCAGCCTCTTGAAAAAGCCATCCTCATCACAGCTGGGAATGTAAGTATCTGAATTGACAAAATAGAGTGAGAGACATTGTTTTACATTAATTTTTATGTTTTAGAATGGATTACAAGTGTACAATGTCTGGTACAAGGATGCAATCTTTGGGAGGGCACAAGGAAAATATAGGGGGACAATGTTGCCCCCTCTCCCACCCAGCCCCCACTTAGGCCCAGTAAATCAAGTGACAGATCCAAGTGACATTTCTCATTGTAACGCATAAAATTTAACCTTGGCCAGGGGTGAAGGCTGGGTTTCTGTCTGCTGTGTCTCAACACATTAAGCAACAATGTAAAGAGTAATAAGCAGACACTGTACAGTAAGGTTCTGTATGTTAACATTAGTTAATGGATTAGGTATCATGAACCAACAATGAACATTTTTTATAGCGTTAATTAATCATGGTTAAACAATTTTATATTTCATAATGCATTTATTATATTAACCAAGACAACATTTAATGTTAATGGTTGTGTTATATTTTATATGTGTTATATATAAATAAAAGAACATTAACCAAGAATAATCCATGCTGTAAAATCTTTGTTCATTGGTAGTTAATATTAACATGTTCCTCAAAATAAGTAGTCCACAACAAATGACTAATTACTTCTCTAAAAAATGTAATCAGAGTGCTTTATTGATTACTTAATTCAAAAAGTAATCCCATTACTAATTATTTTACTTTTAAGTAACTTAGAAAAGACTTTCCTAGAAAAGATTTGGTTTTCCGCTCAAATTCAAAAGGTCTATATTTCCTCATTTGCTGTCCCACACCTTATAGCTGCTAGAGAACTACTAACAGGCGTACACATGAATTCATATTTTAAATGTATTTTACATGTTACTTTAGTGCAAGTAATGTACTTAAAATTAAATTACTTTCATTGAAAGTCAGTAACTGTAATCTGATTACAATAATCTAAAATGTAATGTATTACATAACTTTTGACTATGACTAATGACTAAAAATGTATTAGATTACAGTAACTAATTACTTTATAATTGGATACACCCAACACCATTCATGAACAACCTTAATGTAAAATGTAAATGTAAAATGCAACAAACTACGTATATGTCCGATATATGGTCACGTAATCATCCATCACCAATGAAATGCAGGATTTAAACACAAGCTTTCAAAATGAAGATGAAACTTTGATTTTATTGTACACACTGCTATTTATTGTGAGACATCACAGGGCTTTTGCTTTTTGGCTGACTCTGATAGGCTGCAGCATCTGCAGCATGTCCTTGGACAGTCTTGAAAGTGGTGCAGCCAAACATAAAGCGCTGCCCACTGCCAGGAGATGCATTCTAATCACACACCTGATCAGGGGCTAATCCCAGCCTCCTGCTTGTCATCTGTTAAATGAAACTCCTAGAGTCTATCCTGCTAGAGCATTCTCTACGTCTCTGATTTTACACATTACCTCCCTTCCAGGGTTATTAACGTAAACCAAGACAAAACTGAGATGAGATCTACTGATGTACAAATATTTCTCAAAATCTTCGACAATTATCAAATCAGAAAACTAAAATGAAATTAGACTAAAAACAGTTAATATGGTGATATGGCATGAGATGCCAATATCATTATGAATACTGATAACAAAGATGGACAAAAATTAAATAACAGTGGTCATTAAATTGAACTGAGGCATGTTGAGTCAACGTACATTTTGTGAATATTAAAATGTTTCAACTGTTTTACTTTTATTAACCTTTCTTTTTCCAGTTGTATACACTAATCCCGATATTACTGCTTTCTCATGTTCTACTGTCTTACTATTGTTCTATTGCCTTTGTTCATCTCCTTCACACCTTAACTTGTTCTTCCCTTGACAGAACAGAGTCTCAGTGGAGAGTTCATTCTTACCTGGTTTCTTCTTGGCTCCCTCCTGCACTTGGATACTCTCTAGCTCAGCCAGGCAAGGAGGCTCTGAGGAAGAAAAACAATCAGTGCCTTTAGGGAAGAGCCAGTGCTAATCTCTTCCAGACAAACGCTTCACACGAGCTCCCCCACCAACTCCCAGATGGGGCAGTTTTACACTAGAGCTACTCACCATGTAGCTGCAGTCAAATCACAATAATTTTACAAGTGGCACAATAGATATTATAATGCCAATACAATTCTCGATAGAAAGATGAAATACAATTTTAAATAATACAACTAGCTTTGGGTAAATTTGGAAAATTTTAAATTAACATCCATTATTGAATATTTCCACACTAATTTTCACCTTAATGCCCCGAGGCGAAGTTTACAACCTTTTCTACACTATATTAAAGGGATAATCTTCTATCTACTTACTCTCATGTTGTTCCAAACCTGTGTGGATAACATATATATTTCGGTCTGTTCCTCAAATAATATATCATATGGCCTCAGATATCTTTGAATATAGTGCACGAGTCATAAGAAATATTTCTATGGTTCTTTTTAAAGCTTCTGTTTACATACAATATAAGCCAAATGGATCCATGGATGTCAAGAAATATTTTTAGTGAATAAGAACTTGTTTTGGTCTGTCCTCCCACAAAGCTTTCATATGGCTTCAGAAGACTTTGAATATAGTGCACAAGTCGTATAAACTACTTTTAGGATGCTTTTTTGGCCCTTTTGTAGCTTGACAGCCACCATCCACATTCACTTTCATTGCATAGAAAGGAGCAGCTTGGACATTCAGACGAAAATCTTCTTTTGTGTTCCATGGAAGTGAGATAGTCATACGGATTTGAGGGAAATATTCCTCTAATAAATCAAAGTGATTACAGCAAATGGCCTGTGCAGCACATACAGTAATATGAGCCAATGCTTCAAAGCTATCATGCTTCACTGTTATATGTGAGGGCTGGGCTAGTGAAGTCTAAATAATCTGTTTGACTAGCTGTCTTGTTACAGTTTCATAGAGTTGGAGACTCAGCAGGCCGTAAGCAACTAACACTGATGTTGTTTTCCCTCTACTGTGGCCATTTACTTTCCACCAAGGGAAATACAAGGGAAAGACAAAGTGTGACAGGCCAATAGCAACTGTGCCCTCCCCACGAGAGATGAGAGTGGCCAGCCACATCGTGAGCAGAATCAAATCAAACAAGTGAGTGTGTGTGTGTTTGTGAGTGTGTAGCTGAGATACAGCTCTGTGCCTCTTTAGTGAGATACAGAGTGAAGCATATGTCTGTTTGTGTGAAGAAGCCTGCCATTCTCCATGGTTAAGTAAACACACACACACACAGATCAAAACTCAAAGGAATTCCTCAGACAAAGACAAAAAGAGCACACATACACACTGACAAGTCTCATTAATATGTATAACATGTTGCTGATAAACACATGCACATGCAAACAAACCCACGCTCTCGCCCGCTGAAACACACACACACACACACACGTGCGCTCGCGCTTTACTGTCAGTCACCCTAGCAACACACACTGAATACCAATTCCTCCACACATAGAGTTTATGCTGCAAGCTTGTGCATCTCTTCAAATGAATACTCTAAATCACTCTCCCCACAAGCCACGAACAACTAAAGTTCAACTCAGACCTTCCATTGCTCTATCATCTCTCATTTTATTGACAAAGGGGGTGTGATAGGGTTTTTGAAGAAAATTAAAGCTTTGGATTATGGTAATCCAAACATCCTGCATATGGTTCACTTACCCCCTTGTCAATGTTTGATGATATTTAAAAACAATTAAGCTTAATCCAGAGCAAACAGCATGAGTAAGTGGTGTAAATATACAAAACTCTGCACATAGATTGATGGATTTTCCTTAAGCCCTTCCTCCACTGACTAGTGTCTTAATCTTTGACGCGAGTACTGCAGAGAACTTTTGATTTAAAAAATCTATGATATAAAAATCTACTATATGTTGGAATTAACATTAACCAAGATTAATAAATGTAATAAAAGTACCGTTCATTGTTAGTTCATGTTAACTAATGTTGTTAACTAATGTTAAACAAAAAAAACAGAACCTTGTTGTAAATAGGTCAAATGTTTGCTGCTGAAATTGGTCTGTGCTTACCACAATTTGAACCACTGACCCTAGTGGCCGATGCTGGAAGTGTTGTTGACCAGTTTTTGGGTCAAATTTCCACATGGTGGTGGCAAAAGCGAGTTGTATGTTTAGTTATAAATTATGTAATATAGTCAACAGGAATACATATTTTATTAAACCTACCCCCGGCCTAACCCACACCCCAACCTTAAACCTAACCATCAGGAGGAGTAAAAATGCAATTTTAGAGCAAAAATGCAACCTCCAAATTGTGCTTAAACTGTGTTTATGAGAATGCAATTACTTCCTGGTTTCCACAGGACCAGAACCGTGTCTCAGATATTGATCGTGCAATGCATTATAGGGACGGGCGATACCACTTATTTTCTTTCCGATCCGATACCAATATTTTCAAGTCCAATATCGTCAATACAATACCAATACTAGGTGTCATTATTGTTCCTTTTATTATGCTACTATGAAAATTGTAAATACTTTATTATTATTCTAACTAATAAACTAAGCAATAATATGAGTGTAGTCATGTTCACGGTAACTTTTATTACCATATATAGCCTACATAAAAATGTATGATTTTTTATTTATTTGTGTAATATTATGTACTTTTCTGTGTAGAGAGAAATTGCTTTCCTGCTTAGATTACTTGATATCACGAGAAAAAGGCACCATGGACAGCAGTAAATGGCAAAAAAAGAAAAAAAGAGCATCAAAAACTATCAGGGGTGCAATAACATGCAGTATTTTCACAAAGTTTAATTACAGAATTTACATTTAAATGTATAAACACATATTTACGTTTAGCAGGGAAATTAACATGCAGTGCAAACATTAGTTTCTCCAGGGTTGCTTGTGTGTCAGATGCTGGAAATGTCCCACCCCTTACTGAAACGGAAAATAAGAATGGTTGGCAATTATCCAATCATGTCTGAAATGTTCTGATTGATGGATCCGCTCAGTCTGACTCTGTATTGCCAGTGCTCCCCTGTCAGTGCAGCTCCGACGTGTGTAGAGAGAATCTCTGTACATTTTTTAAATAATAATAATAATAAAACACAATTCACTCAAAGGTACTGCGGCATCGCGCTATTAGATTGAAAAAGTTCCGGGTCAAATGCACGTTGTTCTAGCGGCCACACGTATCATCAGTTATTTCATGTGGGCATACGCAAAATCCTAAAACTGATAGGAGGGCATACGACGTATATATATGCCCTAGAGACTACACACCTGAAGGTGTTTCTCTGATTTTCTATCATTACCTCTACAAGGCACTGATCCCTCTTGTTTGAACGAGTCTTGTGACGATGCAAGCACTTGTCTGCTTGAGTCTTTCAGCATTTATGAATGTTAAGATGAGTGGAAGAAGAAACAGTTCCCATCCTGCACAAGTATTTGCTAATATACTGTAGCCTAATTTGAAGCTTATGATTATTCTTCATGGTAACAAAATAATAATACCCCTAGTTAAAAAAAAAAAAATCAATTATTTTGAATCAATATTTTTGTGTGATATTTTCGATACAACATCAGTATCGGAAGTATCGATACTTTTAGAATCGATCCGCCCATCCCTAATGCATTATCACCACAGGGATAGTTGAACATTTGAGTTGATACAGAAATATCTGATGGGCAGGACTGGGCTGGTAATCTGGCATACTGGGCATATTCCCGGTGGGCTGACGCACTTTTGTGCCAATCAGGTGTGTAATGGCCATCGGGAGAACCGGGCGGGCTGCGATAAGCAACAATGAGCCACCGCGTTATGCAGAACGGACCCCAAAACGGTGCTGTGATATGCAGAATAGGACAGCATCCTAGCAGTTGGACCAGTTGCCATGTAAAATCCGGCCTGCTTTCGCTTCCCAGTCCAGCCCTGCTAATGGGGGATAGTGATCGTCAGTATTTCAGCTGAATGGAGTTGATTTCTGGGTAAATGAACATTCGGAAGCAACATGTCAAATTCCAGTGTGATCATGTGACGATATGTCCTGCACAAACCTCATATATCAATAGAAAATATGTCAATACAGGAAAAAAAAAAAAAAAACTGAACATGTCAAGCCATTTTACTGGGTCTTAAAATTCTCTACTCTCTGAAGCAGTGTTCAATGTACTCAAACACTGACTAGAGCTGGCACCAATGCTCGGCCAGGTGTCCCCCTTCTGTCATGCTGATATAACCAAGCAGAGCAAACTGTGAACCGTGGCACTGACCAGCAGGGTGCAGGGCACAAATGTGCAATGCCTAGGCAATGATTCCATGACTTTTAATTAGCCAAAAGAAAGTTAAGAGAAATGTTCAAAGTGACAGTTAGGTTCAACTTTGATGCTCATCTTAAACCTGTTCCCCTGCTGAAAAGACCAACATTTTGTGTTTTGGGTGCAATCCTAGCAAATGATTCTGTGCTGTGCTGGTGTCCTCATCAGGTTTCTTAACTAGCTTAACCAGCTTCCCCAAAAAAGAACAAGCAGGTGGACCAGCTTCACGAGCTAGGTTTTGCTGGTGAACAGGTTGGCTACAATATGTTGGTCCACCAGCTAGACCAGCACCAAACCAGCAATAAGCAGCATAATCTCAGCCTAGTATGAAAATCTCTTTGGTCAAAACTGGTTTCAGCAGGGCTATGCACTTTATTTACAATCAACAATTTACTACATGCCAATAATTTTAAGGATTAAAGAACATTTGGAAGACTATTTCATCATTATGTATTAGTAAACACAATTGAGATCTTGTTAAATTGTTGACAGATAATGACCACTCACTTTCTCTCCAAAAGCAGAGGCACCACTCAGCTGTGGAGACTTTACCATCGTGATAAGAGTCACAGGAGTTGAAGAAGGGCCGTATGCACACTTCATACTTGTCCAGATTAATAGCAGCCAGCTCAGCCTGGTCCAGATACAGGTCACTGTTCGTGTCTAGCTTAGTGAACATCCAGCCAATTGAGTCCTTACAGGTTGCAACAAGAGTCCGGTCCAGAACTGTGCAGAAACAATCACACAGGAACGTTTCAAAGTGCTTGTTTACAAAGAAATACTAGTTGTTGTATGTCGTGACACTCTCTCACTTTCCAAACTGGCAAATGAGAGCCACCAGCATCACTACCAGAACAGCTGATTACCTCTAATCAGAAATGGCAGTTGTACAAATTCAATCAACTTCCTTTTAAAAGAAAAATTGCTTAGAATATTGTTTAGAAGATTCTAAATCACTCTAATGGAAGACATGGGCACTCACAGTTTTTTTTGCTTTTCGAGTGGTTAAGTTTGAAAATCAGTTTTTAACAAAATGCTGATCCTACAAATAAATGCTACAAGGGATAAATACTGATTCCTTCTGTTCACCATATTTGTGAACTGTGGATCAATGCTATGAACAGGTTAAATTACCTAAAAACTGGGATTCTTTTACACATAAAACAGAGGCAAATAATAGACTAAAAAGAAGAGAAGCATAGCTAGTGCAGAGCTAGTTCGAGAAATTGTGAGTTGTATGGTGAATTTGGACATTACATGTGCATTTTAAATAGAAGTAGGAGTGAATGGAGTGCTTAAGTTAGTGGAATTTCACAATTTTCACAAAAATGCTTCCTAATCTACTGGTCCTTAAAGGGACAGTTCACCCAATGATGAAAATGACTTCATCATCCACTCACCCTGAGTAACAGATAAACAGATCAATATTTAAGTCCATTTTTTGTATAAATTCTCCTCCCTGCCCAGTAGGCGGTGATGTGCACAAAGAATGGAAACCGCCAAAAACAAAAGAGGAGTGTGAAAATGAAGAAGGAGATTCATAGTAAAAAAGGACTTAAATATTGATCTGTTTCTTACGAATATCAAAATGCTTCTGAAGATATGGATTTAACCACTGGATGGCATGAGGGTGAGTAAAGGATGAGAGAATTTTCATTTTTGGTTGAGCTATTCTTTAATGTGGAGTTTATTGCTTAAAAAATGGTCAAAGAAGAAAAAAAAAAAACTTAATTAAAAGGGAAAGCAAGATTTTTTTTTCCCCACATTGGCAAATAGTTTTTCATAAACCTCAATAGATAAAATCCTAATTAAGAAAATTATGTTTTGCAGTTTAGTCACATAAATTGCATTACAATGAATCAGAGTACAGACTGTTCCTATTGAAGGAGGTAAGAGTCATTTTATATTGCTGAACAGTAGTCTGTGTATATACGTGTCAGGATCCTGTCATCAGTCTGGTCTTTTTTTCTTTTTTTTTTTACTTATTTGGCAGGATCCTGACACTCTTTTAGGGGTTTTGCGATGTTCTGTTTTCTCCATGTGTTTCACTTTCCCTGCTTGTTTCTGTTCCATCTTATGTCATGGCCCTGCCCCCTTGTTACTCTGATCTTCTGTTAATTTGCTTCACCTTCCCCTCTCTGATTTCTCCTGCCTGCCTGATTTCTCCCTCTTAATATTTCCCTTGTGTGCTCTGTCCTGTGCTGGAATCTTCCTCTTGTTTCAGTCTTTATTGTTTGATCATTGTGAGTTTTGTATTTCAGTTTATTGATAGTTCTCTGTTTGTTTTTCTCTTGTTAACTTTGCTCTCTCATGGTTATTTTTTGTTTATTTTCTTTAACAAATTATTTTTGAAGAGCTGACTGTCTGCATTTGGGTTCTTCTTGACACAAACCGTGGCAATAGGATGCTGTTTTAACTCCGTTATGTGATATTATTGAATATAAAATGGCTAAATGGAGCCTCACTTGATGCAGAACTGGTCGCAGGATTCCCTGTGCTGTTCTGCTTGCCGTTGCCTTGGAGCAGTTGGAACCAGTCCCGCAGGCGATCTCCTAGATCTGCCAGGTCCTGCCCTGTGCAACTCTCTATGGTAAGAGAAGGGCAGAAACAGAAAAAAGGAGAGAAGTGAGTGTTGGCAAATGTTGGAATAAAAGAGTGAAGGATCAATTGTGTCCTAAATTTTGTCCTTCAGAATTTGACAAGTTAAGCCTATAGACACCGCAGACATAAATCAAACATAATCGAAGTCAGCAGAACTTCAGAAGAAAGCAAGAGAGACAGACAGAAAGAGAATGAGTGGAGTCTGTTAATACATCAATAAAGTCTTTGTTAGAGGGAGAGCTGCAAACTGCCCAATGGGATGTGAAAAGAGACAAATGCACTGAAGCAGAATATCAGAACAGAACTATTTCTTCTAATCAAAATATGATCATGTCAACCTAAAAGCTTGCCAAAATAAGCTATTGATTCTACTGTGCTTTATACCAAACATATTAGCCCATATAACGATATAATGATCAAATTAGAACATCTAGCTACCAACTAGTCACAAAAATGTTCCCTCTACATTTTTTTCAAATGCTCTGAGTGTACGCTTTAGGACTGTGAGCAACATATATATAATGCCATATCCTGACCAACATCAATGGTCCTGTATTTAAAGGCATAGCTCACCTAAAAATGAAAATTCTGTCGTCATTTACTCACCATCATGTTGTTACAAACCTGTTTGGCTTACTTTCTGCCATTGAACAAAAAAGATGTTAGGCAGAATGTTAGCCTCAGTCACCATTTGCTTTCATCGCATCGTTTTCCATACAAAGAAAACAAATTGAGACTGATGCTGTTAATAACTTTTTTTTTCACGGAACAAAGAGAGTCATACTGGTTTGGAATGACACGTAAATGAAAACAACATGACTTTCAACATGCCTTTAAGAATAATCATGCAGCAAGACCCTCATCAGGACCCTGATATAAGAGCAGCATCAAAAAAATATGCACACACCACAATATAACATAAAAATGATTACTATGTTTGTTTGCTTGTTTTTATACACATTTTGCAGTCCTATTCAAATACAGAAATACTATGAATGCAGTCCACTTTGGAATAAGAGGTAATCTTTAAACTTTAAAAGCATTTGGAACAGACTATTTACATCAATAAGCTATGTGTACCACAGTTTGAGAACCACTGCTTTAAACAATTTAGTAGTTTTTTTTCTTTAAATAGCAGATTGCAGCATTTGGCAATGTGTGGCCAGTAGATACCATGTTTGTTGTCCACATCTGTAGCAGTAGCTGCAGTGGCGGTACAGGGGCAGAGACCAGCACATTTGACTTTCAGCTCCTTTCCTGTGAGACAAGCCTGCTGCTCCAGTTTGCACTGATTCGCAGGTGTAGAACACACAAAGATACACAAAGAATAAGAATTAAAACTATTTCTAAGATGACTGAAAATAACTAATTTAGATAAGACATCTTTATGTAAAAGGAGCCAAAGTTAATGTCAAAGTAGGCTTCCCTCACAAGGTTAGAAATAGAGGTAATAGAGAGAATGCATAATTCAACAGAATGGGCCTTTCATCTGCAAGCATCCTGAATCCCTTTAGACAGCTCTTCTTTGATTTCTGAGAATCTCAAGGACTGGAGCACACAGTATAATAGAGACCATTACCTATATTGCTCAGGCAGATTGATCAACGAGTCTTCAGAAAATCATACAGATAATAGGAAACTATGCAGTCATTCCTATCTTATAAAGGAAGAATGGAAAAGATGAACGTCATGATGCATTCATTGTTCAAATCCATGCAACTAAGTTGCAAGCTGAAACGATTATACACCGTATCTTCTCTTCTACTTTTATGTTTGTTAACAATGGGCTTTGGGTAAGCATGTAAGGACTTTACAATTGTCACACTACAATGCATAAAGTGAAAATGTGTACTTGCTATCTTAAGAGCTATTCCTACCTGATCTGACCCTCAAAATGATCTTCATTGTTGTAATCTAATGTAGTTGACAGTAGGGGTGTCCATGGTTAACCGATTAACCGTTAAAAATTGCGTAACCGAGTGAAACATTTTGCTCGGTTAAGTGGTGTCAATGGCGTGCATTGAATTTAGTTGTAATACATTTTTGCACCACCAGAGACTGCCAGAGCGCTCCCAGACATTTGTAATGTCCACAAGAAGTAGTCTTGACCAGTTTTCTAATATGAAGCGGGCAAAGAAAAGCACAGCGTGGGAGCACTTTAAAATCGAGAATGACGGGGCAAAATGCAAGTATTGCAATGCAGTGCTTAGATATACTTCAAGTACAACCTCGTTGTTGTACCATCTCAACAGCCAACACCCGGGCACACCAGGGATGGAAATTAGCACCAGCCAAATGCGGGTGATTTTGTGTTGTGGCGGGTAAACTCGCTTCACCTACCGGCCACCGTGGCGGGTAAATAAAAATAGCATCATGCGAAGTTCGTCTGTTAAAGGACAAACTAGTTTGAATAAACGAGGAGACACTGATTAGCAAGACAACTCAGTGAATGTGCTTTCCATTAAATGAATCACACACACAGTAAACAAATCCTTAACAAAAAAACAGGGCTATTCTGGTGGGTGCGGTGACGCGCTCATGTAAGGGTGGCAGCGTGGCGCTGCCAATAAAGCTCCTAAAATCTGTCACAAAGAACCGGCATAAGTAATGATTATGAATATGTAAAATATAGCAAGGAGATATTTTAATTATTTATTAATAAACAAGTCTTTTCTTTGTCCGTGTCATTCGCAAAGATGAAGTTGACGATGCTGACTCGCGGTCTTCGCAGTAACGCACCAGAGAGAAATGCAAATTTCTTACGGATTACATAAGCAGAGAGCAGTCTGTGTCTGTTTTCTTTAGTTTTGAATTATTTGTGAGGCAAGGCTACCTTATACACTGAGTTTCGGTTCATTTATGAGACGAGCTCCAGTTCACGCGCCGGCGCCTCCGCTTTGTGATTATATCGTCTGCTATATTTAATTCTTATTTATTAAATCCAGGCAATTGGTTGATGAAACATTGATTAAAATTAAGACACAATTAATACAAAACGAAAGTCACTATAAAGAAAGGTTTTGTGCTTTCTGTTTGATGTCTCTGTGGAAGTTTTAAAGCATCTTTCAGTGCCGCTTTCAGAGCGCTCACGTCCGTAACATTGTGTTTTCCTCGTATGCGAACTGAAATGAATATCAGTTCATGGATTGTGTGTGTAGGCTATAAGAGAGAAAGAGAAAATGCCAGTATTTCATTGAGACTTGAGATTAAATAAACGGCTTAAGTATTGTAGATCTTGTAGTATTAATTTTCACATGCAGTTACACATTGTCGGTTAAAAACAAGAAAGTGGCTGGTAAAAACATTGAGTGGCTGGTAGATTTTGAAATCCACAGTGGCCGGTGGACAAAAAAGTTAATTTCCATCCCTGGCGCACACTATGGTTAACCAAGTATTAACCGTTAAGGGCCTCGGTTAACGGTTAATGAAAAACTTGAAAACGTACAGCCCTAGTTGACAGTCTAGGGCTGTACGATATTATATAAGTTTAGACTTGAATAAAAACAGGTAATTTAGGTGACAACATTAAGCACATTTTAAGTTACTGCGTGTGATGCAGGATTTTTTTCAGGCCAAGAACCCCTTCAATATTAATGTCCTATTATTACACTAAATTCTCCTCACCTAATAGGTGGCGATATCCAAAAAGAATGTGAATCGGCAAAAACAAAAGAAGAGGAAAGTGAAAGTGGAGATTGATAGTAAAAAAGATTTCTCACCCACACTTATATCGCTTCTGAAGATATGGATTTAACCACTGGAGTCTTATGGATTACTTTTATGCTGACTTGTGATTTTGGAGCTATACAATTTTGGTACCCATTCACTTGTATGGACATACAGAGCTGAGATATTCTTCTAAAAATCTTTCTTTGTGTTCAGCAGAAGAAAGTAAGTCATATACATCAGGGAAGGCATGAGTAAATGAATGAGAATATATATTCACCAATCAGCCACAACATTAAAACCACCAGTCTAATATTTTGTTGGTCCCCCTCATGCCGCCAAATCAGCGTCAACCCGCATCTCAGAATAGCATTCTGTCTGATCGATCCATTCTGGCTATACTCTCTTATCAACAAGGCATTTCCATCTGCAGAACTGCCACTTACTGGAAGTTTTTTCTTTTTGGCACCATTTGGAGTAAATTCTAGAGACTGTTGTGCATGAAAATCCCAGGAGATCAGCAGTTACAGAGATACTCAAACCAGCTTGTCTGGCACCAACAGTTATGCCATGGTTGAAATCACTGAGATCAAATTTTTCCCGAATCTGATGGTTGATGTGAACATTAACTGAAACTCCTGACCCATATCTGCATGATCTTATGCACTGCTGCTACATGATTGGCTGATTAGATAATCGCATGGATGATTGTTGGTGCCAGATGGGCTGGTTTGAGTATTTCTGTAACTGCTGATCTCCTGGGATTTTCACACACAACAGTCTCTAGAATTTACTCAGAATGGTGACAAAAACAAAAAACATCCAGTGAGCGACAGTTCTGCAGGTGGCAACGCCTTGTTGATGAGAGACGTCAACAGAGAATGGCCAGACTTGTACACACACACACACACACACATACATACACACATATATATATATATATATATATTTAATTTTTTATTTTAAATGTTTTACAAAATTAGTTTGAGATCAAACAGTTATTAGCAGACCCCCTGCAGTACTGCTGTGTACCCCTGGTCAAGAGAGTCCATCTAACCAAATATTGTAAATAAATGGAAAAATCTGCACAATGTGCACAAAACTGCAACAAATTCATTTATATGGACTTCAAAGAAATTGATTGAATCTGCTAGGTAAAGAGATATGGTGGAAAGAAGCTGAATGCAGTGTGCAGTACCTGAGAGGCATAGTTATGTCCATCAGAGCCACAAACTGGACCAGAGGAGGATACTGGACAGGGTTTACAGCTGTTCTCCTGCTGCTCCCTAACGACCTGCTGCTTCAATCTAAAACACATCAAAACTGTGTCAAGCTTAACAATTAGAATCAGAATCAGCTTTATTGCCAAGTATTCTTACACATACAAGGAATTTGTCTTGGTGACAGGAGCTTCCAGTGTACAACAATACAAAAACAATACAAAAACAGCAGCCAGACATAGGTAATTAAAAACAAAAAACAAAAAATAAGAATACTAAAAATAAATAATTATACATATATGAACATACACTCACCTTCATACATACACACACGTAGTGCAAATCTATTACAAATCCGTTATATAAAGAACAAAAATACAGTATATTATGTACAGAGCAATGTAAGTAATGGCAGAAGTGGATATGTTGGATAATATAAATAGACTTAAACTGTGTATTGCACATAATTATTGCTCAATGGGGCAATTTAATTGTTCATGAGATTGATAGCCTGAGGGAAAAAACTGTTCCTATGCCTGACAGTTCTGGTGCTCAGAGCTCTGAAGCGCCGGCCAGAAGGCAACAGTTCAAAAATGTAGTGGGCAGGGTGAGCTGGGTCCAGAGTGATTTTACCAGTTTTTCCTCACTCTGGAAGTGTATAGTTCTTGAAGGGGGGGCAGGGGGCAACCAATAATCCTCTCAGTAGTCCGAACTGTCCTCTGTTTTCTTCTGATGTCTGATTTCGTAGCTGCACCAGACCAGACAGTTATTGAAGCGCAGAGGACAGACTCAATGACTGCTGAGTATAACTGTATCTGCAGCGCCTGTGGCAGGTTGAACTTAATCAGCTGACAAAGGAAGTACAACCTCTGCTGGGCCTTTTTCATAATGGAGTCAATGTGTGTCTCCCACTTCAGGTCCTGTGAGATGGTAGTGCCCAGGAACCTGAATGACTCCACTGCTGCCACAGTGCTGTTTAGAATGGTGAGGGGGGACAATGTTGGGGTGTTCCTCCTAAAGTCCACAATCATCTCCACCGTTTTGAGCGTGTTCAGCTCCAGGTTGTTTTGACTGCACCAGACAGCCAGCTGTTCAACCTCCTTTCTATATGCAGACTCATCGTCATCTTGGATGAGGCTGATGACAGTGGTGTCGTCTGCAAACTTCAGGAGCTTGACAGTGGGATCCTTGGTGGTGCAGTCATTGGTGTAGAGGGAGAAGAGTAGTGGGGAGAGCACACATCCCTGGGGGGCACCAGTGCTGATGGTACAGGTGGTGGAAGTGAATTTTCCCTGCCTCACAAGCTGCTGCCTGTCCGTCAGAAAGCTGGTAATCCACTGACAGATAGACATGGGAACAGGGAGTTGGTTTAACTTAGTCCGGAGTTGTAGCTGGGATGATTGTGTTGAAAGCAGAGCTGAAGTCCACAAAAAGGATCCTTGCGTATGTCCCCGGTCTGTCCAGATGTTGCAGGACATGATCCAATCCCATGTTGACTGCATCATCCACAGACCTGTTTGCTCGATAAGCAAATTGTAGGGGATCCACAACTCAACACAATTAGTATGAAATACAGTAAAAACTGAGGTATAGTTGGGCACTTTCACTCAAACACACAGGAAGCTCCATCCTTGGCCAGTTTTTAATTGAAGGTTATATGTTCTCTGTAGTGAGTTGTACAGTACAAGGAGAAGCAACCCCTTAGGGATGGTCTCAGGAACATGTTCAGTCTCTAAAAAGAACAAATGCTGAGGGACTAAATCTGTGTACCTTAAATGTGCCACCAGACAACACATGGCTGCTTTAATAAATTGCTCTTATTTGACCTCTGTAAAATAAGATATATAAATATGTTTGCATATTTTTTTTTTTACCTGTAGTACAAAGAGTAACCAGTACTCTTATTAATAATATGCATCTAATTGTTTCTTGACATATCCATGTATGTTTTCTAGAGGGAAAACATAGCTCTGCGTTCAATGGTAAGAGATAAAAAAAGGATGAAATTAAGATAACTGTTGACTCTGCATTAGAAAGCTGGATTGGACAGTTGCATTCTGCACAGAGCCTTTGCATGGCACTAAACATCTTCAAAAACAAGCACTATTCTGTCATGTATTATTGATGTGTGTATGAATACAAAATGGAGGAAGAGGGAGAGAAAAAGAGAGAGTGTTGCCCTGTAACTGAAGGGCTCACCTATGTTCCAGCTTCTTGCGGTTGACGCACACAGCATGCTGGTAGCCCTGGGCAACACACATCTTGTGTCGGCTGCACTTTACCTTCTGGCAGGGATCTTTAGTGGTGTCCACATCTGTAGGAGGAGACAAGTGTCTCAACAATCTACTGTGACATCTTTATCTTTTCATGGACATCTTATTTAGGTAAAATTATACTTTCGAATAATTTGTCATTGGTGTCATTTTTAAATATTATAGAAAACAGCTTGCTGCCTCACACAATAGCATTTTGAATAGCTAAAGATCTCCACTACACTATAAATGTAGATCTGTATATCGGTTTTACAGATTAATCAGTACTGATATTTGCTTATTTGAACTATTGTTATCTGCAAAAATCTTTATTAAATTGGTTATCTTAAAATTCCTCATCAATAAACCTCACCTGGTGAAATCTATACATACAAAACTCTTCATCTGGTGAATATATAACATTTTAAGAGCCAAGTCATTTCAAAATACGTGTCTCTGATGTATATTGGGCTTGATTATAGTTAAAAGTCCAGAATTATGCAACAAATCTTGGTTATTATTGGGATTTTGGTTGCATAAACTATTTGTAGGATTTTATTAATTGTGGCCTATATGTCTGTGCACTTTGTATTAAGAAATCTATATATTTTTCCATCACCTTATTTTATTTTATTTTATTTTGCACAGTTCCATTCCAAGGGTTCACAAACTCCCTTGTGTAAAAACTGATCACCCTACAGCAAAAGGAAACATACATACAGTACATACATACAATAACAAGTGTCCTTCATGATCCAAAATAGTGAGAGAGAAAGTGTGTCAAAAATGTGCACCATAAAAATTCAACAACAACTGCCCATTAGTAAACTCTCATACTTGACATGTTGTTTTCACACATATTATTACAACTAAGGCAGAATCTGAGTTATAAAACATTATAATCCTCACCGAATGAGAAACATTATTTTAAGACTGACAGATATTTGTGATCTATAAACAATGGCACAAGGTTGATGATCAGTAAGCTTCACTTTATCACAACAGGCTCAATATAACAAGAATGATGATGTTACTATAGCAACAGTCCAACTCCTCAGCAAACACTGATTAGCTACTCATAAGTGTTCTGGAAAAATAAACAAATAAATCTGTCACTTTGTCCGTAATTGTCACTCTCTTGATCTTTACTTCTCTCTAAAGTATTTCATATAGGCAGTGCCACTGTAAGCTTGTCCCTTTAAAACACATTAGGAAAGTCTCTATGTCCATGCGTTGCCAGATCTGTCTTAGAGAGTCGAGGAATCTCGTCCAGTGGCTGCACATCATCACTCTCATCTTTTGTTTACACACAGGGCAGCATTTAATGTGATCATTACAATCGCAGAGTGGAAGTAAAGAGCCCCTGACTCAATATCAAGCCAGACAGTGCCTGACCTAATGCTGCTAATATAAATCAGCAGCCAAAGCCACTTAACACTGAGACACGGCATATCAGATCAGATAAACAACAAAAGGTTCTCAGAGATTAGGATGTGATACATGAAGCGTACACAGGAAAGAGAAAATAAAATCATGGCGATAAGACACACACACACACACACACACAGATTTAATAAAGACTTCTTCATTCTTTTCTTTTAATGAACTGATACCTTGTATCCTCTTGCTGCTCGCAAGGCCTCTTAATTTACTAGCAGTTGGACTCAAAAGAATGCTAATATGCTCGTTTTACAAGTGCACACACTGGAAAATATGAAAGAAAGAATGCTTGTGATAAATCTGTCCACATAATACCAGCAACACTTGAATGAAATGGACTTGAATAACCTATTTTGATCAATGCATTCTAGAGGATATGTGCACATCCAAGGACCACATCTCAAAGACCGCAAGGTCATGCAGATTTACACTCTACAACATCAGGAAGATAAGACCCTTCTTATCTGAACATGTCACACAACTTCTTGTTCAGTCACTTGTCATAACTAGACTGGACTACTGTAACACTCTCATTGCAGGCCTCCCTGCATGTGCAATTAGACTCCTGCAAATGATCCAGAATGCAGGAGCACGTCTGGTCTTTAATGAACCAAAGAGAGCGCATGTTACAACACTCTGTCTCTCTCCACTGGCTGCCGGTTGATGCACGTATCAAATTCAAGGCTCTGACACTGGCATACAGAACAGTCACTGGGTCTGCTCCAACTTACCTAAAATAATTTTTGCAGAGCTACACGCCCACTAGAAGCCTGCGTTCAGTTAAGGAATGTCACCTTGTTGTACCAACACAAAGAGGCACCAAAACACTTTCCCGGACTTTCGGCTTCATCACACCACTTTGGTGGAATGACCTCACCAACTCCATCTGTGAAGCAGACTCACTCTCTGTCTTCAAAAAACGACTTAAAATGCATCTTTTCCAAGAGCACTTAACTAGTCACTAACAAAAAATATTTTTTATATGTTTTGAATACTATTCTGATGCTAGTGAAACTTTGTAATATGGCACTTTTGTACCACTGTCTCCTTAAGATGATTCGCTTATGTTTTCCTTTATGTATGTCGCTTTGGATAAAAGCATCTGCCAAATGAATAAATGTAAATGTAAATATTTACCTTGAAATATTATCTTACATTACATTACATTTTATTATATTATATTATGCAAGACTAATACATTTCTGTCATAAAATCTTCACTTACTTAACTTATTTAAAGGCTGTATGATTAAAAGTCTGCACCTTAGTGGTGAAAAACTATCCTTTCATCCTTTAAATAATATGTGCAGGTATGTACAAAGACTGTATGATAGAAGAAAGTATTATATAATTGCTATTTTGAAGGAAAAGATCTGCTTTTATAATGGATTTATTCTGAAGATGTGCCCTGAGGTTGTGTGACAACCACTGCATTGAAAACGTAAAATGCAAATGTGTTCCTCATTAAAAAGCGTAAGGACCAGTGGTACCTCTTCAGCAGTCACTGTAAATAAGGCTCTTTGGGAATTTCAGTTGCATCGGTATCTGTTATCTGTCTGCTAAAAGAACAGTGGAAAATGGAGAGCAGATGCTCTTGTAATGTGAGACTATAGATAGAATCCTAAATAAAAGACCAATTATAAATATAAAGAAAATAATTGATACTCTTCAGTGTTTTTGTACTCCTAATTTTGTCAGCCAGAACAACCTCTTTGCTATGTTTCAAATGATTTGTATTTTTTTATTTTACACATGCTGTTTTAATTATTTTGTATTTTTTTGCAATATCATATCTTTTGTGATATAAATCCCCTTTTGGGGTGTGAGATTTTAGAAATAGCAGTACAAAAAAACTACAATCAGTGAGTTCCTTGTTCCCCTTAAATTAGTGTCTGCACTGGTTGTTTTTAAGGGTGTGTAGGGCTGGGACAAATTTTAATACAATGTGGTCAATGCAGAAAAGGAATATTGTTGTTAATAATAATTTTTTATAAATAATAAATCATTCTTTATAAATAATGAGTATTTGTGTGCATGTATAAGACCTCCTGTGATTAATTAATTGGTTGGGGATTCTCTTCCCCATTTTATTAACACCATACGGCCGGTGCAGCCACTAAAAGTAGAATACTACAGTGTTCGAGTTTACAATAGCAAAATTATTCATTCTTAAAGGAACAGTTCACTTAAAATTTAGAATTAATAATAATTTACTAACACTCGTGTCATTACAAACACTGCAAATATAATTGTCTTAGTATTTTTGGCATATTTGCTGATAAAAATTATTTAAACATCCTTTAGAAAAGACTAAATTAATTGAGAAACAAAATGGCATAACATAGTAAGTCTTGTGTTAAGAGAAATTGGATAAAATTTAGTGGGATTTATGCTTAAAACAAGAAAAAAACGGTTTGCCTGTAGGATAAGAAAAATAAAATTGTTTTCGCTTTGAATCAAGTTTTTTTTTTGTCTTACCCCATTGGCAAATAGTTTTTTCATGTTACTAATTTTGTTAGATTTATCTGAAAACAGGACAAAATGGTTCTCATATAAATGTATCTTGTTTTAAGAATATTTAGACATTTTTGATTTAAAACAACAGAAATTCTCAGTAAGAAAATATTTATTTGCAGTGAACCTGTATGACTTCTGTATGAATGTAACACAAAAGTAGACATTTTAATGAATATCCCGGTCAAGAAAGTCATACGGTTTGGAACAAAATGAAGGTGACAGTATTCCTTTTTGGGTGAACTATCCCTTTAAGGAATCATATTTGGTGTGTATGTGTCCATTCTCTTTCTAACACCTTTGACAAATGGGTCTGATGACAAATCCCTAATTTTCACAGAGAATAACATTAATTAATGAATTTCCAACAAAAATATTTGAGGTGGGAGTCATGATTACTGCTCAAAAGGCTTTAATGTACACTCAAAAATGGACCATCGAGTTCATGGAAATCTGTTCTTAGACATCTAAAGCTTAAGTGGATTTGCACTTTAAAGGGACAAAGCCAGTGTCAGTCAGTGCTAAATCAAGCCTCCGGGGCTCTTACTGGGCCTTTAGTGGATCTAGCAATTACCCATTAATTACATTCTGAGATATTTGCTAATGGACTCCTCTATTCTGAAGACTTTATTTGAAATGAAAATCAAGACAAAATGTTCAAATATGCTCGGGCCTGCTCTCTACTCTAGCATACTGAGGAGATGACCTCATCTCTTGTGTAAGCAATTAGTATTTGGCAACCAAGGAGAAAAGACGGGCTCTCAGTTATTACAAACGTATATAGACTGCACCATATATCCCAATCACATCATCAAATAATAAAAAAAAAATTACCCAAAGTAACATGCAATTACATTTTAAAATCATGAGATCTAGGTACCTAAAATAGATGTGTGTGATTATTTCAATGTTAAATACTTTCCACTATCCCAAATTAATATGCAGAGACAACAATAACTAAGCCATTCATAGACAGATTTCCCCCCAAAAGTGTCAACACTGACTGAATGGCACTATGAAAACATTACTGTTTGTTTAAGCATCCCAACCAGCTTAACACTGCAAAAATGCTTCAACCAATGGCATGAGTTTGAGGCAGGACTTTCTGTTTGTCCAACCAATTGAAATGTTTGGGGACTATTTTTTGCATTTTCTAGTGGTACAGAAATTACACATTTTGCCTTAAACTATTTACTACAATAAATGTAATAATTTTATACAATTAATAATAATATTAAAGATGACTTACTTTCATTTGAGCCTTGATTTTCATCCCATGTCCTGATGTAATCATCCTGACAGAGAAAAAGGCATTTTTAGTACAATATGCCCAAAAAGAGCTTTATATTTTAGTCAAGAAGTTCACAATACTATGTATTCAACGTAAATGTATCATTTACTGAATTAAACTTACAAAAATAATGAAGACGTAAATATGGCAGAAAAGCACTAATTGGGAAAAGTAGGAAGGGAACTTACAGAAAAAAATGTAGTGGAAGAACAAGACAAAAAAGGTGAAGGCTTGAATTAAATGTAAAATGAGTTACCTAAGCAGCTTAGACTGAATTAAAAGCAAGGTAAAACCTTTATAGAGAATCTTAGATTACTTTCTACACAGCATTTTAAAAGAGACATCAAACACAAGCAAAGTCAGGAGACAGCACTACTGACCTCCACTTCCTGGTGAAATGTGAGAAGGATGGATCACAGAGAAAAGAGAAGGAGAGAGTTAGAGTAGAGTAATGCTTCTCTCAGGAATAAATAAAAGCTCCAACTGCTTAAAACATCTATTTGCCTCCTGGGCAGAACTTTGAATATATCAGTAATATCCCACCATGAGTTTGTAGAAAACAGGCAATTGCTTTAAGATAATTGTACACTTGGTGCTCATAACACTTGATTAATAATAATAATGACCATTCATAAGCTTATTAGTGTTATCAGCAGTCATTTATCTTATAGAGGTCCCTTTGCAGTTGTAAGTGTAAACAGGAGGTGAAATTGCATATTGATTTGGCTTCGTCAACTAAAACAGTGCAATAAATTATTACATTACATCTCTGCAGCAAATTATTAAGTCACAAGTCAAGTGGGATTACATATGCTGTATGACTGCTGAAGTGTGTACGAGAAAGCAATAACACTCAGTAAACAAAAGTTCCAGAATGATTTGTATGTTCTTACGATAAAAGTGAATGGGGCCAGTCCATCAGCATGAAATAAACCATATAGCCACAAAACAAACTTTATATGAGGTAACGTGATCTTAGTGTGATAAAACTGCATACTGTGTAAAGTTATATCCAATATTACAACTTTGTTGTCATGACGACATATCACTGGTAAACCACAAAAATAACATTAACACATATAATATTTATGTCTTGTGGTTACACCTTTGAAACAGTATTTATTTTAATGTTAATCGACTGGCATCATTCACTTCCACTGTAGGTGTCTTACTGCTTTTTTTTCTTTCTTTTTTTATAAATGAGGGACAAGTCTAAATTCTGTTTTGTGGTAATCAGCATTATGCAACAAGTGCTGTTGTTTGAGTTTTACTTGTATTTAACCAGGAACATTCCTTTAAAATCCCCACTTTAGAAATATATACCTCCTACGACTTTTGTAGGTCTTGATTAAATATGCAATGCAAAGTTTTTACAACACATCCTTCTGTACCCCATGATGTGGTAAATAAGCATAAAGAAAAACTTCTTTAGTAGGTTTTGATATTTGTTTCATGGGAGCAAATATCTTGATGATTAGCACAAAATCAACTCTTTTATTTGCATTATAATTGAGTGACCTAACATTTGTTTAAGACCTCTCCTGGTTCACTTAAAAAAAACTTTCCATCTGGCTGAGAAAATACATGCCCCTATATAATATAAACCTATCAGAACAAATCAAGTCATCCTATAAAAGACCAGTGGCTCACAACTTAACTGCAGCACTGCTTAACTGCAGTAATCTATGACAGTGGACAGCCTTGTTATTGATTGCCTTATATCTGCATTAATTAGTCTGTTGCTGCTGTCTGGGCAAAGGAGATACCGTTTACTGTACTAACATTTTATGTGTCTATATCAGTAATATCTAAAGTTCTATAAGTGCAGAGTGGTGAAACCATTTCAAATGTATGCAAATTTGAGCAACCATCTGTGCAAAAACAACCCTAAAGTCTTTAGACGTGAGAGTTGTACACCCAATGAGCGTGAAGTATGTGGGAAATGTTGTCATATTAATGTATTCCTCCTCCCTGAAAAGATGCTAGGATGAGTCAGTGCACTGAAATATTGTTGCCACTAACAGAAATATTGCTACAATTTGTCAACATCATCATCAAATTGTATATCACCATTATCACAACATATCATCATCAAGGTCTGATTCTAAACTAAGACATAGAAAAGATTGCTTTCATAATGAGGGACAAAATATACATTAAGGCCTGTCTGAAATGAGAAAATGTGAGAATGCTCTTTGCAGTCCTATAACACCCATTTGGCCATATCTGGCAAGGATGATTTCATGACAACTCAGAGAGCTAAACAGATGACAAAACTTTGGATGGGTAGATTTGTTTCAACCAACATAGTCTCAAAAATCTTTTCCTCCCAAAGAATCAACCAATCAACAAACAGAATTTCAAATTGATACAATCAAAGACAGGGATCGAATTTTAGCTAGCCACCTACCCAACACTTTATTTTAAGGGAAATGTCCATAAAACATTTGATTGCTCATTCCATAAATGTTTTCATACAATACAAATGACTGATGTATGTCAATAACCTGCAATACACTTCCCCTGTCTGTCTTTCTTTCTTCGGTGGTCAACAAAAGTTATTTTTCTATTAAAATCATTAATAGGTTTAGAGTTCGGATAAGGGGTTATACTTTAAGGTTAGGTTTTATTTAGGGGTTAAACTTAGGAAAAAATGTTAGAACATCGTTCGTTGGTTTAATTTTCTCCATAGGAATGAAAGTCTAAAGGGAGTGAAATGGTGCCGTAATCTGGCGAGTGTTTTTAAGGTGAATATTTTGGAGGTTTTAATAAGAATGATGTGCCTCCCTAACCTAAAACTTTAATATAAGCCTAACCAATAGTGATCTTAAATCACTTTAAGATCATAAACTCAGAGGTAGACACAAAACAGATTTACCCTTAACCAATGCCTAAACCTAACCGAGTGTCCAAAAAAAGAAGAGAAATGAAAACCACGTCATCTATTGTTGCTTCTATGACACACTCGTCTCACATGTCAGATTGCGTACTATACTGAGCTATTACCTTGCTCCTCTGAGTCCAAAGTCCAACACTCTATCAGGTGTGTAAATGTAGGTGAGTCTGTAATACAAACCTTAAAATTAATAATTTTAGTAAAAATGTTTCGATATCATAAAACCGCTTTGTGTTATTGCAAAAAAATATGCATAAAATACGCTTATAAAGTCATAATCAGCTGTTGTCGCCGTGATTTGTGTGAAAGTGAATAATACGCACAGTTTAAACAAATCACAGCTAGACCGAATTTGATTGATCATGGCTGATTATGACATTATATAGTAAACACTTATTTTTGCGCAGTGTTATTTTCACCAGGAAACTGTGATGAAATGTAGAATTGGCCATCAGCCATATCACCCTAGAGCTCTAGACTGGTTACCCACAGAAGCTAAGCAGAGTTGAGCCTGGTCAGTACCTGGATGGGACACCTCCTGGGGAAACTAAGGTTGCTTCTGGAAGAGGTGTTAATGAATGCAGTCTGTGTGGGTCCTAACACCCCAGTATGGTGATGGGGACACTATACTGCAAAAAGAAACCATCCTTCAGGTGAGACGTTAAACCGAGACCCTGACTCTCTGTGGTCACTAAAAATCCCAGAGCACTTCTCGAAAAGAGTAGGGGTGTAATCCCGGTGTCCTGGTCAATTTCCCCCCACTGGCCCTTATCAATCATGGCCTCCTAATAATCACCATACCTAAACTGGCTATATAACTGTACTCTTTCCTCTCCACTAACAGCTGGTGTGTGGTGAGCGTACTGGCGCACTATGGCTGCCATCGCAACATTCAGGTTTATGCTGCACACCGGTGGTGGGTGAGGACAGTCCCTTATTCAGTATGTAAAGCGCTTTGAGTGTAGTGTCAGAAAAGCGCTAAATTAATAAAATATTCATTCATTCAATTCGGCACATAAAAGTCAGTTTGCAAAAACGTAGTTTTAGTAATATTCATTCTATGAGACTAGGTTTTTGAAAACAGTCATTAGTTTTGTAATTCCATTTAGTGATGCTATTAGTACTACCTATTCATATTTTAAATCAACATACCAACTCTAACAAATGTTTCTTACTAATAGATCAGTCCAAAATCGGAGCATGTGTGAATGCAAAAACCTGACTTTTTTTGTTTTGTTTTTTGGTCTTTTAGAGAATAAACATATTTTGGAGTCAGCAACACTTGAGAAGGCTGTGTAAGACAAGCGTCTAGGAAGCACTCATCTACAGATGGGCACTTCTTTTCCACAGTCAGCTCATTTTTGGCCTGCACTGAGTGAAGGCTGCCAGGAGTATCCCTCAGAGGACCCCCGTCTCATCAAAAACACCACAGAGTCTTGCCAGAGTGCATCTCCCCTCCTGGACTGACTGACAGCCCCTTTATCCCTCATATCTCTGCAATGTAATCAAGCACGCCAAACATGCACTCTGTAAATTCAGCTGTGATTTGGAGGCCCTGAGAGCACCTGTGTGTGTGTTTATATGAAGTATAAGCATTTGATTGGCACAAAAAAGTGATGTGTGTGTGTTCAAGCAGCAGTTGAAGGGGGAACCAGATCTTTCTCTTTCAATAATATTTGACAGGTACACCACAATGCAGAGAGACAGCCAGACAGTGCAGGCATGTAACATTGTGCTTGTGTTGCTTGTCTGCGACTGTGACACAGCAGACAGACAACAACATCACTAAGAAATACAGATTTATTGACAGTGACAGCTTCAAGACAAGTCAAAAAACAGATAAAGTTAATTTAAATGTACTTCTAACTTACCAACTATGGTAATCAGAAATACAAATGTTGGGGCCTGGGTAGCTCAACAAGTAAAGATGCTGACTACCACACCAGGAGTCGTAAGTTCAAATCCAGGACGTGCTGAGTGACTCTAGCCAGGCTTCCTAATCAACCTATTGGCCCGGTTGCTAGGGTGGGTAGAGTCACGTTGGGTTAACCTCCTCGTGAACCCTATAATGTGGTTCTCACTCTTGGTAGAGTGCATGGTGAGTTGTGAGTGGATGCCACAGAGAATAGCATGAGGCTCCACATGCATTGTGTCTCCGAAGTAACGTGCTCAACAAGCTACATGATAAAATGCACGGATTGACCTCAGACGTAGAGGCAACTGAGATTTGTCCTCAGATTTTTCAATAACATATGCATTTCTGTTGTCTGCATTACATAATTAAACATAAACAATATTATACTGCATAAACAATAACTAAAAATATCCTAAAAATACTAAACAACTCTGTGGACATTTCACATTCTGTACGTTTAATAACACTTCCAGCTTTGGCTTGAATTTTTATAAGCACAGAACAATTTCAGCAGCAAAACATTCAACCTACAGTTGCCGTATTCACAGTGGGAGCACTATGAGAATTAAAAAATAAATAAATTATATACAGTATTACCATGTATAAAGTATACCTATTTTTGATATTAAAGTAAATTTAATACAAATAAATTAAATACAAATGAAAGGCTCTTTATCTGACTTGATTATTTTCTTTCTTTTTTTGGGGGGGTGGGGGTAATTGTTGGACAAACCAAAATAAAAATTATTATTCATAACAAATGAATGATATGTCTGGCATAAGTGTAAAAACATTGACTTAACATTATATAACACAAACGAGTAATACATGAAAAAAAAAATTAAATGAGCCAAGTTTAAAGGCTTTGTGACTGCACCGCACATCAGTTGAATTCTATATTAATGTAAAAAGACTTGCGCCAAACCCATATCACTCTGTCTAAACTGGAAGAGTTTCTTTGTGACACAATACACAGAGTAGACTATAATCTTCTACATGGTGTCTGTACATTTTTTTTAAATAGCATTACAGATGACATTTCTGTAAAATGATATAGCATACTGTATCTCTACTGGCTGACACATTTCTACCATCAGACGGTAAACATACCGTCATACCGCCCACCACTATTCATAATTACTGCTTGTTGGAGGCCCAGGGTAAAGCAGCCTTCCATAATTGATTAAAGCCGGATGGATCCTGGTGGTGATGACCTCACAATGGCCTCACACCCACGCATTTATCACACCACAGTGTTGCCGGCAATCACAGCTCATAAATGCCCCAGGCATGATGCTGAAGACCTGCACATCCATTCCCCCATGTTACATGTTCAGTCATGTTACACAAGCAAGAAAACAAAACAAAAAATCAAGAGACAAACTTACACTGTATTATCAGAACCTTCCAAACTATGTTTTTGCTGTTACATTGTAGCTATAGCTGACAGGCATGCAAAGCCTCCAACCTGATTTCTGCATGGAGCCTTTCCGACCAGGCTTTTTAGATTAACTGCACATGGGCACATCAAAAAGATCCGCTAACAGCCTACTCCATTGACTGTAAACATATCCTGCCTTTCCTCACGTGGAGGAAAAGCTCAGAGGTCTGCCATTCTGTGGGGGTTTTTGTTGAGCAGAGAGCGGAGATAGGCAGCTCCTCCAGGGCATAAATTCAAACTAAGACAGAGAGATCATCGGATGAACCTCAAAGGCAGCGGAGAGAGAACAGAGTTGTGCTTCTCACTAAGGATGCCCTTAGAATGCTTGTCACTGACTTTAAGTGAAAACATATAGCTGAAGGTGAAATCCCTGTGTCAACTTGAGCAGTGATTTGTTTCTCAGATATATAAGAGGAAACTACAAGCAATTTGATGAATGAGATGTAACACTTTGAGATTGCTTGACTCCTTGAGGTCTGACTCATTGTAAACAGATTGAAGAAATTGATGTTTTGGGGTGCAAGAAACGGACCAATGGGGAAGTATTGGTTGTGCAGGCAAAAATACACTATAATGACAAATCTTTATGAGAGTGTGTTGGATAAGTTAAATTAAATCAAGTTTTCACTTGCTGTCATACAACTTTAGAGTAATGTGTGTAATTTCTTTTAAAAGTAAAATTTTAAATAAATATAATTTAAAAAAACATTGCTCTGTTTGTTTGAGCATTCCGACCAGCCTGACACATCAACATTAGCTCAACCAATAGCGTGAGTTTGGGGTCAACCAATGGCAGATTGGGTGAGTATTTGGAAAAGACTTTGATGATACTATTGGCTATTGGATACTATATTTACATAAATTACACAAAAGGTTTATGCAAAGAATGTGCAACCTAACAAACCAAAATCCTGATTGTTCTCAATGGTTGTTGCAGGGGTAAATTAGCTCAAACATGCCATCTTCTCCTCAGTAAAACTCCTCCAGTCAGTAATCTTCAATCTTCCTCCCTCTTCGGCATCAATAACACTCCCACCGACTCAATAGGGCCAAGTGACAGCTCTGAAAGTGAGAGTGAGAGAGAGCAATACAGCAGAAGCAAGTGCTGCCTTTAAATGAGCAAATCTGGCACCAGAGGCAGTCAATAAGGCATTCTCTGCTTGTGGAGGAAAGAAGTAAATGACTCAACTTCTAAGGGGGGGGGGGGGGGGGGTGATGGAATGTGACAGGCTTGACAGTTCATGTCAATTCCATACCTTTATGGAGCTCTTTAACCTTAATCCTAGTTCACCCTGCCTCATTACTGCTGGAGGCGAAATGCACTTTATTGGAGTTTGCAACAAGCCAGTGCCACTTAACTTGGGCATTTTCAAACAAGCAAGTAGATTTGGAAGGAATAAATGCTGCTGACTTCATCAAGGATGAGAAGCCTTGGGGGGGAGAAAATAGTGCTGTCATGTGAGTATTTGTAATTGGATTCTCAGAACAAGAGCCTTTTCATTCGGCTGTTTTGGTAGGTCAGCTTGATCTTCAGAGAACACCGTGTTTGGAACCAAGACTCCCAGGGGCTGGCAAGAACAGCGAAGTGAATGGCAGAAATGTAAGTTAGCATTCATTCCTAGCAGATATTGGAGGAAAAGGCATGTTAAAAGAGATGTAAGACCATTTCATGACAGGAATTGAACCAAAGCCTACAGCAAAATTAGCCTGGGTCCTGCCACGCTCTACACCTGCACTCTCCAGATAAAAAGTCCAATTCAGCAGGAGAGAGCCAGACCCCAGGAGCAGAATGATGAAAGGCCAGTTTCTCTCCACTCAATTAAAAAACACCTACACTCCTGGTCTATAGCCAAGGCACACTACTGCACTGCCCTCACTCGCCTTTGTCAACAGCCATTCAACTGCACTCAATTTCCCCTGCCCTCCAGGCCTGCGACCTCCTTCACCAGATGTGCATAAACATGCATTGATGTTTCCACTATTTCGGAAAAGCATCATATTTTGCATTTGTGCGCTGAATGCTGATCTATCATGACTGAGATCTTAATGGGTTATTTGGGTGTATCATCTTTTACTGCATTATCCGAAATGATAGACCATATGCTGTGCTGCTCTGGCAGTTGCAAGGGCATTCCCACCTCCACACGAGCATGTGACTGAAATTCTGATGGAACAGAGCCATGGCAGGCAGCACTGAAGTTCTCTGCAGTAGGTATGCACATTTGGCAGGCTTGTCAGAAGAGATCACTCACTTCTTTTGACAGCCAAATATTGTGCAGTTAGATTGTCATCGACACCGAATCTGTGATGCATTCACATACTCTAATGCTGCCATAAAAATCTGGTTATTTTACAGCTACTTCAATCAGTGATGAACAAAAACTTGCTTAGAGATCCAAGGAAATAGTTAGATGATATATTTTCCTTTTTCCGTGAGCGTGTTTTTAGGAAGCCGTGCATCTTATTGCATGGCTTGTTGAGCGCATTACCGCGTAGATGTAGCGCGTGTGGAGGCCCACGCTATTCTCCACGCACAACTCACCACTTTGAACTCGCGACTCCAGGGGTGGTAGTCAGTGTCAATACTCGCTGAGCTACCCAGGTCCCCAACAGACTTCATTCGATTAACATGTGACTAGACCTAAAAAACCTCACTGGTGAGAAGATAATAATGCTGTCACTGATGTAATAATGCCAGTTGTTTTCTAAGTGACTACAAATCTCAAAGCTCACAATAGATGAGTTGTATGTCATCCTGTCCTTCCGAGTTCGTTCTTTCAAGGTAGCTTGGCAAAAGTGGTCTATGCATTGAGAAACACCCAGACTGTATACAATTTTCAGGGAAACCATACTGTGAATTGCTCATAGTTATCTCTGCATATTAAGCTGCGATAGGAATAAGTATTTTAACATAGAAAACATTACAGTTTTAGCGGTGTCAAATGATGCTCCGATGGAGTTGTCAAAAAAGAACTAATAGATTCAATATTTAGGCATCCACATGGAATTTTAATAAATTAGAAATCAACACATCTAAAGTAATCACAGGGAACTTCCTTCCTACATTCACCTCACCCTGAATGAAGAAATGTGCATTTTAAATGAAATGGTAATGAATGGCTAAATGGAAGACGATTTTCAGTGTAGGCTTGAAACATGTTTGGTTCATTAAAAATGTAGTGGCGGAATAACAGGTGCAAGCCAACACAGCGTTCTGCAGCAGAGGAAAAGCTCTGATTTTTAATGAGCTTCTTCTACATTATGAAGGGGAGAGAGAGAGCAGGAAATAGAAAGAGAAAGAGAGAGAGAGTTTGCCAGCCACCAGAGGATTGCCCACCACTGTTGGTTGTTTACTTTCAGCAGAATAGATAACAGATTTAAGCATGGTTTCTTAGAAGCTCACTTTATCAGCCGGGCATGGATGTGGGATGCAATCAGACTAAGTCTAACAGATAATGAATGTGAATACAGAATATCACACCATAACATGTCTATCAGGAGAAAATGTTACAAGTCCATCTGACAATATGTGCACTGAATTGTTCCACGTCACCATTTTCTTCTTTTGAATACGCAATTATCTTTGCATCTAATTTTTTTTACAGTATATTATGTAAAAAACTTAATCTGATGAACAGCTCAGTTCAAACCTCAAAGGCAATCATGAATGTAACTGTGTCCTACAGAGATTTTTCATTTTAAACGATTCAATCTATTACATTATGTAGTATATTTGGTCTGAAATATCCACCATGAAATAAGATTTAATTTTCCACTTGTATGGAAATAGATAAGCAAGCATGACAAAAGTGGATCAAACCCACACTGAGAGTTTTGAGTGTCTGGGTGATTTTCTCTGCTAAGCCTGATTCTGGTCTATATAAGCAGTTAGGGTTGATCAGTATGCAATTACATCTTATATTAAATCTAATACAATCACTGTGAATTTGTCATCATGTACTCACCCTCTTGTTGTTTCAAACCCATAGAACTTTCTCTTCCATGGAACACAAAAGGAGATGATATGCAGAATGTTAGGGACTAACAGCATCAGTGCTCATTCGCTTTCATTGTATGGAGAAAATGAGCAGTGTCATGAGTTGCGTTTCACAGAAGTAAGAAAGTCATGCACGTTGGAAATGATATTAGGGTGAGTAAATGATAACAGAATTTTCAGTTTTGGGTGAATTAACAATTTAAAGGGATCACCGAAAAATGAAAATGATCTCATCATTTACTCACCCTCATGCCATACAAGATGTGTAATACTTTGTTTCTTCTGCTGAACACAATGGATGATTTATAAAATAATTTCTCATCTCTGTACGTCCATACAATGAAAGTGAATAGTGGCCAGAACTTTGAAGGTCCAGAAAGCACATAAAGGCAGCATACAACTAATCCATACGACTCCAGTAGTTAAGTCCATGTCTTCAGAAGCGATATGATAGGTGTAGGTGAGAAACAAATCAATATTGAAGTCATTTTTATTATAAATCTTTCATAAAACTTTCACATTCACTTTCACATTATTACACATTCTGTAAGGGAAAGTGGAGATTTATATATATAAAAAAAGGACTTAAATACTGTTCCTCACCCAAAGTATTTGCATCGCTTCAGAAGACATATATTAACCCACACGAGTTGTGTGGATTACTTTTATGCTGCCTTTACATGCTTATTGGAGCTTGAATGGTCTGGTCACCATTCATTGTATGGACCTACAGAGATGAAATATTCTTCTAAAACGCTTTGTTTGTGTTCAACATAAGAAAGAACGTCTTACACATCTGGGATTAGGGTGAGTAAATGATGGTAGAATTTTCATTTTTGGGTGAACTATCCCTTTAATTTGATGCCAACCACGTAGGCCATACATAAATAAATTAGGGAAAACATGATTTACTGGTTGAGAGTTGAAACACTTTACATAAATAATACAACCACATCAAATGTAACTGAGTAGAATGTCTTTCTAAATGGACCTAGCTCAATATGCTAAAATGAGAATCATACTTTACTAAGATTCCCAGGTGGGATGAAATTATAATGCGCTGAATGTAGCCTTGGCATGCCCTGACAAATCTCAATAGACAGAACCGATGTTTTCACTTTAAAGAAATTACAAAGACCTTTTAAAATTGATTTCATAATCTGTAAGAGGAATAGACAAACTGTTTGAGTGTCTTTGTGCCCACTTTCAATTTGTAGATATGAGAAAACAAGGTAATGAAACCTATTTGCATACCACAATGGGCCCCATTAATTGCAAGAGGCCTGTCTGTAGGTTGCTAGTTCATATAAATCTTTGTAACGTGTAGGCTGGCATGCTATTTCAACTAATCACATACAAAAATACACAAAAAGGTCCTGCATTACCATAATAGGTAAGGATTACATATTACACATTTTAATTGAAAATTAGGCATGTAATTGAAATGTTTGGGTTTAGATTTAAATTGATTCATTAGATCTCAGATTCATCAGTCCTATTACAATGATCTCATGCACTGTATTCAGAAAAATTACACTTACAGAAGTGAATCAACAAATAAACAGGATAGAATCAACAAAAAATGGAATGTAAAGCATATGTTAATAATTTATTTGAATATATGCCTCTGTGTGTGTTCATGAGCCTTTAATGTTCTGCTGCTTTCATCAATGTTTGCTTGAGTTATATCATTATTCAGCTCTGAGAACCTCAAAGGATGTTGAAAGCCAACATCAATTTGGATTACTTGCCTTTGTCACAAGCAACACTCTAAAGATAAAATAAGCAGTGTTCCGCAAGATATTCATTTTCAGAGTCTTCAGTGGTTCTATCTCTGTCCCTGATCAAAGATAACAGGTGATTATTAAAATGGTACCAAACAGTGTCAGAGGCCCTGTTGCTTTCTCCAGTGCTAATCCTTGCAATCTCAGAATAATAAATACATTTATCAGCACCAAAACACAATGGCATATCATTTATCATCTGAACCCATTTATTTTAATGCATTTTAATATCATCTCTAGTGAAAATAGCAAGAGAGACAGGGTTGAGACTGTCTGTGTGAGTGCATTTAAATCAATATCCAATTACAATGTAAATTTTGGTAATCTATGAAGTGTGTGGTTGAGCATATATTATGATAAGGAGTTACTCTTTTGGCAGTAAAAGGAAAAATATTGAATGTTGCTCCCTCCAGAACTGTAAATAACTTAATTTCAGATGATTTTTAAACTAGCGCCTGTTGCTCTTTGATCACTTTAATGAGGCAGGAGGGTACACTCCTCATCTGAAACGATTTGCTTCCCCTGACACACCAAACTTTTTGTTGCAAAGGCAGCTAGCTATCACAAAAACAGTTGCTTAAGATGTGTTTTGCAAAGAAACCAGTGTGCTTATGGGGCATATTTTCATCAAAAAGCACCGCTTCTGTCCCCAGCACACATTTTATTTTAAAAATCCATAAAAAATATTTTAAATGAATCAATAAAGGTGTTGTAAACTCATATTATTCTAAACACATATAACAATCTTTCTTTTGTAAAACACAAGCCTTATTCACCATTCATTTTTATTGCATCTTTATCCATACAATGAAAGGGAATGGTGACTGAGGCTGTCATTCCTGACCTCATGTGCGTAGAATACGCGGGGGATGCGGGGGACATGTACCCCTCACTTTCAATAAAACCAAAATTCATCCCGCACTTTTTCACAGGGAAAATGCAAAAGTTAAAATTCACTGGTCAGTCATGTACTGTAATTAATTCAATAAAACATTGTAATCGATTGGGAGCCTTAAAAATATATCTTATATATTCATGTTCGTCTCGAGCTAATTGTTCTGTCCACCTCACTTTTGAAATGATTGCTATGCCTCTGCCTTACCTGACATATCCTATTGCATTACATGAAGAGATTAAGTCATACAGGTTTGAAACAGGTTTGATAACCCTTAAATAATAAGGGACTTTCCCATTATCTGCGCAATGACATGGCAACCCAAACTAAACAGCTACAAGCATGTCACAGGCCAGTTCTGTCAAAAACAGTTAAACGTAACAACTTGCATTTTAATTAAATGTTTGAGCCACAGAGACTAAAGGCTGAGATTTTTTATTTTTTTTTAAACTTATTTGGTTTTCTTGAAAGGAAGGAAGGCCTTAATAGCCTATTCCATATGTGTTGGACATGAATTGCTCCTTTGCTATTCATATGTGTGATGCTGTGATCAATAGCCATTGATTAGAGAATGCAGAACCTGCTGCAGGGCTTGGTTTGAATCTAAGCCATGGGTATAAAAATGCTGTGTCCATTCATTAATAATCCTAGTCTAATTCACATTTAATCTGTCCATGCCCACATTTTGATAAATTCCTGGTTCTCTTGGATGTGTTTTTCTACTAAATCATTTAAGGAGTTATACACTTAATCCAGTTCTAGAATGGTAGAAATAGCTGCCAGCTAAACACTGATGGAGATAAATCACAGTTTCTATTTCGTTTTGAACAGCACAGCTCATACAGACAGAGAGCAACCGAGGGCCATTTTGGGTGTAAGAAGTGTTGGTCACCTGCAAACTACAAATTAACGTGATGTTTATGTCCAAGTGTCAATGCACATTACACATATTTTTTATAGTGTTACAAATTTATTAAAATGATTTATTTTTCATTGACAATCACAAAAGGTCTTTTTCCTTAAATGCCTGGGATGATATATGATTTTGCATATCAATAATAATAATTTAAAAAATACCATAAAAGACAAAGGAACAAATAACAACAACCCTATGCACAATACAGCATGTCTTTTGGGAGATAAATCAAGTCATAAATCTCCCTCTGAATACACGTGAAGTTCTAATCAATTATTAAAGTTACCTATTATAAGATCACTTCAACCAGCTGGGCAATAAAGGACTCTAATGCAATCTGCTTTATTCTGTAATCAAAACTATGTCATCAATTTACCAAATAAGAACAGACGGTACATTGTTTTGAACGACGTCTGTGTAGTGTTTGACATTTGATCTAAGCATCATTCGTGTTTATTATCCAAGATGCATCAAATATGTCCATGTATTTAAAGTTTATTATAGATAGATGCAATAATCAGGTTGTCAGTTCAACCTATTCTATTAGAGCTATTTACCATCTCAAATGCACCTGTGTTTTCAAAAACTGGATTAATTTCGTCGGAAATGTTGAACCTATCGTATCTGTTTGAGTATTTATAAGACCTAAACAAGATACAGACAAGTCAACTCACATCTCTGAAGCGGTTCCAGTGCTTGATCTTGCGACTGTACTGGGAAATGGTGGACAGCCACTGTTCATCTTCCATGAAATTCCCCGTTGTCTCGGCGTCTTTCCCGTTCTTAACGTCCACCTGCATGGAAAACCGCACGAGGATCACCAAAGGGACGAGAAGACATCTCAGATCCTTCGTCCACACCATTATTCCGCTTGTCTGATGTCTCAATTCCACTGCTTTAAAGAGCGACAGACGGATGCTGAGACTACAGTGAAATGTGACCTGATTATGGGATGCGTCTTCCCTCTCCTAGAGAGAGAGAGAGAGAGAGAGAGAGAGAGAGAGAGAGAGAGAGAGAGAGAGAGATTATACCATCAATCCTGTCAGTGAATTATACGAAAGTAAAGGTGACATTGGGATCATGTTGGGAACATCAACAATTACATCAGAAAATGATCAGCAAAGAAAATCCGAGAAAAACCACTAAGAATAAAACAACACTGTAAATATTATTGATTCCCAGTGAAATGTTTAATACATAATTCATATGTGGGTCAATGAAGCGACGCTCATATTTTTTTGGTGTCCGGATCTATTACATTATTCAAAAGTTATTATTTTATTTGTTTTTATTATTATTATTTATTTATTTATTTGATTTATCTGAGTTCAAAGACAAGTGGTTCAGCTGTCCAGATACAGTACAAATAAATACATTAATTCATATAAAAGTCTAATTAGAAGCTGATATGACTTTATTAATAAAATAAGAAGCAAAACAATTTTGTTTTAAAATATTCTTAATATCTGAAAGACTTTTGTTCTCAACGTCAAAGTCAGGTGGTGTAGTCAGTATGCAGGTAGCCATTTTGTCATGTGACTAATACAATAAAATAAAATAGCCTATATAAAACAGAGACAACCTCTTTAGACCCTGATGACTGTGTGTATATTGTTAAATAATAATAAAAAATATTTGACATTTTCTTGAAAAAGCATATTTTGTCTAGTAGAGTAACCCTAAAAAAAAAACGAAATATTTGTTACTCAAAAATTCATAGTGGATATTTGCACTAGGTGTAAATAGCACATGCCACACAGCATGGCTATTTGCACTCAAATAGTCTGGAGGAACTGCACACCTCACCTGCTGCAATTATATAGTGTGTTAAGACACCATGTATGTGTATTTATCAAGCGGACGTCCTGGGTTCGATTTCCCACTTTTAAAGGAAATGTTAATAGATGGAGATAGGAGGCGGATTTGGTTCTGCCTCGTATGTTGTGTTAATAAAGTAACCATGTTTAACTTTTGGTTATGATTTTAGTACTAAATGCCATACAGTTACTGTAGTAAAACCACGGTTAATTTTTGTAAGGGAAGGTTAGGTTGAGGTTTAGGGGGGTTGGTGTAATGTGTCTGTGGGACTCTAAATAAACACAATAAACACACTGCAGTGATGCCACTATACTGTTAGTATTTAATTAGGAGTAAATAGCATATGACACTAGAAGATGCTTTTTGTTGTTATTGACACATGGTGCAAATAGGCCATTTAATTTTTTCCTTTTAAAAATATGATATGTTAAAAAACTTATCTTGAAAATCTAAATATCTCATGAATTGGAGTAAACTGGTGACATTCAGATAAGGCATGCTGATTAACTACAAAACCTAAATCCAAATATAAATATATGATAAATACTTGTGAAGATGTTATTTTAGCTGTAATAATAGCATTTGTGAAGAGCTGTTAAATGTTTTCACCTGATCGACAAGCATGAATTAAAATAGAAATTAACCCAAACATGTGCTGGTAACATCTAAATGAACTGTTTTTAGTTAAAGATACAACACAACTGCATCACTGCAACTCTAGGTTACACACACATAAGTCATTTTAAGGGTTAGATCAGGTAGAAATAGCAGTGTATAATGGTTTGCTACACCTTCATTTGCAGAGAGATTTATAGGAGATATCGTTTCATTAGGAGATATCTGTGTTTACCACCACTAATATTGTGAATGAAATAATTTTACCCTCTGGCAGAATGGAAGCAGATGAAGTAATGTAATCTGTTTTCCCTGATGCAACCTTGAATAATTTTTTGTGCTTGAATAGTTGTTTGGATTGGCAACCATTTATGAGTGTGTATTGTGATATAAATGCAGTTTCATAAGATGCATTTTTATGGACACAAGCAAACAGGTAAATGAACTACTGTAAAATAACAGGGTTAGCGTTAGTAAATGTAAAATGGTTAGATGGAAACATGCACCCTGATATTGACACCAAAACGATGTGACAGACAAAGCACTGGCTGACAGGACAATTGACAGAACATAAATGACACATTTTTTCTGTGTGTGAATATGTCAGTGCATGGTGTAACTCAAGCCTGAAAGCCCCCCAGGGGGTTTCAAGTGGTCTTCATTTCTGACAATTGCGATGGTTGTCACTCACTGTAGTTTCACCTACATCTCATGTCAGAATTTGAAGGCATCTGAATACATCTTTTTTTATTTCTTTTGAGACAAGGACATGAATCTGTTACAGTGCCATTATATACATGTTTTGCCTTTGTGCAACCAAACATAAAGTTTAAATTCAACAAAAATGCATTTTCCTCAAATGTTTTCACTGCAGAATTTAATATTTTGAGTAAACTATCCATCTAATGACATTTTTAACTGGTATCATTTCAATATGCTCATAATTTTCTGACATAAAAAACATCCTAGCTTCCTCCTACATTTAACTCAGCCTTATGTTCCCCCCCCCAATATTGATTCTAGATCTGCCTCCTGCTCTTCTCACATGTGCTGATTAAGACATCAATGTTTAGAGGTGATTTTGTACCACACAGGCTGGGAAGGGGTGCAGTTTGTTTTCCTGCTCTCAGCAGTTCCCAGCTCTGCAGCACAGTGTCATTTCTGTCACTGATATGCTACAGTGAAAGTTCTACACTTACCCTCCATCAGTTCACTGTGTTACATATGCAATGAGTGCATAAGTGGTCCCTGATATTAATAATTTGTCACACTCTTCTATGTTTGCCTTTTTTATTTTAGTGATTCTGATACACTGATCAGCCACAACCTTAAAACCACTTGCCTAATATTGTGTAGGTCTCCCTCATGCCATCAAAACGGTGCCAACCCGCATATCAGAATAGCATTCTGAGATGCTATTCTTCTCACCACAATTATCAAAGTTACTGTAGACTTTGTCAGTTCGAACCAGTCTGGCCATTCTCTGTTGACCTCTTTCAGCAACAAGGATTTCCATCCACAGAACTGCTGCTCACTGGATGTGTTTTGCTTTTGTCACTATTCTGAGTAAACTCTAGAGACTGTCGTGTGTGAAAATCCCAGGAGATCAGCAGTTACAGAAATACTCAAACCAGCCCGTCTGGCAACAACAATTATGCCATGGTCCAAATGACTGAGATCTAATTTTTTCACCATTCTGATGGCTGATGTGAACATTAACTGAAGCTCCTGACCCATATCTGCATGATTTAATAGAACTGCTGCCACTGAGTATTTCTGTAACTGCTGATCTCGGGGGATTTTCATGCACAACAGTCTCTAGAGTTTACTCAGAATGGAGCCAAAAACAAAAAAACATCCAGTGAGCAGCAGTTTTGCAGATGGAAATGCCTTGTTGATGAGAGATGCCCACAGAGAATGGCCAGACTGGTTTCTGACAAAAAAATACCAAAAAAAACATGGTTACTACTATAGTAAATCCTAGTTAATTTTACCCAGATCAAATCTTTCTCTTAACCCCCACAACATTTATTGTGACCAAATCAATGTAAGTAAATCAACATTTATAATAATTTTATTTATTATTATCAGTAGTATTAAAGAAAACATTAAGAGAGGTGAAAAGTTGGACAAAGGTGGAAATGAACCTGTGTGGTCCAAATGGAAAACCACATCCATACCGTCTTAAAACACTACTCCAATGCAGTGAAACTCAAGAAGGCAGTTTGTCTTTCATTTTTTTTCCCAGCAGACAATTGGAGTTCAAATAGCTGTGGTTTGTGGCAGGTGCTATTTACACCTAGTGCAAACAGTCACTCCATTTTTTCACCTATCATCCCATTGTATGAATGTGAATACATTAGATAACAAAGTGTCAGACCAAGAATGAAGTCAGTTTTCTTCAATTTCACACTGGTATCCTAGCAGAACCCCATGTGTAGTTTATCATATTAACTATGTTCCACAAGGTTTGACCAAAAAGTGTCCAAGTACTTTATCTAAACACTATAACTTTTGTAGTGTTTAAAATTTAAAACCTAACAAACTCCTTTTTATGAAATGTTTTATAATGCTTTAAAAAAATGCCACTTGGTTTGATATTTTGCCATTCATCCTTTTTAGTGTGGTGTGAGTGCCTAATTACTTTTTGTGGCCACATTATATGGGCAAAAATATTACCATAGCTATAGGAAAGCTGTCGTATCTCAAGGTTTTATTCTGCTGGGGATATTACAGCCTTCATATAGGCTTTTAAAGTAATATTAGACTTTTAAAGAAGATTATTATTGACAAATATAATATATAATTGATATTCTAGTGAAACTTAAGAACGTGTAAAGGCATGAAAATGCAATACTGGCTTCATCACTAAATGATATGATCTGCCAATCCATTCCAACTAGATCACATATATTTATTAAATTCCTCTCTGGATTATTTGCTCTACAATCCTCAATTCAGTGTTCCAAGGTGTTATTTTTCTGTGCTTCCTCCACACCAATATAAATCTGCACTCAAAATGTCAGCAGCAGTGTTCTCTTTCTCTGAAGCACACAGCATAATCTTTAAAGTGGCTCAATTAATCTTCAGTGAAGGTGTTAAACAATGGCTTATACCATTATTGCCATCCTCAACAAACAGCAATACTGGTAGGCATGATCTTTGCAAAATTTTGCTGGCATAAGGACTTTAGCATTATTTTAGGGTTAGGCTCCCAAAAATGGGGCACATTTTAAATGGCATGACATTATAATAAATCACAAATCTGTGCAATGCTGTAGCTGAAGGAAACTGACCTCCCCAGACATTGCTGGGCCCAATAAGTGGCTTAGATCTCTATGTTACCCATAAGTGTAACGTTACGTCTAAACTTGCTGTGCTGTGTATTGGAACAGAAAGAAAGAAAGAAAACCACATCTCAGCAAGAATTATCCAACATCAGAGTTTCTCCTGCCCCTTTGGGAGCAGGGATACTTTTTGTCCTTACCTGCAATAAATCAAATCTTAAATGGAACAGTGTTTTGGAAAAAGATACACTCAGAGACACACATAATTTATTTGCAAGTTTGCGTCTTGGTTCATGTACCTATATATGAAATCAATGCTATAATCAAAATAATTACAAATTTATAATTTCCATGCTCTAGTATCTTGTAGTTAACTGGCATTGTCATGCAATCTGCACAATACATACATAGTTCTAGAGATAATAATGGTTTCAAGACTTTAAACATCATTGGCCACAGACAAAACAGGAGCCTGTCTTCTTTCCTTAAAGCATGGTGTTTCTATGGTTACTGGCTACTCAAAGCAGTCCAGGGACTGTTCATTTGCTCCTCCCCTCTCTGTGCTGCCCATTAATTCAGTTTAGTCCTTGATTTCATGAAACTGACAACCAACATTGAGTCGACCTACATCAGTTGACACCTTTGATTCTAATAAAAATAAAGGACAAGCTTCTCTGAGAATTGTTATAAGCAAATTACCTATATTGTTGTTGAGTATACAATAAAACTCAGATGTGGAAAGGGTTTGGCTTTTAATAAAACAGTAGATTGGAAGCTTTATGAAAGCTATAATATCATTGATATTCATGTACACGTTTGTTATGTACGCATATGTATTGTAATTCCATTGCAATACACCCAGAATAAAGATATTGAAGGGGCAAAAGTGTAAGGTTCATTCCAATAGCTTGTTTGATTTCTAGTAACAAGGCTTGTCACTGCCTCCTGGTGTTTCATTTCAGTATTACAATACTGTTTCACGTCGAATGGAAACTTCAATGTTTTCTTTTGTTGGGGTTAGGCCTAAATGTCCAAGTGGACTTTGGTCCTCAAGACCAGGGTTGGGAGGGTTACTTTAAAATGCATTCCACTACAGATTACCGAATACATGCTTTAGAATGTAAATTGTAACGTATTTCATTAGATTACTCAAAACCAGTAACGTAATCTAAATACTTTGGATTACTTCTTCAGAACTGTTAGATTTTTTTTTTTTTTTACTTGTTTTGATTAGAAAAAAAATCTAACAGTACAGTAAGACAAAATACACATGTTAAAAACCTAAATATCTCAAACAAGATAAAGAAAATATATCTTGTTTTAAGGATTTTTTTATTATTTTTACAAAAAAAAAAAAAAAAAAAAAAAGAAAAAAAAAAAAATTCTCATCCAAGAAGATTTTTGCCCTAATATCAAAGGTCTCACTGGAGGGGAAAAAATATGATCAAACATTTTCTTGATAAATAATATGATTGTGCCTGGTAACAGGTGCATGTAAAATGGCAAGAAATAGCATTTTTAGCTTAGTATAAAGCACATTTTCGCATGCAAATTTATAAGACAATTATTTCTATTTCTTCTGCTCCAAACATACTTCAATCTTACTGTACTTCTCTTTCAGCTCATATGAATGTAACACATTTTAAGAAAGCGTTTCAGTCACCGATGTTCAAATGCTTTTTGGATCACATCATTTATATGGATAAATGTTTTCCAGCTGAATAGGCTAAATATTAAATGAAAACAAAATGACAATAAAATGCTAAGTAATCAAAATACTTTTTGAATGTAACTGTATTCTGATGATTTAAATTGTAACTGGAGTGGAATAGTTACTCATATTTTGATTTTAAATATGTCCCGTTACATATATTCCATTACTCCCCAACCCTGCTCAAGACTGATGTGAGCCAACATTTGATTCCATTTCAGAAATAAACATTTTCAAACAATGTTCTCATATTGCCAAGAACACGACCACAAGGAAAATAACTTTTAGGTATCTCAGTCTACTTACCTCATTGTGTATCTCCTATTTTCAAAGCATCATTATCATTACTACATTTCTTGTGGTTTCTATAAGGCAAAATATTGCCACAAAAATAATACTTCCATAATCGGTCAACCTCATTTTAAAGGTGCACTCAGTAATTTTGTTTAAGTATGTCGAAGTGGCTTACCCTGACACCTAGTGGCCTGGATGCTGCATCATTCAAACACAGTAAATTTCAGTGACCAGATTCTTGAGGCTGAAATGTAAAATGTTAGTTTTGTATATTTTAACTAACATTTCATGCAAAGTCAAGCTGGATATTCAAATAGAATTTGAGTGCTTTAAAGGTTCACTCAGTCATTTTTTTTCCTCATTTACATTTTTTTAGTAATAAAATAAATTAATATTAATTTTGGAGCATGTATGAAATCATGACCACTCATGTGAGATGAAGAGTTCAGTCATATCAGTAACCTTATAAAAGCTATTTTATTCTACGTGGAGCAGGGCAGCCTGCACGTTAGCATTACATGACTAGCTGAATTCTACATGTTTAATCTCATTAACTGCCATTATTGGACATTTTCATTCATGGATTCAAGTAATCCTGGTTTACTGTTCATAGTGAACGTCTACTTATTGATGTCCTAGTTCCACCAGTTGCTTATAAATGTTTAATTTTTCTCACACTTCTACAAATAAACCTTTTTACAAGATAACAGCTGCAACCACATTTTGTTCTCAGACTCACATGGACAGTCAGTTATAATAGACTCAAACATATGCTGACAGTGAGAAATAGAAGCAGAATTAATTTTCGACTCGAAATTTAAAAAAAAAAGAAATTTTATTGTTATTTCTTATTGGTAACTATGTTGCATACATTACAGGCTTTTTACAAAAACAAAAACAAAAAAAAAGTAAAAAAAATAATAATCAAAGAGTTCAGTTGCTATCTATGTATGTTTAAACATATGTTTTTTACCTTCCTATATTACATATATGCAGAGAGTTACAGTATACAGCAAGACTGCAGCTGGCAAGGCACTTGAATATGCTTGAACCCTCAATCTACACTTTACAAGACACATTGTTAAAATTATTATTATTAAATGTCCTTTTCCATATTGACAAATAAATTAAATGAAAACATAGTTTGATACCATTTAATAAATACAAATATTAATATCTAATTTGCATAAATCTCAAACATTCTTCTAAAAATCCAACAGGCAAAACCACAGTGAATAACTCATTAAATGCAAAATGACACCAGCGTAATCATTTAATTTCCTGTGGTCAGATAAACAGATCAAAACACTACTAATCTTAGAGCTGGCTCAGAAAACCCAAATATGGGTGTTTAAATGGTTTGCAAAGAAAAGAGGTAAGTAACAAGAATAAGCAGTACGCTAGCAGCACTGATCATCATTTGACAGCGGTTTACTTTCCTCTCTACCAACAAAGCATCCAATCTTTTGTTTTTAATTAAAACATTTTTAATCAATACTTAGACCATTTCTCAGATTACATATTAAGAGATTCCTTGAGTTGTAACTTTAAAATTTTTAAGGAAAGATGTGAATGAACTCCTGTGGCACCAGGATCGGCTATCTTTGCTTCTCTTGAACTGATGCAATCTAATATATCCCATTTTAGCAAAGAGAGCAGGACATGTCAGTACAATATCATTTTCGAACAACATCAAAACAGGACACTATCTGAAAGTGAACAAAATGATAAAACACAATCAATTAAAAAGTTAAATGTACTTAGGTAAGAGTGCACGATCACTGTGCCTACTTCTGTATATGTTGACTAATGCACTTAAAACACTAATGAAAAAACTGAAAAATCAGAAAAGGAAATTTAACCTTGATGAACTACTGTATATACTTACTTTTCTGCTAATCAGTGTCCATGTAATCGACCCTGTACATCTGAAAGCTTTGAGCAACTAGGGGTTGCCATTTTTTGTGCCCTTTGGTACAAGTCTGAGTCTCCAAAATAGCGTGCCCGATACAACAACCCTTCTTCTGCAAAACAAAAAGAGCACAAAAAGTTTTCTGAATTTTACGTACAATTACTGTAGATGGTCTTAATTTCAATACTGGTCAGTCTACACATTACCCTCAGTGAGTGTCTTTTCTAATCTAAAGAGCTTTCAAAGACTCCCTAATCTCTTTAACACTGCCAATGTCCAAAAGGGGGTGCTATGTCATGAAAAATGTTTATGCTTAAAACGTTTAAGTCTCCGAATACATAAGAGTCAGGCATATGAGGTATAGTTTGAAAGCGTAGAATCAAAAATTTTCATAGATAACATCACTTCTACATTTTTGTTTCATAAAACAACAAAAAAAGGCCTGAAATCATTCATCTTAAATCTGCGCCACCTAGAGGACATGTGGTAGAAATGTTACTATGAATATAAAAGTATTTCAAATAGCATGTAAACAGACAAATCATATATCAAATGAAAGCTCTTATTCAAAGGAATGTGACTGTATAGTTAGTATAATTTGCTGCCCTAATACCACAGTTCGAAAGTTTTCAAAAGTATCAGAAAGTGATATATAATTTCTGTAAGACATAAAATAAAAACATCTTTTATGTGCCGATCACTTCTGCTGTAAAACCCAAATAGATTAAAAAAAAAAAAATCACTTCTTTAGGACTTCTTTAAACAATGACCTATTATTCACTTGTCTGTGAGCTTGATACAAATCGTTGCAAATATATGTTATCTACTATTTATAAAATGTTATGGGGAGGATCTCAGCTTTCTATTGACAACTAGATTGAGCTTCTAGTCCACTCAGAGGCCGAGATATTTGATAAAAAAAATGGGGGTAGTGCATGAACTGAAAATTAGACTGAATGTCTATAGATGAGCACATCTGAGAGCTAAAGTGCATTAGAGCTCCACCTACATTTCAGATTGGCATTTTGTGATGGAAAGTGATAGAGGGGAAAAAAAGATGTTCAAGTACTTGCTGACGTCTAGTGGGATAAAATAAGATGATTTGGAAGGAGATGGAGTGAACAGAATCATAATTACATGCTACATAAATTTTTTTTATTTTTTATTATTCTATTCATCATTGGGGAGGGGTTTGCAGGTGGCAGCTCAATAGTGCCCCAGAGTAGAAGTTAAACATGACTACAGCAAAACTAATTCAGAACTACTGCTTTTATATTTGTCCACACATTTGAGGCATTTTGATCTAGTCGTTAATTTAAATAGATTGTTGAAAGGGGAACAGATGTGTATTGAGACCAGAGATATGCTGTTGCTTATAAACACAAACCAAATACATGCTCAATACCAATTCCACATACTTTGTTGTTTCTCCTTCCAGCAGTTGTTTCTAAGATTTGATATGTAGTCCTCCTCCACACTTTGTTCAACATTCCTGAGATTCATTCCCGTATATTCCTCTAAGAAGTGGTCGCCCACATAGTAAGGCACATTCAGAGTGGTCGTGTATCTCTTGATTGTGTGGCCAGAGGATCTACAATGGGTGGAATGTTCAATAACGTCAAGAAATATTTATCACCTGCAAGTCAACCATCAATCTTTCAGATCCCTTTCTAAAACCAGAAAAGCATAATTTAGCTTTCACTTTGAGGAATATCCCCTAAGATTAAGGTCTAAAAACCAGACAAAGTAATGTGAAAATCTTCATTATAACTACTCAAGACACGCAGCATAAAATAATATTATTAGATAATTTACAAAGTAAACTTGAAGATCATCTTTTAAAATATTATGTTAAATTGTAGTTTTGGTGAATGTTTGGTCTTACGGTCTGTGGCTGAGGCTGTAAGGGGGGTTCGAGACCATCATCTGGCTAAGAGCTGAGACAATAATCAGAATGAGTATGGGCATCAGCTGTACAAACAAGGCAAGGCCACCCTAATCAAAGAAAATAATAAAAAAAAAAAATGCATTTTTTTTACATAAAAGAATACACCATGACAATCAAAGAGCCGTTTTATTCCATCAGCCCAAATTATTATTATTATTATACACCTTCATGACAGCAGTTGTATTTATGCAGTGTTCATAAGTTATTTTCTCAAAATAATGACACTCAAGAGTGTACCATATTATCCAAAAATATACACACAACTTAAACTTTTGATGCTCAGTGGATTCTTACTTCTCTCTGCTGTTCTCGTCGTTCATGTCGGTGGTGATGTCCAAATCTCATCCTGCCATTGCTGTACACATGCACATTACCTAAATGCAGCAAATATAGCAATGATACAAGATTTCAGTGCTTTTGAATGACCTACAACACAATTACTGTGACACAGCATGTCTCAAAACAGATCTCACTATGTTATGTAAAGAAATAATCAGTGTGAATACTCACTGGTTGGAAATCCACCTCCAAAGAACATATTGAAGAGGTCCTCAGGAGAAATATCTGCCTCAAAATTTTGGTGATTGGTCCTATGCCGAGATGGGTGGGCTTTTTCTTCACCATAGACATCATATTGCCTCCTTTTTTCAGGGTTACTAAGAACTGCATAAGCGTTACCTATAGCTGTTTAAGACCAGGAAACAGAACAAACCACTTCTGAGAAGAGCACATAAAAAGTTTCTCTAAACCGGCTGCTGAAGAACTGAATGAATGTCACTTATGTGACTTTTCCAAGTTCATTATTTCTGTTTTTTTAAGCATTGCACTTAATTAAAACATTAAGTCATGTTTTCTACCTTTAAATGCCTCAGTGGCACCAGGTGCATGGTTTTTATCTGGATGGAACTTCAGAGCCAACTTTCTGTAGGATTTTTTTAGATCATCCTCCGAGGCTTCTTTAGTGACTCCAAGAATCTCATAATAGTCCTTACACCTCTTTATTCTGCATCAAGGGAAAGACAAAATCATAGTGTAATAGGTGTGGTGAAACTACAGTGAACACACATACTATAGTAGCAATAGCATGGTCTTTTAGGCAAGTAGTGTATAAAAAAAACCTTTTGACAGCATCCATCTGTTCTGTTGTGTATGTTTTGGCTGTTTCTGTGGCACCATGTCCAGAGGAGTGTTCTTCAGTTTTGTGCCCTCTGTTTCGTAAACCAGCAGCATCATCATTTTTGCCAATGTGTTCTTCACTTGTGTAAGGTCCTCCATTCTCAGCAATAGACTCTAATAAATCTAAAGACAAGAATACTTTCATTTTAATCAAGCAGGAAAGCATCAGTGCCTTTTTGAGTAAGACATAGTCTGTCAGTCTGTCTACTCTAATGCATAACTATATCTATTTATCTCAGTGGTGCTTTCTCTGAGAAGGCAAGAGAGGCAGGGCATCCTTAAAATTTAAAATAATCGACTGTACATAGATAACTTAAATAAAATTATGAAATGTGTGCTCACATCATTTGTATAAGTCATATTTCCAAAGCAACTCTGTGTAACAGCAACACCAGCAGTTAAAGTTTCAGAGAGAGGCAGCCTCTCTTAAACGCATTGCGATCTCATTGAACTCCTAAGGCGTAGCGTGAATGCAAGCAGAAAACCGCTTGAAAAATCACATGAGGTGACACATTCATTCAATAAGCTGTCAATCAATCAATGCAATAGTATTCCATCAGCCAACATCTCAGCCTTACTTGCAGTGGGTCTCTGCACATCGCTATGAATGTGACAAGCTGATGGAAGTGGAGAGCTATTTAAACTTTGTCGGTTACGAGTGGCTTTTAAAATAAAGAGCCGTCTGATTGGAAAATGTTAAAAAGCGGATACATACACAGTAACAAGAGCTTTACAGATCTTCTTTAGTATGATATCAACACAGACAAGAAGCATGAACACCTGAAGCTCCTTTAATACAGGTAATCTAAAAAAACAGATCATTCTGCTTGTTAGTGCTTAGATTAATCTTCAGATGCACCCCGGAGAAACAATGTTGTCATGAAACAGAGACCCTCCCCTCCAAATCCGAACTCAAGTGGTCACAGGAAATGCCTTTAAGTGACCAGGTGTAAACAGACATGCGTCACATCTGACCACATGTGATCGGATTACCCAAGACGCATCTTGATACCAAGTGTAAACGGGGTCAATGAGCTGGATTTTAGTGAGCACTCACTCTTAAAGAAACAGCTCTGTGCCATCATTACAGAGTAGATAATAAAATGAATAAATTTAGGTGACCATAAAAAATAAGTGAATGGATAAAACATGCCTGTTGCTGTATTATTGTAGGTATTATTCTTGAGGCAATTTTATAGTATGCTTATAAACAGTGTTTAAAGTATTTCACAACATTTTCCATACTGTAATCTGACATATGGTAATGAATATAAAATGAAACTATAGTTCATATATTTAGACATATATGTAGGCTACATATTCAAATTGCACTACTATTTGTGAAAATATATTACATAAAAAGTAGTAAAGGTTAAAAAACAACCATTCATGTAGCACTTTGAAAATAAGTTATGGCGCATATATATATATATATATATATATCAGTGAACACCATGCATGGATATAAAAACTATAGGCTTGTTTTCTTTTTATTTATTTTTAATATTATGATCCATCAGATTTATTAATGTATTTAACCTGAAAATAACAACTTCAAAAGTTCACCACACGCCAATGATCTATATTTGTTTGTGTGTGTGTGTGTGTGCGAAGATTACGTTTTGATTATTGACATTATATTATCAAAGACATTGTTTACATATGTACATAATTGGCATCGGTTATATATCCAAATTAAGCGATATATAACTAATCAGAAAAAATGCGCTTTGACAAAGCATAATTTTATAATTTAAAACTATATATATAAAAAACACCGTTAGTTCCAAGGGCCTTAACTGCCACCTGACTATGGACTTTAACAGACTAATTACGATCTCTATAAAACATTTATTAACACTAGAAGCACCTTTCGCCTTGTCGGTGGGAAACAGTCTCTGTGCCTTCTCGAGAAACCGTCTAGCTTTGTCGGGCTGACTGTCCCTCAGCGCTGCGATTGCAATTTCGATGCAGCGATCCGCTTCGTCCTTGTTTGATTCCATTGCGACGGCGGAACTGATGACTGGTTCCTTTCCCGACCCTGCAGGCGCGGCTTGATGACGTTTACAGCAACGTAAAGAATGTTTCAGAAGCGAATAGAACGTCCACTCCACTCTAGAAACGGAGACCGTTGAGTTGAGTTCTACATACGTAAAAATGACACTGTTTCTCGACACTAATCAATTCTAATATTAAGCAGCACTGTAGTAATTTGTATATAAAAGAAAACCAAAGACTAGATTCTGTAATAATATGTCATATTACTAGGCACGATTAACAGGTAACTTGTAAAGTTTCTCTTTAGGTTTTTATTTTAATTTTATTTTGATACTTTTATAGCTCACTTTCTAATCTTATTTTCTTATTATTAGCTCATTTTAATTGTATAAGTCTTGTTGGGTGTATATGTTTTGGAAAATTTTAAATAATTGGGAATAAAATTATATTTTTTCCCTTCCGGAAACTGTTGCAGTGTCAAAGCAGAGTTGACAAGCTATAGCTATATATATAGTGAATATAGTGGATATGAAATTGCGTCATTGGTTGCGAATTGTTACAGGCACGTGCAAGTAAGGCAGAGTGAACGTTTGTTTTAACTGGCAGATGGCACGCGTTTTAATATATAAAATATATCCAGAACACTAGCACGCTAATATTATTCTCACAACACTATATGTTTGTTGCCTCGCGTGCTTGATATCTGATTTAATATAGAAGTCGCCACCATTGTGGTGTGCCTTTGAAACCATGCGCTTAAATCTAATTTGCCCATTGGTGAAACCAGTTGTAACTCTACCGAAAATGCGCTTTTGTTATTCTTTAATTAAGTACTGTTCTGTCAGTACTGGCAACAGTAAGCCTGTTAAGAGAAGGATGGAAAGAAAACCAAAACTACCTGCTAATTGGCATGCTCTCTCCTGGGAGGAGAAACTGGCAGACACTGTGACACCACTATGGAGACTGAGTTATGAGGAGCAGCTCCAGTGGAAACAAGAACAGCAACACAAGATTTTACTTGAAATTACAAAGCAACTGGCTCAAGATTCATTCCACAGTTTTTCAAATGATTTAAGATTTCCTCTTCTGCCCATAGTACCCTCACCGGCAAGTGATGGATACCGCAATAAATCAACCTTTTCTGTCAACAAAGGGGTTGATGGGAATCCAAAGACGGTTGGATTTTACATTGGCACTGGAAAATTGGGTAACATTGTCTGTGTCCACGGTGACCACCTCCTGAACATGCCTCCAAAACACAAAATGGTTGCAAGAAACTATGAAGATTTTATACGTCACTCAAGACTGAGTCCATGCATTTTGTTTCATGATGGTGGTCACTGGAGAGAAATCACTATTAGAACAAATTCTGCTGGTCATACAATGGCTATAGTTTACTTCCATCCTCAAAGCCTTACACCTGAGGAGATTGGCATTCATAAAGCTGCTCTGGTGGAATATTTTACACAAGGTCCTGGGGCAATTTGTCAGTTGGATTCTCTTTACTTCCAGGAGAGCACAATGACCCGTTGCAGTCATGAACAATCCCCCTATCAGCTTCTGTATGGACAGCCTCATATCTTTGAGGAGGTCCTTGGCTTTACGTTTCGCATTTCTGCTGATTCTTTTTTCCAGGTGAACAGGGGAGCAGCTGAAGTTCTTTATAAGACTGTGGCAGAGCTGAATCGGGCTTGTGTGGGGGGCACTTTGCTGGATGTCTGCTGTGGTACAGGAGCAATTGGCATTTCATTATCCCCACAGATGGAGAGAGTAATTGGCATAGAGCTTATTGAGCAAGCAGTTGAAGATGCCAAGTATAATGCAGCACTAAATGGAGTTAATAAATGTGAATTTCTATCAGGCAAAGCAGAGGTCGTTTTACCAAGTTTGATGCCCACTTTGCATTCTGATGGAGGGCTGACAGCTGTTGTGAATCCGTCCAGAGCTGGCCTACATTTTCGAGTTGTCAGAGCTTTGAGGAACCATCCAGCCATCAGAAGGCTTGTGTACATATCGTGCAAACCTGATGGTGAGGCAATGAGGAACTTCAGAGACCTCTGCTGTAGCTCAGATATTCAGAGAAAGCTCACTGGAGATGCTTTCACACCAACCGTGGCTGTTCCTGTGGACCTGTTTCCACACACTCCACACTGTGAACTGGTGCTTGTTTTTGAGCGATAGCAGATAGCGACTGAAAGAATGTGGTTGTTTTGTAACCATTAAATAGGAAGCAGAATTGACAGTATGATTACCTTTTTATTCAAATTTCATAAGTGTGTTATATATATCTGTCTCATTGTAGACAGAATGATTAGGTATTACATTTGTAGAGTAAACTAATTTTCATTTGCTAGTAGTGGTGTTCATTTTATTACCACTAGAAGGTGCAATTGTGTCATTTCTCCATCTTGTATAGTCTTGCTGTATGTGTAAAAAAGAGGGGGTTTGCCCAATTCTCTCAGATATGTGAAGTGTTTTGCAAATATTGCATAATTTCCTCAGTTATAAATGTGATGTTTAAGTATGATAAAGTGGGCAGTGGAAATGGGTAAAATTCTCTAAATATCAACAGAGCAATAAATTTACATTCAGCAATCTCTAACAGTGCACTTCAGAATAAACTGTAATTATAACTAACACAACTAACCACTGTTCTGGGCTTCAATTTGAAACAGTTACATGTCTGACTGAGACATGCTGAGGTAATTATTTAGAAGAAGACTGCTCACAATGAATAAAATAAAAAAGAAGTGCACGGATTTAGAAATTATTAAGTAAACTTTGGACAAGAGGCACAAGCCGGGACTGTTCAATAATACGAAATAAATTTCGAAACTGTGCATTTAAAAAAAAAAGACAAAATATGGCTATGTATTCTTCTGTTTGTTCCTATATATTCACCAATAGGCATATTATTTATTATAATGCTAAGGCAGGTAGAAAAATTAGATCTTATTCATGGAAAATATTGAGAGATATTATGAATATGAATCGCATTTGGCTATGAAACTGGTTTGTGTTTCATTCAGTGTATTACATTATAAGGTTGTAATACACATTATCAGAACTTATAATCTTTACAGTGACCACTTAACAAATATACTCATGTATGCAAGAGATATCAAATTAGATTTTTCAACAGATTTCAAATATAGAGTAACTTGAATGTAACAGGCTACCCCATAACACATACATGTATTGTCTGATTATTAAAAAAAAAGAAATTATGTCTCTGGCAATGCAATACTACCTGGATGGTCAACTTTCTATTGCCAGAATAGCACAAACACTATCATTTGTCAAATTAATTTAGGTAATGGGGCTATACCAAAAGGGCAATAACCTACATTTTTTAATTAACTGGGCATTAAAAGGCACAAGCCTTGTAGAATTGTGACCTGATCTGTTTCACTGACTTAATTCTCAACGAGGGTAAGCAGCTGATGTATTTGCACAGCATAAAAAAGCATAGTTTATATGGCGTCCACAACATGAGCATCAGATAACCAAGCAACCAATGAAACTGTTAGAGGTTGATAGTATCCCTTCTGCCTCGCCCAATTGAATGTGCAAAAATGCACGAAATCAGAGTGTTGGGTTAAAAAAAAAAAAAAAAATGCTTGATCTCACAGTGAAATCAGAAAGAGTAGATTAACTTTTTTTTTTTTTTGCCAATATCGGTATAAATTTCGAAACACTGCCCCAGACACGTGTGAGCTCCATTTATGTCCAGGAGAGGTGACCAATAGCTAGTAGTGAGGCAAGATGTTTTCAGCTTTACAGGACATTATAAAATGAAGAGAAAAGCATATAAACTCAGCAAAAATTAAACTGTATTTTCAAGATAATTTTTTTGAAAATCCAAATAACTTTACAGATCTTTACAGATTAAACAATGTTTTCCATGCTTGTTCACTGAACCATTAACAATTAATGAACATGCACCTGTGGAACGGTCAATAGGACACTAACAGCTTACAGACAGAAGACAATTAAAGTCACAATTATAAAAACTTACACTAAAGAGACCTTTCTACTGACTCTGAAAAACACCAAAAGAAAGATGTCCAGGGTCGCTGCTCATCTGTGTGAACGTGCCTTGGCATGCTGCATGGAGGCATGAGGACCGCAGATGTGGCCAGGGCAATAAATTAAAAATATCCGTACTGTGAGACGCTTAAGACAGTGCTACAGGGAGAAAGGAAGAACAGCTGATCATGCTCAGACTGTCCGCAATAGGCTGAGACAGGCTGGACTGAGGTCTTGTAGGCCAGTTGTAAGGCAGGTCCTTACCAGACATCACTGGCAACAACATCGCCTTTGGGCACAAACCCACCTTCGCTGGACCAGACAGGACTGGCAAAAAGTGCTCTTTACTGATGAGTCATGGTTTTGTCTCACCATGGGCGATGGTCGGACTTGCGTTCATCGTCGAAGGAATGAGCGTTACACCGAGGCCTGTACTCTGGAGTGGGATTGATTTGGAGGTGGAGGGTCCATCATGGTCTGGGGCGGTGTGTCACAGCATCATCGGACTGAGCTTGTTGTCATTGCAGGCAATCTCAATGCTATGCGTTACAGGGAAGTCATCCTCCTCCATCATGTGGTACCCTTCTTGCAGGTTCGTCCTGACATGATCCTGATGCCACCAGCCATACTGCTTGTTCTATGCGTGATTTCCTGCAAGACAGGAATATCAGTGTTCTGCCATGGCCAGAGAAGAGTCTGGATCTCAATCCCATTGAGCACGTCTGTTACCTGTTGGACTGGAGGGTGAGGGCTATAGGGCCATTCTCCCCAGAAATATCTGGGAACTTGCAAGTGCCTGGTGGAAGGCTGGGGTAACATCTCACAATAAAAACTGCAAATCTGGTGCAGTCCATGAGGAGGAGCTGCACTCCAGCAGCTGGTGGCCACACCAGATACTAAAGGTGGAGGACTCCAGTTGACTGGAGTCGCAAATTTAAGGACTTGTGACTTGATTGACTTTATGAAGAAAATGACTTGACTTCGACTTGAATGTTTTTTATTATTATTATTTTCAATAACTTATTATAAACAGTAATGAAATGTGTTTAAAAAAATATTGCGACATCAATTCATTCATATGCAAAAATTTAAGACCGCCAGCACTGGCGGGCTTACATTTTTGCGTATGAATGAATTGATCTGCATATCTGCGCAGTTAACGCTGCGTTCACAACGCGCCAAAATGACAGATGATTGTCAAGTTCCCAAAATAATATCCTTTGGATATAAAGATTTCGAATTGATCCGTGTGAATACAAAATGATTTCCCAGATGCACAATTTGCACCACAAAAATATCCGATACAACCACCACAACCTCGAATTTCACCAGACATTTCAAAAACCACAATGAAAGGTAAGTGTTTAATTATCATTTCATTATCCAGAAAGATTAATATGTCAAATTACTGTTCAAATGTTTGAGGACTGTCAGCAATTAAAATGATTCACGATTAATCTCATGTTTTGTAGCGCGACAAGTTTGAAATTACCCGACATTGTCTTTAAATGTGTGTGCCTTTTCTAAACCTTCTCAACAGTCAACAATATACCATAACCATTTATTGGCAATATAAAAACATTACAGGCAGATTTGCAATCACAACACTTTATTTAAAACGTGACAAGTAGTATAACTAGAATGACTCGTGACGAAATCCAAGTCTCTCTAGTGATTTTGACTTCTGAAGACTTTAACTAAAGTTCTTGAATGCAATACTTTTATGACTATTTTATATGTATCTCTGAAGGGATCTGACTGTCTAGAGAAAAGTTTCATTTTTCATGGACAATATTTCTGATTTAATCAGTATTTATTGTTGGAAGACAGAACATACTGTACATTTATCCATGTTCAGTCATTTCTCATGACCAAAAAGATGTGGTTGAAGGTATGTTGTGGGTTCGAAGCAAGTTAAGCTCAATAAACATCATTTGTGGCTAAATGCAATGGAAGTGAATCGGGTCAGTCTTAAATGCTCACGCACTGTTTTAAAAGTATAGCTAAGCTAAGATATAAACATTATGCGTGTGATAACCTGTAAAATTAAACTTAATAGGAACTGCAATATTTTATTAAATGAATGAGGGACGAGTCAAAATTATTTTTTGTGGAAATCAACATTATGTCACAAATGTTTACTGACTTTAACCATTATTTTATATTTTCATCACACCTCTGTGACCTGAGGTCTGTACCAAGAAGGTCGCAGAACGAACTCAGGGTTTCAGGATAGGTTTCAGGTTGACCTATAAATTGTACATATATTGACAAATTATGAGAATTACATGACACTGACAAAGGGAAAAGAATTGCAAACAGACATTGTTTTTAAGGCTTTTTTTGTTCTCAGACAATTTAATTGCAATGATGTAGCCTATTTTCAAGTTCTTTAATAAAAATAAGAAAGAGAGGTTTAGCATTTAGATATTTAGATTTATGAACGTGGAATTTGGCGAGATCAGATTAATTACATAAAATGTAACTTTTTTTTAGATTGATCATAATCAATAAAGCCTACCACATCCTTCCAATACAACACACATTCGTTATAAATTTCATTCCTAATGAATCCTAAAACATCTTGCCCGAACATTTTAGTAAAGGGACAAAACCAAAATGGATGAGCTACAGTTTCGTCAGAGTTGAAACAGAAAGAGCAACTGGAGGAAAGATCATTTTTGAACTATTTAAGTCGTGGTTTGCAGGGTAGCACTTATGAAATATTTTTAAAGAAATCTCTTTTACTTTATTGGTTAAAAAAAGAGTTTTGGACACATCCACACTTTTTTCCAACAGATATTACCTACTGCATTACATAGCCTACTGCTGGAATAATGAACGAACTGATCTATTATTATTTTTGTTGGGTGAAGCAAAACACAATTTACCAACAGGAGTATTTACCAAACTCAAAGAGACTGGAAGTAGAGATTGAGCATTTCTCAATAACACCTGATGGGATTAAACCCATAACTATTGCAAATTCTCTTTAAAATAAGATTACGCGCTCGTGCGTTGGTAGCGCACAACCAATCGTGTGAGAGAAAGTGATTAACTTCTCGCGAGAGACTCTGGAGGATTTACCTCTCTGCTGAAAGCTGATGATTATGAAAATAAGATTTTTAATTCATTTTAACTGTGCACAATACATTGTTTAAAAAAATATATAAAAAATGTAAATGCATTTACACTGCTCAATAGTTCAGCATGCATTCACGAAGACTTAAAACACATGATTTACACAGCTCAAGGGATAACTAAAATTATGAAGCAATTAAAGACATTTACACAACATGAATCAGCGGCTGCTACGAGAGCTCAAGAGGATTACTGCAAACAAATTCTTAATATGATAAAAAAAATAAACAGCTGGTATATCAATGTGTACGTGAATTCATATAGTCCCACAACAAGAACACAATTATTCATTAATTTTAAAAGCTTACATTTAAAATATAAAAGCCTTTATATTTATTTGAATTGAAATCTTTATTTATCACTCAAAACTGTCATAAATAAATATAGGCTTCTTTTGATTACAATACAATTAGAGACTGTATAAAGATGAATATTCTCCTTAAGTTTATTTTCCTTTTCAAAATCTACCATTTAGTATTTCAAAGTGTTTTATATATATATATATATATATATATATATATATATATATATATATATATATATATATATATAAAACACTTTGAAATACTAAATGGTAGATTTAGTATATATATATATATATATATATATATATATATGGGATAAGAGGAAAACTAGAATTCTTAAATTGTCAAAAAGGCTTGGAGGACTAGAATTCTCAAATGTAATAGATTATAAAGCTGGCCAAATTCAATATATACTGATTTGGAATCTAAAGTGAAATGGAAATGTATCAAATGGGGGAACTTATTAGTATATCCCTTTTCTTACCCAAACAAAGTAACACATTTAAATCAATAGATAATATTTGTATTAATAGTGCTTTTCAAATTTCAAAAGATCATGGTTTCATGCCAAATAGATTAGAAAATACTTTTAAGTTTTGGGCAGATCTGAAAAGGCATCACTTACTGTTAACTGATTAAGGAATGTTTACCTTTTCAAACCTGCAAAAAAGTACGAGCTTACAAATTCACAATTTAATTATTTACAGGTAAAGTTATATAAAAATAAAATAAGGTAAAATAAATAAAAAGGAAAGGCATCCATTAATATACTATAAAATTGATCCATACAATACTTAAAAAAAACTTAAATCAACACATGTTTTTATTAGATTTTTTAATGTCCATTATAATGGATTCCATGACTAAACAAAGGTCGAGAAGTCTTCAGGAGGAATCCTTGTGCTTTTATTGAATGTGAATGTGAATTAATCTTAAATATTTTGAAGAGGACATAGAACAGTAACTATAGAATTTACAAAAGTTAATAAAACTTGTTGTATGATTAGATAAGGTCTCAAAAACATTATTATTTTTTAAAATGTCTGTATGTGTGAACATATTTATGTCTGTGTGTATGACTTGTATATGTCTCTGCACTCCTGTGAGTATACAATATATGTCTGTGTACTCTGTGTGTGCACATGTGCAGGTGTGCTTGTGTGTACTTGCTGGTTGATTTTTGTTGGAGCTTCAAAGTATCACTGTGTGTATTCTACAGTATATGTTTTTCATTTTAATTTTCGATGAGCTTCCTTGAAGCAATTTTGGTGTGCTACAAAGCACAGATTAATGTTGTACTTGTCACAGATGATGTTTTTCCTGTGCAGTGTCTCTTGCACCTGGTGGCTTCTTTCTTTTCATCATAGTTTGGCATGTGGTACACCATGTGAAACTGCACTTCAGGAAGGGGCCTTGTGTTCTGAACTTGTTGACTGTATCCATGGACTGGCTCAGGAGACATGCTGGGTCTTCTGAGTTTCGCTGCCACTGGCTTTTGCACACTCACCAGACATTGGGCCACATTCATTTTGAAATGGAGGAGATCCAAGACAATTTTTCTTCACCCTCTCAGCATCCATCCTGTACTCAGACCAGCTGTTGACTACAGCGAGGTCAAAGGCATTTGTTATCATTCTCAGGGTCAAGTTTTTGGATCGAATTTCAGTCCTGTACAGACTGAGGAGTTGATCTAGTTGGTTGACACCACCCAATGCTTTATTGTAGAGCCTTACCACCACTGGCCGAGTGACATTCACATCCGTGCTCTGCTTTTTGTCCCAGCGTTGCACCTCATCCATACAGCCAGCACCAACAAAGTTAGAAGCCATAAGGACTGATCTATTGTCGAACCATTTGACCAGCACCACCCTCCCATCACGGTTCATAACTTCATCATAGTTTCCTCGCTCCTTTCTTGACATGTCTTAATCGGAGTGGTGGCTTTGTAAAAAGGCATGCTCTTGCAAGCCCAGCAGCATTCTCTGCTAGTACATTCAACACATGCATGTGGGGAAAAAAATATCAATAATACAATATTACTGATCAGCCACAACATTAAAACCACTGACAGGTAAAGTGAATAACTTTTATTATCTCATTACTATGGTACCTGTCAACGGGTGGAATATATTAAGCAGCAAGTAAACATTCAGTTCTTGAATTTTATGTGTTGGAAGCTGGAAAAATGGGAAAGAGTAAGGATCTGAGCAACTTTGACAAGGGCCAAATTGTGATGGCTAGACGACTTGGTAAGAGCATCCCCAAAACGGCAGGTCTTGTGGGGTGTTCCTGGTATGCAGTGGTTAGTACCTACCAAAAGTGGTCCAAGGAAGGACAACCGGTGAAGAGGCGACAGGGTCATGGGTGCCCAAGGCTAATTGATGCTCATGGGAAGGGGAGGCTGGGCCATCTAGTCCGATCCCACAGAAGAGCTACTGTACACGAATTGCTGCAAAACATAATACTGGCCTTGATAGAAAGGTGTCAGAACACACAGTGCATCACAGCTTGCTGCATATGGGGCTGCGTAGCTGCACTATGTTCAGAGTGCCCATGCTGACCCCGTCCACCGCCAAAAGCACCTACAATGGCAAGTGAGCAACAGAACTGGACCATGGAGCAATGGAAGAAGGTGGTCTGGTCTGATGAATCACATTTTATTTGAGATCATGTGGATGACTGGGTGCATGTGCGTCATTTACCTGGGAAAGAGATGGCAGCAGGCTGCACCATGGGAAGAATGCAGGTTGGCGGAGGCAGTATAATGCTCTGGGTAATGATCTGCTGGGAAACATTGGGTCCTGGCATTCATGTAGATGTTACTGACACGAACCACCTCCCTAAATATTGTTGCAGACAACGTGCACCCCTTCATGGCAATGGTTTTCACTTATATCAGTTGCCTCTTTCAGCAGGATAATGCACCCTGCCACACTGCAAAACATTTTCAGGAATGGTTTGAGGAACATGACAAAGAGTTCAAGGTGTTGAATTGGCCTCCAAATTCTCGAGATCTCAGTCCGATTGAGTATCTATGAGATGTGGAGGCCCCACCTTGCAACTTTCAGGACTTAAAGGATCTGCTGCTCATGTCTTGGTGCCAGATACCACAGGAAACCTTCAGAGTGTCCATGCCTCAATGGGTCATAGCGGTTTTGGCAGCACGAGGTGAACCTACATGATATTAGACAGGTGGTTTTTATGTTGTGGCTGATCAGTGTATATTATCTATAAATTATCAGTGGATAGGACCCTTCAACTGGAGGCATATTAAAAGATGTTTCGATGATGGTGGTAAATGGCCTATGATGCCATTTTATCTCCTCCTTCTTGGTAAATCTGATATCAATCAGTTCCTCATACTTCGGAGTCTACTTTGTCTCTACACTAGCTTTTACCTCAACCTCATCTGCTACCTGCCTTCTGTTGTGCAAGGAACCTCTCCCCTGTCTCTGTCCCTCTCTAAACCAATGAAAAATATGTACACCTGTAACAATAAAGGAGGAAGCTAGGACCAGCTTGACAAACACAGACATTTAATAACACTTTTCAGTGTACAAAGAAACAAAAACACGCACTACTTTTCAACCAACTGTGTCAAATCATCAAAACACTCAAACACGTGGACAAGCTTTGTAGATCTCTCTCCTGTCTGCCGCTGTCTCTTCTCCTTAAATACTCCTGCCTCCCCTCACTGGAACGCAAGGCCTAGAACTTGTGGCGCTCAGGTGGAAGTCATTCTCCAATTATCTTCCTGGCCACGCTCTGCCCTGTGCTCCACCCTGCTCACCACATACCCCATCGCTGATCTCAGGTCAGGCATTTCTCTGACCTGTGACCTACTCCCTCCATTACTAGGGAGGGAGCATCGTCAGGTCACACCGGTCTCCGGATCCGACTTGTATGTCCATGGGAGGGGGAACAGCATGAAATAGGAGAGGGGGGGTAACAAAAGGGAGAGAGAAGCAGAGAGGGGAGAGAGAGGAGAGAGACGGGCTTGCCAGCCCCGGACACACCATCGACTGGCCCTCAGCTTGCTGTCGTGCTTCTGTCTGCGATGACAGGTGATGGCACTGGACCCCTCAGCCGACTCTTTCAGTTGCCAGTTGATGCAGTATTCCAGCATCAACAGATCAAGCACTCCTTCAGCATCGCGATCCTCAGTCAGCAGTGTGGACTCCTTGATGGTGTGACCTTCCTCCTACCAGGGTTTTGGTAAAAGTGTAACAATTAATGGACAATTAAGGAAGCTGGGATCAGCTTGACAAACACATAGACATTTAATAACACTTTTCAGCATACAAAGGAACAAAAATATTTTTGATGTTCAGCCTGCTGTGTCAAATCATAAAAACACGCTTAGTATACCTCTCTCCCATCAGCCACTGTCTCTTCTCCTTAAATACTCCAACCTCTCCTTGCTGGAAAGCAAGGCTGGTGTGGCGCTCAGGTGGAAGTTATTCGCCACTTATCTTCCCGGCCATGCTCTGCCCAGATGCCACTTGGCTCCGCCCTGCTCACCACAACACCTTACTCACTTTTAAACTATTCTCAATTTTAATATTTCCCATTAGATATTTACTACTAACTTCTAAATTTACCATCTATCTCACTCCTTGTCTCATAATCTGCCAAAGCAGTCATTATTGGATAGTTCACCATTTACCAGAAGTTCAAGGAACTACACCACTGTATACTCTTAAGAGTACATTATACATAATATTATACATTTTAAATTGATGACAATAAACATATTGTCAAATCACATTTTAGCTATGAAAAATGTCCACAAATGTCCCAACCTTGGCATACTGATACTAAATAATGAGGTTCCTTCTGATGTCTGTTAAGACCTGATGTCCACTGGGATGGACATTAATCTTTAAAAAAAATCCTTATTTCTTCTTTATTTTACATATCACTTGAATGTGTTAAGATTATAACCTGTGCAAATTGATGAAGCTATGATGGACATAAAATATTATTTACAAGGTGAAAAGGGTGCTTACTCCTCTTGTCTAGTCGGAGAGTCATGACTGTGTTGTGATTCCTGAAGCTCTCTCAGATTAAGTTATGGTTGATAACTTAATTGTGATAGGTTGATTAGGGACCATTCAGTGACCTGGCATTGTTCAAATTATGAAAGCTTTGAGACACGGGGGAGTGACTTGATGAGTCAAAGTTGCCATTTTTCTCAAAGCTGATTGGTTCAACATCTTTTAGCTGATCTGTAATCCAGAACGAAACCTACTATGGAGCAAGTGTGCCATGTAGTGCAAGTTACTATAGTGATGAACACCGCTAAAATACGACTTACATGGTACCTAAAACCTGGTGTTGAGGCAAACTAAACCTTACCTGGCTAGCCACCAAAACTGGCTTCATGATACAGGCCTCAGACAAAAACAACACATGGGAGGGCAAAAACTAAAAGGAAACAAACCAAGTAAGAAACCAACAAACTAAGAAAATGAAAAGAAAAAAAAAAAAAAGCACTGGACCTGAATCTAATATCCCATATTAGAAAACAGTGCACAAAACAACTGACAGGGAACACCAAGACCAAACACAGACTGAGGGAAGCTATAGGTAGAATCTGACACAAGACAAGAGACACAAGGAGAATATATAGTGGGAGAAATCAGGCAGGCAAACGAGGAGGGCAGGTGGAGCAATTTAATAGAAGATAAGAAAAAACGAGGGGGCAGGGAACAAGACAGAATCGAGTGGGGCAGAGAAACACATGGAGAGACAACATAACAGACATTATTACGGAGAGGAAACAACATAAGTGCCAGGATCCTGCTAATAAAGAAGAAACAAGAAACCATACATAAATCAGGATCCTGACATTTTCGTAGAATTGAAAAATCAGATAGTAGGGCAGCTGATTTTCAAACTGTGTTCTGTCCAGTTGTGACTTTACCGCTGATAATAAAAGGATAGTTCATCAACAAATTTAAAACCCTGTAGAATGTTAGGCAGAGTTGTGCCTCAGCCACCATTGTCTTTCAATGTATGGATAAAAGATACAGTGAAAGTGAATGGTGACTTAAGTTAACATTCTGCCTTGCATTTCCTTTTGTGTTCCACACATGGCAAACAAGTGCACAAGATGATATGGTAAGGTGGCTATTAGGATGTTTGTTTTGAATGTTTCATTTCTCTTTCTCTTGGCACTACATGTTGTCGGTGGTGGTGATGTGCTTTTTCATCCCAATGTTTGTTCCTTGGGTCTTTTGGGAAGACACTCTTTGGGTAAGTCACTTTATCCCTGGTCTTTTGAGATACACACTGACCTTTAATGCAACCTGGCTGGTCAACAGTGCTGCCCACATGTGGGGAATGAGGCCCTATGACCACAACATCAACCCCAGAGTGAACAAATTGTTGCTCTCAGTGCCATTGGTAGGAACCATTATTTTCTACCTTAAAAGAGCTGAACTTCATTGATACTTTATAAATCATATGGTTGGCACAGTTGTAGCCAAAAGATGTGGGTGAAGTCTAAACACACAGGTGGACACAGAGCCATCGTTGTTGTTGTAACCAAGCTTTATGAATTGCAACTAGTGGCATCTCAGGATAACCATGTCTGGTGGGGCACAAAGATCACTTAACCCAACATGTGAGGTGTTGTTTTAACCGAAAAAAATCTCTGTCACATAATTTACAGATTTTTGAAATATTGACAGATAATTCCAAATACTATCCGTCATTTTGACAGATAAAAAAGAAACAAGAAATTAATTTTAACCTATTGCATCAGTTTTGACTTCACTTTCTCTCACTCACACACTCCCACTGTGTCTGTGTTCCCTGTTTGTATTTTCTGTATTATTTATACCATTGCCATTTACACCTGGTAATATGAGTGTTTTTTGACCAGTTGTGTTTGGATTTCGAGGAGAGAGTCTCTGATTTCATGATTTTACACATCAATAATTACATCTGTGTTTTAATGCATGATAATAAAGCGCAAAAATGCGGCGGATCATTTCTGCCAATTATACTTGCACTTAATATTAGCACAAACATTACCTTTAGAGCAGAATTGTATTATTTTAATTGAGTAAATGTATTGACAGCTTCAGAGATGTGTGTGCTTCTCATTTGTGACACTCTATGTTGATATCAGGCATAATGAACAAGTTCTGTGAGCTTGTGTATCCTCAGTAAAGTATATGCTATAATAATGAATGCTATGCCCCAAATTGCCTTGAATGCAGCCTTATAAAATGAAAACAAGAATGATGGATAAAAATAGATAATTTACAATAATAATATAATAATTTTACAACTTAGTCCATCAGAGTGACCGATAAAGATTTGTTTCTAGTTCAACCTCTGAACCTGATGCCACACAGAAGCATCCTTAATAATTTAATCTCAGCACAAATCACCACTAAAATGTGCACATCCAGATCAAAAAGCTCAAGTGACCGTGAAAGTAAACCAGGTACAGGGAAATCGTCAAAGTCTGTGCATATATCTCACTAACTCAAAGATTCAATATTTTGCATTAATTGTAATGTAATAAAAAAACACCTCAAAGCACATTTCAACTTGTGGGCACTTAATAAGTTTTAAACCAAACATGTAAAATGTATCAATAGAGGTGGGCTCTTTTCTTGGCTCCTTTTTTACAAATGAATGTCCGCATGCAGCATTCTCAAAATATTCCTTCACTTATTATTAATTTTTTTTTATAGGATAGTGATTTCTCCAAATTAAAAAAAAGCTTTATATATTTAAAATACACTAATGTTTAAAAGATGTAAACAAAAATTTACTCTATTTTCCAGATTAGTTATTTATACAATGTTGACCATTGATGTCTGGGAGACTTAGGCAAATATTTAAGGAATGTTGTTTCTAATATATACCATGATTTCTCTAGTTGTACATTGAGTTTTGTATTGAATCAATATGAATCCTTTTTTTAAAAGAATACAGTGTGTGCACATCTGAAAGTATATCTCACCAAATAATTTTTTCCTCGCTTTGAACACAGTTCATTCATGGGCATGTAAAATTTTAAAGAAAATTGAATACACACAGCTTACTCAATGTGAGTCATCTGATGTCTGTGGGGGGGCGCCCTCTAGAACCGCCTCTGGCACGTGAGCCACCGATTATTGAAACATGAACAGACATCTTTGATGAAAGGTTTTTCACAAAATATATTGTAGGTCTTTCATCATTGCTTTTGTCATGGCCACTTAAATGTTATTAAATTAATTACTGAAAAATCTATATATTTTCCAGCGATTTAGCAAGCAATAAATATATTTTGTGTTCTACAGGGTTTTTGTGCTAAAACAGCACAGCCTCTGCTCTAAATAAACTTTTTACATTTTAAATATTTAAAGGCAGACTTTTTTTTAATTTAGTTTAGAAAGATAAAATTAAAAGTATTGATGTAGGTTTAACATTTACAGCATTTCTATTAGATTTCTTTAGCAATTCGCTAATGTAAAACTATTACCTCACAGTAAAGTAGGCCATATAGAAAGGCATTTAGAAATGAAAAAAAAAATAGGATTCTCTTTTTAGTGGCAGATTTGTTTTACTTTGGTCTCATGGAAGCCTCTCAGAGCGTAAACCAAAAACATCCCTGTGGAATCTCCCAAATAACTTTCCTAATACAATTTTAATCTATCAATTCGGTCCCTCGCCCCATGTATTCGAATGTCAGTGATTGATGACTTCTGAAGTTTTGAAACGTTTTACATTTTTTTATTAAAATACCAGACGGCTACACAATAGCAACATCAAATCTTAAATTAAAAATTAACCTGATTGTGCACATACAATTATGTTAGTGATTTCTGTGGATCCTGGTTAAATAAATGTATGAATCGATAATTTAACACTAACTTAACACTACAAATAACATTTATTGTTTGATCCACCAGGTAATGCCATTAATCCCTTCGTATTATCAGCCACTACTATCAAGCCATTTCATGCTGCTCTTGAAATCGAAATTTAAGGCACAACTTTAGAGATGCCATCCTGATTTCATATTAATTCACTCCAACTGTTAGCACACAGGGAGCTCTTCCCAGCTATTTGTCCTGGAGGAGCCCAGGGTGCCCTTTTGATCATTTCAGTCTCTCTCTGGTACAATAGTGCTGATTGGCTGAAGGAGTAAGAAAAGGGAAAATCTTTAATTAAGCAGATAATCTCTTGTTGGGATGAGAGGAGCTCCATTTCAGAACCCCCTGGCTCACACATGAGACCTCCAGCCTCTAAATTCTGGATGTAGGTTATATAGCGCTCTTGCAGACCCCACTGCTTTCCAAGGTGAAGAAAAGTCTGCCGGTCCTCTCTCAGGATGTTCATGGATTTGGAAGTTTATTATTACACTTTCATCCTGATGGCTCACATGAAGTCTTGCTGCAGTTGGTAAGTCCAACTTTTTATTGTCACTTAAGCAAACGATTTTGGTGCTAACATCGTGGTGCTCCATCTAGTAGCTTCTCTCGGATTGGTTTATCCAATACATTTATCTCATATTTGTTTAAACTATTTATTTCTACCATTTGCATTGTGTTTTTTCTCTGGAATAATAAAGACGAAATTTAAAAATCTTATCTAAAAAAGCTTCTGCAGATATTTTGACCCTTGTTTCACTGGGTACCATGTGGAAAAGCTATGTTCTCATTTTAAAACTTTTTGTAATGTATTTATTTATGAAAAAAGTACATTTTTAATGATTACAATATTTTGAGATTTGTGTTTCTCAACTATTTCATTTTGAGATATTAATTTTAATTTTGTAACATTAAATATAGGCTAGTTTTCATTTGAAAATGTACTTTTAATATCTGCTGTTGTAATTACAAAATGATAATTGGCTCTAACTTTTTCAAATGTTCGAGATGTTATCAATGTTTTCAATGTAATAAGATTATAGTTTTTCATTTGTGATCTCAAAAGGAACATAAAAGTTCAGTCTCTCTATGTGATGGATCAGAGCTAACACTCTTACGCTGACTTAATAGGTTGCTCTGTCTTCCAGGTCAGTGAATAATTTCCTGATGACTGGCCCAAAGGTAAGCCAACAGCTTTTGATCTCCTTTGCTGATCCTTATCCTTATCAAGTAATTTATGGATTTAATGTAGTTAATGTTTAATGTAGACCCTGTTAACTTAATGCAAGCAAGTGGCAAATTAAAGGATTCGCACACAACATGCAGGTGCTGTATTTCTTAAAAATGTGTCTTCTATGGATTATGTATTGCTTGCTTCTTAGGGTGGACTTGACCATATAGGTTTCACACACTTGAGCTCATTCACAATGTGAAGTTGTGAGGACTTTTTACTGAGTGGCCAGGGAAGGGGCATTTGGTGGGTGGTCATCATTAGCAACCCAGCCGTCCATGAGAGCACTTATGTTGCTGTCTCTTCGAAACCACTTGAGACATATTAGATTGTATAAACCACAGTTTCAGCATGAAATATAGACCCTGTTGTTTATGTTTTGTGTGAATTACTGAGTCTTGAGTTTTTACCAACTTGGAACCATAGGGAAACCTCTCAACGTATTTTTTTTATCATTTAGTTGCACCATTAATGGGCATACAGAAAACATCTTTTTTTATATGAATTGTGCATGCTGAGAATTGACGTATGATAAAACATTTTTTTTATCATGGATATTTTTATTTTTTTATTTTGTAACCCCTTCACTGAGAGAGCATATTTCATCCAGAATTATTTGCTGTGGTTTGCATTGTTTCAGGCCTACTTGATCTACTCCAGCAGTGTGGCCGCAGGAGCTCAGAGTGGTATTGAAGAGTGCAAGTATCAGTTTGCGTGGGACCGCTGGAACTGCCCAGAGAGGGCTCTTCAGCTCTCCACCCACAGTGGACTCAGAAGTGGTAAGAACTATGGACCGATATGTACAGTATATAGTTGTAAAATCTACATCTGTGAAATCGTTTTGCATAGATTTCAAATCTCATATTGTGTTCTTTGTTATGTTATTATGTGCATGTACTGACTCAAAGCCCAGCTGTAACAATCACAGAAACAGCAGCTAAAACACAATGATCCCATTTAAACCAAAGTGAAGTCTCTCCCAATGTTGATGTGGTTGAAAACACTGCATTCTTGAGTCAATTAAACTTGGTCTGTTAATAGGCAAATAGAAAAGCCACCAAGGGGATATTGTGCACAAGAGTGAGTGAGTGAGTGAAATGGACGCCCTCTCAAGTCAAAGGGTGGGGGTCAAAGTTTGCCTCAGACTCTTTTCATTAAGCATTCCTCAAGTGTCAAAGAGGGGACCTGTCGACCCCAAACTGACTATCTATGAGAGTAGACCAACAGTGCTACACTATGTTTGATGCAAAGTGTCAAAAGCCATCCCTAGATGGATGGTTTTATATATATATATATATATATATATATATATTTCAAAACATTTCATAACCACAGCAAAACATTTTTTGTTGTTTCTATTCACAGCAAACAGAGAGACAGCATTTTTCCATGCTATAAGCTCTGCTGGAGTCATGTACACCCTCACCAGGAATTGCAGCCTCAGTGACTTTGACAACTGCGGGTGTGATGACACCAGGAACGGCCAACGAGGTGATAAACTGAAACTCAACAGTGAATGAAATTGTTTTTTTTTTTTTTTTTAAATACAGTTGATGAAAAGTCAGTAAACATTATACATAAGTAGAGATTGTACAACTGTACATATTATATGTAGGTCTAGAAAAGTATATGCTATATTTAAGAAAAAATGTATACAGGACTGAATTTAGTGTGGCAAAATTCATCATACACTCAAAAAATTGCTCTTTGGCTGAATTTGATTCAGTCATGGACAGTGGTTCCATATGTTTGAAATAATTTTTCTTAACTTAAAATTACTATGTTATCTCAACACAAACACTTTGTGTAGGAAGAACATAATTGTCAATGTAACTCAAATAAATCTCTTTGATTTCTTTATGTACTAACTAGTGAAAGTGAAGGTTAGCATGTTAAATACTGTACATGCAGATTGGAAGCACTACAGAGTATAGTTTAGAAACTATACTATGGATAGCACAGCATGTACTAAACAAAGTGAGCAATAAATTCATTGTGCAACATCCACCTGTCCTCATCGTTAGCTCAAGCTCTACTCTTCATCATAATGGTGACCCCAAAACTCCAACATCATCTAAATCTCATAAAACATTTAAGACTAATAAGTATACCCATTTATATTCATAATGCAAAAAAACACATTAAATAACATTTAATTGTAACATTTACTTTTCCTTTCAAGTCCCATGAGTTAAAGCAAGATGGGAAATGGATGCAGTTTCATTAACATCACAAAAAGTATCCATGAAGTCCCAACTCAAATGATTAAGTCAACTTTCATTTTACAAATTTAAATAGATAGAACACAATTAAATCAAGTTATGGCAAAATATTCTAGAATTGTGTTGCTTTAGTTTAATTAAGTAAATTGAACAAGCAGCAAAAATCTTTTTTTGAGTATAAAATAGGATAGGATTTTAGGTGTTACAACATTAAACCTAAATTATTGCACAGAAAAAACTATGCTGTACATACAATGCAATAATGTCATAATATACTTTATTCTATATTATGCTGTTTTGACTCAGGAGGCCAGGGATGGCTATGGGGAGGCTGCAGTGATAACGTGGGATTTGGAGAGGCAATCTCCAAGCAGTTTGTGGATGCACTGGAAACTGGACAGGATGCACGAGCTGCCATGAACCTACACAACAATGAAGTAGGACGTAAGGTACATGAAGAAATGTTCGCGCTTTGGAAAAATCCTCCAACACTTAGGTTTCTTTCTTAGTCTTTGCCTTCAAGAGTACAGTGGATTGAGTTGGGCTAACTGCACCATGAGAAGGGGCCTAAAATTCAAGCCCCTCTGTTGGCAACCAACAGATTACAGAGTGCCTTTTGAATAATTTTTTCAGTGCTTCTAATGATAGCTTACCACCCAAGAGTTTCATTCACAGCCTTATAAGCAAGGTGCCACTCGTTCTTCCAATAGAGTGTGCGCTGTACCAGAAGGGCCTATTTACAGCCTGTGAATGTCCTTTATGACAAGGCCTTAACTTGAGATTCTTGGGATCAGTGGTGCAAACTTAATTAGTCGACCTAGGGGTCCACACATTGCAAAGGTTCTGCATTCTGTTGCTTCCCAAATAAGTGTTTAGTTTTATTCTTGCAATAAGGATCTTGCATTTATGTTGGGCTTTGTTGTACTTGAGAAAGCCACAGGGATCACAGCCATGTGGCTCAAGTGCTCTTTGTTTATCCAGTCTGTGCCCCGTCTGCAGGTTTTGTCAATTCATTGGCACCTGGAGCATCATTGTAACTGAATAAAATATGTGAAAGAATTCTTTTTCACTTCCTCTTCAATGGATTTGCCACTGGGTCTGCCCATGACAGAAAACATGTTGACAATGGCTATGCAAAATAAATACACCCCTTTCCTGTGCCAAACAATCTGGCTCAATGTGAAACCCTGATTCTGCATTTTATCCGGAGCAAATGCCTCCCTGAGAAAAGAGGCGTTCCTTTTAAAGGACAGCTGTTTGCTTCAGCTGAAGTCAGGAATTATTGTATGGGCACCTAAAAGGAGAAAAACCCAGACTTGAACCTTGAACCAGTTCCTCTTAACTCAGAGATTCCTTCTGCTTTTTTTAAGTGGAGGTTTTTGGATGTATAGCCTGTCTAGTAAAGAGCGCATTGTATGTTTAGACTGATGAGTTCAATACTAATTAGAAAGTTTTTAAACATGAACATTTGCCTCTAGAATGCATGAATGAATGACAAATGGAAGCCCTTAATTCTGAAAGAACCATTGAATGAAATGTGTTCTCCACAGAAGCGCATCGGTAATTCTTTAATGTGAGATCCTCTCTTCAATCAGGCAGTAAAAGGAACCATGCAGAGGACGTGCAAGTGCCATGGAGTGTCTGGCAGCTGCACCACGCAGACCTGCTGGCTCCAGTTGCCAGAGTTTCGAGAGGTGGGCAACTACCTAAAGGAGAAATATAACAGGGCTCTGAAGGTGGACCTGCTGCGTGGCGCAGGTAACAGTGCGGCCAGCCGTGGAGCGATTGCTGAGACTTTCAGCTCTATCTCACGTAAAGAGCTGGTGCACTTGGAGGATTCCCCTGACTACTGCTTGGAGAACCGCACTCTGGGTTTGCCAGGCACAGAGGGCCGTGAGTGCTTGAGGAAGGGCAAGAATCTAAGCAAATGGGAGAAGCGGAGCTGCAAGCGGCTATGCGGAGACTGCGGCCTGGCTGTAGAGGAGCGCAGGGCTGAGACCGTGTCCAGCTGCAACTGCAAGTTCCACTGGTGTTGTGCTGTCAAATGTGAGGAGTGCCGTAAAACTGTCACCAAGTACTACTGTGTTAAGAGGACCAAGAATGATAGTGCCAGCCGCAGGAAAATCTATCGGTTAAAGAAGAAGCACTAGAGATGTCCTGAACTGTTTGTAATGGTGGCCTAGCAGATAGTTGTGCTGGCAGATGCGTTTGTCTCAGAAAACATCTTTAGCTTAAGAATGAAAGAACTTGAATGAACTCTAAAGGTACAACTGAACATTACTGGAGGAAATTAGAAAAAAAGAATGCTTTAATGGAAGTCTAGATCTCCAGAGCTGATATTATAAACATTTGCCTCAAGCATTTCAAAATCACTCCTATACATCTTTCTACATGTTACACATTATAAGCACTGAACACCACATCTAACTATTATATAGCACAATAGACTGTAAATAAACACTTTTTGAGATTTCACCAACAGGGATGTACTTCACTAGATAACTTATTGGAATGATCATACACGTTTTAATTAATCATCGGGCCATATTTGGAATAATTTCTTGCTAACTGTTTTCTTGTCTGTTTATACCTGTTTTAGCATTCTGATAATAGTTTTGTCCTGAGATTGTATATGAACTGTAAATAAGAGGAAGCACTTTGTATATTGTTAATTTATTGCACAGATACTATAGTGCTCTTTTTCTATGATAGTTACTTTCTATGTTGCCTTTTTTCACATTACTTTCATAATTAAACATATGTTATCTGTATCATCCTATTAATGATTTCATTATTTTAGGTTAGCTAAATCTGAATTAATCTGAGTCAGGTCCTCTCTAATTCCCATTCCAATTTATTATATGTGCTTGACAATAACGACAAAATCCATAAACAAGTCATTTTTGATCCTTGCACATGATTTTAAACGTGCTATTCTTTTTGCTTATTCGTTCGATTATGCCATTAACTAATTTTAAACTCATCAGGAAAGATTTCATTGAATTCATTTATAACCAAAGTACAACAGTTCTAAAATCATATTATTTACTATCGACCGTTGGTCAGATCTAATTATTTCTTTGTCTTCAGCATATATAGCCATTTTCTTTTTGCATTCTTCAGCTTGATGTCACATAACCCTGGGGCAGAGAGACAATGAGAGAGAGCATTTAATTATAGTCCTCCTTCCTTCACGCCTCTCTCAATTTCTTCTTCACTAATGCCTCCTTTTCTGTTTTAGTAATCCTCAAAGCACTCCCAGTGCTTTTGCGCTTGGATGTTTCTTTACTGTTTAAGACTAGTTTAATTAACTTTGTTGAGATAGAGGGAAAACATGAACCAAGTCGCCCCACAAATCATCAAGCGTCTAATTTTGTATGCTAATCTCCTTTTTCATGCCGGCATCTCGGGAGAAAAAAAAATGTTGGGAAAACTTCATGTAGCCTGTATTGGGCATCCTGTGGATGTTTTATTCCAGGCCCACCTATTTGCCTCTTTTCAGGCCTCTAGGGCCTTCCTTTGCTCGATTTAACAATGAATGGCGAGCTAATCAGCTCCCTCGGAAATGCACTGCTGCTGAAGACGCTAATCCCCCTCTCCTCCTCCTTCAATGGCCTGTCGCCTTCAAAAGGACTTTGGGAAAAGGCTTTGCATGGATTCACACTGTTTGCTGAATTGAAGTTAGTTCAAGTATTGTACCCAAACAAGTAGGGTTTATAAACAAATACTTGCCAGCTACCTTTCCATCTGTGAATGTGCCAACCCTACAGTACAACACATTGACAAAAACATGGCCCTTTAAAAGTTTACTAAAAAAAAACTAATTAAAACACTATCTATTGGGGATAGTTTGTACTGATGTAGTCCTCTTTGCTTAGATTTAATGAAGCACCTCATTGATATCTTATTTACGAAATCAAGATCAAAATAAATACTCCCCTTGACACCTTGCTAATCATGTAGAATTTAAGTGAATTCTGTCAAGTTAGCTAGTGAAGGCAACTCATAATCTTCCTTGGCTTTCTCAGACAGTATTAAAATGAGACTATTAGATTCTACATTAAATTAATATTGTGTATTATAATATTACAATATTATTTGTACTTTTTATCAAATCAAATAAATAAGGCAAAGTCAACAATAATTAACCAGGTCTAAATGCAACTGTTGAATGTCCTTATAAATACACCTTTCATTCTATTATGTGGTAAAACAAATATCTGCTGCATTTTAAACTCTTTGCCCAGATCTGCCTCCTTTATAAGCAAAATAGCATACATATCATGCATTCAACGAGCCATGATATCAAGTATAAATAAGCAATCCCATTTTTGTGCTTTGTCAAGAGGTAATAAATCTGCAGTGTTGAATCTTTCATGAGTTGAAAACACAAGCACCAGTTAAATCAACCTTAAACCCTATACGCTAAACTTCCGTTTAACTGAAAACAGGGTCACGACTGGAAGGTTGGCCTTTCCATGAGTGATTTGCAGGGGGGCATGATTTTGAGGTGGCTGAGAGTGAATTGACACACCGGAAGAGATCAAGATTAAACTCATGTCATGTCTGGCATTTCCCATCTCAGCTTGCTTCTCTAATACATGCAAATTAATATTGGAGATGGGCTCAAAAACATTTCACTTTGAAATGTGCACCAGTATAACTCTTAAACCATAATTAATAATACATTTCTATTATACAAATGTATTATTTTAGAAGAGAAAAAAAAAAAATTACAAAAGCCTGAGAGTAAAGGATATTCAGCTCATTATTCAATATTTTAACAATATTACAATTTCATTTTTTATTTGTAGAGAAATGGAGGGTCATCACTGGAGGGTTACTCAGTTCTCTCAGATGACTGAAATAATGATACAATCCACAGAGATTGGGAAAATTCCATATAATGGCTCTGAGAAACCTTGACTAATAGGATTTTTGACTTAAGACATCAGGGGGAAGAACACTAAGAGGTGGCTAAGGTCAGAATGGGTGTGAGTGTAGCCATGGGTGGGAAAGCACTATTCGTCTTCTCTTTGGCATTCCCAACAATTGGTTCACATGACTCTTCAATCAAAAGATACAGGCCAAAAACACTCCACTAATTCCCCATCATCAAGACTTATGTAAAGATGTTTAAACTATCTAGAGTTATAGGTTAAATGTAAGTTCATCATTCATAATGTGAAGTCATTTGATACCTGTCCATAAAATGCCAGCTATTCAGACAAGGTAAGCACATAAAAGTTTTTTTCTACAAAAACTGTTACAGAAGTTAAAGGTGCACCTTGAGAAACATCTGACTTTGGCACAATAGTTCCATCTGCTGGTTAACTGATTTATGCAACTGATATGATCACTTGGCACTTATTTGTATTGTTGTATTGTTTAGTGTTTAATTGCAGCAACAGTATTCAATTAACTTTGATTCATATACTGTATGTATATATATATATATACACTCACCAGCCACTTTACTTTAGTACGTCTGCTTATTTATTTTATTATTTACTCAGCCAATCATGTGACAGCAGTGTAATGTATAAAATCATGCAGATATGGGTCAGGAGCTTCAGTTAATTTTCACGTCAATCATCAGAATGGGGAAAAAATGTGATCTCAGTGATTTAGACCATGGCATGATTGTTGGTGCCAGACAGGCTGGTTTGGGTATTTCTGAAATTGCTGATCTTCTGGGATTTTCACCCACAACAGCATCTAGAGTGTATAGAGAATGGTGCGAGAAACAAAACACATCCGAAGAGCGGCAGTTCTGTGGGTGAAAACAGCTTGTTGATGAGAGAGGAACAGAAAATGGTCAGACTGGTTCGAAAGGCTATGATAACTCAGATAGCATCTCAGAAAGCACAACATGTCGAACCTTGAGGGGGATTGCCTACAACAGCAGAAGAACATGTCAAGTTCCACTACTGTCAGACAAGAACAGAAAACTGAGGCTGCAGTGGGCCTACCATTTGTGTACCTCAGCAGAAATCCAGAGCTGCTGTAGCCCATCCGCCTCAATGTTCGACGTGTTGTACATTCAAAAATGCTTTTCTGCATAGAACTGTTGTAACACATGCTTATTTGGGTTACTGTCACCTTCCTGTCAGCTTGGACCAGTCTGGCCATTCTCTGTTGTCCTCTCTCATCAACAAGGCATTTACATCTACAGAACTGCCACTCGCTCGATTTTTTTGTTTTTCGCACCATTCTCTATTCTTGTGTGTGAAAGTTAAAGGAGATCAGCGGTTACAGAAATACTCAAAGCAGCCCATCTGGCATCAACAATCATGCCATGCTCGAAATCACTGAGATCACACTTTTCCCCATTCTGATGGTTCATATGAAAATTAACTAAAGTTCCTGACCCCTATCTGTATGATTTTTTTTTACAGTACACTGCTGTCAAACGATTGGCTGATTAGATAATCGCATGAATAAGTAGATAAATACATAATAAAGTGGCCGGTGAGTGTATAAAAGTTAACTGAAAGATCTTGAGGATTTTACATAAGGAATATCCAGGCATTCCGGGAATATATCGACTTGTCCCTCCTTAAAAAGGCATAAATGTAGGTTACAGTGAGACACTTACAATGAAAGTGCGAGCCACCATATCAGGATTTAAAACTATGGATGGCCAACAAACCTTTTGAAGGATTTATGTATGTAAATATGTTTGATACTATTTGTTTATAATTTCCTTATTAATTGTATTTGCTGTTATAATTTAATATAATTTTTTTATTGAAAAATAATATGAAGATCATATGAAGATTGTAATAGAGTCATTAAAAATTTAGCTTAAAATTTAATGAACACATGTACATATCAATTGTCAGCAGCAATGTCAATTTTTTAATATAAATTCTCCTCCCTGCTCAATCAATCTCCACTTTAACTTTCACTTTCTCCTTGTGTTTTTGGTGTTTCAAATTCTTCATGCATACAGCCCCTACTGGGCAGGGAGAAGAATTTCTAGTAAAAAATTGACATTTGTGCAGACAATTGATATTAACCTAATTATTGACTTAAATATTAATCTGTTACTAACCCACACCTATTATAGCATTTTTGAACGTATGGATTTACCCATTGGAGTCATATGGATTACTTTTATGTTGCCTTTACGTGCTTTTTGGAGCATCAAAAATTTGGCGCCCCGCAACTTGCTTTGTGAGAACCTAAAAAGCTGAAATATTCTTATAAAAATCTTAATTTATGTTCTGCAGAAGAAAGAAAGCCATGCACACCTGGGATGACATGAGGGTGAGTAAATTATGAGAGAATCCTCCCTCATTCCTTTAATTTTTAATGATTTTTGAGTCTGCATTCGCCATTCTCATGCACAGCTGTTTAAATAGACTTTAAATAAATTTTGGACAAACGAGGACATATATTAAGTTCAGGGATACCATCCCATAGCCCTTCTATCAAGGTTAGCAGAGGTCCCAAAGACATTCAATGGGTGGTGCAATGGTGAGAAGACAAGAGGCCGTACTTTTCAGTGTGCTGAATAAACTGCTTGTGTGTTTGAAATTAATATACAGCACCTGTCCCGGTTTAACACTTAAAAATATGCTTACCTTAAGGCTATGGGTACATGAGAAGATTGTCAGAGGTGTCCAACAGAGATAATTTTTATGACTTTGTGTTTTATCTTGGAGTTTCATGAGCACAGAGGTATATCAGTACCCCCCCCCCCCCCCCCCCCACCTGTAGCAAAACTCACTTATGCACTAGTAAATCAAGATGTGAGAGAGCAGACTACTGGTGCTGGGTGAGAGCGAGGCCAATGAAGTCGAGACCAATCACAAGAGCTTGAATGATTGATTCCAGACCAATCAAAACAATCATCTTAGAACGTGATGACATCACAGGACAACGCCAGTGCTGTTTTTGTAAGCAAAACAAGTCCAGTAGTGGCAATGGCTGGCTGATGCAGTGGCAGGATAAGTTAAATAACTTAATAATTCAATGATTGAGAGTAAATTTATCATGTAACAAATCAAATGAGATGATTGATCATGTTGCTGATCAAGAATTCTGCTCCAACAGACCAGACCGCACATGTAATGTCTATGAATGGCAATGAGAGAATTGTCTGAAGAAATGTTTCTGCAGGATGTTTGCATTTAGTAAAACTACATGGGAAGCAACAATCCAGCCAGCAGTCATATGCCACAAGTTCCATATGTCAATGAAAACATGAAATAGAGGTTATATATCGGTTAGGTATAAAAGTCAAGGAAGAAAATCTCACTGAATTATTGAATTATTATCAATATACTGAATTATTGATAACACTAGAGACATGATATCCTGGCATCCTATTTAAATTTTTTATGACATTTATTTATCTTCTGTATTATTTACATTTGTTATTAAAATGTTTAAACTAAAAGTCTGGTGTCATGTTGTTGCTTTAATAGCCCATATTATGCTCATTTACAGGTTCATAATTTTATTTTGGGTGTCTACTAGAGTAGGCTTACATGCTTCAATGTTCAAAAAACACTTGATTTTTCTCATACTGTACATTGCTGCAGCACCTCTTTTTTACCCTCTGCCTGAAACACTCTGTTTTAGCTTCAGTCTCTTTAAAGCCACTCTTTTTTGAAAAGCCCAGTCTGCTCTGATTGATCAGCTGGCCCAGTCTGTTGTGATTGGTCAACCGCTTAGAGCTTTTGTCGGAAATGTAACTGCCCTTACCATAACCATGTTTCACCTCCCAAGACTTCCTGGGCAGCACATTCCTCAGGTGGGCATTATGCAAATGTGTTACATAGTGATTAAGCTATGTCACGGAAGTAATGGCTGGACTACAAACCAGGCAGTTCAGGAGCAATGTTGTCTGTGGGAGAGAGTAACTCATTTTGGAGTGGACTTTGTGCTTTGTAACTTTGCAGACCCTTTACATGCACAAACAGCTATGTTACACACTAGGGTTGCAGTTGTATACTGGTTTCGCGTTATACCACGGTTTGAAAATGGACGGTTATCATACCATGTGCATTTGCTTATCTACAGTATTGAGAAAAAAATACAACTGGACAGAGAATCTCACATGCGCCTGTGCATCTCCTTTCCTTCTCGACTGTCTGTCAGACTCAACTTGCATCATACACACACAAACATGCAGCAGAGAAAATGTCAGAGAGAAGCGAGGCGAGGGGGTCTGACATGAGTGTGTGTGTGTGTGTGTGTGTGTGTGTGTGTGTGTGTGTGTGTGTGTGAGTTAAAGCAGTGTTTCTCAACTGGTCTGTTCGGACTGGGTCACGGACAGCAGGGAACGAGCAATGCCATGGTTCTCCCATTGAAGATAGACGTGATAGACTATTTAGGACTGCCGAGGCAGATTTAATGATAATCTAACAGCTAAAGAAGACATGGGCAATTTACAGTCATTTATCGTAAAAGCGTTTTTATTTTTCATTGGATATTTCAGTTGACTTGCATTGGGACCTAATGCGTCTCCACAAGTGTTTAACATGCTCATGGTTGCCAGATAAGAGACGCAACACCCCCAGTTTGAGATTTATACTTGCGCAAATTGGAAATATTCCACCTAATGTAACACTTATTTTGTGCAATCTGGCAACCATGCATGCAAGTGCGCTATTTCTATCTCTCACTTTGCCCTTTGAACAAACTTAATGATCTGTAGTGCAATAATCTGCTCAAGGAAAAGTGTTATACGGCTACTCTGTGTCCATTCTTGAGGCTGCTTGTGATGTTTGGTGTTACTAATTTTGCAGGTAAACCTTCTCAGTGATTAAATTAAATATAAGAGTAGATCTTGACATACGAGCAAAAGCAAGCCAGAGACAAATATGTATATGTATTTATTATTTGTGCAATTTAGAAATGTTGAAGTCCCTTTGCGCCTGTATGTTAATCTAACTCTTGCAGTATTCATTTATCATAGTCATGAAGTCTGTTATTCAGTTTTGTGCTGAAAGTCAAACGTTGACATCAACAACAAAAATAATGTTACTTGATGCATGTACTGGAAAACCATGAACAAAACTATGCAACATAAAAGGAAATGCAACCCAGGATACATTAAATACAGATTATATTCTATGATTATATTATATTATATTATACTCTATGGCAGGTCGCCACTTGATGTCCAATGTAAAATCTGTCCTGAAGCAAAACCAGTTGAGAACCAGTGAGATAAAGGGACAGACAGGAGCAGTATATGTTAATTATTAATAATCATAGAACATTACTCCAAAAGCTCACACAGCTGATGTTATTTTTCATTTAGTAGTTAATTTAACATATAAACTAACATGTTATATTTACATATAACTATTTTTATCATGTTTAAAATTCGGTTTATTTTTATAATTCTGTTAGTTTTCTTATTTTTCTATTTATTTTATTTTCAAAAGGGAGAATTTTTTTACACATACTTCAATAAAATAAATGGTTTCAAGTTTCAATTATAATAAAGTGTTTGCTCAAAAATAAATAAATAAATAAAATAACCCTTTTGTTTTCACTGATAATACTTATTGTGTAATACCATATACCGTGATATTTTCTGAGACGGTTATCATACCGTGAAAATCTCATACCGTTGCACCCTATTACACAATAAAGGAAAGGTAAAATCCCCAAAAGCATAAGTGCTTGGACGGAAGCATGTTTGATTTTGTTTTTTTGAGTGTAAAACACAACTTGAGTGTTATTTTTCCCAAAAAATTCTCCTCAATTTCACATGAATGGGTAACTATATTAATCACGCTTGCTGGCTGTCTGTAGAAGATTAAAAATCATGTCTTTATTATTTCATTTTTATTATTTTTGTTTCCCTTGTATTTCTATTTCGATGTTGTAACTGATATTGCATTGTTGCAAATTAGCAAGCAAATGTTAAATCTAAAGAAGTAATAAAATAAATATGTAATACAAATTTGTGTCTATCGTTGTACTTATATGAATGTCATTTTACACATTTGTGACTATTTGTCTGCAACTTTGAATTCAAAACACAGGTATTGGATTATTGTCTGTGAGTTTAGATTGCAGCATTCAACTACAAATATTTATTGTTCAAGTTCTCAACTTCAAATCTACAAGCTCTCGGTGGCCATCCATACTTTTGCAACAGATTTGCCTTCATATCCCCTGAACATTTTTAAATACTCATGATAACTTTGGCAACTCTATAACCAGTAATCCAAATTGTATCTAACTATACTTTGACATCAACACCATTGAAATCTATATAGAAAACGATAGTCCAGAAGATCAAAGACAACAATTTAATGATGGCTGCATGCTAGTTTGTCTGGCACATAATGCATAATGCATTTTTTTTCAAAGACAAATGGATTTTTACTGATAACTTACAAACCTTTAAAGACAGACCCACCATGAGCTCTGTGGTTGTTCATTGATGGTATGTGTTTCTGTTGAAGCTGTCTGTGTTATTTCAACTTCATTGTTTAAAAATCATGTTTAATAGTGGATTTCCAGTTGATCAACTACACTACCCGTGGTCCAGCAGAGAAAGATCTGAGAACTGCAACCAAAAAAAGCCCACCAGACAAGCCCTTAAGCAACCGCCTATTCCCATGACACACTGTGAATGATGCAAATGAGTCGTTCTTCACCCTCAAACTACGTTGACTATGTTTGCATTAGGGCTGTCGATTTAACGCGTTAATTCAGTGCGATTAATTTGACAAAAAATAACATGTTAAAAAAATTACTCACTTTAATGCAATTACCCCGGACCATAATAAGGAAGATTCCTAAGAAATGCAAGCTTGTAGTACCACCTGTTTACTCCAGAGGGCAGTAAGTGAAATTTCAGCTGTGTGGGCAACGCACAGTTTATACAGTGAAGAAAACACTTCAGTAGGCAGAACAACAAAAACATGCGTTACGTTCTTGCGTTCAAAAAACTTGATGGAGCGCAAATCCGACCTAAGGGATCTCAAGATGTTTTTAAAGATTGAGTATTAAGCTATATTTAATTTGACACAGTGACCTAAACATTTTATGCATGTCTGACGCAGGTGTAAATTGACTGGGTCCTTAAACAAGCCCTCATAATAAATCTCCAGCTGATTGACAAATTCACTTGTGAAATGGATTGCTGTGAACTGTATGCCAATGATTGGATTATGATCAATACTATGGTAGTAAACAATACATTGTATTCTAAAGCCGCTTTTGTATGGTCTTATCAATGATTAACTCTTCTGCTACAGTAAATATACGATACATATATATATGTGTATATATATATATATATATATATACACAGGTGCTGGTCATATAATTAGAATATCATCAAAAAGTGAAACTTGGATATTATATTAATTCATTACACACAGACTGATATATTTCAAGTGTTCATTCCTTTTAATTTTGATGATTATAACTGACAACTAATGAAAACCCCAAAATCAGTATCTCAGAAAATTAGAATATTGTGAAAAGGTTCAATATTGAAGACACCTGGTGCCACACTCTAATCAGCTAATTAATGCAAAACACCTGCAAAGGCCTTTAAATGGTCTCTCAGTCTAGTTCTGTAGGCTACACAGTCATGGGGAAGACTGCTGACTTGACAGCTGTCCAAAAGACGACCATTGACATCTTGCACAAGGAGGGCAAGACACAAAAGGTAATTGCTAAAGAGGCTGGCTGTTCACAGAGCTCTGTGTCCAAGCACATTAATAGAGAGGCGACGGGAAGAAAACGATGTGGTAGAAAAAAGTGTACAAGCAATAGGGATAACCGCACCCTGGAGAGGATTGTGAAACAAAAGCCATTCAAAAATGTGGGGGAGATTCACAAAGAGTGGACTGCAGCTGGAGTCAGTGCTTCAAGAACCACCACGCACAGATGTATGCAAGACATGGGTTTCAGCTGTCGCATTCCTTGTGTCAAGCCACTCTTGAACAAGACACAGCGTCAGAAGCGTCTCGCCTGGGCTAAAGACAAAAAGGACTGGACTGCTGCTGAGTGGTCCAAAGTTATAATATAATATATATATATAATTTTGCATTTCCTTTGGAAATCAAGGTAGCAGAGTCTGGAGGAAGAGAGGAGAGGCACAGAAACAACATTGCTTGAAGTCCAGTGTAAAGTTTCCACAGTCAGTGATGGTTTGGAGTGCCATGTCATCTGCTGGTGTTGGTCCACTGTGTTTTCTGAGGTCCAAGGTCAACGCAGCCGTCTACCAGGAAGTTTTAGAGCACTTCATGCTTCCTGCTGCTGACTAATTTTATGGAGATGCAGATTTCATTTTCCAACAGGACTTGGCATCTGCACACAGTGCCAAAGCTACCAGTACCTGGTTTAAGGACCATGGTATCCCTGTTCATAATTGGCCAGCAAACTCGCCTGACCTTAACCCTATAGAAAATCTATGGGGTATTGTGAAGAGGAAGATGCGATACGGCTGACCCAATAATGCAGAAGAGCTGAAGGCCACTATCAGAGCAACCTGGGCTCTCATAACACCTGAGCAGTGCCACAGACTGATCGACTCCATGCCACGCCGCATTGCTGCAGTAATTCAGGCAAAAGGAGCCCCAACTAAGTATTGAGTGCTGTACATGCTCATACTTTTCATGTTCATACTTTTCAGTTGGCCAACATTTCTAAAAATCCTTTTTTTGTATTGGTCTGAAGTAATATTCTAATTTTCGGAGATACTGAATTTGGGATTTTCATTAGTTGTCAGTTTTAATCATCACAATTAAATGAAATAAACATTTGAAATATATCAGTCTGTGTGTAATGAATGAATATATTATCCAAGTTTCACTTTTTGAATGGAATTACTGAAATAAATCAACTTTTTGGTGATATTCTAATTATATGACCAGCACCTGTATGTGTATGTGTATATATATATATATATATATATATATATATATATATATATATATATAATTTTTTAATATTTAAAGATAACTATGTATAATTATATATTGATATAAATATGTATAATCATTATATATTGAATTATTGTTATATGATGGGCTTTCTCAGCAAATATTTGTATATGCGATTAATCGCGATTAATTAATCGGGACACCATGTAATTAATTTAATAAAAAAATGAATGACAGCCCTAGTTTGCATATATTAGAATATTTAGCAATAAACACAAACTATATTGTTTATTATAATCTACAATCTAAAATCAATAGTTTAACATTTTCCATCGCTTTATATTCTATTACGTAATTTGCAATGCTTCATGGGATTGTAGTTTTTTGCCCTTGTGAAAGACAGTAGGTACACAGATTTTGTCTTTTTGTCCTATTTTCAAATATTTTTTTGCTTCAAAACAAATTTCATGTTATGATTCACCTTGGAGCTGGTTGGTTTGGTTCATGGTCTAGAACTCTTTTATGAAGGATTTTATGAAAAGTCTATGAAAGAAATGAATGGGAAAAATACTTCCGGAACCCAAGTTACTAAAAAAGTGGGTTGGCACTGTTGCGCTTGAGAACAACAGTGCCCACCCTCTTTTTCAGCCATCATAAAATCCTCCATTACAGGTGTCATGAATTTTATTTTATAATGTTCCTTAAGGTCCACTTATAATTTTAGTGTAATCATTTTCTATCCTGTTTTTGTGCCTCTGATTCAAACGCTCCATTTTGGGGGCACGTGTTCTTGATTCAGACAGTTTATTAAATGCCCGACCAGAGAGGAGAACATTCTGGATCACTGTTACACCTCAGTCAGGAATGCTTATGCCGTCCCCCGTGCTGCACTGGGACGCTCTGACCACGTCATGGTCCACCTGATTCCTGCGTACAGGCAGAAACTAAAGCTCTGCAGACCTGTAGTGAGGACATCAAGGAAGTGGACCAGTGAGGCTGTGGAGAATATCCAGATGTGTTTAGACTCTACTGACTGGGATGTGTTCAAGACTGCTACAAACAGTCTGGATGAGTACACAGAGGCTGTGACGTCATATATCAGCTTCTGTGAGGACTGCTGTGTTCCATCACGCACCAGGGTGTGTTACAACACAACCTGGTATCACGCCAAAGCGTGTAATAGACACGCTGGTCCACTAGCGGATGCGTGTCAATGTCACGCTTTGCCTCCTCTAGGCGTGTACATGACACGCATGTGTGTAGTTACAATACCAGCAGGGGGCAATCATTTCCTCAATGCCAACAACTCTCCACGCACCAAAGAGAAAGCGATATATTGCATTCTCCAATTCCGCGTCGTTCAGGACATATTTGTTCATTATAGTGCTGTCATTAAGAAATCCTAACGTTGCTTTAGCCTATCGTTATATTTGTGTGTGGGCTGTGGAGATGTTTAATCTGTGGTGCTGTTAACGTTACTGTGGTCAATAACGTTAATGGAAACTGATATTAATCGGCTAATTAATTAATCACAGAAAGCAGCGTTCGATCCTGAAATATCGATACTGATGTTGTCGAGTATCCTATGCTGATGTTATATCGACAGGATCGATCCTCATGTAAAAAATAAGCTTATAAATGAAAAAAAAAACAACTATTTTTGCGAATAATTGTTTTGGAAATAACTTTCTCCTGCTAATCGGAATTGGAGAATGCAATATATCACTTTCTCTTTGGTGCGTGGAGAGTTGTTGGCATTGAGGAAATGATTGCCCCCTGCTGGTATTCTACCTACACACATGCGTGTCATGTACACGCCTAGAGGAGGCAAAGCGTGACACTGACACGCATCCGCTAGTGGACCAGCGTGTCTATTACACGCTTTGCCGTGATATCGGGTTGTACAACAATGACAAACCCTGGTTTACAGCCAAACTCAGAAGGTTAAGGTTTGATAAGGAAGAGGCCTTCAGGAGTAGGGACAAAGACAGATTTAAAGAGGCGAAGTACAAGTTTAGCAAGGCGGTGAAAGAGGCTAAACGACGGTACTCTCAGAAGCTCCAACACCAGCTCTCAGCCAAAGACTCTGCGTCTGTCTGGAAAGGGCTCAGGCAGATCACCAACTACAAGCCTAAAGCCCCCCCATGCCATCAACAACCGATGCCTAGCCAACGACCTGAACGAGTTCTACTGCCGCTTTGAAAGACAAAGGGACAGTCCTGTAACCGTTCCCCACGACACCTCCCAACAAAGGGACAGTCCTGAAACCATCCCCCACGACACCTTCCAACAGCTCCAGCTACAGTGCATCTCCTCCACCTCCACCTCATGACAGTACCAAATAAAGTGTAAATACATGGTGCTATCACATTTATAACTGTGAATGGATGTAATATTGCAGTCATTGTTACTTCAGTCATGGCTACTACAATATTACTTACTGTGCAACATGTAAACGTATAAAGGATACATTTACGGGTGTTTGTCGTTCGTCATATAATCATCTTTCATAATATATTCAGTGTAGTAACAAACGCATATGTTGTTCATTACAATGAGTCATGTTTTCATGTCTAAATATATTGATATCAATACTCTTTAGGTGCATCTGTGGCAATAGTGCCATCATGCCAACAGAACAAGAAAATATATGCTGTTTATAGATCTATGTGCATTAAAACTAATACACAAGCATCTAAAATCAATAGGATCAAATCAAATACTCAGTACACATCTAACAGTCTTTAACATTTGTTGTGGAAATTTTACATTGATCGAATAATGGAATGTTCCTTTTTGACTGTCTATGTGTGTACGTGCGTGTAATGCCAAACCAGCAGAGGGAGCCCTCACCTGAGTACTGACTGTGTTCCACCCCCTCTGCTTCTTCTGCACTCATTTCCTGTTTGACTGCTATTTAACCAGAGACCATTTTTGTACTCATTGCGAAGTATTGCCAGTTTACCTGCCTTACCGAGCGTTATTTCCTGTTGATCCTGCCTGTCTACTGTGTATGATTCTGCCTGGTTATCTGTTTCTCGATTTTCTGGATTACCCCTTTGTTTTGGTTGCCTTATTGGACTGATGTTTTTGCTTGGACCTTCTGCCTGTCTACTCACTCTTGCCTTTTGGAATTCCCCTTTGTATGTTGAAAGATCTGACTGCTACCTTGGTTTTGACCCTCTGCATGCCTTATCGTATTTGTTTGTGGAAACTGTCTTCAATAAACTTCCGCACATGGATTCTCACTCAGCCTCAGCGTCCGCGTTACAGTGGGGGAAGTGTGACACTTCAGGAACATATGTGACAGGACATTTTGACCTTAGGTGGGCAGCTGTGGCTTTAAGTAGAAACTGACTGTTTCAGGACCTATGAACTTAGACCTTAGCAGTGCTTTAAGTAGAATTTAAACTGACAGTGGACACCTTATCTGGAAAAGGCCAATGGTACAGCTGCTGGGAAGGAACCTTGAAAATACAAGATAAAAGGGCTGTTCATCTCTTCCTGGGGGTGTCACTCTCTTGCACAGCGCAATTACTGTGGATTAGACTGAACCTATTCTTGCAAGAATAAATACTTTTTTTTTATTAATTTGACTCTGAGTGTCTCTTATGCAGCGATGCTGTTTTAATGAATTTTAGCCACAACACATTCGAAACAAAACAATTAACATGGATACTCACTTGTTTGTTGTGACATCACTGTCAGGTCCAATGTAGTTGGCACTGCATTAACTTTTAATTTAAGCCTCTCTGCAAAGGCTGCTTCAAACTGTGTCTTGCTTGTGAAAGAATCATTGGTAAAATGAAGCGAGCAAACAAAACGTTCTTACCGACGTGATCCAGGACTTCATTAAAAATAAACGTCAGCCACTCTTTCTTTTACTTCTTAAGGTTGGGATCCTTGCAAAGCAAATCCAAGAAATCTTTTCCCACAACCTGGCTTTGCACAACGTCTTGACATCTTCGTGTCCATTGTGACACATTCTGTCGCTCCAAAAATAATCTCACCAATCTACTCTAACCGCATGACCGGTGGGCGGGCCTAAGCAGTGTCGACAATAAAGAAGGCATTGATCTGTTTATTCGGAGTCTGGCCTGTGCTGATGTAATACCTTACTATGACCTATTTGTGAGGAGGAAGTAGAGAACAAGTCATTTTGGCACCTTGGTTTCAATAAAGCCTTTTATTTTGGTCTAACAAAGAAGTTTTTGGTTCTGAAATTTACAGTATGTTTTGATAGCGCAATGAAATCTTATATGTCAAGATACCATGGTAAGTTTGATTTTCCAATTCATGACCCCTTTAAAGAGTTGTAATGCATGAACCATGTCAACTAGTTCAGAAGGGAATCGCAACATTACAGACGTTTTATGGCAAAAAAATATTTGAAAATCTGACAAAAGGACAACGTTACAAGTCTGTGTACTTTAGTGGTGTAACGGTTCAAATTTATCATGGTCGGATTGTATCACGGTTTTAGGGTCACAGTTTCGGTACAGTTCGGTATTTGTTATGTTCAGAAAAATAAATGTTACTGCCAAATCCAAAATAAATATATCCTATTTGGTAACAGACATTTCAAGAGATTTGCCCTCACTACAAATCACTATGGTTTTACAACAGTAACCATAGTTTAAAAATGGTATTTGTAGTAAAATCATAGTAACCACAAAATTAACATGGTTGCTGTCATGGTTACAAAACTATTGTAAAATCAACGTTACTATATGGAAACTACATTATTACTATTGTAAATCAATGGTTATTTGTAACAAAACTATGATTTCTGCCAAGGTTACAACTGTGCATGTCTATTTGGCACTTTATTTTCTTTGCCAAAGTGTATGATCCAGATGTGTTATTAAACGAGAGATGAGCAAATGCTTACCGAACCGTGGGTGGGGAACCGTTACACCCCTAGTATACGTACTGTCTTTCATGAGGGCAGAGACTGCAGTACCATGAAGCATTGCTATAAAAGTACAAGTATAAAATATGTCAAAGTATATTTCACTTAATTAAGGCATATACATTGTTTGGCACATTACAACTGTCCCGGGGAAGTGTTACAACTCTACCTGGTATGGGGATAGTTGTAGAAAAGGCTCTCTCTTCAAACACGAATTGCATAAAAAAGGAACAATGTATGCAGGTCTCATGTGAACTAATGGCATGTTTATTCTGGTCTGTATTTGTGCAGTAGGCTACAGCAAAAAGCAAAACGTGTTACTACTTGGTCTACCCCATTAACATGCTAGTTAGCCATTAACGCACTCTCCTATGTTAAAAGCGCGGATGTTGTTGTATCGGTATGGAAGATCACTGATCTCCTTATTTAATATATTTCTTGTGACAGTGGTGGCCTAGTTTTGTTGTACTAACAATAACTGCAGTAACTATGGAATTTGTAAGGGAAAAATTTAACTGTGGGTAATTTTTTGTAATGGTTGACATCATTGTATTAACCTAATGACTTTTGTAAGCCTCTGTATGGTTTTGATCTATTGGACGTCCAACGTTTTAGAGACCTTTATTTTGAAACAATCATTTTCCGGTGGGTGTTGGGAAAACATTGCCTTTGTGTATTCAAGCTGCATGTATGACTGCGCGGGTCGCTCGTCTGTTCGTCATTCATCGGGGTGAGCGGTTCTCTCGTACTGTTACTCTTTCGGTTCTGCGGTACGAGCTCGGGCGACTTTATTGTGAAGTAGTAGCTTCTGCGCGCAACGACCCTCTGGCGCACTCGGAGGAACATGGCAGCCGCTACCGTGGCTGAAGCAGACCCAGCTGAGACAGATGGAGCTGCAGCCGCCTTTACGGATCTACTCGACCCGGGCTGGAATGAATCGCAGTTTCGGCAATATACGTTCCAAACCAGACCGATACCACGACTCTCACATACTGATCCGCGTGCAGAGATGTTAATTAATAACGAGGTATGTTTGCAGATTTATCCGGGGTTGCACTACAGTGCGAGAGATGGAGAAGTGGAGACTGGACAGTTACTCATTTAGATGGAGCAAAGCAAGATGTTGCCCCTTACTCTTGAAAGACATGAATTCCCAAACTCAAACAGCAGACAAAATCAAACCATACATTTGGTTCACATATGTAGTGAAACTCGTTGATGTCCATTTGGCGCAGCACACATAAAGATTGCTAATCTGATCAATTATGGTGGTTAATTTGAGGTTAATCCCCAGGCATAGATGGCAGTTCAGTAACTACATGTTTTATCACAGGTCATGTGATATGCACACGAAATATATTTGGCATAAATTGAGAAGTATAGAACTGTAAAGAATAACAGTAAGGTATAATACGTGTTAAAATACATTTTAATAAGGTACTAGAATTATAGTATATAATACATGTATTCCCATGCTATGAACTAATTATATTACTGTGTTACTGTTACTGTAGCATTGGTTTAAAATGTGAACCCAGTCAAAGCACGTTGTTCATGTTGTTGACAACTGTCAAGTCTGTGTAAACAGTGGCAGTTGATATTAACAGCGCACGAGTCAATACTTTTCGAAGTGCGTTTATTATGCATTAGTAATAATGGTATTCGGTTACTTGAAAAAGCTAAAAATAAAAAATGTGTCATTCATTTATGTGCCTGTTATACATTTTAATTAAGATCAGGTAAACATCTGACGTCGGTGCTTGACACATAACCGGTAGTCCAACAATAATACGTATGTACACATGAATATAGTGTACTTTTTTTAACCACATTATTATTAATTGAAGACTTTACTATATCACAGCTTTTCTGTTAAAGCATGAAATTATGTGTGTTGTGAAAAGCGCTATATAAATAAAGATGTCTTGATTTATAGACGTTTAATGGTAATTAATTTATAGTAATTTATTGTTTCGATGCAAGATGATGTGCTTTGCTCCTGTAGCGTTCGATTATTGAAGCTGCAGCGGAGCGCGAGAGCACCCTGCCCGCGCGCGTGCTGGAACTGTATACGTTCCTCTAGTCACGTAGCACATGTCACATTTTTTTCAGGCTGCGGCATCATTAAAAATCTGTGTCACATAAACCCCGAGTCTTGGCGTTGTCGCTACACCACTTGGACAGTATTATATAAGTATTTGACGTGTAGTCTAAATATTTGCCTTTGAAGGTAGACATGAGTGTGGAAGTGTGTTTGGTGCTACAGGAAACGTAAAGGTGACCATGCCTGCAGGATGATAAAGCGAAACTACAAATAGTCCACCCAAATGTAGGCCAGGTTAAACATTAAGCAATGTGGCAAACACTCCTTTTGTCTGCTATTTAAATATTTTTGAAGTTAGCTTATGATATTATAATTTTTGGATGCATTTTTCTCTCTCTTAGGAGCCTGTTGTATTAACAGACACCAGCTTGGTATATCCAGCTCTGAAATGGGACATACCCTACTTGCAAGAGAACATTGGGAATGGGGACTTCTCTGTTTACATAGCAGAAAAACACAAATTCTTGTATTATGATGAGAAAAAAATGGCAAACTTTAAGGACTTTGTGCCCAAGTCACGTCGAATAGAGATGAAATTTTCAGAGTTTGTGGACAAGATGTGTCAAACAGAAGAGCAACGTGGAAAAGAAAGGTATACCGACATGTTTCAAATATTATGTTTTTTTTTTTTTTTTGGTCATGCAATGAATGGCAGGATTTCTCACTATGGTTCTACAATGTAAAGTTCTACATTGATTTGTAACAGAAACTTTACATTGATTTGGTCTGCCATTAAATAAAAACTGATATGTTCTCCTTATTTAGATAAAACATCCCTTCAGTAGCAAATAATTATGTCAGGGTGTATATTTAAAATTTGCTTTGACTATAAGTTTTTGAGCCATTTATAATGACGTGATCAGGAGTTGTGTGATGCTTTGGAAAATTGTTGAGAAGCATGAAATCCAATCCAGGAAATTATTCCGTTCCGGTGCATGACTAAGCAATTAGTTCTGCCAACTGGTGTCCATGTCTTTGACCTTTTGCTAGACCGATTTGGTGGCTTTACACTTATATAATTTACAATCATCTTGTTTCTGGTTCTTGACCTTCTACTTTTAGTTACTCATAAAATCAAATTCAGATATTTAGTTACTACTAATAATATTGATAATTTTTTAGAGGATAGAATTGCAGTCTAAAGCAGTTCTTGGTTTGGTTTAACTTGTTAGAATTGTAAACTGACATTGTCAATTTTTTTTAATTTGTAGATTGTACTTGCAGCAAACTCTTAATGATACAGTAGGCCGAAAAATAGTGGTGGATTTCCTTGGATTCAATTGGAACTGGATTAACAAACAGCAAGCTAAACGAAACTGGGGCCCGCTGACTTCGAATTTGCTGCTCATAGGCATGGAAGGTACAGTTTCAGTGCACCTTAGTCTTTATCCAAATTATTAGTATCCTCATTCAAAATGTACCCGTTTACCCAGCACAGCCTGAATGTGACTTGAATTTGGCACTACTCTATTTTTTTTTCCCTCCCCAATTTGGAATGCCCAATTCACAATCCACTCTAGGTCTTCGTAGTGGTGTTGTGACTTGCCTCAATATGGATGGCGGAGGACGAATCTCAGTTGCCTCCGCATCTGAGTCTGTCAATTCACGCATCTTAACATGTGGCTTGTTGAGCATGTTACCGCAGAGACATAGCACACGTGGAGTCTTCAAGCTATTCTCTACGGCATCCACGCGCAACTCACCACGCGCCCCACCAAGAGCGAGAACCACATTATAGTGACCATGAGGATGTTACCTCATGTGACTCTACCCTCCCTAGCAAACAGGCCAATTTGGTTACTTAGGAGACCTGGCTGGAGTCAGCACACCCTGGATTCGAACTTGTGACTCCACGGGTGGTAGTTAGTGTCTTTACTCGCTGAGCTACCCAGGCCCCCTTGGCACTTCTCTCTTGAGAATTGTTTGCTTGTCCTCAGTTGTTTGCCTTTGATTTTAAGATAAGTTGGTGGTGCGGTAACTGTTATCTGCTTTTTTTGTGTTTGTTTATCCTCTCATAATCTCAAAAGGCAATGTGACACCAGCACACTATGATGAGCAACAGAATTTCTTTGCACAAATCAAAGGACATAAGAGGTGCATCCTCTTTCCTCCTGACCAGTTTGAATGCCTCTATCCTTACCCTGTTCATCATCCATGTGACAGACAAAGTCAGGTATTATATTTTTGTTAACAGCCCAGAACAGTGGTTTTCAAACTCAAAATGGTACACAATATAACTTTGAACATTTGCAATTCCAAAGATAATAAATTTTTATTTAAACTGGCATGTATATTGCTGTTTTATTTATTATGTACAATAATAAATAAGCTCTGTGAATCTAAAGTTTACTTCGGTTCTCCTCGTTCCGGATTGGACTGTGCACACACAGTATGCATTTTGCTAATGCATCATGAGCACAGTCCTCGTCTGTGCGCATCATCGCCACATGTGCCTGCGTTTGACTGTACTAAAAGATAATAGAAAAGCAGCCGTAGTGCGCATGTGTCGAATGTGTTCATATTCGCTTGCGCTCAAAAGAGTAGGCTATACTATCACATACGATCTGGCACTTGAAAAAATGAAGTATACCTGAGTCCAAAGACCCTAGCCTACATTATACTTAGACCATGCCGGATGCAAAGTAATGTTCTCAAGCTGTGTGCTGGAGTCAATGCACCATAGTTTTAGTCTGCTCAGAAAAAAGAGAGGGCAAAAAACTGAGGGAGAGCTTTATAAAATGATATTGTTGTGACACATGTCATTATTATTATTATTATATGCAGATCTGTGAATGGCAGGTCTAGGAAGTAATTTGGGTCTTGAATCACAATGATTTATTTTAAATATAGAAATATGGATAAACCAAAATAGGACTTTATGTATGTTGTTCACAGTCCCCACTCCCTAAGAATGTGTTTTAAATGAGAGGGAACAAGGAGATAGTCTAATTGACCAGAAAAGTTTAAGAACCACTGGCCTGGACTAATCATGTTTTTATTCATATATTTCTTTAAGACAGTAGCTGTGTTTACATGGACACTTTTTGTTTTAATCGAAATTAAATTATTCCGATTGATGATTCCAAACATACTGTTTACATGAACATAACAAAGTGATCAGATTGATGTGAGCATTTATATGTATCAAACATCAGATTGGAACTGCTATTGTGATGTGTGTACACTGCACGATTATACAGCATTCCCTTGCCATTTGAAGGGGTGTTCACATTTGACTTTTAGCACAAATTATTTCAGACTTCTCTGCAAATGAGAATATGATGTTATGCGCAATAGCTTGTAGTATTCTCGACCAAAACCTTCTGTGTGCTGCACTGTTGGATGCAACAAAAATCTGCAAAACTTTTGTTTCTATTTATAAAGCTTAATAAAGTGATACTGCTGTTTTCAATACAGAGTTACAAGTTACAAGTTAACAATTGATGAAGGGGGAGAGTAGCGATAAAACACTAATACCCAGGCTGTGTAAGTGATGTTATAGTGCTTTTTTTATAATAAGTTTCAATCACCACGGTGATTGAAACTTATTATAAAAAAAGCACTATAACATCACTATACAGTATAGATCATCACAGACGTTTAGTAATATAGTGACTGAATCAGACCAGAAAACAACACAAACATTTGTAACTCCTGAATGAGAGATGTTTAAGGTGATATTCCGCTGGTTGTGTGTGCTCGCCGATCACACGTCAGACTGGCTGGCGTACGGAGAACAATCGTGAATAAAATAAATGTAAATGTCTGTTAAAGTCAAATCTGGCAACATTTCTGCTGACTTCAGACATGTACACACATTTCCTGGCTCTTGGCATGGATCAAAAGCAACTTTTGGATGCTTTTATTGATGTAATTTCACAGGTGTTTCTCCACTCACCGCTGTTGCTTCTTTAAGCTGATGGTCACAAATATGCCCACTGTGATGAAAGCGTGTCATTGTGTGTGAAACGTCATGACAGTGCCTCACCAGTACTGAACATGCACAGATTGTCCCAGTTTCACAAAGCAATCTGATCAATTATTTACATGGCAAAAATTCTCTCTTCAAATGGAAAAGGTTTACACCACCCCTTAAAAATCTGAATGAAATTTAAATTGAATGTGGCCAATTTAGTCCGATTGATGTGTTTATTCTTTTTAAGACTTTTTTATTCAGACTGAGCTTTTAGTCTTGTCTCAAACAGATTACGAGGCTCCATGTAAATGCAGCTAGTGATGATAAATCAAACTCAACTAAATATTCTTTTGCCATCATAGGTTGATTTTGAAAATCCTGACTATGAAAAGTTTCCTAATTTCAAAAATGCCGTTGGATATGAGGCTGTTGTTGGACCAGGTGATGTCCTATACATCCCAATGTATTGGTAAGAGTTGCTTTTAAATATCACAATTCCAGATCATAGTAATTACCTAAAGCTGAAGTGTGCAATTTTTCAATGTCACTTTTTCCATCTTGTAAGCCTTTGTATGTTGATTTTGCCAAAAATTGTAAAAACAATCTGTTTGTCTGATTGCTATTCTGTTTGGTGAAATCAGTGGCACAGAAATTACATGCTTCAGCTTTAATTAGGGATGCATTGAATCTTTTCAGCTGAAAATTGTATTTTTAGGGCTGGGTGATAAAACTGTGTGCATGGCCCCAAGTACACCTTGCAATATCATGTGTTTTCAGTGTTCGGATTGCTAATGGACAGCTCTATATCACATTAAATGAAACCAGGCTTCACTCACATGTTTCAGATAAAAGGAACATTACACTTACAAAGCACCAAACACGAGGTGAATATCATTAAATTTGCTTTGGCGACCCGAAATTTAGCTTTAGCAACTGTCAAAAAAAAAAAAAAAAGGGGAAAACCTGACTGTTAAAGTGGTGGAAAGCATTTGAATTATCCATCTTGTGTTTTTAAAATTCGGTAAAAGACAGAGAATTCAGTTACCAAAGACTCTGTAATATGAGATTAGTGGTTTCCATTTTGCGCCGTTAACTTTGATCGGCTCTTTATCCGATCACAGTGGAGAAACATGCGGGCCTATTTGTCTGAGTGTGGTGAGAATCTTGCATCTTTGCAGATTTAAGCATGACGACATCATCATTTGCACAAAAACACACTCACGCCTGCACCATGAATGGCAGGGTAACATAAGCATTGCTGAAAATACTGCTAGAAACCAGCTGTCTCCTAAAAAAATAGTCACATTCTCCTGGACATGCAAATTTGCTGAATTAGTGTCGTTCACGCTGGTGTGCATAATCACACCAGATTAATAAACAAAAAATAATACTGTCAGTCAATTAATTTTTTTAATCACGATTTATCACATAGTTTTTTGTAGTCAAAATCTGCGATTAATCAGATTTTGAAAGTGCTGTAATTTGACACAATATATATGAATTTCTTGTCAAAATTAATTCACTTCCATCTTAGGAAAGAAAACAAAACAATAAGTAGCAATATAATGCTTTATTAACATTGTCCAAACAAAGCCTTCCTCAATATAAAGACAATGCAATGATAAAATATCACCAATTCAAGTAACATTAAATGTTTTCCAAAGTCTAAGTGGAGTTTGACTAATTGAAAGAACTAGTCCCCACATAGGTTGCATATTTATTGCAATGGGCATTAATCTCTTAAACTCTCATCCTCAACAATATTATTCTGCTGGTAGACTGTGGCTATCCGCTTTCCTATAGAAATCGTGAAACTGTGTTCATGATTAGTGTCAAAGCGGCAATGCCAGCGATGATTAAAACATGCCTTTGAAAGGCTGAAAAATACTTTATTTCTATTACAAGTCCCGTCCAGGCTTGTTTTGTACACCAAATAGTGTTAAGAGCTCCTCTCTTTATAATTTTATCACTGACAGGGAAGCGCTGTCAGAGATTCTTTTATTTAGTTCTTGCCTCTGCAGCTCTATCATAGGGTAGAGGATATCAACGGTCCACTGGCGTGTTTTGACAGTTCTGCCCACGTTATGCTATTTTATGCTAAGCTTGTAGGCTCACCTTGAAAGAAGGGCTCTGGCGCTGTGGCGTGTACATCAGTATAATGACTCCGGGTGGACACATTACAAAGGTTCCGCCCTTCACACCAGTGTTTATGTTGTATTAATTGTAAATGCGTTGATTGCAATTAAGAAAAATGTACATGTTAAACTTTTTTAATGAATTGCATGCGTTAACACATTAATTCTGAAAGCTCTAAAAACATACACACAAATATAGCGACCAGGGTTCAACAGAATGTGAAAGAGTCTGAAACCAGACTGGCACTACAGTGGGCGCCAGAAAAAATCACACTGAGATTCGGCCCGCAGCAGTCGTGTCCAGTATGAAACCACCTAAGGATTTTATTAACTTAAAGGTGCTGAAGTGATTTTTCATTTTTTTTTTGCAAATGTTTTAGATTTTGCTAATGTGCACATGCCATCTGTGGTTGATAAACTACTATGTTCACTGTTGTTGTTTCCTTTCTAATATATTAAAGGGGTCATGACATGCATAATTTGTTTTATTTTATTTTCTTCCTTGATGTTCACTTATATTGTAAGTACAGATTGTTTGCACAAAAAAACTGTCCAAATGAAAACTTGTAAGCGATTTACAAAATCCCCTAAAAGGATTTAGTCCAGGCAGTAATTGATATGAACATATATCCCAATTTATATAAAGTACACAATCAAACTACAACAGTTGCTTGACTGAAATAATAGAAAACTGAACAAAATCATCACACTCTCCCCAATACTTATCAGGCATACACAATCAATTTTGTGATTAAATAAAGCTATGTAAACAGTGAAAATGGTTGAACAGAAGTTGCGAATGTGAAGGGTTAATAAATGTGTATTAAGCTGTAGGGAGAGTGTTATAAGGGACAGTCGGCCCGGGGATTCCCGTTTGATCTCCTGGATTCAATATGCATCGCGTTTCAGCCCTCCTGTCCGTCCAAGCTCGTTCCTCCAAGGTAGCTTGGCAAGACTGGTCTTCATAAGAACAAATGCCCATTCACTGCATTCTTAGTTTTCCCACCACCAGTAACACAACAACGTCCGAGGACCTAACTTTTCTCTTTTCACTGGTTAAAAGCAAACTACAGTTATAATCATACCACTTTGTAGTTTTTGTAGTACAATGACCTCTTATATGTAAAAATATCAAGGAAAATTGTATAGCTCGTCATGAACCCTTTAACAGTTTCTTTGTACAAATAAATTAATAACATTGACTAAACAGAAACCAGTTAAAACATACAATCATTTTTTTAAAAGATTTTTTTAAATCGGCATTAAACTGAAGTTGTGACTGACTTTTCTTGCATCTTGTGGCATATTTCTGAGTGAAACGGCTTATCGAACAAGAAAAAAAAATGTAAGGTTATTTTAATGCTTTGGTTGTTGACTGGATTATTGGACACCTATTTCATTAATTTCTTTCAGAGATCAGGAACATTTTTGCATACCTTTTCATGAAATAATCGCTTACAGCACCTTTAATCTATAAGCAGCCCCCAAATGCACACAGCACATAACAGTCTTCGCTTATGACAAAGCTAGAGCCCAATGCAGATGAATGAGAAACAAGTGAGTAAAAGATCACAATATTTTGAATCACAATACACTAAATCTAAAAAATAAAAAAACACTTACTCGTGCTGTACATCCTAAGATACCTGCATTAAAGAATATGTATAAACTCCAGACACATCTGCATTGTATTCATTTGTGATCACCTCTGTAAGCATTCAGGCATGAAATGTCTCAAACACAACCATAAATTTGCCACTATTTCTGATCATTCGAAATGTACATTGAAGTCAGCGGGCCTGTAACCAAGGTAATTTGGGGTATGGAAGAGGATTTTGAGAGAGAAACAGCGGAAAATATACCTCTTTATCTCTGCATCAGCTGCTTTGATACCAGGTTGCTTATATGACTCTTGAAGGGGTGGGGTTAAAACTGACTAACCTTTGTATACATTGGAAGAGAAGAATCAGTTATATCACTGGTAGTACAAGTTATGACATTTTGGGTCAAGGTAAATTTTTTTTTATAAAATAGCAAATATGCATGGATGAATCGTTCACAATAAGACCAGTAACAAGAATTAATCAAATAAATGGGGCCAGTTTTGATTTCATGCTAACTTTAAAAAAAAATTTGTGACATTTTGTTTAATTCCAAATAAAGTCTAAATGAAAATAATAATTTTCAGGTTTCGGTTTTTGTCCCAGTGTGTCCCAGAATTTTCAGTTTAGGCAAAATAAAATGTATAATAATTTTATTGCGGTGCATCACTAAATTACTTTAAATTACTTTAGTTACAAGTTTGTGAGTGTGATTAAGCCATGAGAGCTTCCTCTTCCGACTCCTTGCCCACCCTAGTCATTGGAGGGCAAAATTATGCCATCTAGCTTTGTAATTCTACAGTCCATACTTTTACTCCATGGCTACCTGAGTGTTAACATCTTCCCTCTTTTTGTTAGTATCAAAAAAAGTTCTCCACTTAAACTATAAAGCAAATATTGAATGTTTTTCTTTTTTACTAGCTGTACAAAGTTTCTCAGAAATTCTTCTAGGTATCCTTCTATGAGACAGGGCCACCTAGAGCATGTGGCAGCGACTTGCTCAAGTGTACAGTGACAGGTGCGAAGGGAAATTCCATGGAACACGAGAAGATGTTATGCAGTATGTTAGTCTCAGGCACCATTCACTTTCTTTGCAGCTTTTTCCATACAGTGAAAGTGAATGAACTGATATCTGTCTAACATCACCCTTTAAGTTCCCCAGAAGACAAAAAGTCAATCAGGATTTTCATTTTTGGGTGCTTTCATGCTATATAAAGGCTTGTTTTACATTTAATAGAAACAATCTACAATTTGTATTTGAATATCAAAAAATAAATATATGTTTTCATTTTGTATTTGATAAAGGTGGCATCACATTGAGTCACTGTTAAATGGAGGAGTGACCATCACAGTAAACTTCTGGTACAAAGTATGTTTTTTTCAACACAATCGCTATCATGCTTATTTGCATCGTGATATGTCTTTGCTTATGTCAATCAGTATTGCACAAATTCCCTTCAGGGTGCACCCACTCCAAAGAGGATAGAGTACCCATTGAAAGCTCATCAGAAGGTGGCCATAATGAGGAACATTGAGAAGATGTTGGGAGAGGCCTTGGGGGACCCACATGAGGTACAGAGAAGTAGAACAGTCAATCAAACCCTTTTCCATTTTTAGTTCCTCACATATGAATAATGCATTAAGGAATTACCTGTATATTTTGACCTTGACAATAACCTAATTACAAGTATATTTGTGGCTAACCTGCTTTAAACCAGAGTAAAATAGCATGTGCCTACATTTGACTATGACAAGAGTGGAAATGAATAACTTTAATTTTTCCAAGATTTCTTACAGAGTGTCCCTTAATATATAGCAGACACTGGTCCAAAGAATGACCTTTGCAATCGTTTGTGATTAATGGATGAAGATAAAAAAAAAAGACTAATTTGCTAAGTAACCATTTAGACTTATTTGTGAAAAATTTCCACCAATTCATTAAAAAGACAAAACTAAAGTTCAAAATTAATACTCATACATGTTAAAAGTATCAGCAGTACAGAGTACTGACTCAATTCATAATCTGCATGCTTTTTGACAGCAGCCAGCTGCTTTCAAATGCTCACATGCATATGTCTGCACATGCTCTATAGAATGCTCATGTCTCGCTGTAAATGCAACCTCGCGAGTAAACCGTCAGATGTGAGTCTTGATCAATATTCCCCTTTTGACCTTGGTTTTTTATTTTTTTCTCTCCCCTTTTTCTCCCCAATTTGGAATGCCCAATTCCCAATGCGCTCCAAGTCCTCATGGTGGCATAGTGACTCACCTTATCCCAGGTGGCGGAGGATGAATCTCAGTTGCCTCCATGTTGAGCGCGTCACCGCGGAGACGTAGCGTTCATAGAGGCTTCACGCTATTCTCCGCGGCATCCGCACACAACTCACCACCACCGAGAGCGCGAACCACATTATAGAGACCATGAGGAGGTTAACCCAATGTGACTCTACCCACCCTAGCAACCTGACCAATTTGGTTGCTTAGGAAGTATGAATGGAGTCACTCAGCACACCCTGAATTCGAACTTGCGACGATATTAATGTAAACACAACTGTTAATGTATTACGAGAGTGTAAGCAGGTCAACTATATATCTCTTATATCTCAAAATATCCAATCTGCGATGTGTACAATATTGCCAAGAAAAAGAAAAAAAAAACTTGCTGTCCTTCGCTGGATAACTTTAGTAGCCCCCAACATTTTCAATGACAGGTCTGCTTCTCAGTCAAACTGACTGCACTGAATCAGAATTAATGTATATCTCTGAATCACACATTTAACACAGTAAATAGTATGTCAAAAACTAAGTAGTTTTACTTTGCATTAGATTATATTTTTGATTCTTTTCTTATTGTGATTTAAAAAACAAATTGTTATTGCTGCTGGTTCTGAAAAACCTAAAGCACAATTTACTGTTCTCTTATAATACTGGCTTTTGAATAATTACTTTAAAAGCTTGAAGCAATGTTTTCTTTTTTTTAATAGCATATGTTTGTTTTTTTCAGAGGTTGGGGTGCCGTGGGGGAAAAACACTATAAAGGCGTGCCGTAGTTTCAAAATGTTTGGGAACTGCTGCTCTACACGAGCAATGTCTAACCGATTTAATAGTTTAGAGTTGCACATAAAAACTAAAATGTTAATTGACCATTAGTTCTTCATGAATTTTAAGATTTTAGTATTATCCATGGCTTTCCAGACTTAATAAAATTTTATAAAGCATAATACAATTTTTCCCTGATGTTCCATTTTATATTGATTATTCTCTGTTTTCAACAGGTTGGTCCATTGCTGAACATGATGATCAAGGGTCGATATGATCATGAACCAAATTAATGGCCTGAGCTGAACCCTCTTTAGCGTGCTGCTAGGACGATTTGTTTATATGTATGTGTGGATATGAGTATATGCGTGTGTGTGCATTCATGCAATCCCAGTGCATGGCAGTATTTTGGCAGTTGGAAAAATCATATGCCTTTTTGTCTGCTTTCATTTACCGGACCCTTTATTACTTGTTCTGTGGTGGTGTAAGGAGAATACCACTAGTCCTTAAGAATCCTCATGTCCATATGTGTGACATTACATACTAATTAATAGTCTAATGCATTAGGTGAAGCTTTAAAGCACTTACACCACTTAGAGCGCTCTTCGTCAGTTTTTGTCCCATGTTGGGACAAAGAAGATGCCATATTTCATGATTGGACACCTGTACTCTGCAGAATGAAACTGACAGAGTGCCTCAACTATATCCACAGAGGACAATTGATTTACAACTTGAAACCTACCATAAGCCAATTGAATGGTATTTAACTGTTGATATTGCTGTTTTTGAGAAATCTCAATTTTCATCACAATTTTGATGGTGTTTATTTTGTGTTTGCTTTTGAATTTGAACAGATGACTTGACAATGTTTCTTGGATAAAGAAACAACGGATAAAGGCAATGCAGAATGCAATGGTTGGCCAAAATATATTTTTGAAACAAAGAATTTCTGATCCTGAAATTTTGCATTTGTATATTGTAAAGGCATTTGTGATTTTGTTTTTTTTTGTGTTATGTATACATTAAGGCAAAAGGTGTAGTATGTTTCATTGTAACATTACATGGTACCATTTAAATCAGGATTGTAATTCAGAACAAACTACTTGCTGAGTGTTAAGATCTTAAAGCATTGTAAGGAAATAAAATCAGAATTGTTTTATTATAATTTAAAATGCATTTCAGATGTTATACTTTTTTTGATTAATTTTATTATTAGAATTTCTGCCCCGTGTTTTTAGGATACAAAATTTGAAGTTAAGAAGCTGAAAGTGAATTTATCTATATTCAGGGAAGAAAAGAAAACAACCCAGATAATCTAGATTACTTTTATAATTGCAGAGCAATTAAAAATTGCATTTAGTGTGCAAAAATCATCCTCCTTACATGAAGTTACCATATAGGGGAGAGCAGGGACTGTTGCAACACTTTTTGCAACATTTCCTTCAGTTTCACATCTCTCAGCTACCCACCCACACTGCTGTAACATGCGTAAATATGATTATATACATACAATTTATACTTGAATAGACAAAGTCAGATGATGCAACTGACTACATGAGAGGGGGCTGTTGCACCGTTCATTAAAATGTAATAAAAATCATTCTTTAACATCATTTTGTAATTTCTTTTTTTGTGCACAGACAGGGTCTTCACTAAGTTAAATGAACTGTTTAAAGACAATGAAGGAAAAACATCAAGTAACAACCATGTTTTGGTTAATTATTACAATACATTTTAACTGCAATTTCTTTTCTTTTTTTTTAAATCAAAATTAAGACACTGAAATTCATTGAGATGCTTTTGTGTACTTCTCTGAACACTCTCTGTGTGGGTGTGGGTGTGGGTGTGTGTGTGTGTGTGTGAAGAACAGATCAAATGTAGGTTATATTGTGGCCTAGTCTGAGTATTTACTTAGAAAAAGGGGAGATACCTGGCTATTGTTAGATGTAATTAGTAATTAATTACTTTTTAGGGTTATGACATGCTTTTACATCAATGTTGTCATAGGGGACAGTTGCAACATACTGACAGCCATCATAAAACTTGCTATGCTAGCTTGACACAATAGCAGCCTTTTAGAAGCTAAGAAAACTGATTAAATTTATATGACTTTATAATGCTTCACGCAAACAGTTTAGACAGTATGACAAAAAGCATGAAAATATATATATTTTTTACCTTAAATTTTTTTTTTTTTTTTTTTACAGAAGGAGTGGTCACATGTGGCTGCTTTCTTCAGAAAGGAGGAGGGACTAACTTAAGAATGTGCTGTATGAGTATAATCACTCAAGCTCATTCTTGATGGGAGGAATAAGCGATGTTGCAACTGCTACATGTTGCAACCGTCCCTGCTCTCCCATACCTATGGTAAAGTTTTAACTGGAAGTGGAAGTTGGTTAAACTGGCGTTGTATATTTACATTGTGACACCATAATACTTAGCTTTGACAAAGTTTCATCAACCCAGAAACAAACAGTGAAATAAATTAATCATAGTACACCAGGACATGAATATTTAAGGATTATTTAGGGACAAAATGTAATTCTAACACGACTGGTGCCAGACTTGGCACACAGAAGTAGTCTTAATTTTGTCTGCTTGCATAGTACAGACTTTCATTGACGTGTTTTGTCTCTGTAAAGTATTAATACAGATCTTGGCATCCTGCTTATTGTTGTACTGGAGCTTTTGAGCTTAGGATAAGACCTAAACTTGATTTAATAGAACAAAACTGGTTAATTCTTGAAAGCAATCTAAGCTTGAAAGCAGTGTCAAGAGGTAAAGTATTTAGGCTACATATGACAGAAATGAGAAAAGACAACAGCATTCATAAAACTTTAAATCTTTATTAGTTACTCTCAGAAACATCAGTCCTTCAAAAATAATGTTAATATATTTGATTCTAATCACTGCACTTCAGTTTCAGGGCCACAGTGGTGTTGGAGGACACACAGCTAATGTTGACGGCTGATAACACAACATGATCCACATGTAAAAAGAGTACATATATCACAATCTCTGAAATATGATATGGATACGATGGTAGAAATGTTCATTGTGAACACAAACCACATACAGTACTAAAAATTATGCAAAGCCAGCTAAATACACAAAACACAAACTAAAATCAAATATGCAAGCAAAGGTTAAGTCTATCTAAAGTTTGTCCAGTGTATAGGAGGATTCCCCTTCAAATGAATCCTGCAACAAAAATCAACACTTTCACAGACCCTGCAATTCCTTAGTCTAGATAAAAAACAGTGTATTTTTTTTTTTTTTTACTGCATATGAAAATAAAGCGTACAAAATAAGAACACTAATGTTTAATTGTTTTCAGGACACTGAAAATGTGCTAATTAGGTTTATTTTATAACAAAACAACCACATAGAAGAATATTTAAATGACTCAATGTATAGGAAAGGGTATGGCTTAGTGAAGGAAAACAGTAATGTACACACATAAGATATTAGGTATAGCCAGAGACTATTTAGCAGGGATGGACCACTTCTATCTAAATGAATGGTAGAAATTGGAATGCCCAACCAAGCTATAGCACCCATCTGATGTAGAAAAGAAGTCCCGCCTTACTGGTAAAAGTCAATTAACTATTAGATACAGACATTGCCTGTCAATCAACTTGCTAACGCGCATGCACATTAGCTATACAAGACTGGAAAATTGCGTTTTATAGCCTAATATGAGTTTAAGAAGCACAATTTATGATTCCAATATTATCACATTTTATTGCTGTTTTGAATAATGGTTTTTGATCGTAATCTTGACCAACCATTTTTGAGATTTCGGTGTTACCCCATTCAAGTAGATAGGAGCTGCACTGGCATGACCGGTATAGCCTCCTGAGAGTGTTTCAAAGATGGCCGAGAGTGGACTGACTTGCTAGAAAGACTTTGGTAAACTTGGTAAAAAGTATTAATAAACCGCAAACAATTCAATCAATACACACATTACACATCTAAATAACCCACATTTTGACAGGTAAATAAAAAACTAATATATATATATATATATATATATATATATATATATATATATATATATATATATATATCATTTGTTTCCAGTCAACTAAAAGAAGAAAAAAAAAAAAGATCTGAACAACAGATAATCTGCAAGGTCCATCAATAAGATGCTTTTCATCAATGAAAGCGATATTTGCGTGCTGGCTTGAGACTAACGTAGGTCTTTTTCATATCTTCTGTTTCTTCTTTCTTGAGAAGATGGTAGCGCTCTCCCTTTGTGGTGACCACCTGACTGCCGTGGTAGCGCACCAGTTTCTTAGGGGCCTGCAGATCACCAAGCAGATAGTAGAAAGAATGAATGTCTACTGTACACAAAACACATCCATCAACGATAAGCAATGCAATCACTGACAACTGAAATCATCCTAAATTATTTTATGTGCAACCCACACAATAGAGCTACTTGCATTTTGCTGTAAAAATGTATCCACTGTCGCATGCGGTTAAGGAAGCACAGCTGCAACATTGATTAAAGAGAAGTCATGCAGGGGGCCTGGGTAACTCAGCGAGTATTGAATCCAGGGTATGCTGAGTGACTCCAGTCAGGTCTCCTAAGCAACCAAATTGGCCAAGTTGCTTGGGAGGGTAAAGTTACATGGGATAACCTCCTCGTGGTCAGGATTAGTGGTTCTCGCTCTCAATGGGGTGCGTGTTAAGTTGTGCATGGATCGCGGAGAGTAGCATGAGCCTACGCATGCTGTGAGTCTCCGCGGTGTCATGCACAATGACCCACATGATAAGATGTGTGGATTGACGGTCTCAGAAGCGGAGGCAACTGAGACTTGTCATCCACCACCAGGTTTGAGGTGAGTAACCGTGCCATCATGAGGACCAACTAAGTAGTTGGAATTGGGCATTCCAAATTGTGGAGAAAAGGGGGGAGGGGGGAAGAGAAAAGACATGAAGGTTTGTTGCATTATGCTTAACACTAAATAAATCAAAGTGCACAATTTTTATTGACAGGACTAAGAAAAAATCTTACTTCAGAAAGTCATGGATTCCTAGTTTTATACAAAACTGTAACCAAATAAAAGCAATCAATTCAATGTTTTTTTTTTTTTTTTTTACAGGAAACTCACATCTTTTGGAGTGAGTGGTCTGTGTACTTTTTTATCTTCTTCACTATCAACCAGCATGTACCTGTGGGAAAATAAACCAATACTTTATATTTTAAAGCATTTAATTAGACATAGAACACCTGATATGCTACAAGTTTTTGGGATAGAGTGTTTCTTTGGCTAAATGTATTTCAAACTAAGACAATTTTGACAAAGCTCACTTTTCTAAAATGCTTGCTTTAAGTTTCTTATCATCTTCTGCAGATATGGTCTTCCCTTGACATGCCTGAAAATATAAAACATTAAAGGGGTTTACATATAACAAACATCACCAAATCTCTTCAGCACAGTAACATCTTTTAATCATAAAAATACTTAAATCTTTTTTTTTTACTTTTAAGATAAACTCACAATGAGTGATGGAGGGCACTTATGCTGGACATCACCCTCAATAATGAGGCGAACAGCTTCCTCCATGTCTCCTCTAGCAATAGACAATGCACTTCTTGCCTCTGTCACACTGCACTTAGGGAACATCTCAAGGAGAAGTTGCTCCTGGTTATCCCACGCAGATTCACTCACCTGAAAACACATTCACAAACAGACATTCACTTGCATGCAAAGTATGAATTAGTTATATGATCCACAATTTGATTTAAGGGATAGTTTACCCAAAAATAAAAATTATCATAATTTACTCACCCTCATCCCAGATGTGTATGACTTTATTTCACTGAACACAAACAAAGGTTTTTAGAAGAATATCTAACTCTGTAGGTCCATACAATGCAAGTGAATGGTGGCTAGAACTATGAAGGTCAAAAAAGCAAATAAAGGCAGCATAAAAGATATCCACATGACTCCAGTGTTTAAATCTATATCTTCACAAGTGATATGATAGATGTGGGTGAGCAACAGATCAAATAAGACATTTTTCTTAATATAAATTCTCCTCCCTGTCCAGTAGGTGGTGATATGCACAAAGAATGTGAAATAGACAAAAACAAAAGAAGAAGAATGTGGAAGTGAAAGTGGAAAATTAAAGTAAAAAATACTTAAGTAATGATCTGTTTTTCATCTGAATGGATGCAAACATTGGAGTCTTACTTTCATGCTGCCTTTCATGCTTTTTGAACCTTCAATGTTCTGGCCACCATTCACTTGTTTTGTATGAACCTACATAGCTGAGACATTCTTCTAAAAATCTTAGTTTGTGTTTAGCAAAAGAAAGAAAGTCATACAAATCTGGGATGGCATGAGGGTGAGTAAATGATGACAGATTTTTAATTTGTGGGTGAACTTTGCCTTTAAGTATTGTAACTTAAGGTCTAGATATAAACCTTGATCATCAGCTTGATCAGTACATTATTAATGTGCTTGAAAGGCACATAACCTTAGCTATGGCTCCCTCTGCTTGTGATGTAAGGTTGTGTGTCTTTGCTCCCGAGTCTCTGTGAGTTAAGGCAGATCTTTCGGAGAGGGGAAATGTACTCTCTTCTAGTTTTATCTCTCCACATTCTTCAAAACACAATAAAAACATAACACATGTGGAACAATCTTATAACACTGTCCCTATGACAATATAATAACTGAACACTACTGTTCAGAGCAATTACATTTATAAATCTATTATGAGAGAGAAAATTACCTGTGTGCCGTGCAGAGGCCAACTTTGATGCCAAATTAAACATCATCTCGCAAACTTTGACACTGTAAGCAAGAATGTAAATTTTTAATGTTAATTATTATTTTGATAATTATTGTTTTAAGAGTCTTTAAAATGTAATTGAACAGCACTTCCAGTTTATCATCTTTGTAGGATTAAACTGGCAAGTGATCTGCCCAGGTGGCACAACAGCTACTTACATTACCTGTCAATATCGGAAAAACCAGGGATGTAAGCCTCGAGCATTTCAACAAACACCTCTACATCAAAGTTCTCCTCCACACTTTCTTGAGATCCCAAATCTTCCAGCACCCCAGTGATGTAAGACATAATCACATCATCTAGTGTACTGATCATGTTGAATATATGGAACACAATCGACAGATTAGCACAGTAGAGAAAACAAATAAACAAACAACGTAATTAAACATATGGGTTCATTGCTACGACCTTACCTCAGATCCATGTGCGGTATATATGATAAAATGAAGTCGTATAGCGCACCGTGGATAATTTTCTGGAGATCCATCTTATTCACAATCAGTTAAAAAGAACGAAGAGGAAACAAATCAGCAGAAAACAACAATTTCTTAGAAAGTCACTTTTCTCAATTCTGTCTGCAGCAAATGAGATGCTTAAAAGGTATTGTTCTCTTAAAAATGCAGAGAAAATAATTATCTCATCATTTACTCACCCTCATGCTATCTTAGATGTTTATGACTTTCTATCTTCTGCTGAACACAAATATTTTTCAGAAGACTATCTCATCTCTGTAGGTCCATACAATGCAACTGAATGGGTACCAAAATTTTGCTCCAATATGCACAGAAAGGCTGCATGAAAGCAATACATACGACTCCAGTGGTTAACTCCAAGTCTTCTGAAGCAATATATATATATATATATATATATATATATATATATATATATATATATATATTGAATTCCTTTTTGCAATAAATTATCCTCCCTGCCCAATAGGTGGCGATATGCACGAATAAAGTGAATCGCCAAAAACAAAAGAAGAAGAACATGAAAGTTGATAGTAAAAAAATTACTTGTATATTGATCCGTTTCCTCACCAACACTTATATGGCTTTTTGGGAAATTTTGGGTACCTATTCAATTGCATTGTATGGACCTACAGAGCTGAGATATTCTTCTAAAAATCTTAATTTGTGTTCAGCGGAACAAAGAAAGCCTTAAACATCTGGGATGGCATGATGGTGAGTAAATTATGAGAAAATTTACATTTTTGGATGAAGTAGCCCTAAAGGTAAAGCATCGGTAAATTTGACAGAAAAACAAAAAACATACTACTGTAAGAACGTGTTCGATTGCTCTCAACGTGTGAACTGACATCAGGTACTTCCGATTTTAATGTATAAATTTAGCATTCGACATTATCGAGTCCTGCAAAAAGTTACAAAAAAAATCGCTTTATGAATTGGCATTTCTTAGAAAATGCCTTTTCAAAGTCTAAACTGTTATAAATGTGTTGGAAAGGCATAAATAACACATACACACTCTTGCATAAATGCAACATTTGTACACCTTCACAACTGCTTTATCTAGCTGGCATTGTAAACGCGCATGAAGAATCAGTCTTATGATTAACATAAGATACACCGTCGACGCATGTGCCAATAAACTGATAATTAGATACATGTAGATATCATGGCTTGTTTATTTACATGAATCGTTCAGTGGGGTAGCCGATGGCTAACTAGCATCTTCACCTAAAATGCGCAAAGGCCTTTATAATTCTCACCTTTGGATCAAATCCGCGCGCTTGAATGAACAATAAAAAGTTTGTAAGTAAAAACTGTTGACCTGATGCGTAAATTGGCAAGAAATCGTAAAACGTTTAGCTAATGCCTTAGTCCTGCACGGTCGCTGGTGTTCATACTCTATGACGTCACATCCGCTTTAATGTAAACACACCCTCGTGGCACTGTTGTGATTGCCCATCCCAGTGCTGCACAAATACATATCCCTCTCCCTCCCTATTCCACTGTACAATACTGTCTATTTAGTCTTATTTTTGATTATATGTCAAGCTGTCCCACATTTGAGACATTCCCACTCAGAGTGTGGAGTGTTTAGTGCAACTGTCCTGATGTGCATTGTGGTGTTACCTGGGACTATGTGCTTTGCTTTGCTTTTTGAGACATTCACTCTCAGAGTGTGGAGTGTTTAGTGCAGCTGTCCTGATGTATCCGAACAAGATGCCCAGGACCTCTGACAGACAAACAGCCCCACAACATTAAAGATCCAGCACCACATTTAACCGTGGGCATTTGGTACTTCATCTCTGTGAGCGTCATCCCCATCTTTGGTGTTTGCTGCCAAAAACCTATTTTTTTGTTTCATCTGACCATAGAACCCAGTTGCATTTGAAGTTCCAGTAGTGTCTGGCAAATTGAAGACACTTGAGTTTGTTGTTGGATGAGAGCAGATGCTTTATGTCTTGAAACCCTCCCAAACAACTTGTGGTGATGTAGGCGATGTCTGATATTTTATTTATTTTGAGACTGTCTGACCCCAAGACCCAACTAATTTTTGCAATTCTCCAGCTGTGATCTTTGCATTGCTTTGCGCATCTCTAGTTAAACATGCACTGATCACAAAACTGTATTTGTGGTGTATTTCATATCTTAGAATATTGTTTTGTTCACTCATTCACAAACCAAGGCCAAAGTCACCCCTTAGCAAACACCTTTTGATTGACAAGCAATAGCAAGTTGTGTCTGCGTTGTTTTTATTATCTTCTATAATGCCCTACACACATATATCACCATCATCTGTTAGAGCATATATAAGGGAGGAAAAGAGCTTCAGTGATTTCTGGTGGTTCAGTGTTATTACACTAGTGTAGGCTGTCACGCCTCCTGATTACAAATTGGTTTCATAGATGTTTAGCACTGCATAATTAATGCTTCATCACGCGTGTGTGTTTGTTTTATCCAGCTGCACTGTTTCATTAGTTAGTGCAGGAAATACAGTACATGAGGCTGATAATGAGTCTTGCAGAAGACATCTCATCTTGGCTGGACTCTATTTAACCCTCTTGGGTCAGTGGCATGTGGAATAGTTTTACAAATTGAATGCATGCATGAAACCTATCCTTGCTCCTTATATTTAGATGCATATTTGGAAAATAGCAGTGTGCTTTATAAGATTTAATACTAGAATCGTTAATGACGATGACTACAGTAATATAGACTGTTTGGTTAGATGTTAGCTTTAAATGTGGACATGGCCAAATTGATGCAGCGGGCAGCTGGTTGACTTTCTGGTGCCCTCGTAGGGTAAGATGGTGCCCCCCTAGGGAGTTGGACTGCATAGTCTGCTTATAGGGAGCGGTGGTACTGAATGTGCATTTTGACTTATGTGTGTTGTTAGTTTTAGTTTACTTTTAAGTTTCCTAAGAAAATTACTAAATTTAGCTTTTCAGCAAAATTTAAACAGTAGGCCTAAAGAATTATGAAACACAAAGCTGTTCATGAAATAACAGAAATGAAAAAAGGTAGCCTATTAAAAAATAACAAACCATTGTTTTGGCTAACAGAATTGTAATTGATAATTTGTAATAAACATGCCCCAATAAAAGACAGTTTTGAAATTGGTGTTTAAAACCAACATAGAAAACTGCTGTTTGTCCCTGTCTCGACTATGCCTTAAAAAATAAATAAATAAATAAAATACTTTTGAAAATCGGTTGACCAATTTTGAGTAATCATTTACTAGCGCAATTAGTCTTTTTTGCTGCTTAATTGTCAGATCGGTTGTTTTATTGGGCTTCATGGTCTGAACACTAGGTGGCTGCATTGAGACATGTTAAAAAAAATATTCGTTGCTGTTCAGACTGTAAAAGGAAACACATTTTAATTTCATAAACGAGGATAGGTGACCCATGATTTTGCAAGACGAATAATATCAAGGACTTTAAGTGAAAGTGTATAATTTATATGCTGTGACTTTTCTAAAAAAACAAAACAAAACAAAAAAAAAATGAAAAAATGAAAAGAAATTCATTGTTTTGCTGACTGTTTTTAATTGTTTTTTCCTTCACTAGTTCATTTCAAGTAGTCCTGCATTGTCACAAATGATTATTTCTTATAATTAACACCTAAATGGTCATACAAGCTGCAGGCATTTAAATGACAAAATAATTAGCAAAATGTTGTGTGTAGTTTAGATGAGTATAGCATGTCACCACAGGACATGTTAACTTTCTAAAAGTAGGGTACACTGGGGTAAAAGGCACTTTTGATTTTATTTTTCTCCCAAAACACTAAACAGCAACACAAACTACCACAGTACTTTCACAGACACCAAAATATTGTAATGTTATCTAAACATGTAAAATATTTCTAATCCATGAGATCCTTGCGTGCAATGTCTAAAGTTTAAACAACAAGGTAATTTCATTAATATTTAATATTTTTTTTACATTTTGCAAATTTATATAGCAAATGGGAATCCCTGAAATTATCACATTTATTTTAAGACAAAATACTTAATTATAATTTTCAGTTTTGTTAAAGGTGATTTAATCAAAAGCTTTTTAATAACTGTCCATTAAGTGAAAGGATATTATTTGTGGTTAAAAAGGCCCACTGTTGCAAGGGTTAAAGGCCCCTATAAAACTTTAAATGAGCTCAAATTGACTGATCCAATTACAATGGAGATGAATTTGTTTATAGAATACTTTAGATATATAAAATGCCAAATATTAGTGAAAATAGCAGAAACCCTTTTCTTAAGTAGTTATTTTGAATAAGTATTATCTTAATTTGTTACCCAAAAAGAAAGCATCTAGCTGTCTCAAAAGTGTATGCCTAAGTTGACAAATTTTACAAATTTGACCAAATGTAACTATTGCCCCTATATTTACAAGTTATCACTTTAACCCCCCCTGGGGGCCTTTTACCCCAGATGTGGGGGCTTTTTACCCCAAGTGTGAGGTAAAATGCTCCCTCGCCAACTTTATAAAAAAAAAAAAAATGAGAATTTTAATCAAAACAACCTTCGGTTATTATTTATTTTCACAGAAATGTATTTTTTCAATCTTGATACACTTTGTTTCCAGAAAAAAGCTAATTTTCTTTAAGGTGTATCTTTAACTCCATTGTACCCTATAGCATATCTCTCCACAGGACATGTCAACTTCCTAAAAGTATTTTATGTCTATTTATTCACGAAATAAATGTATGACAATAATTGTTTAGGTTGTGGGGATATAGTGTTATTTGTCTATATAGATTGTGAACTTTATTGAACTTTTGCTTTGGTGCTGGAAACACTGCTAAGTTTGCCTAGTCGTCTTGCTTAGCAGTCTCTTATTTGCCATTAATGACACAGGAGAACCATTTTACAGTTGAAGGCTCGATGTGTCCCATCTGCCAGTGTTCTGAAACCCTTGCGCTCAAGGTGGGCCACTGAGACCCCTGCTCTGAACCTGCAGGGACCATTGTCTCATCAAGCACATCCAGTAACATTGCAGAGCTTTAACATACTACAAGACAATGCACTTACATATGTTATGGCACTTTTATTAACTGCTCTGATGCTTGTTAAACACACCCTGTTGTTGCTGTTTTATACATTGAGAATCAAAAGTGATCAGTTTCATTTAAGTTTCACTTGTAGTATATCTTATAGGCTACAGTATGTGTATTTGCATACTATAAATTATTTTTGTTTTTGTCTTTTTTTTTAATCATTGTTATAGGACATCCTTCATTCTTTATTGTTCTTTTTTTTTCTAAAAAAAAAATGCATTTATATTGTGATGCAATTTATAGGTGGTTGATTACTCTTATTCTTGTGTAATTTTGTCTATTTTATTTTTGTTTCAGTATAAATACATTTGAGCTTTCTAAAACATACATGTAGATTTAAACAAATTAAATAATTTATTTTTATAAATGACTAACTACATTTCAAACATTTTACATTGAAAATATTAAAAAGTAATTAAAGAAATTTCACTCATAGTTACTGGTATGCTCAAGCATGTCATTCGGCAATGAAAAGCCAGGATACACAATGTGCATATTGTGTTAAAAGAGAGAAATTTCCATTTGATCAGACACAATGGAAAACGATTCAATCTCTGCTTTGCAATTTCCTCTTCTTCGTTAGAGAAGCCCAACACAGTGTGAATAAATTTACTGCCAAATTAATTACCTTTTCCCCAACTTTAGACAATAATACCAGAAGCTGTCTGTTGGAACACATCTCTAATTATTTTATTAATGTTTGATTCACTGTTCAGGTACAGCGACTTCATATTCTTTATTAACTTTTATTATACTTTTAAGTGAATATGTATTATTATATTTTATATTAGCTGATCTTGAATTGAATTACCCAAGTGACAAAATCAAATCAACAGATTTGTGTTTTCCTCTCACAGATATTGTTAAAATGTAACAAATCTATTGTGCAATAGAAGTCACCAAGTTTTTTTAATGAGGTTTTTTAAGCTTTTACAATTTGTCGCCTAACTGTCAAATTGTGAGATAAATGAATAGAATCTAATCAAAAAGCCATACTGCACCAAACTGTGCTTTGAAGTTCATTATCACTTATATCAGGAGTAAAGAATGCTAAACTTTAAGCTAAAATGTTTTAGGTCAAAGATCAAACAGCTATACCCTGAGACAATATATATCATTTAGATTTAATTCTACAATTATGAATATTTATTTATTATTTTGTATGATTATTATTTATTCATTTTTATTTGCTGTATTTTACTCTTGAATTGTTCGTTATCAGTGGTTTGCTGTAGGTTTCTGATCCTGTCTCACATTATCCTTTGTCCTTGTACATTATTTGAAAGACTAGTAGTAGGAAACCTAATGTCAAACAGTAGCATGCGTGCAGAAGGCATCCAAACATTATTTAAACCTGCTTCTGTAGCCAGTGTATCAGGCTTGGGGGTCTGGAGCTGTATCAAGCCATCAGAGCTGGCTTATCCGGCCTCCTGCAAGGCAATGCTTGTCTTCCCGTCTGGCTCCTGCTTAGATCCTGTCTCAAGGAAATAGGCACCAGACTGGCCGATGCTCCATAACACCCACCATGAACAGGAGGTATAATACGGTCTTTTGCAGTGGACACACTTTTATTTAGACGAGTCTGCTTGAATAGCCCAATCTACTTTTAGCTATAACAGAAATTCCTCTGCATATTTTGATGCTGAGAAATTATATTTAATCCACAGTCATTTATTTGTTAATCTGGTTTTCATACTAAGGCAGACATTTTTGCTGCATGTGCAAAGCATTTCAATAATTATTTATTTTGAGGAGCTTTCATTTTGATCTCCTAATATAATCAGGGTGCATATGATACTGTATCATAATATTATCATATTAAAGGAATTTTTCATGTTCAAGTTAACAGCTTTTGCTGCATAATGTTGATTAACCCGAAACATAATTTGGCTCAATCCTTGTCTACATATATTTAAAAAAAATTACATTAAGGCTACAATAAATCACTTACAATGAAAGTCAATGGGGCTACCCATAAATGTTCAGAAATGCTCTTTTCAAAGGTATAGCTGTAAGATGTAAACATATAAGTGTTAACAGGATTTTAGCATGATGAAATCACTTACTAATCTTATCTGTGTAAAGCTATATTCAATATTACAACTTTGTTTTCATGACACTGTATCGCCGGTTAAAGGAATATTCCGGGTTCAATACAAGTTAAGCTCAGTTGACAGCATTTGTGGCATAATGTTGATTACCAAAATGTATTATGACATATCCCTCCTTTTCTTTAAAAAAAGCAAAAATCTGAGTTACAGTGAGACACTTGCAATGGAAGTGAATGGGGCCAATCTGTAAATGTTAAAATACTCACTGTTTCAAAAGTATAGCCAAAAGATGTCAAAAATATGCATGTTAACATGATTTTAGTGTGAGAAAATAGCTTACTGACCTTTTCTGTTTAAAGCCAATTTTACAACTTCGTTGCCATAACGATGTAATGTAATGTCAGCAAACCCTAAAAATGATGATATAAATGACTTTATTGCTCAAACAATGCAGAAGGTTTAACAGAATAATTAATTTAAGTGCTTTTATAAAAATTATAAGCTCACATTTCTATGGACAGGCCCAATATACTTCTATTGTGAGTGCCTTATTATAAAAATGGTTTAACTTTTTTATTAATTTCCTTTTTTTAATTTTATTTGTAAAGACCATAAACTTAACCTACTTGCTTCTAAACACTAGTTTATAGTATACAGTATATACTATATACTATATACAGTATGCATGGTAAATTGTCTGTATATCAGATATATAAAACAAAGTCAGAATGAGGGATGATGGCGTATGATATATGAAGTGCTTTATATCAAATTAAGAGCTTGTTTCTGGCTCATATTGTTTATCAGGCCTGTCTGCGATATGACCCCAGCACTTAACTGGTTAAAGGGTGTCCGCAATCCATCATCAGGACCCCTGCATATTAGCACTGATCTGTTGGAAATGAAGAACAGACGTGTGTTATCGTTTACAGTGGGGAAATAATTTCTTTCCATGAAAAATGGCCTATCTAATGTGTTTTGTTTTCCATCAATAGTGTGGCTCTTCTCCGAATTATGGATCAATAGAAGTAAACGCTCTATGTGGTAAGACTTGTGATTGTCTTTATCTCTTCGTTATGCTTTGGTATAGCAATGGTTTCTTTCTTGCTTTTTGTAAAACTTTAGCAATGGTACTTTGTTGCTTATGATTCAATACCCCTCTGTGTTTTTGAACAAGACTGAAATATTCAGTGGTGGGAAGTCTGTATGGGGTGAAGCATTTTTACCAGTGAACATACATTTTTAGGACTGTTTCCAGAGCTTTTGGGTGTCTCTCATGTGTGAGACTGCTCAGTGGAGAGAAGACTCCCCTCGGTAGGAACATCTGTTGTAGAAGGGCCTGTCACTTTCCCTTTTGTAGGCTCTGTCTCTTTCTCATAGAGACTGTCATCAGGTTTGATCATTTACGCGGCTCAGAGAATAATGTAGCTGAATTGGACATGCGTTCATGCAGTTGAGTAACTCTGTGCATATATGTTTTTTTCTCCTTCATATTCTACAATATTTTGAGATGTTGTTTTTGTCATTAAAACAAAATTTGATGAGAGAGGCATAATTAGTTAATTAATATCCCAAAATGAAAATGCTGTCATCATTAACTAACCATCATATTGTTCCAAACCTGCATGACATTAAAGGTGATGTAAGACAGAATGTTAGCCTCTGTCACCATTTGCAGTGGAGCAGCAGTGGAGTCATTCAGATTCCTGGGCTCTACCGTCTCTCAGGACCTGAAGTAGGAAACCAACATAGTCTCCATTGTGAAGAAGGCTCAGCAGAGGTTGTACTTCCTTCGCCAGCTGAGGAAGTTCAACCTGCCACTGTAGCTGCTGACTCAGTTCTACTCAGCCGTCATTGAGTCTCTCCTGTGTATATCTATAACTGTCTGGTTTTGTTCAAACACCAAATCAGACAGAAGGAAACTACAACGGACTGCTGAGAGGATTATTGGTGCCCTCTGCCCACCCTCCAATACCTGTACGTCTCCAGAGTGAGGAAACATAGTATCACCCTAGACCCACACCCTGCCCACTGCCTTTTTGAACTGTTGTGCTCTGGCCGGCACTACAGAGCACCGAGTGCCAGGACAACCAGGCACAAGAACATTTTTACCCTCTGGCCATTTTCCACATTAACATTTAAACTGCATCAGGTTTAAATGTTTTAAACTCTCTTAGTGCAATAATGTTTAAATATGCCATGTACATATGTAAATTCACTCATAGTTAATTCAATAACTGTACATACCACCACTTGCACATGCACATGTATATAGCCATTCTCTTATATGTCTTGTTATTTGTATGCCTTTTTCCTTGCTTTATATTCTGTGTCTCACTGTAATGTTCTGTGTGCACTTGTTTCTCCTCTCACCCCCAAAAAAGTCCTTGTGGATGTGAGAACACTTGGCAATAAAGCTCATTCTGATTCTGATTTACTTTCATTAAATGAGAAAAAACATCAGCATCAATGCATTATTCAAAACAGAATTTTCATTTTTGGGTGAACTATCCCTTTAAGCCATTTACATGGTTAGGCAGACCCATGTCTAAAATGGCCCAAAGGTGTGGTATCTCTCAAGCAACACAGGAAATGTTTTTAGAGCAGCACCACAACAGTGCCACAAGGCTCCTCACCTCCTGGTGTCTTCGGGTCAACTGCCATTTATCTTGTGTCGGAGAGCACCTTGAAGTGATTCTTCATCTAATCTTGACATTAGAGCCACGTCAAAACAAGGGTTGGCCTGATGTCTGAGGTACTGGACGGAATCCATAAATTAGGTGGAAATGCAACCTGAGCAACTCAACCAGCTAAACCTTCATTTGCATTATTAAGGGGAAAGTTCACCCAAAAATTTAAATTCTGTCATCATTTACTCACCCTTTTAAAACTCACATGACATTATTTCTTCAGTGGAACACAAAGTTATTTATAGGAGAATGTCCAAGTTGCTTCTTTCTACACTGTTAAAGTGAATGGTGTCTGTCTGGCTGTCAAGCACGATTTTCACTGAATAATTACTTAAATTTCAGTCTTCCTCACACAAAACTGTAGAATGGCTTCAGTCATACTGACTATGTTTCTGATGATTTCATTGTGCGTTTTTTCCCTTTTAAGATCTTTACAGCCCCTGCTCACCTTTCATTGTATGGAAGAGAGTAGCTCAGACATTCTACTGAAGTTCTCCTTTGGTGTTGCATGGAACAAAACTAGGGTGAGTAAATGTGGATAGAATTTTTACATTTGGGACTGTCTCTTTACTATACCAAGATACTGTGTGTTCATGTCCTAGATGTGACTTTATTATGGGTGAATAATGTTACAATTTTTGGATAGTTCATTCATGAATATGATCCTATTGAATTGAAACCAATCTTCTGTATCCTTAATTTCAGATATTTGGTTCATTGGCACTGAAAAAAGTTTTGTGTGTAATAGCCTATCATTTGTTGAGTTGTATGAGATCTCTAATGAGCTTAAGCATTGACTTATACATTTTAGCTCAAACAGGCATCTGATTACTATTGGAAATTTGTTTTTCACTTCAATAAGATATTGACAAGGGTTTCATTGGTACAACGTTATTGACACTTTAACAGTTACTTTATTGAAAGCTCTTGGCTATCTATGTACACTTTGGGTTAGCATAATTGGATTTGATTTTTTTCTCCCTTGTTTATTGTCATTGTAAATGCGGCTCTTTTTGAAACATTTTTTATGGCACATCCTGACAAAAAAGCAAAATGTTTACAGCAAAACACACCTTTCACAATTAGATTAACTCAGCCAAGAATCTCAGCCAAACCTTTGTAGCTGGATGCACAGATGGGTACTGTGTTCGCCTGCCCTCCATAAAGACATTGCTTATTAAATACAGGTTATTTCAGGACGAAAACATGCTTGGCTTCAGAGTAAGGGCCCCGTGCCACTCTTGCCTGTCACCATATTACTCATCTTGCACAGCGAGTGGAATTCCAGCCCTGGTCTCCCCGCTCTCTCTCGCCACTGTGTGTGTTTTGTTAAGAGACTGTATTCCATTCTTCTAACTTTGTTCCATTGACTGGGTTGCCCCGAGTGAGCCATGAGAGACGCTGGCTTTCTGTGCCAAAGGTACGCTAGCATTACTGTCTGAAGAAAATAAAGCTTGCTGTTTCGCTTTGCTGCCACCAGATGCAATTCGCAGCATGAAACACAGGCGGTGGTCTCCAGGCTCTGCGCTTTGTGCAAAAAAATTGCAGGGTGCTTTCTACTCAAAACTCAGTGTTTTCTTTTTTAAACAATACAGTTGGATCATAATTTTCCTTGTTTGGTATGTATCTCATTCTGAAGATCAGATTAAAAAGACTAGATATTTTCTCAGTAATACAGATCATTGGATTAATAAAATATAATTTAGTATTAAAGTGTCAAGTAATTTCAAAATGCTTAGCAAAATTAGCTTCTTCAATAAATTTGTTCTCCCGAAATTAAAGATTTAATGACTCTTTTCATCCGAATGTAGAATTTATTAATCAAATGTCCTATTTTAAGACATTTTAGCTCCATGAAGATGATATTGACTTTGGGGTGGTATCCGTTGGAGTGCATTTTTGTTACAGATTGGCACATAATAAAAAACCTGATTACAAGTTCCTGTCTCTTATCTACCACAGACAATCCCTTTACACACAGTCGTTTTCCCATGGCCAATTACCAGATCACCGTTCCAGGCTCCTGGTCTGTATGATTACACACCTGTGCAATAAAACCCAGAAATGTTTTCTTTTCACCCAGTGAGACAACACCAGTTATACCAGTCGTGACTTTAAAGGTCAGTTTAAGTGTGTTTGTCTTACAAGATGTTTTAAAAGCCATAGTTGGTTTAGCCTCACCTCTCTTTTATTGACATTAACCTATACATTTATTTATTGTTATTAGCAGTTTTTGAGTAATGGCCCAAAACAAAACAAAATTTTTTAAATGTTAATTTTTTACTGTAGCGTTTTTGGGATGTACCCCCAGGCACAAATGCAGACACACTGGGGTCTTTGGTCTTTAAATAATGGAATCTTTTCACATTTTCAGGATTGAACACTAAATTAAACTGTAACAGGGTAAGATTTAAAGCGGAACATAGGAATTGTTTTTGCATTTGGTCCAACCGCTTCTACTTCTTTCCAAAAGAGGAGGAAAAAATAAAGTCATGGTAATATAACACAAAGAATAATGTATAAATATGAATTAAATAATTGAATATATAAAAAGTTTCCTACATTTAAGCTGGTAAATTAAGGCAGAAATGCATCATCACTGTTTGGAAAAGAAGTCTTATTTAATACTATGTTATTTAGTAATAATGTAAAATAATTGGTTACACTACTAAATTTAGGTCAACTTTAGTGGCCCTAAACGTACAACATTTTGTAATGCTTGGTTGTATCTCGATGTAAAATAAAACTTTTCTTTTTAATGTTTTCTTCAGAGATAATTAATACTGAAGCTTCATCGAGGTGAAAGAAGGCAGATCAGAGAGGCTTTTACATGCTTCAGATTTAACGGTGGAGCCCATCCCAAGTAATTTTCATATTGATTAATTATCTCACCCTCTGATGTTCCAGCAATGAACTGGCCCCTTCTCTATCTCTGAGATGCATTTTATCTTCCTCCACCATTCATGTACACATTTATTGAATGTGGAGACCTCGGGATTCATCTTTTGGCCACCATAGAAGCATAACTAATGGCAACATTAGAGTGGTTTTGTGAACGAGGTGAACAGATGCAGGTTAACCAAGCAAGAAATAATCTAGGATTTTATATCCTGCATGAACGAGCATAGGATATGCCAGGAATAAATTCATCCCCCCAAAATAATTTGGGAGGGTGCTTTTTCAATGGGACGTTTTTTTGGGGAGTTGGATTGCTGGTGCTGATATGAAAAGAAGGGACTCCTATATGCATGTGTGGCATTTTAAAGCAGATAATCGCTGTCAGTTTAATGTTTTGTCAAAGTCAAATGATCTATTTTGTCTCTGACCACACGTCTATACAGATGCCATTTAGTACTTCAGGTTTCTTTGTGTGCATTGAAGACTTGGTCCGTTCTGCTCCTCCTGCCCAAACAAGGAATGTTTTAGAGGTTGACATTGCCACACAAGCAGTCTGTGGAATCCCCTTTAATTAAAGTGACATTTGAAGGTTTTCTTGGGTACTAATAAACCTGGAAACCCATTAAAATCTTCCTAATTACTCCGTTTGGGAGGAAGGCGAAACACATGGGCAGCCAGCTCAGGGGTTAGCCCGCTGGCATTTGGCCCCAGAAGCTTAGCGCTGCACAAAAGAAAATGTCCCCTCGGTTACCCATCCCTCCCAGCTGAGCTTTGCTCCCCCTCATGTTTTTGCTTGCACTGAATGGAACTATATGACATGTCAGTCTTATAGTGTCCATTCATGGAGTTAGGGGAATGTGTGAATGAAGCCTCTTAATTAGAGTGGCCTCAGCAAGTCACCTGACTCATCATTAAGGTGGCATTAAGCAAGCCCTCTGTTTTAATATGACCAGGGGAGGGAGCATCTCTTTGTGCGAGAGTCAGGCTTGACAGCCGACACACTAGCACAGAGATAAATTGGAAATAAATTAAGGAATTCTACAGCCGAGTGCTTTGAACAAGAGGAATTAGTAAATGATACTAAATATGTGTTTACATGTAATATATTGTATCTTTCTCCTGGTTCTTGATTTGTATATGCTGGGTTCCCAAATTCATGGAAAATCTGGAAATATCAGAGAGATTTAAAGGGATAGTTGCTCCCAAAAAATAATGTACTCACTCTCATGTTGTTCCATAGTTGCATGGCTTTCTTTCTTCTATGGAACACAAAAGGAGATGGTAGGCACAATTTTTTGGTTTTCCTATGTCATTTGTTTTCCAAAGTATGCAGTTATGGAGATCGTCTCAATTTTCAGTTATGAAAACCCTGTTACAGTGTTGATGAGAGGTGTAAAAGAAGCTAAATCTATGCATTTTTAAACGAAAATAGATTTGTGTGGACTTTTCATTTGTATCGCATACAGTGAATGATGACTGAGGCTAACATTCTGCCTAACATTTCCTTTTGTGTTCAACAGAAGAAAGTCATACAGGTTTAAAAAGGCATGAGGGTGAGTAAATGATGACAGATTTATTTTTTATTTTTGGGTGAACTTCACCTATAAGGCCTGGAAAATTCTTCTTAATCTTAAAGGGATAGTTCACCCAAAAAATTAATATTCTCTCATCATTTTCTAACCCTCATGCCATCCCAGATCTGTGTGACTGATTGTCTTCTGCAGAACTTGAACAAAGATTATTTGAAAAATGTCATCATAGGTCCATTCAATGCAAGTGAATGGTGGCCAGAACCATTTGACAGTAATCCTTAAGACTACAGTAGGTTTTATCCATATCTTCTGAAGTGCTTCGATTGGTGTGGGTGAGAAAGATTCTAATATATAAGTCCTTGTTTTCTTTAAATCTCCACCTTTGACCAGCCCCAACCAGTTAGGTGGCGATATGCACGAAGAATTTGAATTGCCAAAAAAGCAGAAGAAGAAGAATGTAAAAGTGAAAGTGGAGATTAATGGTAATAAAATAATATTGTAATATATTATTGCTTGTGAAGATATGGATTTAACCACTGGAGTCATATGGATGACTTGTAATTCTTTGAATTTTCATAATTTTCTTAATATTTGAGGCACTTGAGCTACCCCTAAACATTCAAATGTATTTCTTAAACTTTTTATACAGTGTTTCTATATTATAAGGAACAGATTAGGGAGGAAAGGGATTTCAAGCTCCACCCTATGCTGACTTAAGTTTTTTGGATTTTCAAAGTTCTGGCCTCTATTCACTTGCTCGTGGACAAATAGAGCATAGATATTCATAATTTTTGTTAGTTATGGGAAGTCTGATTCATTTCCACAAACCGGTGGATTCAGTGGTTCTTTTATGTCATCTTGTAATGACGTCTCTAGCACAGAATTCTAACATCCCAGAGTCATGTTTTTCACGCTAAAACATTTAAATAAAGCCATATGTGAACACATATACTGAGCTACCCAGGCCCCGTAAGTTTCCTACATTAAAGTTTAGCACCTAAAGCAACCAATACAGACGCTGATGCACAAATATGGATATGCCTTACATTTTATTTTATAAAAATAGTCAGAAGAATATTTCCAGTATGTTTTGGTTGTCATTTAAGAAATTCTCTCCATGCTCGTTCATGCCCTCAGTACATGCATGCTCATAAGATCAGCAGCTCACTCATCAGACTTCGACAGGCTCTTACCATTCTTTTTGAGTCGGACATGACCAAAGAGATTCTGACTTTTGATTCTGCCTGTAGGTTTGATTCCTTCATTTCGAACAGGTTCTTTGGTTCAAAAACCGGCCTAGTAACTCGTAAGAGCCATCTGCCTGTATTAGTAACATAATCGAGTAAAAATGCCTAGGCTTCTTAAGTCTCAAGACCTTTATTTGAAAATATTTGTAAATAATTAAAAAATAATATAGAATCAAACATCTGTAGGTTTTTAAATGTTTTATTTGGCTACTGCCATTACCATCTCATCACATAGCAAGTCCTCGGTAATCCTCTGCAAACTTCAACAGCCAGTAGGACCAACTCATTCAGTTGTTTTTGAGTCAGACAGTTCGACGTGCTGCGTAACCAGTACATTAACATTAGCTGTGCATCTTGCGTCATCATCCCGGAACTAAAGTTCAATTTAGTTCGATGTTGTGTACTGGCTCGACCGGTTACTTGCTGAGAATTAGCTCACTAGAACAATGCGTTCAAGAATTGGACATCACTAATTTGTGTTCAGCAGAAGAAAATCATAACACACAGTCATCTGGGATGGCATGAAGGCGAGCAATGATGAGAGAATTTTCATTTTTGGGTGAACTATCCCATTAAGAGGCCATGGAGAAATCTGTGAACATAATTTTTTCTAGTAATGCTCAGCTCTAAAATATTTAATTGGCTCGAAATTTGCACTTGTGAGGGAAATTTCTATAATGAGATAAAATGTAAAAAAAAAATCCTTATCCAGTATTCAATAATGATTCATGGAAATGTATTGGTCAAAAGCTTTTTTTTTTTCTCAGGTTAAACCATCAGTTATAGATTGTTTGACTGTGAAAATTTGACGCAGAGAACAAAACGTGACTTAAACCCAGCACGCACATTGCCAAAACCGACGGCTACAGAAACAAATAGAGATGATGAAATTCTCTTATTGTCATGTCTTTGTGTAAAGCGCATGTCTAAACAGCCTCTGGTGTTTTCTCCCTGAAGCTGGTACAAACAGGCTGATGTGTGGTTAGTGCATGTCCTAGTCGGCAGATTAATGACATTAACGAAGTTTCCATTAGGCCAGCGATGGGGGGAGACAGGGGCGTCCATGCGGAAAGCCACATGACTGAAACACTGATAAGAGAAAATGAAACACATCTCCGTGGGCCAAGAGGGGCCAGGAAATGCCACTCCAAATTAGCCGCCGGCCCAGTTTGTTGTTACTTCATTAGCCCAACAGCCTTGGGAAAAATATAGAGGGAGGTTACGACCTCTCCTGTGTCCAAATGGGAGGCCCAAAAGAGAGTCTCTCTCCAAAGTTTGCCTCTCTCCTGCTCGCTCTCCATCTAAAGACAGGTGGCTGGGAGGGATGTTCCTGGCAGCAAACCAGACATGACAAAAATCTCACTAGATAAAAATTTATTTAGCTCTCAAATACTGGCCTGGAGATAGCCATCAGGTAGCATACCACCCAGCTCCACCACAGACCAAGAAAGCCATCAATGCAGCGCTAAGAGCCGAGCGGCTTCCTCGCTTTCATGTTTCAGCATGCACGTAGGATATTTTTATAAGCTCAAGTTCCACAACTTGCGTTCTCTGCTAAGCTCTTAGTGTTGCTTGTACAAAACCCCGTTACACCAGCTAAAACCTGAACAACCTTAGCCTTGAGTTGTGATCGGGTTTCTGTGTTTTTGGGTCTGCATTAGCTTAGCATATTTGTGGAAAACAAAACCCCTTGAGGCATAGTGCAGCCCTTGTTGTTGGTAATGTGAGTGCGATAACAGCTCTTCATTTAGCAGTTGGTGACTTTATTAAAGTGTATAGTTTCAGACCCCTGGTGCCTGAGCTATTGTATTCTCAGCAGGGTTAAGTCTTCTGCTGCCTGTGAATACACAAAACACCTCTCAGACACATTGACTGCATTTGTCTCATATTGAAGGAGAAGTGATTGTTGCTCTTATTCATCTTTAAGTAAAATGACATTAACGGAAGTCTGATTCTTCTGATTTGTGCTATTTGTTTCCTTTTCAAAATATTGTCCTTATGTTGATGGACAAAGATGTCAGTAGTTCAAAGTTCAAATGTGAGTCTGCATGTAGGAGAAATAGTTTAAACTTTGTGTTCTCTTGAGATTCACTTGTTTATTTTTGGGGTCCCAGAGACCCCAATGATGTACATTTAACCCTCCTATTGTCTTAAGAAACCGCATCCTCCTTTTGTTTTTCATGGCAATGCAAAAATTCTTTATTAATGTGCAATGGCACTAAAAATCAAAAATCTCATAACTATCATTTTCTCTGGCTGCAGATCAGTCTGTATTGCAGTTCAGTCTACACACTGGGTCTCTCTAGCAGTGAGTGAGCATTTTCGGTCGATGCGAAGAGATGGCAGCTTACCCGTATCTCTCCCACACCTGGCTCACCACTTGCGGGTGAAGTCTCCAGCTCCAGCTTTCTGTCAGCTCGAACCAGTCTGGCCATTCTACATTGACCTCTCTCTTTAACAAGATATTTCCATCTACAGAACTGCCGCTCACTGGATGTTTTTTGTTTTTGGCACCATGCTGAGTAAACTCTAGAGACTGTTGTGTGTGAAAGTCCCAGGAGATCAGCAGTTATAGAAATACTCAAACCAGCCCATCTGGCACCAACAATCATTCCATGGTCGAGATCACACTTTTTCCCCATTCTGCTCCTGACCCATATCTGCATGATTTTATGCACTGCTTTGCTGCCACACGATTGGCTGAATAGATAATCGAATGAATAAGTAGGTGTACAGGTGTTCCTAATAAAGTGCTCAGTGAGTGTATTTTCAGTAGGTCTTTACCATTGGGGGATGGGGGACCTTTAGACCCATTGCACTCTGTCATGTTAAAATCATGTTAGTACTTATTTCTACTTCCTTACTAACATATTACCTGTTCAAAACAGTAAAAAAATGCTCTCTTTGTTTTGTGTGTCTGTGTGTGTGGACATGTGCATGTGCACAAACCCTGTTTAAGATGCAGTACAAAGTGGAGCAGGTGGGTAATCTGTAGAACAGGATGGGGTGAAAATGTTAATTATTTTTAGGTCAAATTTGATTAATAGATATACAAAAAGCTATTTAAAGCTGTATAATATCCAGAAAGAATGAAGGTGAAAGGTTACAACTAGTTCTCCCATTACGGGTCAAAATTTAACCATTATGGCAATGGGAGGAACAATGTGTTTTAAATTGTTATTTCATTGTAATGTACATTCTTTTTTATTTTGTTTGTTTTGATGGTCTTGACAAAAGTCACAACATTTCGTTCCAGTACCAAAACTATGCAGTATTTATAACTGAATCAAATTCAGTAATTTTTTAATAATATTCAAAAATGACCCTAAGACAATAGGAAGGTTAATTAAAAATTTCCCTTAAAATTCTCTCAATAAATTAACCTGGCCTAATCTAACCCAGTAAATTTATTCTTGTATAACTTTTACTACATTTCAGAAACCGACATGTCCAGTTTAGTAACATTGCTGTATGTTTTGGTTTCATTTGACAGCAGCAAAAAAACATAGTTGAAAATACAATGAAAGAAATAAAAATAAACAACTGGCAGGAGTGTATCTCTACAATGTGTACACCAGTTAATTGCATTTCAGTTAAAGTTTTATATCTGGGATCTCTGAGAACTCAAACATAACTAATGTATAATTTTCCATGGAAGACAGTTGAAGTATGTTATCATAAGATTAGGAAAAACTATTAAATGACTTTGGGGGTCTCCCACAGTCCAAACAGAACATGCAGGTTAATTGAATCACCCAGACATATATGTTTATACTTTCTGATCACAGATGTGGCTTTCTATGGTGGATGAAGTATAGGTTGTACTATATGTGCAGAGTTTTGCTTTGCCAAGTACCCACTGATGGAGAAGACACACAGCAGCCTGTCTGATCTCAGGTACTAAGTGAGCATGTAATATTCACCTCTGGGCTGAAATGCAATCAGTGTCCAGCAGTTGGGAAATTACAGCGATGAGCATAGCAATAAAAGAAAGCTCTGTAACGCTTGAGTGTGTGTGGATGCTTGCAATATAAGTCATGCACTTACACTCAGATATACTGTGAATGTGAGGCTTTTTTTTTTTTTTTTTTTTCTCTCACACTGTCTGCTCCTAAATATTAGGTAAAATGCTGTTCTTTTGAGGAATAAGCTTTTAAGTATAATTTTGGATAGGAATATGGCCGATACAGATTTAAAAACAAAATTATAATATATATATATATATATATATATATATATATATATATATATATATATATATATATATATATATATATATATATATATTAGGGCTATCAATCGATTAAAATTTGTAATCAAATTAATTACCTGGTGTCCTGATTAATTAATCGCATACAGCAAACTTTGCTGAGAAATCCCCTCATATAACATTAATTCAATATATAATGATGAAATATTTATACATAGTTATCTTTAAATATTTAAAAATTATTTCGAATTTGCGCTCAGTGTTTTGAACGCAAGAACGTAATGCATGTTTGTGTTGTGCTGCCTGCTGAAGGGTTCTTTTGTTCAATGTGTAAACTACACGTTGCCATACAGCTAAAGTTTCACTTACTGCCCTCTGGAGTAAACAGGTGGTACTACAAGCTTACATGAATTTTCTTTATTATGGTTCAGGGGTATTGCATTAATTAATCACACTGAATTAACGTATTAAATCGACAGCACTTGCATATATATATATATATGCATGTATGTACTGTATATAGGCTGACATCTATGTTTTGTCAATTACTTTTTTGTCATCAGATCACTGTTTTACTTTGGAATTATTCTTTAAGCAACAAAGAGGTACTTTTGACTTTTTTTAACAATAAATAATTTTCACTGAACATGGAATGGATCGTTTAAAAACATGATTTAAAGAGGTTCACAATGAAAAATAAATAAAAGATAAAAACTTAAAATAACTAAATATGATAACATGATGATTGATATGAAAAAGATTTTTTTTTGTATGTCTGTTTTTGCAGTTCAAAACAACATAACTCTTATGTTGGGGTAATCCACCAAAATGTCATCCACATCATGGAAATGTAAAAAGTTTTAACCAAAGGAAAAAAAAACCCTTTTGAATTCTTTATTATAGTGGTATAATAGATAATAGATAATGTCATCCAGACTGTAAAATACCTCTGTTCAATTGTGAAAGGAGGAAGCTGGGACCTGGCTGAGCAGTCAAGTTTTAATGATACAAATGAACTTCAACATAAAATAAAAGACACACACAAACGTAACACCGTCTCTCTCTCTCTCTCTCTCTCTCTCTCTCTTTTTGCTTTCTCTCTCACTGGCATCTCCGGGTCCCCTTTTATCTCTCTCTCCTGCTGATTAGGTGACTCATTGCTGACCATGCACCCTCATGGCCTGGCCACACCCTCCTCCTCATCACACTCCTCCACCGCCCGATTAATCTCCCCCCCATCTCTGGAGGTGAGACGCTGCTCTTCCGGCTGTTCCACCACCCGATGGTCCTCCCCGCCTACTGGGAACCTGGGGAGAGATGAGGGTAGGGAGAGGAGAGAGAGAGAGAGAGAGAGAGAGAGAGAAAAAAAAACTGGCTCGCCGGTCCTGAACACGCTGTCCACTGGTCCTCAGCCGCTCTGCCCTCTGGCGGACAGCAGTGGTTCCTCCGCGAACCGGCGGACAGCAGTGGTTCCTCCGTGAACCGGCAGACAGCAGCGGGTTCTCTGTCCTCAGGCAGCCAGCAATGGCTCCTCCGCTTCCTGGTGGTTGGCAGTGATTCTTCCGCTTCCTGGTGGATGGCAGCGACCCCTCCGTCCCCTGGCAGATGGCAACGGCTCCTCCGCCGTCTGGCGGACAGCAGCGGTGAGTTCTCCCGGACAGTGTGCTTGTCCTCCTTCCCAGCTTTCAAGTGTAAAAGACCTCTGTTCAGTTGGGTAAGAAGGAAGCTGGGACCCGGCTGAGCAGTCAACATAAAGTTTTAATGATTCAAATGAACTTCAACATAACATAAAAGACACAAACATAATGCTGTGCGTTCATCTCTCTCTCTCTCTTGCTGGTGTACCCGGCTCCCCTTTATCTCTCTCTCCCACTGATTAGGTGACTCAGCGCTGGTTATGCACCCTCATGGCCCAGCCATACCCTCCTCCTCATGACACAGATCACAAGAGGGCGCCGCTTGCTCAAACAGCACTGACTAAAGCACTTTTTATGCAGAAATGTGATTTAGTAATTGCGCAAGGCCATATTGCAATTTCAGTCTTAATTCTTTCAATCATGCAGCATTAATGGATCTCATATTTATGTATCAGAAGTCAAAGTCTGGTTGTTTCAAATTGTTTCATATATTTTCCCTCATCATGTAGCCCATAGTGCTGCTTTCACAACTGTCACGTCAATTTATGGCAGTTTTTCCGTATTAACATGAGAACAAGTAACAATAAAAATGTATAAAAAATAGTACATGTTCTTAGAAGTGCCAAACTTTCTACATAGCGTTCTACAATATTATTTCTGCATTGCACATTTAAATTCACAGAGTTTTATAAAGTGTTTTACTAATTAATTCTAAATCAACCATGGTTTTTCATATTTGCTTTTTCATGCTTACAACCGATATGCTGATGGTTTTAATTTGGTCAGTAATTGGCCAACAAATATCGGCAGCCAATACATCAGTGCATCACTAATTTTGGATACATCTCTAAGTTTGGACATAGCAATGTATATGGACTGTCCTATTATCGTTTTTCACACATAAAACTAAGAGTAAATTGGGAGTGTAAATTAGAAGTGTGAAACACTTGCTGTGTTTAAAGTTCTCGTGTGAAAATTGTCATACCAAGCACAGTGCCACTATAATTGGATATAATGCATCAATAGGCCTATGTTGAGTTTTGTTATCACTGTTGACATTCAATAACGCTTTGTGTCCTTGAGGTAGAGCATGGCTATTGAGTTTTAATTTGAGATTCAGAAATTCAGTATTAACACTGTTTTAAGATGTAAGACATTTCACAGATTCAGTGTGGACGTACTAATAAGCGGCCTGAGTCATTTGTCTGTTTGGTTGAAAGCATGGATGGATTATTAAAATATTGAGGATGTATCTTATTAACATTGGAGATTAAATAGTACACAACTCTAAATCTATTTGTCATTTCCTGGCATCAACTCTTAACGGCCTCCTCATTATAACAAACCCTTCAAATATATCTTATCTACCCTAATATATCACAGTGCATGCTTTCAATGCTCCATACTTTCAATGCTTATATATTGCAAATAAATAAATGTTATTGTAAATATATAAGAGTTCTGTTAGAAAGGGTTCAAATTATATTTCTTATAGTTGTATTTTAACAGAGAAATGTTGTAATTTAGAATCTGGTAGCAAAACATACAAAGAGGTATTTGAACTGGAACATTGCTGAGTCAAGACGACTGCTAATTTTCAAGGTCGTTTTGTGTACCAGCGCCAGTATTCGTACTGTTTTCTTTTACTTTCATTAGCTCCCACTGGAGCCAAAAAGCTCTTTAGTTGTGATGGCTATTGTTGGTGCCCTGGTTAGAGCTCCACTGAGCATGCAATAACATTTTATGTGCTTGAGACGAGAGTGGCTTCTCTGAGTGTTCCACAGGAGCCGGTGGAGAGGTCATTTATACCCAGCTCTCTCCAGATCTTCTCTGTCTCAGCCTACCTGAACATGTGGGGAAACAAAGGCAAATATTTGTGTTTTTTTTTTTTTTTTTTTTTTTAAGAATAGACATGATCCTCAGACAATGTGTTGACCTGCAGTACTGGTCATGAAGGTTTGGTGATTTATCTTTGAAGGAATTACTCAATGAAAATATATTTTTTTTTTAGTTCTCGCTTTAATTTTTTCTGTCGTAACAAAAGATTTTAAAACTCCCTTTTTTAAGTGTCTGTCTATTATAGATATTTTGTATAAAAATTTCCCTGTACATTTGTGGATGTTCTAACAAAGCATTTTGTGCACTGGCAATATCAGGGAATTTTACAGAGTTTTTACAGAGTTTTATAATATTGTTTTTTTCTATTTTTTATTGACTGGTTGATGTTATTGATTGACGTAGGGAGTGATTTTGAAGGTGCCTTAAATTCCAGGTAAAGAAGACCCACACCCTGCAGGGGCCATGCAGACAGCCAGGTACCAGAGGAAATGGACTCTTCACATGTGTTATTTACATTTGTTTGTAATGTGTGGGGCTGTTAAGCGACTGAGAGCAGGACTCTGTAGGGAGTGTTTATGGACTCTCGGCAGTTCGGTAAGTGTGGGATCAAGGTCATATCTGAGCAATGCTAGAGTGATGGGCCATCAAAGAGAGCATGGAAAGAGCTCTGACAGACACAAGAGGGCTTTAATAGACTTCATTGGTGTTCTTCAGGTAACAGTGAGGCAGGGCCGAGATGAGAGTCTCTTATCTCTCTCTCTCTCTCTTTCTCCATCTGGAGTTACCTCTGCTGTGTGGGTCTTTTTACCCTGACTAGTCCCACATCACTTATACAAGATATGCACATTAGGGATAATTGAAAAAATCTAAATCGATATTACAATATGACGTAGTGCAATTATCAAACTGCAAAGGTTGCGATTCTATTAAATAAATAAATAGTCTGCACATGCTGATCGCTGCACTTAATATATGTTTGCAGCGCTGTTCTCATAACTCTTGGTTTTTGTGGACAGAAGAGTGGATGAGAGTATTTCTCTCACCTTATGTCTTCCTACAGTGTACCAACAAAATAAAAGCTACCTCCAAAATAAAGGCCCACATTAGTATGCCGCATGCAGGATAAGAAAATATTACTTAAATATGGTACTCTTATATAATAATAATTGTTGTTAATATTATACAAAATATTTTTCCATAATAATTTCATTTTATATATTATCTTATTATTGGGTTCCAAATATTAATGAGTTAAAGTGGACTGAAACCCTATCACAAAGTCGACAAAAACAGGTACACAGTAAACAGATACAATGTGAAGGTGATGTGAATCTGTTTTTTCACCCTCTTTCACTGTATGTTTATTTATTTAGTCTTGTTCTTTTAAAAAGGACTTAAGTATGAATATCTTTTCTTGAGCAGTATTTCTATTGGCTGTAGAGCATGTTTGCCCATTACTTAATTTTGGTCACAAGGAAACACTAGGTTTTTTCCCACTAGGGCTATATCTCAGGATAGGGTTTTGAATCAAAAGTCCAATTAAACATTTGCTTGTTTTCTCCAGCAGTGTTTTTGTGTGTTGGTTTTGAACAATTATTTTATTTGTATTATTATTATTCTGTTCATAATTAAATTCCAATATTATTGTATTTTTGTAAACCTAATGGGTGCACAAGTGAACAAAATAAAGACAAAATGGTATATGGCATACATTCAGGCAAGGGTCAACTATTATGTTGATTTTCATTTGAATATTTGTTAGCCAAAACTAAAAACAGTTGTATTTTGATTTTTTTATGTTGAATGGCAGGTTCCATTGTGACTTACCCCAAATAGGGTTATTTTGTCACAAAAGTTCAACATGTGTAGCTTTTTTTTCTTATAGCCAAGACTGTAAGGCCTGTGCCTATACAGAAGATTGTTTTTAAAACTAAACCTAAACAGAAAAACAAAAACAAATATATATATATATATATATATATATATATATATATATATATATATATATATAGAACTAGAATCCGAGAGAGCACTTGCATTGAATATTGTTGAATTTGATCTGTAGTTGAACTAACAATATAGGCTAAGCTGCTTTAGCTGTTTTTAAAATAATATGTAACATGCAAAAAAGGTTAGAAAGTTACAATGGTTATAATGTAAAGGGCAAAAATAAAATATGCTAAAATAAATAAAATAACAGCAAAAAAATGTGTAAAGGTTGAAAGAGCCTGCAAAGCTTATTAAATCGGCCGTCAGTGGTGTGCGTTGTAACACAGGTCTGGTCTGGTGTGGGTGAGACTCGGCAGTGACAGATGCCTTATGGTCGGTAGTATTCCCAGCAGAAAGAGATGCCCCTGGGATTTGCTGACATCTGACAGTACATCAGGGATCAGCAGTGACACTTTCATCTTCTGATGCCATCGTATACAGTATGTCAGTGATCACATGTACCAGCCCATGCTAAAACACACGTGAGGTGGTGTCATCTGTCTGCTGATGTGTTCGGCTCTTCACTGCTTCGTGCACACTGAAGATGTGGTATTTCTGGAGCTGCAAGGTGTGATTTAATTAACTTGAGGCAGTCTAAGCAGAGCTAAACAGTAAGGATTTTTTTCTGCCTCCCTAGTTACAAATTTGCAAATATAACTGGAAATGATTCCACTAAACATTACTGATTGTTTGTAATTTTCAACCCATTCTAACCCGACCATAAGTCATGCTCGCAATTTGATGTTAGACAGCTAAATAACCTTAACTTGGTGACAAGTTTAAATCAGCAGAGTTCGCAATAACATTGTTCAATGTGTCACATTGCAAGGCAAAAAAATAACTACAAAATAAAACATGCACAAGATCAACAAATGTAAGATATACTGAAAACACAGCCTAAAATCATCTTAAACTCGCATCGTGTCTGCAGGTCAGACATGTTGTTGAGCCCTGCTAGAAGTACAATTTTTACTTTTATTTATTTTTAATATTTCATGTGTTTCGTGGGGAAAATATTTTAATTGACTTTTCAGTAAAAAAAATAAAATAAATAAATTAGGGATCTTTAAAAAAATGTGTTCAGTCATTAATATAATAGGTTGATATACTGTAAACCTATACTTAATAGGGGAGTGTTGAAGGAACTGCATTGCCTGTGTTTGGCCAGTTGAGGCCATGCTTTCCCCAAAGTGGGCAGAGAGAGCTAGACCAGAAGACAGAGAGTGTGCATTTGTTCTTCTCAAACAGAGAAAACCTCTCTCAGCCCTCCTCCTCATTTTCATAGACTCAATGTGTTCCTCTCCTTTATGCAGTCAGACATTGACAATCGCATGTTTCTGCACATTAAAATACCAAATTTGCTTTGGCGTTAGAATAAAACGGATATTGTTTACATTTTGTCCTGCAACCAGCAACCAGTGGACTTTTATGTAAAACATTTTGTATAAGAGTGACCATATATGCATATATTTATTTTGATGAATTACATGTTTTATTGATTTTTGAGCAGTCATAAATTCATGGCTGTGGTGGTGAGCCTGAGGCACAGGACTCCCATGCAGAGTAGAGGATTGGAGACAATTTCCCTGCTGAAAGGTGGTCTACCTGTGCAGGCCAGGCCAGGGGCAGCTGCATGTCATTTTTGTCCCAGCTAGCCAGGGTCTGTCAATTAAAGGGAACACAGGGCAATCTGTGGCCACTGAAAGAGATCCCCTCACCCTGCTTGCTGGCAGAGAGACGGGCCTTTGTTCACTGGCATGTCTCACATACTTTGTGTGGCCAGATAAGCCCGAGCTCCATGAAACCCGGCTTTATATTTGTTCACTGTAATGTCCCCATGAGGGCAGAGCATAGTTAAGAAAGCACAGGCAGTGAAAAGGTAATATTCCCCTCCTCATTACGGGGTCGGCAATAAAAGCCACAGGTTAGGTGGTCCCAAGTCTGGCTTGGAATATTTGCTGAATGATGCACCCCCACCTCACCTCACCTCCTCCTCCCCATGGTGGTGTAGAAATAAGCTGGGAAGCTAGAGGGCGGCTTGGTTGTTTCCTGAAATCGGATTAGCAGCTACTCTACACTTAGATCTGCAGGGGCTTTATTTGAGCCCGGCTCAGGACCACCCATCAGGTAAACAGGTACATTAACGTGGGCCCTAAAGTGAGAGAGCAAAATTCAAGGGGAAGCGAGAAAGAAAGAGAGGAAAAGTGAAAGATGTGGTCAGTGATAGGGGGTGGTCTCCATTGAGGATAATACACTTTTGTTTTTCTTGATTTCTACAGAATGTTCTTAATCCAGGTATATCACATTCATTAGCTTGCCTACAAACAACAGCTGTTGTAGATTTATTGTTTTGAGCTGGTTTTGTAGAATTCACACAGATTTGTTTTGTTTTTTGGGTGTAAATATTTGCTCGACAGCTTTTCTTTTGGAAACGTATATATGCAATGCATCCCCAGATCTCCCATGCACCATCATATCTAAAGCCTGCCATGTCATAGCACCACCAAAGCATCTTGAGGAAATCCCTGAGTGCTCCTGAATATGAGTTTTTGGCAAGTTGCTTGAAGACATGCTCTTCCCTGCAAGCCACCCAGGCTTTGTTAGTATTGCTGGCCTGAGCCTGGAGCCTTCAAGACACCTATTATGCCCGACTCAGTGGGGCAGAAAGCGCAAGAGCCTTTTCTGCAGTCATGTGGCCACAGTGGCATTATACACAGTTGAGTATTAGATATTTTGTGAGTCATATAAACAGTGCAGAGGGCTGTGAGGCTGCCTGGAGAAGTTTTGATAATTGGGAGTTATATAAGTGCCCAAATCCTCAGCGGAGGCTTGGAAGAGTTTCTCCCCCCTTTCTTTCCTCCTATTATGTATTTTTGAAAAGCCAAGACGGCCTCACAGTGGAGGTGACAAATCCTTTGACATAAACTGTTGTTTAAAGGTTAGGGGCAAAGCAAAGTCCTCAGGAAGAATGCTGCTAATTGCCTCCTCCGATTAAGTTTTTTGTAGTCTGTGTTTTACAAATGAAATCAGCGCTTGTGTTCACTGGTGAGCCTTGTTCAGTACTTAATACTATTGTATCCACACTGAACGGTTCACTCACTGATGTTGTTGTCAACATCCACAGACGAGGTATATGTCGGTTAGGTGCCGGCCGGGAGAATGGACATTTTTATTAATCAGTGATGGGCAAACGGCAGCCCGGTCAGCTGTCGGGATGGAGGATTGTGCGGGGGGCTTCCTTCTGGAAGCAGAAAAAATGGCACTTATTTTCAAGATACTGTTGCTATAACATGACATTTGGGTGCGTTAGTTTTTGAAATGCTGAGATGCACTGTCTCTCCCTTGTGTGTTAATGCATGGGCTGTGAGCAAACCGTGCTCTTGCACTATTTGATGATGGGATTCAGATAGGAAAAGAACACAGCTGAAATGTATGTGGCATCAGTGTATGTGGCATTTTCATAATGTGTCATTGGAGAGGGAAGCATCTTGAAGATATTATAAATACCATTTGCGTTAATCTGAAATTAAGCATCACAGATCTATATGTAGTGTTTTCTGGAAGTAAATTTGGTCTGGTTTCATCTTTTTGTCATTTAGAGCTAGCCTTAAAAATATAGTAAACTGATTTTCTATGGTTTTAAAGGACAAAAATATATCTAAAATGTTATTTTAATAGATTTTTTATTTTATTTCACACAGTAACTGCTCCCACCACCACACCAAAGACACCTATATTTAAAAGAATAGTTCACCCTAAAAATTTTAATTCTCTCATTATTTACTCACACTGATGTTGTTTCAAACCTGCATGCTGTTTTTTTTTTTTACAGTGGAAAACAAAAGGATAAATTCAGCAGAATGTCCAAGCTGCTCTATTCTATACAATGACATAGTGACCAAAATGGGCAAGCTCCAAACAGAATTAAAAAGCACCATACAAGTTGTACAAATGTGCTATATCAATTAAGTATTAGGTATATATATTAGTGTTCTGTAGCCATACTATAGCTTTGTGTGTGGAACAGACCAAAATATATTCCCCTTCTCTTTAGTTGTCCAATAACATTCTCCATTCCTCATATTGAAAATGGCACACTTCACTCAATTATGACACACGCAAGAAGAGCTCTGGCAGAATATTGGAAGATTTTCAGTGAATAACAACTTAGATTTTGGATATATTAAAGTGTTTTTAAATTCTTACAGCCATAATAAGTCTTCAGAAGTCTTGAAATTCAATGTGAATTGTGTGGACTACATTTATGGTATTATTATAATAGTTTTATTTAGTTTTTTGGAGCATGACAGTCACAGCCACTGTACGCTGTCATTCAAAGTAAAACAAATAAATAACATCCAACAGGTTTGCAGCAACATCGGCTAAGTAAACAATGTCTGAATTAATTTTTATTTTTGTGTGAACTAGGCCTATTCCTTTATATAAAAATAATGGAATGCTGTTAATGTGAAAGAGTGAAACATATGAAGCTTGAACCCTCTTGTTGGCTTTTCTTGCCCCCTTTCCTCATTCCCCTCCGGTTGGGGTTCCAGTTATAAACAACACAAATTTTCCCCAATGCGGGTGCATCCTCTTGCCCTGTGCAGCTGGCCGGTGTGAAGCTCTGCTCTCTAGCTGTCTACCCCCCTGCCACCCCAGCTGTGAGAGAGTAGAGTGGCTGGAAAAGGACGGCAGGCCGAGGCACTCACGCATGACTCTGACCATGTCAGTCCGTGTGTGCTTGGGGCACAGAACTGAGTGCCTCCAACAGTGTGTTCTACCAAGCTCACAAACAGGGATTTAGTTGCCAGTGGAAACCTCTCCACCTTCTTTATATACAGCCCTGAGAGATCTGCTCATCTCTCACACAACTCTTGCCTTTGGGATGTGACCAACAGAACAGTTGTATGAGATTTACTGACATCGATTTGGAGTCTTTTCTAAGTTCAGAAACCATTTTGTTTTTGCATTTTATATGGACTCAAAGGCATAGTTCACCCCAAAATGAAAATCTGTCACTTTTTTACTCACCCTCATTTAGCTCCTAATCCGTCTGACGTTATCTTTCACATAGAAAATGAAAGGAACATTTTTGGAAGAATCATCACACAGCTATTGTCCAAACAGTACAACCATTCATAGTAATCACATCTTTCAAGCTCCAAATGCACCATAAAAGCACCATTAAAGTTCTGCTATATTCCAAATCTGAAGCCATATTTTAACTTTGTGTGAGGGACAGACACAAATCTAAGTTGTTATTCACTGAAAATCTTCTCTTGCCTGCATCTAATTAAGCCAATGATCTATCAGTTTCACATTATCCACTATTCTACACCTTCCAGACTAGATGATAAAATGTCTTGGTCATTGTCTATCTTAAATAGGGATGTAAAAATCATTCTGTTGATGCCTAATTTGTCTTGTTTACATTCTGGATTCATGGCACTAATGCGCTAACGCTATTGTAATTTATGATGACACTAATACTATGGCAAAGATGGGTGTAAGTGTGTTAATAGGCAGAATACAGACAAAAGAATGATGATAAGAGAGGCATATCTCACTTTGCATATCAAACAATAGTGAATGGGCACTTAAGAGTATTTGAGTATATTTGATTCCTTTTGTAGACTAATTAAACAAATTTACAAAATCACATGGCATGTTCTTGAAAAATATCTCTATGCAAATGATTGTACAGATATAGGTAGATTTGCACCAGCTCACTAATATCTGCACACTGGTGTGTACATGTTGACTGATCTTAACTGACTAAACAGGAATTAGTTGTCAGCCTCAAAATAGGTAAACCAATGGCAGTAAGGTGTTTAGAAGCTGGTAAACCCTGACAAGCTGTTAGGAACAACTGAAACGAAAGCAAAAACCTTTGTTTTGGCCATATTTGCTTCTAAATGAAGTCATACACATTGATTCTTTGATTGTGTAGGTAGTGTGCAGGGGCCTTGAATATACTGTGTTATACTAACTTAATATGCTACAAATACATTGTTTTTACCTCTTTGACCCTACTTCATTTAAACATGGGTCTTTTCTGTCTGCACATAGCCAATTTCATTTTTAATTATTGGTTATGGTTCATTTTTAAATGTTAACATTACATGATATGCAAATCTATAGTGCTGTTATATATTATGCTATGCCTTATCCAGATCTATAATGCATGTAACATGAGTATTATTTTTCTGTTTATATATTTATCTACAAAAGGAGCCCAGGAGCGACCACCAACTCCTATGATGTACTGTGAATGATGCAGTTGTGTCAGTTTCTCAGTTTCACCCTTAAACTGTTTATATATATATATATATATATATATATATATATATATATATATATATATATATATATATATATATATATACTTATAATCAACAACCTAAAATAAATAGTTTTATACTTATATTCCCATCATTTTTAATTTGACTACTTCATTCATGGTGCATTATGGGATTGTAGTTCATGCCCTCATGAAAATTGATAAGGACACAGTCTTGTACAATACATTTTTGTCTGATTGTTAAATAGTTTTTTGCCTGAAAACAAAGTTGTGATTCACATCCGGAGCTGGTTGGTTTGGTTCATGGCTTACAACACTGAATGGAGTATTTTATGAAAAGCCTATGCAGAAAATGTTTGGGAAAAATTATTCTAGAACCTGGATGGCTGAAAAAGTGGGCGGGCACTGTTGCGCTCTATTGGCTTGTTTTTAACACTAAACACAAGCTTATTAAATATAATTAAAAAGCAAAAAATCCTTTCTTCCATTGAAAAAGTTCCCACTCATATAGAGATCAGGATGTCATGGTGACTTGGAGATGGTCTCTTATGACCAGTAAGCAACCACCTTGCAACCATTTAGAATTGCCATAGAAAACACCTAGCAACACTCTAGTAATCACCCAAAACACCCTAAAATTGTATAAATATATACAAGAATCATAAAATATAATACACGCTTTTAATGTATTCATTGTTGTGGAAGTTCTAAAGACATTTTATCCAAATGGATGGTTAAATATATCTAAATAATGATAACTAATATACTGTACACATTGCTGTTTGTTTTTTGTTGCCTTTTTGGCCAGATCACGCTAGTTAAAAGTCTTGTTGAGTATTGTACCTGGTTAAATAAAGGGGAAACATTGCTAGGCACTCAAGACTTGGTTTCCCCTGTTATACAATACATACCATAAACTAAAGAGTGTTGGACTTACTGTTTTTCTTGCCATTTTGCGGATTACATTGTGATTGTTAACCAATTCATTTGGTGAGTCTAATGAGCAGAAGTCTTGTATATTTTCTGTATGGGCTTCTCTCCACAGGAGGTTGGCCTCACCTGTGGCGACTTTGCTTGGCATGGAGTTCAGCTGTTAAGAAAGCCAGCCTGGGGCAGAGGCTACTGGTTAAGAATTTTCATGGTGGATTTGAAATCAGATTAAATTAATGGATTTAAAGTGACTAGATCCTATTAATAACGGTGCCGCCCCCAAGGCCACTCTACCACCAGTTTTACAATAATCTAGCATGCAAATTAAATCCTACCGCAATATGCTTGTCTATTAAATGAGGTCTGTTACTTCCCCTTTATTTACTTAGCTGTAATATTGTTTCAAATATGAGCCCCCCTGTTCCCTCAACCAACCCGAGCAGCAGCAGTAATTGCTCAGGAAGATGAAGTGTGTTTTGGGGCTCAGCCCTGATCATCATCATATAGGAGCGAGTCATATTCTGTCATTTCTTTTTTGCAGATCCACTCTCATTTCTCTTCTATTCACTGGCATCTCTCAGTGGGGATTAGGAAACGGCAGCCACTTAGGACTCTAATCCAAGCAAGTGCCACTGTTTGCTCTGTAACTGAGCTTATCCTGTTTTTTTCCATTTCCTCTCCTTCTCTTTCTCTTTCTTAAACTAATGAGAGCGTACTTTACCTTACTTCTCTACACCCTGTTACTGTACGCCTTGTTAGGAGTAAAAGGTATGCAGGCTCATATGCTGTGCATACGTTAATCGGCTTTGGTTCTAATGATGACAGAGATTATACATCAAATAGAACTTTGACTTTCAGTCTCTGGGTGGTGTCCCAGACAGAGTTGATCCACCTGAATGAGGTTTGAGCTGCCGACACATTATACTCTGATCAGAAATTAAAGTTTAACACGGTTGGAGGAGGAAAATCCCCAGGAACAGTAGAATAAGTGGCTGCACATTATTTTCCTCTTAGTGAAATGCCTGCTTTACGTGCAATTTATTTGTTCCTTTTATTTGGAAAATTATTTATCACGTGGGATTGTTGTTTGCATGTTGATGTTGATGCTCTTCATAACATTTTTTTTTTCTTGATTAGAATTTTTGTCTTTTTTTTTTCCCCCTAAGTAAATATCTAAACATCTTTAAAACAATAAGATCAATTTGCTTGAGAAGCAAAATGACATATTAAGATTTTCAGAGAATATTTGAATTGTTTATTTTTCCTTATCCATTGGCAAATTGTTTTAATTCTTGTTTAACAACATTTTGTAGGTTTACACTCAAAACGAGAGCTATTTACCAGAGTAAGAAAAATAACCTTCATATAATTTTATTCTCTGAAAAAAAATTTAATATCTTGAATAATTTTGCCACTCAACAAAATGTATTTTGTTTTAAGGATTTCTAGATATTTTAACTGCAAAACAAGACAAATACTGATCTAAAAAATTAGATTTGTTTGCAGTGCAGCTGTTTAATTAGGTGCCATTTATATTTATTCATGTAGTATTTTAAAATCCAATGGGGCTGTTAAAGGTGGTTTAGTTCAGTTCTTTTTTTTTCAAATAAATGCTTAATGATCTTAATATTTTAAACAAGGTTAAATGAGGTAGCGTGTATGCAATGTCTTTCATGTTTGAGTCACTGTTCTTTTGTAATTACCCATCAGTAGAGGGTGTCTCTTTAGCTATGACAAGTGTTTTGCCAATTAAGATATTACCGACATAGATGAACAACAAAGAGCTACAGATACATTTAAGGTATTGACAGGCCAAGGTAGGCTAATCACAGCTCTGGCTTTGTAAAAAAAAAAAAAAAAAAAAAGAAAAGAAAAAAAGAGTATGGAATATTTCCTGTTTCGCAGATATCAACATCCGGCCAAATAAAAATAAATAACCACCTTTCAAACAAAGGTATGCTCGAGAGTGTGCACCTCATTTCAAGCACAATTAACTTGAAATGGAGTGCTATAGGATCAATAGTCCCCAGTTGATCCAAGGGGGCTGTCACTCGGTGGAAATGGCACACATATGGTAATACTGAAGCTTAACAACAACTTAGAGGATTTACTGTTGCCGTTTTCAGACCAACATGAATAACAAACAGTCGTCCACCCCCTGGGAGCCATTTTGTTTTATCCCAGCTTCAATTAATCTTTCTGGGGGAGGATACCATTTAAGACAAATAACAGGGGGAGCTTAGGAGGATGTATTGAGGAGCTGAACAGTAAACTATGCTAATTATGAAAATGAAAACCTTTTTATGTAAATGATATGCTTTCCTTTATATGCTCCACTGTGCATCCATGTAAGAGAGATTTTCTATTGTTATGCAGCAAATAAATATTTGTAACCCAATGCCGCCCTTAGCATAGGGAGTATATATATATATATATATATATATATATATATATATATATATATATATATATATATATATATACACTATTGAATAACGCATAAGCAATGTTGCACTCTTGTACTGTCTGGTCACATTGCTTAACAAGTTCCTTAACACTTTGCATTTTACCTTCAATTTTATGAATATTAAAAAATATATATTTTAATTTGACTGCCTTAAATTAAGCTGCCTTCTAAAATACCTTCTAAATTCCAAGCAACATTTACTCACTGAGCACTTTTACCAACGCTATAGTTCCGATTTGTTGTGCGTTATGAGATGCTATTCTGCTATCTGAGTTAATGTAGCCTTTCTGTCATCTTGAACCAGTCTGACCATTCCCTGTTGACCTCTCTCATCAACAAGGCGTTTCCATCTGCAGAACTGCCACTCACTGGGTGTTTTTTGTTTTTGGCACCATTAAGAGTAAACTCTTGAGAATGTTGTGCTTGAAAATACCAGGAGATCATCAGTTACAGAAATACCCAAACCAGCCCATCTGGCACCAACATTCACACCATGGTCGAAATGACTGAGATTGCATTTTTTCCATATCTGATGGTTGATGTGAACATTAACTGAAGATCCTGACCCCTATCTGCATGATTTAATGTACTGTTCTGCTGCCAAGCGATTGGCTGATTACACAATCACATGAATAAGTAGGTGTACAGGTGTTCCTAATAAAGTGCTCAAGGTCAATGGAAAATGGCTAGACAGGTTGAAGCTGACAGAAAGGCTTAGGTAACTCAGATAACCACTCAATTTTAGTGAGCAAAATAGCATCTCAGAATGGACATAATGCCAAACCTTGAGAGAGATGGGTTACAACAGCAGAAGACCACGTTGGGCACTTTAGTAGGACCATAGTGTTGAGTGTATGTATCCATAATGGAGAAGGCATTCCCAAAATGCGTTGTTCGTAGTAAAATATATTTAGTTCAATAATGAAACTGATTTAAATTAAATCGAATTAAAATAGTCAAATATACACAATGTTTGTGTGCGTTATGTGTTTTTATGCTAATTTGTTTATAGTGCTGTTAGCTTAGCAACATGCTAACACAAACTTTATGTCAAGTCTTTCTCGAGCTTCATGCAAGTTTGCACTCTTTGCGAGTTGCTAATTTTGTAGAGCCTTTGTGTCACTTATGAAGTTCCATTTCATTCAGAATATTACCTTAGCTACCTGTTTTGGCAGGAGATAGCATGGCAGCTCTCTAGGTTTTGGGACAGAGCCATTGTGCAACATTAACTAATTCTACAGGTTCTGCGATCTTGAATCCAGGCTGACTCCAGTACTGAGCAGTGCTAATGAGGCCAAAAGGAAACATAAAAATAGGGAATATAAAGAGGGAATGCCACAAGCTGAGGTCAGTTACAAATTGATTTCCTTCAAGTGCAGAATTGATGTATTCCTTTTTGATCACAAAACTTTGCCATTGCAATTGAATATCTGCTCCAAGAGCTTGTATCAGAATTGACTATGGTGTTTCAAAGCAGTCTCAAACCAGGTGTGGAACTGATCCACACACCGTGTATGATCGGTTATCAGCCAATGAGCCTAACTATGTTGTTACTTGGTTTTATAGTGGTTCACGTGGATAATGATTGTTGTGGGGAGATTAATCTTTCTCATCTACAAAACATTATAATGCAGTTTCTCTGTGTTTACATGAGGCTGAACTCTCCGATCTCTTGTCTCTCAGACTTGTACTACTTGAGCTGGGCATGAGAACGGAGACATGCTACAGAGAGGCAATTCCCTGTTCTCTATCCTCGGGAGTATGTTAAACCTAAATCTAAATTGCTACTATGATTTCCTCAGTAGCCCCTGATGGAAAGCGAGTGATGCTGGTAAAGAAATGAATAAGCAGTTCAGCTCTGGGGCCAGTTCTCCGAGCCTCTGCTTTTCTCATGTAAATCAGAAGAACGGGAGTGGGTTAGAAGGACAATTCCCAAGCCGCCACTTGGGTGAAATGCAACTTTCCTGTGCTTTGAGGGCCCACAATGAGGAATTTATTTGGAGGATTCAGTTTTAATTTAAAAGGAGTCAGCAACTCAAGGGAACAGTGCTCAGCAGTCGTAGTATGTTTGTGTTTTCAAGACAACTAGGGGAGCCACTACTGGCTTAGTTCTCCCCATAGTGCACCACCGCTAGTCTATCTATTGTGTGCATATCCTCATACACTGATACTGTACATCTCTGAGATTTTTAAAGGGATGGAATTCATTAGGGTAAAGAAGTGCATCGGTTTTAGTTATTATGTTTTCAAAAATCATCTTTGCTCCCTATGAGGCAAAAAAGAAAAAAGTGCTCCACAAGAGGCAGTACCTTGAAATTGACAGCTGTTATCTCGCTCCAATGTGCGGCACCATCTGCTACTGATGCCAGACAACAAAAAGGGTTAATATTCTATGATGTTTTCTGTTGGCACTGCCTCCACAAGCAGTCAAAGTGTTTTTTTTTCCATGCCATCTGATTGTATCATCCAATAGAATATAATCTTCCATTACCTGGGTACTATGATCAAGGATGTGGTTCACTTAAAGGGTAATAAATGTTTGGGACAATGCCAGAAATACCCCAAACCATCAATCTGAAGGTGCTGAAGTAGCAAACAAGTTAGATAAGAAGATGATTCTCTCAAGAGGAAATTTTTATGAAGTCATACATTATATTATTGTGGGGTTTTTTCAGGGCTGGGTATTGATACAGATATTCTGATTCTGAATCACAAGCTCTCGATTCAGTTTTATTCTGATTTTTGATCAGATTCAGATTCATTTGGTTATATTTCAGTTACAATATCCATTTTGCTTAAATATTAATTAAATCCTCTCTGAGATAATGCTGTCAGTTATACAGGGGAAATTCTAACTTAGTACATTATATATTCCTTTCTACAAATTTTATTTTAGAATTATTTGTACTTAATTTTGGTCACATATTAGCTGTTTAAAATGTAAATAATAATAAAAAACCTTATTTTTCAGTGCGAGGCAGTCAATATTAGGGCTGGGCCATATACTCTATTCACTGTAGCAAACAAAATCATATAATTTTTCAGTCAACAATATTAAATATATCTCAATATTTATGTATTTGCGCTGAAATGTTGTAGACATACAATTTGTATTCATTCAAAGGAATCATAATTTCAACCAAAAGGCTATCATTGACAAATCAATATTCAAAATGTTTAATGCATGAAGTAAAATACAAAAATAACTGAGGCATGGTTTCCACATTGTTTTACCAAATGAACACCAGGAAGAATGATATTTATTCATTATATTTTACTTTATACACCTATATAACAATACATAAAATAAACGGCAATATTTTTTCTAAAATATTGAATGCATAAAAAATAATTTTGAGTGATCACACAAATGAATCATTGAGTCTGAGTTTGAAATCTATTAATTAAAATGGACAGTTTGAACTGATTTATGGAAATTAATCAAAATGACCAATAATGCTTTTGTGACTAAAGTTTGAATCAGAGATATAACTCTGTTTCAACGTTCTCATAATCTGGAGTCATGAGATAAGGAAGGATTGTGAAACTAATCTTATGACGTGCTCCTCTTAATGGCTAAATAAAAAGGCCATTCAAATTATTGTGGTTTATGCAATGTTACTTAATTTTATATTGCCAGCAAAATCATCACAAGTATAATGTATTGTGAATATTCAACATATCACCCAGCTCTAGTCAGCCAAAGATGTACATATATGAAAACAATGGAACATAAGTCCTTTTTCGATAGCTTCCAGAGAGGATGGAGCCTGCTGGCATTAATAGGCTTCCTGTGGCTAAATAAGCAGTGGTGAAATAACACTAAATGTCCACAGATTGTTTGACAGACAGGGCCGGAGACTCAGAACAGCAGGTAGTTATTATACAAGGTTGTAGAGAGGGACATATTGCAGACCTCTAGTCCCACACCAAACCCATTACAATGCAGGAGATCACAGATAGAGGGCTGAAACTGTTCTTTTGTGCCATTTAACTCAAAAGTCTTTAGAGATGATGCAACCAGAATTATGAAAGAACTCGAAGACAAAGTACCTCACATTTCAGAAAACTTTTCTTTGAGCAGAAAATAACACATGGACACTCATATGCCCAAAGGTTTAATGTTGACAAAAAGCTAACAAATATGTCCATAAATATGTGGTTTAGCTGGAAGACAGGCTTTTTTAACATGTCGCTCATTTAGCATTCTGGGGGACTGTTCACAAAATGGTCCAACATAGAAAGCATGCAGCAGGGGGTAAATTGGAGCTCAGAGATGAATTATCATATAATCAAAATTCCAGGCTGCGCCAAAAACAAAATACACAATGTAGAGCAAATCACATCACTGTTGCACTGCTCTCTTTAAGATTATACGTTTATTTTTCTCCTATTTATTGTGTTTACAATTCTAGGAGTGATTTACATGCAGAATTACTTTTGATAATGTAGCCTGCAGTGTAACAATTTTAAAAGTACAAAGTAACACATTGCTGAAATCAGACTTTTCACTGTTATTTCATAATTCCAAATAAATTTTGTAGTAATCAACATCATGCCACAAATGCTGTCAGTGGAGCTTAACTTTTACTGAACACAGAATATTCCTTTATGTAATGTAAGGAGGACTACTCTTTATTTTTAGTAATCATGGAGCAATTAAATTTTGTATAACACTGTTGTTATGTCCTTGTGCAATTTTAATGAATTAGGGTGAACTAAAGGCAAAAATTACAACCCATCAAAGAACATTGTTTTGATTGTGCCAACTTACTTTCATGTGGTTAGCTTGCATACATTCTGGTCAAACTGTGTGAAAATTGAGCTTAAAGGGATGGTTCACTGAAAAAAATATATTTTTTTGTCATCATGTACTCATCCTCATTTATTCCAAGCCTGGGGTGTGTTTCCCAAAAGCATTGTTAGCCATCTTTGATCACAAGTTCCTTCGTTACTGGTCCTCTTCAATGGACTCAAGATGGCGCTGTGTATGGCTGCTGCGTTGCGTGCTCCGACACAACACTGCAGTTTATTGTTTTTGTTTACTGTTTTTATTTTTTTGTCTTGGATGCTGTCTGCCTTATTGTATACGACAGACAAACGCTTTTAAACATTGGTTCTGCAATTACACACCGAAAACCGGACTTCAAATTCCTCAACGCTGTTTACAAACACGCCAGTGGAGCCCTTTGTCTGGGCCGCCCAGCCGCAGAAACGCAGAAGGAGAAGGGGAAAAAAGAGCAGGCGTACTCATCAGAGTAATATGTCACGCAAATCAACCCCCGCTATCCAGTATACTACTGGCAAATGTTCAGTCTCTGGACAACAAGCTCTGAGATCACAGATCTCTTTCCGATGAGACGAGGGACTGCTGCGTTATCTGCCTAACGGAAACCTGGATGTCTGCAGAGATTCCATACTCGGCCATCGAACCCACGGGGTTCTCCGTGCACCGAGCGGACAGAGCGAAAGACCTCTCAGGTAAAAGCAGAAGTGGTGGTGTATGTTTTATGATCAACAAATCATGGTGTGATCAGAGGAACGTACATTTTATCAAGTCTTTCTGCTCTCCTGATCTGGAATATCTCTTGCTTCTGTGTCGACCATTCTGGCTACCGAGGGAATTCACTGGGGTCATTATCACTGCTGTGTACATCCCTGTGGCAGCGGGGGCGTGGTCAAGCGCCCGTCCGGAGAGGGGGAGCGGTAAGGGCGCTTGCACCTGAGCTAAAATATGTCTAACACCTGTCTCTAATTTCAGTGAGCACGGGGAGAGCGGCATATAAGAGCCACAACAACGCCAGTGGAGGAGGGAAAAAAGCCAGTCTAGTGTTGGCAACTGCAGTCCAAGAGAGTTTATGTTCATAGAAGAGAGTTTATGTTTATAGAGAAATCCTGTGTTTATTATAAGTAGTTTATGTTCAGTTCTGTACCTTTACTTTAGAGAAATTAAAAACCATACCTTTGAGTTCTCCATCCTGTTATCATGTCCTTCTTCCCCTGTCCTGTCCAGTCCAGTCCAGTCCAGTCTCGTGTTACACTCCATCAAAGCCACCAGCACTCCCTGCTTGAGCTCCGAGAGGACCAGGATCGACGGTTCTTTGAGATCATGCGGGCTCAAGCAGAGGACCGACTGGCCATCCGGAGCCTCCTCAGCCGGGAGGTCGCTCATTCTCCCCCGGACAATCATTCTCTGTTGCCCCCTCCCATGTTACAGAAAATGGGGGCGACGGACGACCCAGAGGCTTTCCTTGATTTGTTCGAGCGCACTGCGGAGATCTGGGCCTGGCCGCGCGACCAATGGGCAGCCCGCCTCATACCATTATTGTCCGGGGAAGCCCAACTCGCGGCTCAACAACTGCTGACAGCGAACCTCCTGGCCTACCCCGATCTGAGGAGAGCCATCATGCAACGGGTTGGTCGGAGCCCCGAGGAGAATCGCCAGCTCTTCCGGGCCATGAAGCTGGACAAAGCCGACCGCCCGTTCGCGTTTGCTCAGCGGCTCCGTGATGCCTGCCGGAGGTGGCTGCTAGTGGGGGACCGCGGCGTCGAGGGTCTCATCGATCAGGTGGTGCTGGAGCAATTCACCCAGCGGTTACCCAGGAGAACGGCGGAGTGGGTCCAGTGCCACCGCCCGACGTCGCTGGAGGCAGCCGTGCAGCTGGCGGAGGACCACATGGCGGCGATCCCGAGGGCGGACGAGACTCTCTTTCTCCCTCCCCTCCCCCTGTGTTTTTTCCCGCCCTTCCCCATCCCCCTCCCCCCTCTCGCTCTGTCTTCCTTCCAGGGTCCGTTCCTGCCCCCCGCAGGCGAGGAGCCTGGCAGAGACCCACGGTGGCATCGCACACCCCCCCCCCGCCACATTCAGCCGCTCTCCCCCTCAGGTGGGGGCGTCCGCCGACGCAGGTACGGGTGTGGCGCCTGGGCCAGCCTGTTGGAGGTGCGGGGACCCGGGCCACTTCCGCGATCAGTGTCCGATGATGGAAGTGGGGACGGTGGTTCGGGTCTCCGATCCGCCGCATGCTGCCCCCGATCGGGCTGGAGCGTACCGGATTCCGGTAAGAATCCAGGGGGGTACACACCAAGCATTGCTGGATACCGGTTGCAATCAGACCACCATCCATCAACGCTTGGTTCAACCCGGGGCTTTGGGCATAGCTAGATGGGTGAGGGTGAGGTGTGTGCATGGGGATATTCACAAGTACCCGATGATGACCTTGTTAGTGAAATTCCGGGGAAAAAAGCATAGAGTAGAGGCAGCGGTTAGTCCCCGCCTCACCCATCCTCTGATTTTGGGAACCGATTGGCCAGCGTTTAAAGATGTGTTAGGGGGAGTTTGTACGGATGGGTCCTGCACTAAAGTAGGGAGATGTGCGATGTGCGATGCTCTGACAGGGGAGGCGGAGCCGGGGCCGTCCTCGGCTGCTCCAGATCGGGATGACGAGGAGAGGGGCGAGGCTTCCGCCCCTCCTCTTCGCAGGGAATTCCCTGACGAGGATTTCCCTTTTGGAGCAGTCGCGGGACGAAACCCTCAAACATGCCTTTGGTCAGGTAAAAGTGATCGATGGTCAGCGTCTTCAGCCAGACATCGCACTCGCATACCCCTATTTCTCAATTATAAATGACCGACTGTATAGAGTGACGCAGGACACTCAAACTAAAGAAAATAGGACACAGCTTTTGATTCATTATAATCCCATGGCGGGTCATCTAGGGGAAAGAAAGACACTTCTCCGACTAATAGCCCGTTTTTATTGGCCGGGCATTAGCGGCGACGTCCGCAGGTGGTGTGCGGCGTGCCGCGAATGCCAGCTGGTAAACCCACCGGCCACCCCAAAAGCGCCATTGCGCCCTCTTCCGTTGATCGAGGTCCCCTTCGAGAGAATTGGAATGGACCTCGTCGGGCCATTAGAGCGGACGGCACACGGACATCGCTTTGTGTTAGTCCTAGTGGATTACGCAACGCGATATCCGGAAGCAGTGCCTCTAAGCAACATTTCAGCACGTAGTGTTGCTGGGGCACTCTTCAAAATCATCTCCCGGGTTTCGGCACCAGTGTAACACGAGACTGGACTGGACTGGACTGGACAGGACAGGGGAAGAAGGACACGATAACAGGATGGAGAACTCAAAGGTATGGTTTTTAATTTCTCTAAAGTAAAGGTACAGAACTGAACATAAACTACTTATAATAAACACAGGATTTCTCTATAAACATAAACTCTCTTCTATGAACATAAACTCTCTTGGACTGCAGTTGCCAACACTAGACTGGCTTTTTTCCCTCCTCCACTGGCGTTGTTGTGGCTCTTATATGCCGCTCTCCCCGTGCTCACTGAAATTAGAGACAGGTGTTAGACATATTTTAGCTCAGGTGCAAGCGCCCTTACCGCTCCCCCTCTCCGGACGGGCGCTTGACCACGCCCCCGCTGCCACAATCCCCACACAAGCCGATCAGACACTCAAGGAACTGTATGGGAACATAAGTGAGCAGGAAACCACGCACCCTGAGCCTGTATTCATTGTTACCGGGGACTTTAACAAAGCCAATTTTAAAATAATTGCACCAAAATACTACCAACACATCAGCTTCAACACACGAGGGGACCGGGTTTTGGACCATTGTTATTCTCCTTTCCGGGAAGGCTACAAATCCCTCTCCCACCCACCATTTGGCAAATCAGACCACTCTCCCGTTCTGCTTCTGCCCGCTTACAGGCAGAAACTGAAACAGGAAGCACCCACCCTCAGAATGATCCAGTGCTGGTCGGACCAGTCAGACTCTATGCTACAAGACTGTTTTGATCACGTGGACTGGGAGATGTTTCCGTCCACCTCTGATGACGACATCAAGGTTTACGCTGATAGCATAACATGTTTCATCAGGAAGTGCGTAGAGGACGTTACGGAATATGGATCTACCCCAACCAGAAACCATGGGTTAACGGCGATGTTCGCGTGGCACTTAATGCGCGGACCTCCGCTTTTAATTCCGTTTTAATTTTTAATTTTTAATTCTGACAGTACAGGCACAAAATTGTAGGACACTTCAACACCACTGACTCTAGAAGTATGTGGCAGGGAATTAACATCATTGTGGGCTACAAAGGCAATAAAAACTCTGCCGTGAACACCACTGCCTCTCTCCCAGATGAACTTAATAAATGTTATGCTTGTTTCGAGGACAATAACACCGCCCTTGCGGAGAGAGCACTCGCGGCTGACGCTACAGAGGTTGGTTCACTCTCTGTTTCTGTTGTGGAGGTAAACCAAGACTTCCAACGGGTGAACATCCATAAAGCCCAGGGTCCAGATGGCATTCCGGGCCGCGTCATCAGAGCGTACGCAAAACAACTGGCTGGTGTTTTTACGGACATTCTCAACCTGTCCCTCTCCCTGTCTGTAGTCCCAACATTGTGCCTGTAGAAAAGCAATCAAAATTCACTTGTTTAAATGTCTGGCGTCCTGTTGCTCTGACCCCCATCATCAGCAAATGCTTTGAGAGGCTAATCAGAGATCACATCTGCTCTGTGCTGCCCACCTCTCTGGACCCATTGCAGTTTGCCTACCACAACAACCGCTCCACTGATGATGCCATTGCATGTACAATACGGACTGCTCTCTGCCATCTGGAAAAAAGGAACACATATGTGAGAATGCTGTTTGTAGACTACAGCTCAGCATTCAACACCATAGTACCCTCCAAGCTTGATGAGAAACTCCGGGCTCTGGGATTAAACAGCTCGCTGTGCAGGTGGATACTGGACTTCCTGTCAGGCAGATGTCAGGTGGTAAGAATGGGCAGCAACATCTCATCACTGACCCTCAACACTGGAGCCGCACAGGGCTGTGTTCTCAGCCCACTCCTGTATACCCTGTACACACATGACTGTGTGGCAACACATAGCTCCAATGCCATCATTAAGTTTACTGACGATACGACAGTGTACCATTTACCATTTAGAGAGTCAGCAGTTTCAAGTTCCTCGGTGTCCAATTTACTGAGGAACTCACATGGTCCATGCACACTGAGGCCATTGTGAAGAAGGCTCACCAGCACCTCATCTTCCTAAGATGGCTGAAGAAGTTTGGAATGAACAACCACATCCTCACACGGTTCTTCACCAGTAATGTAGAGAGCATCCTGACTGGCTGCATCACTGCCTGGTATGGCAATAGCACCGCCCACAACCGCAAAGCCCTGCAAAGTGTGGTGCGAACTGCCAGACACATCATCGGAGGTGAGCTTCCCTTCTTCCAGGACATACAGTATATAACAGGCTTTGTGTGATAAAAGCTCGGAGGATCATCAGAGACTCCAGCCACCCGAGTCATGGGCTGATCTCACTGCTACCATCAGGCAGGCGGTATCGCAGCATCAGGACCCGCACCAGCTGACTACATGACAGCTTCTTCCCCCAAGCAATCAGACTTTTGAACACTTGATCTCTCACGATCAATATACATCAGCACTTTATTAATCTATTATCTCACACTGGACTGTCATAATTATATTCTCCACAATACAACTACTGTATACATATTTTTACTGTATGTGCATTCTATATTGTGTGTATTGTTTACTGTACATTGTATATTATTATTGTGTTGTGTACGTATGTGTACATTTGATATGTAAATTGTGTTGTGTAAATATATTGTTTATTGTAATTGGTTTATGTCTCGTCACTGTCATGACTGCTATGTTGCTTGGAACTGCACACAAGACTTTCACCTTCTGTTGCACTTGTGTACATGATAGTGTGACAATAAAGTGATTTGATTTGATTTGATACTAACATAGTTCAACGATTTGGTGTTTTCCGAAATATAGTTCCAATGAACATTCGCAAACAGCATTGCAAAGTTTGTAACTACTGTTCTCCACATGTGTTTAGAAGCATAGATCTGATTTGTCTATGATGTCTGGCTTTTGTCGGCGATCACCACAAAACTGTCGATGAGCAAAAATCGGCTTAAAATCATGTAGTGTAAACTCGGCGTAAGTTTGATGTAAAGGGTAACCCCAATATTGCAATGCAATGCATCTGTTACAAAGTGCATGCCACTTTCGTGTCTTCAGCAGCTTTCTCGCATTAAACGACTTTCTGGTGTATGTGTAAACAAGCTATTATGATTTCATATTTGCGGAAGTTATTACTCCACCCCCTGAGTAATGTCATTAACAACAGCTCAAACAACATGGTTCAAACGATGGATGTGCGACATAGTTACTACGTTTTCTGGAAACAGTGGTGACTAGCTACTAGTTAATTTGTACAATGATGCATCATACTATGGTGGTTACGCAGTGTTGATTTATGGGAAACGCACCCCAGTATGACTTTTTCATGGAACTCAAAAGGAGATGATATACAGTCTGTTAGCCTCAGTAACCATTCACTTACATTGTATGGTAAAATATTTAATGAAAGTAAATAGTAACTGAAGATAGTTTTGTATGTAGTTTTTGTGTTTTTGTAATTTGTACAATGATGCGTCGTACTTTGGTGGTTATGCAGTGAGTTATGTTGATTAACGGGAAAAGCACCCCAGTATGACTGTCTTTTGTGGAACTCAAAAGAGATGTTACAAAGTTTGTTAGCCTCAGTAACCATTCACTTTAACTGTATAGAAAAAGATTCAATGAAAGTAAATGGTGACAGAGGATAATTTACTCTCTACAATATCAGGAAGATAAGACCCTTCCTCTCTGAACATGTCACACAACTTCTTGTTCAGTCACTTGTCATAACTAGACTGGACTACTGTAACACTCTCATTGCAGGCCTCCCTGCATGTGCATTTAGACTCCTGCAAATGATCCAGAATGCAGCAGCATGTCTGGTCTTTAATGAACCAAAGAGAGCGCATGTTACACCAAAGATACTCCTTGTATCTCTCCACTGGCTACCGGTTGATGCATGTATCAAATTCAAGGCTCTGATGCTGGCATACAGAACAGTCACTGGGTCTGCCCCATCATACCTAAAATAATTTCTGCAGAGCTACACGCCCACTAGAAACCTGCGGTTGCCTAAGGATCATCACCTTCTTGTACCAACACAAAGAGGCACCAAAACACTTTCCCTGACTTTCGGCTTCATCACACGACGTTGGTGGAATGAACTTCCAAACTCCATCCGTGAAGCTGACTCACTTTCTGTCTTCATAAAATGGCTAAAAACACATCTTGTCCATGGGCACTTAACCAGTCAATCAAAAAATCAGTTTTGAATACTTTAATCTGTTTTGAATACTACTATTCTGATGCTTTGTAATATGGCACTTTTTCATACCACTGTCTGCTTGAGATGATTTGCTTATTTGCTTCTCTTTTGTAAGTTTGTTAAAAAAAAAAATTGTCTGCCAATTGAAAAAAATAGTTTCACCTAAAATCTGTATTTTAGTATAACAGAGGAGAAAAAAGTAAATAATAAATTTTTAGAGAGTTATTTAAGAGAGCATAATTAGTAGAGTAATGACACTACTTTATTTGAAAATGTAAGTAGAACTTTGCAATTGATTATTGTGGCCTACTAAAACCGGTAAGCAAGTGAGGATCTGTTTCAATTAGTCAAAAGCAGAAAGTAAATATGTCCACTGATGCTAGACTGAGTGTTACCTGAAAACTAAACATTAATGTCCATGTTTCTGCTCACTCCTTTGTATGTTATAGCTGCTCTGCATTATGTGTGCAATTCAGCATTTGAAGTGTAAAATGAGGATTAGGTGCCTCTCTCTTCATGGCTGCAGGCTTCCGTTCTGGTGATAAAGAAAGCAGCAGGGCTCTGGCAACATGTCGAGATGAAACTTGTGCAATGGTCAATAATCTATTACCTCACATCGGCCTCCACAGGCTGACAAATGCCCATCACTGAAATAGGACTACAAAGGTCAATGTTGGTCTGGTAACCTCAGCCTTAACAACAAAGAGTGGAGTGGTTTTACACTTGCAGCCACAGTCTCCAGGGGCAAACACAGTCACACAGACAAACAAAAGAGCTCTGACTTTTGCTTGAAAAACCGGTACAGCTCAACTCGATACTCAAAACAATAGTGGACATAGTATTTGTGGTACAATTTAATACACTGACACTGATATACACCATATTCTATATATAGGGTAGGCCTATACTTAACTCTCTATATAGTACTCTCATTATACAGTATTGTGTTGTGAGTATAATGTGTTATTTCCTTTTATTTTTCTTCTGATGTAATTTATTGTATTTTTCCGTTAATGTTCCTCAAAAGGACAATATCATCTTGCTAGACTATCATTGTAAATAAGAATTGTTCGTAAGTGACTTGCCTGGTTTAATAAAGGTAAAAAACAATACAAATAAATAATACATCAACAATTAAAGACAGTTTTCTCTTTAAATTCTTCCTTAGATTAATTTTACTATTTTTAATCAATAATCAATTTCATTATGTACAGTACCATTCAAAATACCATAATAATGTATCTACTGTATACTTGTGTCTCTTTATCTTTCATTTTCAAAAAGATGCAGTCATCACCATAAAGTTAGATAAGCATTTAATACAATATAAAAGTAACATAAATATAATATCTAATTATAGTGCTGTAAAGGAGGTAGATGCATCTGAAAGGACGTGCACTGGTTAGCAGTTGTTAAAGAATGTGTTCAACAGAGAAGTGTTGACATAGGAGTTGCATTAGATTCCTGCTGAAGGGAAATCTTTAGAGCTCAGCAACAGGTAAAACATCCTTCCAGGGCTCTTTTACCAGTCAATGAATGCCACTATTTCTAATTCACAGCCACCCAAGCATCACCCATTGCCTCATCTTTTCTCTAAAACACATCCTTCTCTCACACACTTGCTCATGTCCCCTCCAGTGCTGTTCGAGAAACACAGCTCGACACATGAAAATGTTTGCAGCCAGCATTTGTTGCTTTTCCAGCAAACCAATATTGTAGGCAAGTGCTTTTGGTTGGCAAGTGCATTTTGCTTTTGGTTTAGAAGTTTATCCTCAGCAAGTAATGTAAAGTAAGTTGTTCAGTGTAATAATGCTTTTCTCATTTCCCAGCTCAATAAGCAGTCAACTGTAAGTAAATAATTTGTATGTTGATTCTCCTGAAAAGCATGAACACTGTCTGACTAGTGGAAGGATGGGGGTGTTTGGGAATGGGGAGTGTGTGGGTAACCTGTCTGAAAAAATAACTTAATATAAAAATTATGTTTTCTTGATGCTAGTTGCAAAGAATTTTCACACTTGGAAATTAACTAGTAATTAATTAGTAACAAGCTATTTAGTAGTTAAACCTCAAGTAGGTAAAAGTTACATGAATACAACAATAAGTTATTGAAGAAAAAAAATACTGTATCTGGATTATTGAAAGTAAAAGATGAACCAACTCTAAGCCTTCTGCAAAAAATAAGAAAACAGTTTTTGAAGGACATTTTAAACTTGTTTGCCAATATGTCTATTTAAAAAAAAATCTCAACCCAACATTTTAGATCAACAAGCATAAAAGCGGCCCACATGATGAAATCAAATAAAGCATTTGACTGAATAAATCTTCTTTATACTCTTTAGCTCTCTCAAAAGTTTATCAATTAGCACCTTATTAGGAACACCTGTATACATAGATATTCATGCATTATCTAATCAGCCAATAGTGTTTATGCAGTGCACTGCATAAAATCATGCAGATAAGTGATCTCAGTGATTTGGACCATGGCATGATTGTTGGTGCTAGACAGGCTGGCTTGAGTATTTCTTTTACTGCTGATCTCCTGTGAATTTCATGCACAACGGTCTCTAGAGTTTACTCAGAAAAAATTCAGTGAGCGTCAGTTCTGCAGACGCATGTGCCTTGTTGATGAGAGAGGTCAACAGAGAATGGCCAGACAGGTTTGAGCTGACAGAAAGGCTACGGTAACTCATATAACCACTCTGTAAAATTGTAGTGAGTAGAATAGTATCTCAGAATGCACAACAGCAGAAGACCACGTCAGGCACTTTATTAGGACCATTGTGTTCCTAATGAAGTTCACATATGGCATTTTTCCACTGCACGTTATGGTTCGACTCGATTCGCTTTATTTTTCTGAGCTTACTTTTCCACTGCTGTTTTGTGCCGCTTCAATGTGGGTGGGATTATACGCTGATCGTCATAGTTGCGCCGCCTCTACTGCTGTGACATCATCTTAAACACGACACAAAACAAAAACATAAACACCAGCTGTTAGCTACTAGCTCATTGTGCTGCATAAAGCAGTTGTTGCATGGTGATTTTACACAAGTGTAACAGTTAAATTGGCCTGCTTGTTTTAAAAGCAAGCTTTCCAGTAGCTGTTCAACTAAATAAAGTGAAGCTTTCAATTAGAGTATAGAGTTAACATACCATCCTCCATCGTGGACTGCAGCCGTGGCCGAGTCCAGGGCACTCTCCCTCCCATTGCATGCACTGCACTGTAGCGTCCATTTGGTCGAACCACTTCCACTTTTCCTTGATGGTTCTGTAGTCACTTAAGTTTTTTTTTACTTTTCCCTACACTGCTGGTAGGTCTGGTGGTAGCTGTGACACTTCATGAAAGACATTTTCGTTTCACTCATCGCTAACGAGAGGAACGTCTGCACCTCGTTTACTGACCATGGCGTGGTTTTGCGCACAGCAAAAAAAAAATATTTTTACAATTCGCAAACCGCGTGAACAAATGATACTGATATCGCTGTAGCTAACTTTAAAACTAGCGTGTTGATATCCCGTGTCGCAAATCTAGTGATGCTGGTAGTGACGATTCTCTCTGACCAATCAGTGATCTGCAGGGTTTTGATGTCACATTTAGTATCAGCTCGGCTCGATAGAGGTGTGTGGCAGCGGGGGCGTGGTAAAGCGCCCGTCCGAAGGGAGAAAGCGGTAAGGGCGCTTGCACCTGAGTTAAATTATGTCTAACACCTGTCTCTAATTTCAGTGAGTATGGGGAGAGCGGCATAAAAGAGCACCAGTGCCCCCGATCGAGAGAGAGAGCTGCCAGTCCAGTGTTGGCAAAAGAGAGCATTATTAGGCTGTTAAGATTAGTTTCATAAGTTTTTGTATAACACGTTTTGCACTACCCCCTGTCTGTCTACTACCCGCAATTAAAAAGCCCTTACCTTTGTGTTGAACCCTGTTCCCGTGTCCTCCTTTGTGTGAATTCGTTACACTGGTGCCGAAACCCGGGATTATTAAATTGGATCTTCTACCATGGAGAAAGCTCGCCCCGTAGAGTCCTCCCAGCTGGCCGAAGTCCTCCAGTCCCTCGCTGCGTTACATCAGAGCCACCAACAGTCCCTGCTTGAGCTCAGACAGGAGCAAGAACGACGCTTTGGCGAGATTGTGCGCGCTCAAGCAGAGGATCGACAGGCCATCCGGAGCCTCCTCAGCCAGGAGGCCGCCACAGCCGCGACCCCGGACACCCGTGCCATGCTGCCCCCGCCCGCGTTACAGAAGATGGGGGCGGCTGACGATGTTGAAGCGTTCGTAGATTTGTTTGAACGAACTGCTAAAATCTGGGGCTGGCCGCAGAGTCAGTGGGCAGCCCGCCTTGTTCCTCTTCTCTCCGGGGAAGCCCAACTCGCGGCTCAACAACTGCCGGCAACAAACCTCCTGGCATACGCTGATTTGAGGAAAGCCATCTTGCAACGGGTTGGTCGGAGCCCCGAAGAAAACCGCCAACTCTTCCGGGACATGAAGCTGGGGAAGTCCGACCGCCCGTTCGCCTTTGCCCAGCGGCTCCGTGATGCCTGCGGTAGGTGGCTGCTAGTGGGGGACCGCGACGTCGAGGGAGTCATCGATCAGGTGGAGCTGGAGCAGTTCGTCCAACGCTTGCCCAAGAATACGGCGGAGTGGGCCCAGTGCCACCGCCCGGCGTCGCTGGAGGCGGCCGTCCAGCTCGCAGAGGACCACATGGCGGTGAACCCAAGGGCGGACAAGCCCTCTCTCTCTTTTTCTCTCTCTCTCTCTCCCTCTCTTCCCCCTCCTGTGTTTACTTCCGCTCTTCCCCACTCCCCCCAACCCTCTCGCTCTGTCCTCTCTCCAGGTCCCGTTGCTGCCCCACGCAGGCGAGGAGCCTGGTTGAGACTATCACGTCCATCATCAGCCCATCCCTCCACCACCTATAGCCGTTTTCCCCCTCAGGTGGGGGCGTCCGTCGAAGCAGGTACGGGTGTGATGTCTGGGCCGGCCTGTCGGAGGTCCGGGGACCCGAGCCACTTCCGCGAGCGGTGTCCATTGATGAAGGTGGGGGCGGTGGTCCGGGTCGCCGATCTCCCACACGCTGCCCCCGATCGGGCTGGAGCGTACCGGGTTCCGGTAAGAATCCAGGGGGGTACACACCAAGCTTTGCTGGATACCGGTTGTAATCAGACCACCATCCATCAACGCTTGGTTCAACCCGAGGCTTTGGGCACAGCTAAGCGGGTAAGGGTGAGGTGTGTGCACGGGGATGTTCACAGCTATCCGATGGTGACTTTGCTGCTTAAATTTCGGTGAAAAAAACATAATGTGGAGGCAGCGGTTAGTTCCCGCCTCACCCATCCTCTGATTTTGGGGACCGATTGGCCTGCATTTAAGCATGTATTGGGGGGAACTGGGGAGGATGGGTCCTGCATTAGACTGGGGAAATGTGCGATGTGCGATGCTCTGGCAGGGGAGGCGGAGCCGGGGCCATCCTCGGCTGCTCCGAATCGGGATGACGAGGGAAGGGGAGGGAATTCCGCCCCTCCCCTCCGCAGGGAATTCCCTGACGTAGATTTCCCTTTGGAGCAGTCGCGGGATGAAACCCTTAAGCACGCATTTGATCAGGTGAAAACAATTGATGGTCAGCGTCTCCAGCCAGACATCGCTCTCACATACCCCCTATTTCACAATTATAAATGAGCGGTTGTATAGAGTGACGCAGGACACTCAGACAAAGGAAAATGTAACTCAGTTATTAATTCCACGGAGCCGTCGGGAAATGCTTTTCCAGGCGGCTCATTATAATCCCATGGCGGGTCATCTAGGGGAAAGGAAAACACTGCTCCGTCTAATAGCCCGTTTTTATTGGCCGGGCATTAACGGCGACGTTCGCAGGTGGTGTGCGGCATGCCGCGAATGTCAGCTGGTAAATCCGCCGGCCACCCCAAAAGCGCCATTGCGCCCCCTTCCATTAATCGAGGTTCCCTTCGAAAGAATTGGAATGGACCTCGTCGGGCCATTAGATCGGACAGCACGCGGACATCGTTTTGTATTAGTCCTGGTGGATTACGCAACACGATATCCGGAAGCAGTGCCTCTAAGCAATATCTCTGCACGTAGTGTTGCGGGGGCGCTCTTCAAAATAATCTCCCGGGTGGGGATTCCGAAAGAAATCCTCACCGACCAAGGCACAACATTTATGTCACGCACACTTCGCGAACTTTACGATCTGTTGGGCATTAAATCAATTCGCACTAGCGTATACCATCCGCAGACGGATGGCCTAGTGGAACGTTTTAATAAAACACTCAAGAATATGATTCGTAAATTCGTGCACGAAGACGCTAGGAATTGGGATAAATGGCTTGACCCCCTGTTATTTGCAGTACGAGAGGTCCCGCAAGCCTCCACGGGATTTTCCCCGTTTGAGCTGCTGTATGGGCGGCGCCCGCGCGGTGTGCTGGACGTCATCCGTGAAGCCTGGGAGGAAGGACCTTTGAATAGTAAAAATTAAATTCAGTACGTTCTTGATCTTCGAGCAAAACTCCACACAGTGGGGAAACTAACACAGGAGAATTTGCTCCAGGCTCAAGCACGCCAACGCCGGCTGTATGACAGGGGTACTCAGCTAAGGGAGTTTGCACCGGGAGACAAAGTTCTTGTATTGCTCCCTACATCGAGCTCCAAATTACTCGCCAAGTGGCAAGGGCCCTTTGAGGTCACACGACGAGTGGGGGATCTCGATTATGAGGTTAAACGAACCGATAGGGGGGACGCGCGTCAAATTTACCACCTCAATCTCCTTAAATTATGGAGGGAGGCGGTCCCTGTTTCATTGGCTACGGTGGTTCCAGAGAGGGCGGAGCTCGGACCGGAGGTGAATCCAAAACCCGATTACAATGCCCCGGTCATTTGCGGAGACCACCTCTCCCCGTGCCAACGCTCAGAGGTTGCCAAGTTGCAAAAAGAGTTTGCAGACGTGTTTTCTCCTCTACCGGGTCATACGAACATCATCGAACACCACATCGAGACCGAGCCGGGGGTGGTGGTTCGTAGCCGCCCTTATCGCCTCCCCGAGCATAAAAAGAAAATTGTTCGGGACGAATTGGATGCGATGCTCGATATGGGGGTAATAGAAGAGTCCCACAGCGAACATCGGGAACATCGTTCTTGTTCCCAAGAGTGACGGATCTGTCCGGTTCTGTGTGGACTACAGAAAAGTCAATGCGGTGTCTAAATTTGATGCGTACCCAATGCCTCGTGTTGATGAACTGCTCGATCGGTTAGGTACTGCTCGCTTTTATTCAACATTGGATTTAACAAAGGGTTATTGGCAGATCCCCTTGACACCAATTTCCCGTGAGAAAACCGCCTTCACCACGCCGTTTGGATTACACCAATTTGTGACACTTCCGTTCGGTTTGTTTGGGGCTCCAGCCACGTTCCAGCGTCTGATGGACCGTATCCTCCGCCCGCACTCCGCTTACGCCGCTGCCTATTTAGATGATATTATTATCTATAGTAATGACTGGCAGCGGCATATACAACACCTGAGGGCGGTCTTGAAGTCGCTGCGGCGGGCGGGGCTCACTGCAAACCCCAAGAAGTGCGCGATTGGGCGTGTGGAGGTGTGGTGTCTGGGGTTCCACTTGGGTCATGGCCAGGTGCGTCCCCAAATTGATAAGACCGCGGCGATTGCGACTTGCCCTAGACCTAAGACCAAAAAGGGGGTGAGGCAGTTCCTGGGGCTGGCTGGCTATTATAGAAGATTTGTGCCTAACTATTCGGATGTCACCAGCCCGCTGACTGACCTCACTAAAAAGGGGGCTCCAGATCCGGTCCAATGGTCGGAGCAGTGCCAACAGGCATTTACACAGGTTAAAGCCGCACTCTGTGGAGGGCCGCTCTTATATTCACCTAACTTCTCTCTCCCTTTCTTATTGCAGACGGACGCTTCAGACAGAGGGCTGGGGGCCGTACTCTCGCAGTTGGTGGAGGGGGAGGAGCGCCCGGTGCTGTACATCAGTAGAAAGCTCTCCTTAAGGGAGACTAAGTACAGCACCGTGGAGAAGGAATGTCTGGCCATCAAGTGGGCGGTCCTCACGCTCCGCTACTACCTGCTGGGGCGGGCCTTCACTCTCTGCTCGGATCATGCCCCACTGCAGTGGCTCCACCACATGAAAGATACTAACGCCCGGATCACCCGTTGGTATCTGGCTCTCCAGCCTTTTAAGTTCGAGGTGGTCCACAGACCAGGGGTGCAGATGGCTGTCGCCGACTTCCTTTCCAGAAATGGGGGGGGAGTGGTAGGCAGGCCGGATGACGCCCCGGCCTGAGTCGGGCGGTGGGGGTATGTGGCAGCGGGGGCGTGGTCAAGCGCCCGTCCGAAGGGAGAAAGCGGTAAGGGCGCTTGCACCTGAGTTAAATTATGTCTAACACCTGTCTCTAATTTCAGTGAGTATGGGGAAAGCGGCATAAAAGAGCACCAGTGCCCCCGATCGAGAGAGAGAGCTGCCAGTCCAGTGTTGGCAAAAGAGAGCATTATTAGGCTGTTAAGATTAGTTTCATAAGTTTTTGTGTAACACGTTTTGCACTACCCCCTGTCTGTCTACTACCCGCAATTAAAAAGCCCTTACCTTTGTGTTGAACCCTGTTCCCGTGTCCTCCTTTGTGTGAATTCGTTACAAGGTGGTACTAAAAAAGTACCAGATACCAGGTACTATCCACAGTGGAAAACCCCCAAATAGCGAGCAGAGTCAGTCGAGTTGAACTGTGCAGTGGAAAAGCCCCAATATTCAGCTCTGCTTTTGTGTGAATGCAGCATTGGTTAAGTAGGTTGGAAGGGTTGTGAAGAGTTCCTTAGACAGGGATCAGAGTGTGGTTAAATTAATTTACGTGAATATTAATAAGCTTGTTTTCTTGTTCCACATTACACATGTACCACTGACAAGCTAAGGTTTGGTATTTTAGGGACAGGTTGATAGAGAGGATTTAATCCTATGTTTTTTTTGCTAAAGAAAGCACCTTGTGCCTTGAGTTGTGCTTTGATGTGTTGGGTCTCTATGCATATTGGCATTGTAGCTTCCATGTAATAATGTTAAGAATGGACGTGAGGCATTTAAGTAGCAAATCAATAGCAAATTAAATTTTTCGACTCTAAGGCACACTTTCACATTCACATGTAATTAGCCCTGACAGTCCATCCCAGGCAGAATTAGATTGCTGCCTCTTGTCACGTAACCCGTTTTTTAAGTCTACTTTGGACAGTGGCACATCAATGCTTTATGGTGCATTTCAATGCCTCGTGACAAAAATAGTAGCATGGACTTGTTGTTTATCTTACCTTCAAGGCTAGAACATCTGTCTCAATTTTAAAGCATTAACCAAGAGAACATTGACATCAACTACTAGTGTAGTATGGACCGTATATTAAAGGAAAATGGAATGAAATTTAATCCCAAGGCCTCTAAACCAGCTTTTTTTTTGCTATAGAGATCTGTAGATTCAACATACATTAGTGGAAATGCTTATGTCAGATGAAGCAGCCTTCTTCACATGGACTTTTCTGCATGTCTGTTGAGATTTAATGAACTGAAGTGTCAGATTGTTCTCACAGTCATATCACATGACCCAAAATAATTACATTAGCTATATATTCTCAAGGAGATTGCATTGGAAGGGCAGGTCTTCACGACTCCACCTGAAGTAGGTTAATCAGAGAACACAGCTCTTGCCTGGCGGTATCGGAGGAAAATGGGCTAGAACCTGATTTAGATAAAGCATGATGACCCACAGGCACTCCTATATAATGAATAGTGTGACGACAGCGTCCTCCAAAATGCACTGCTTACTGCAGACCATTCTTCATCTCGGTTCTCCATATGAATAAACAGGGCCTGCTTAATCCATCTTTCCTTCATCTGTTTGTAGGGCATATGGCTCCAGACTTTACCAGCGTACACCCAGATTTATCTTTGAATTGCTTGTTCATTCAGTTGTTTTATGTTTCAATTATTTAAATTTAAATAAATGGCTTGAAGAGTGTGGTTTACATAAGAGACAAAATTACCAATCCTCAAAATTATAATGTTTGTGAATCTTATTCATTCATCGTATCTTGATTCCCAGTCTTTGCAGACAGACATATAGATAGATAGATAGATAGATAGATAGATAGATGGATAAATGTTAGTATAATATGTGGTTTATGTTGTAACATCTAAATTAACTGGATTGATTCAAGTCTAATATTACCTAAGATCACTAAATCAAGCTGAATACATGAGGTTATCCATTAGACATACATGCCTTGTCTTTGTGAAGGTAAAGTTGGTACATTCTAATCAAACCAATATTAATTGCACCAGACTGACACAGCAAAGACCATCGGTAGGTTTGAAATCTGCAGACAAACCCCCTTTTAATAGACTTACAACTCATTTGGCCTCTAAAACACATTGAGGGGTCCCAGAGGATGGGTAAAGGCAGGTCCCCTTAGAGACTGCAGGCTGCCTCTCACTTCTCTGCATTGAAAAGGGGAGAGTGCTGATTAGAGGATGCCTCCCAGCCAGAGGAGACTACAGCAGGACAATGCAGCATTTTCAACAGGCCAGTCCATCTGACCTCTGTCACCACCAATGTGTGTCACTGTGAAGATGACACACACACACACACACACACACACACACACACACACACACACACACTCACACACACACACACACACACACACACACAAATTCACAAAAAACAAAGCAGAGGAAGACCCTCACTTGATAAGTGTGTCAATGTCTTCCCTGAATGTTCTCTGTAAATTTGACTTCGAGTTTTTTGCTTAATACACAGTGTTTGATGTTTTATTTTTTTGATATGACACTTTATTTTTACTGCAAAAGGACCTAACCACACTGCCAACATGGCAGTTTCGAATCTGGATGGCACTGCATGCGGTTCCCCTTCTGTCACTCACTCGAAGTTGTTTCGAATGAAGTGACACAAGGGGTCTTCTTTGGGAGCCTCGTTTACCTCTGAACTTGAGAAAAGGCCAATGAGAAATTGGCGGACAGAATTTGCATGTCCCGCCCCTGGGTATAAAGGGAAGCGGGCGTGCGTCTGTCAATTAGATTTTTTCATCGGAGCCGAGCGGTTGTGCAACAGCAAGCTGAAGTTCACAACTGTTCCACTCACCTCTACTGGCAAGAAGCACTGCTGTTGGATCCCACGGCACGTTTCCAGCTGGCGTTCTCTCTCTCTGCACTCTCTCTGTGCAGTCCATGTCCCTGGGCACTTCGACAGCACTTTCACTGGCTGAAAGTGCTATATATATATATATATATATATATATATATATATATATATATATATATAAATCTAATTTCTAATCTTCATTTGTTTTTAACAATCCACACACCAAGTGATTTTAATGCATGCGGCAATATTCTTGATAGATTATTAAAGTTTATTCGGGTGTCAGTACGTGGGAATAAAGAGTGTTTATCACAATGGAATTTCTTCAAACACAACTCAAAATAGCAATGCAGTGATCTATAAGCCTAAATAGTACAATACATAGGTCTTATAATCATAAAATCTCACATTAAAGTCAAACAAAAATGACTGCCTGTATAAACGCTCTGCCCTTGCTTGTTCACATTTCCATGTCATGTGCGTGGAGTTAAACTGATGCGTTTAAATGGCCTCTTTGTGGTGCCTTGATTTTTAAATGGTTTAAAAACAAATGACATTGAACTTGTCAAATTATTGTACTTAAGTCTTCACACCAGAGCAAAGGGGGAAAAAACAATCTCTTACTATTTATCAAGCATTGAAAATATGCTTTGTTAAAAACAGGGTTGAGAGGGTTACTTTTGAAATGTTTTCCACTACAGATTACATGTTGCAAAATGTATATTGCAATGTATTCCATTAGATTACTCAAGTTCAGTTATGTATTCTAAATACTTTGGATTACTTCTTCAGCACTGGTAGATTTTTTTCACTTGTTTTGACTATTAAAAACTCTGCCAGTACAGTAAGACAAAATACACATGTTAAAAATACATCCTCTGAAAAACCTTATGCAGTGTTGTTTCTAAAACACGACCAATCAAATGTATTGGATTTTTAGATATTTTTATAGGAAAACAATACAAACATTATTATCAAGAATAAGATTTTTGCCCTAATAAATGTCTTACTAGAAAAAAGTAATTATGATCTAATGTGAATTTTCTTGATAAAAAAAAATACACTTGTGCCTGGTAATATGTGCATGTAAAATGGCGAGAAATATAATTTTAGCTTAGCATAAAGCTGACAATTTCCTCAAGGTTTATTTCTATTTCTTCTGCTCCAAACTTACTTCAAACTTACTTCTCTGTCTGCTCGTATGAATATAACACATCATAAGAAAGTATTTTTACGCTGTTCAAATGCACTTTGGATTGCACAATTTATATGGATAAATTAGGCTAAATTTATGAGGCTGTGAGCGGCACCCAGACCCCAGGAACCAGTCATCCAACCGCGATGGCTGTGGGGAGGACGGAGGGTTCCAGTCCAACCCCATGCTGGCGGCGACCCGGGAAAGCATGTCGGTCATCTGAGTGTCAGCCTCAGCCTGGGCGTGCTGGCCCGAAGGCGGCAGCCCAGGGGAGTCATCCGCATCAGACACTGTGCCCTCCGATGCAGCGGCAAGCTCATCCACCTTGAGCTCTAGAGGATAAGCAGGCTGGCTGCGAGGTGAGCCGCTGTAGCCTTGAGCACGGACGGGAGTCAACGAGTGTGCTGGGGGGCGGGTGGTCCGAGGGGGCGTACGTGGCGGAGCTGCACCTGCTGCCGTCCCCAGATCGCCTCCATCGCCAGCCGCATCATTCTCAATCCCGTGGGAAGAAGGAGCAATGCGGGGGGTGGCTGGAGTGGCATGCTTTCTGTTGAAAGCGAGCCGCGACCGCAACGTAGCCATGGTCATGCTCTCGCAATGATAAAATGAACCATCCACAAACGCTGCCTCGGTGTGATCGCTGCCCAGACACACAAGACAATGCCTGTGGCCGTCTGAAGCGGAGAGCACTTTACCGCATCCAGGAACTACATATTCTGAGCTGTCAAAGCACCCAGGGGCAAACTGCCCTGCCGTGTAGAGAAGGAGAAAGCCACTGTAGTGCGCCGTAGATCCAACGGCAGAGAGCGTCAGAGGAACAGGAACGGGTGTGTGACTCGCAGCTCACTGGAAATACAACCATCGACTCCGAAGAAAATTTCTGAATGAACTCGACGTATTTCCCCGCCTTTTATATCCATATGTCCGGGGCAGGGTATGCAAATACTGTCTGCCAACTTCTCATTGGCCTTTTCTCATAGATCAGAAGCATATTCGGCGCTCAAGAGAGACCCCTAGTGTCGCTTCTTCGACACAACGTTGAAGTGAGCGACAGAAGGGGAATTCTTGTTATTTATACTTTATTCTCAAAATATTATGATAAATGACAATAGCAAATGTAAATTTTTAAATTACTTTGATTTTATTGTTAGCGTTAATTTCTGCACATATAGCAATGAGCTGACAAGTTGTAATTCTCACTTTGATCTTCCGCAATTTAAATTCAAATGTATTTGATCCGTTTATTGTGCAGCTGAAGTTTGCTTATAAAGCTCTGAACCGATGTCAGTGTTGCACTTAATATAATTATTATTTGACAGGTAGGGTGGTAATTTTTTAAGTAATGGAAGGAAGGAATATTTTTATATTATAAAATGGCCTTTGGGAAAAGCCCCAGATGACACTGAAGTCTAGCAATGCCCCTGACTGTAAATGCTTCACTGTAATTTTGCTTTTTTTTTTTTTTTAAAGAAAATGAGGGTCAAGTCAAAATGTATTTTTGTGGTATTCAACATTATGCCACAAATGTTGTTGATTGAGCTTAACTTGCACTGAACCCCAAATTGACCTTTAAAAGAGGGACACACATGTTGATTTGGATTCTCCTTTTTGCATAATGAAACCTTTTTGAAAGCTATTTGCCAGTGTTTCATGACATATCAACGTTGTCTCAACCTATGCCTTAAGTTTGGGGCAGGACTACCTGTTTGTCTGATCAATGGCAAATGGGAGAAATGTTTACAAACTTGTGTGAAAACAATTTTTGCAATTGTGTTTGGTGCTGTTATAGTTTTAAATAATTCATACGAGCAGACAGAGAAGTTTGAGGTAAGTTTGGAGTAGAAGAAATAGAAATAGTATAAAAAAATTTAAAGAAAAAGTAACATTAAACATTATTCAACACATTCAACCTTTTTTCACTCCAGTCAGATTCTGATACCATAATATGCTTTTAAGAGCTGGATGTAGTAGTCAGAGGAAAAAGCTTTCAAGGCAAGAGTAGAGGGAGAAAATGCAATGCAATGTAATGTCTCAGCCTGGGCTCCTCTTTAAAACTCGTCTGTACAGGTGTGCAGGGAATTTAGTATATCTGTGGTGTGTGTGCAGTATATCACTGAGTGGGTTTACACGACCGTAGTGCAACTGAAGAGGCTTGTGGGACTGAGAGTCTTTGCATGTTTTGGAGTGAGGTTCTGTATTCAGCCCCTAGCAAAACATCTGATAGAACAGAATACTATTGCAAATCTTGTTCTTTTGCAAAAAATAAAAAATAAAATAATAATAATAATAACAAAATCCACATTATGAGCTAAAACTGTAATTTATGTTGACTTGGTTCCTTAAGCTGTGAAAGGAATATTTCACTAAAATATGAAAATTCCAAACCCATATGACGATATTTGATGATATTTTTTCTTATGCAGTACACACAAAAGGAGAGATTGCATTTCAAATATCAGTCCATCCTTTCAATACAATGGCAGTTGATTGGGAATAGTGACTCACTTTTGAAGTGAGCCTCTGTGAACAAGCTTTTCTCACATAGCGCTCATGAATACACAACTGCCATGAAGATTTTCACTGTAAAACTATTTAATTTCATGTTGTTTCTCTTTAAAACTTTATGCCTTCAGAAGACTTGGAAATGATGCACAGGTGGCATAGACTATTTGTATGTTACTTTGTTTTTTTTTTAAGTTTTAAAGTGAGTAACTATCAACAGCCACTGTATTTGTGTTCTGCATAAAACAAGTCTACTAGTTTACTAGTTTGGAACAAGAAGAGGGTGAGTAAATTAAGACAGAATTGAGATTTTTGGGTGAACTATACCTTTAAATTGAGACCATGTGGATTACAGTAAGATCCTGCAATGTGAAATAAAACACATTTTTACATTTAGCAGATTCAGCTGATGGCAGAGCCGATTGCCTCTCTAACCCTGCTGATGTGCCTCAATATGGCAAGTTTCCACAAGTCAGGCCTGGGTGAAGTGGTCATTAGAAACAAACATTGTCATTTGGAATGGATCGTTACTCATCTGAGTATTGTTCTCGCTTATTAATATGGAGATGACCTTCTCAGGAGGGGGCTGGCTTTACTTAGCCGCAAATTATGATGAATTCCAATTGCTATTTATGATATGCCACAAAATACTTATGCAACATAGTGTCATATTCAAATTGCCGTCCATAACCTTGCGATCCCTTAAAAGTCATATTTTATGAATTTGGGTTGGTGGCATTTTTTACGGTGCATTAATCATGCAAACATGCATTTGGGAAACAAATGGCTTGTTTGTGTTTTGGAAATGATTCAAAAAGGTCTGGCTCTGGTATGCTTGCTCAATACATGGCAAGAATAAAGAACATGTAGCCATGGAATGGTTTCAATGCTTGCTATTTCAAATGTCTTTTTTCATTTTGAAAAACGATTTCCTTTAAAGGACAATTTTGTATTGCTAGGGACTGTTTCATGCTTTGCTGACACAAACATGTGTTAGACAAGCTTTGAAAAATACCCATCAGCCAGCTGTAAGTATAAAATCAGTTAAACCACTTGCCATCAGTCCTCAGGGAAGGACACAGGGGCTAAGGCCAGTACAAGTGCACTGAAAACATAATCCTAATCTTCCCATTAGATTTTATGTTTATGTTTTGCTTAGCGCACCCTACTAGTTTAGATTAGTCCGTGTTTATGACTGATCTGCTTTTTTGAATGAAGATTATTATTGCTGACATTATGCATGCTGTCGATTATGACATGGCTTGACCTTAGTTACCTAGTTACCCATATTGGATGCAGGTCAGTAATTGAATACCCGCGGCAGACGTGCCACTATTTCTTAGGGAGCTCAGCTGCTGAATGAGCTGTACTGTCATTGCTGTCCAATGAATAGGCTACGGCATGTCTGAATGAAGGTTATTCTTGGCTGGGACAAGTAAAATGATGTTGGTGATTTCATGAATCATAATGAACGTGCGATGTGAACATTTTTGAGAGCTTAACCAAGCACAGCCTTGGGTTCTTTTCTCTCTCATTCCAAAAGGTGACATCCAATGTCCTGATAAGGCACTTAATGTACATGAAGAGCCTTTGCATAGCTCATTTATTCATTGGCTGCTTCAAAAGCATCCTTTGTCTATGCACGGGGCTTATTGTCTCCATATTAAGTGGGGTTCTGTGAAGGTTTGAACAGCATCTTGACTCCCCTAAGTTGAAGTGCGGCCGAGGTTAAGTGGTCTCCGTGCTCACAGCACCCATCTCCACTCCTGCGTGACAGCTGGGGACTAGACCGTTGCTATGGTTATCGCTCCTTCTGTTGCATTGCTGTGCCCCATACTGCTCATTTGAGACAGAAGCAGTCCACCACCCTGACACAAAACAATGATCTGCAGAACAGTAAACTTCCCGATAGTCTCATTTTTGGTGTGCTTATGGCGTTTGGCTTTAAATGTAACCTGTTTTGTATTCACGCGTTTGCAACTTTTCAATGCACACAAATTAAACCAGTTGCATACAAATGGAAAGTCATTTTTGGAACACAAAGTAAATTCCATTCATACGAGACAATATTCTTCCAGTTTATATTGCTCTCTCTTACAGAGCACAGTATTGCAGATGGAAGCTTTCCAATTGATAGTGAGGCCACTGATCAGGAAAATTATTTAAAATAGTTTTCACCGCTACACTCCCCACTGCATTGGCCTTTGTAATTGTGCAGGAACTGTGAACATGTTTACTGATGTTCTGTGCAGAGAATTTATTAAGATGATTGTAAATTTCGGCATATGTTTCATGGTAAATTCTTGTATTAAATCAGCATTTTTTAGTGGCGTATATTCAAATTTAAAAATGGTTTGGTGTGCATAAATAAAACTGTAACACCTTTTGTTTGGCATACTGTATAAATATTTCTGACTCTTTCTAACATTTTGTGCACAAGTTTTAAAATGTCTAGTTGTTTCAGCAAGGACCTATGGTGTGACATGCTGTAATTCATCGAATGCTATTTTAATCAATATTTTTTAGAGACTACATGGAATATATATTTCTTTGTACTTTGTTCTTTTCTATATGTTCTATGTTCATATGGAATTCATTTGTCATGTCACATTTACAATGAAAAAAATAAGGAAAAAATGTGATTCATTTGAAATATTTTATCCTAAAACCTTAATGAAGAAAAAAATTATAATAGACATGATATAAAATGATACATCCACTTCACACATATTTACAAAATATAGTATAATATAGTTTTGTGTGGCCCTGCGATGGACTGGCGACCTGTCCAGTGTGTACCCCGCCTTTCGCCCAATGTTAGCTGGGATAGGCTCCAGCACCCCCCGCGACCCTGTACACAGGATAAGCGGTTGTCGATGGATAGATGGATGGATAGTTTTGTGTGTTTCTGTTGAATTAACATTTAACAAATTAATTAAATGATTGAACTGGCCTTTAGTCTGTGTTAGTGCAGTCCTGTAATGGGATCAAAGACACTGTGTATGAATGAGTGTGTAGAACTTAACTAATTCTGGCAGTTTATTTCTAGAAACAGGTGCATATCATATAGGTTCATTTTTGGCACTGCTGTCACTTTTAGCTCTAAATTAATATATCTACTCTCTCTTTGTTAGCAACCCTGAGAGAGACGGCACACCTAATCTCAGAATCTTCTCAAATAACAGAGTAACACAAGTAGACAAACAAAAACATTTCCTCTAGTGAGTGGCTCGTCTCTTGCAGGGCGAACATTAATAGCTCTGTATGCAGCTGTGCTTGTAATTGTTGTTTTTCTTCGGAGAGTCATAAAGACAAACTTCAAAGACGGTTTAGTGCTTTAAACTAAAAGAGAACCATTCCAATCCCAGAGCGCTCTCTATTCTCAATTACAATCGGTTCTTGTGGAGGGTGTGACTGGATACTTTTTAAACTGGATGAGATGAGGGTTACTTTGATCCTAAGTCACAAAAGTCCACTCCAAACCTGTCCCACCGCAGACATATATAGAGCACGTGGACACCCATTTTGGCAATTTTTAGGTCCCCTTTAGTCATTTGCATGGCTAATCTCCGAACCTGGCCCTTCCTGTCAGCACCTGTTTGTTGCTGGGCCAAAGTACCTGGGTCGTGGAGCATCTGTAAGTCCCCACAGCATTACCCTGCCTTTAGCACCTCCTCCGTCATGCTGCCGGCCGGCGTGCGTGAAGGGTAAATTCAGGCCATGCTGCGGAGGGCCCCACTGGAGCCATGAACCAGCAGGCTCACATTAGAGGACATTTGTTCCACAATTTTGCAGCCTCCTGCTTCCCTAGGCTGGGCTCAGCGCAGAAGGTAGAGGCAGATATTTGGGTTGTGGCCAAAGCATCTCCATAGCCACCTCGCTAGCACTGCAGGTGCTGAGCTTGGCTCCCCACTGCTATCACTCAGGATCCGGAGCCCACACTGTCTGATGGAACAAATGCCGGCCGCACACAGAATAAACTTATCTCACTTGCATGACAACACATGCCCTCGGGTTAGAACGGTGCACTAGTTTTGCAAAGCAAGCGAGGTCAGGAGCACATCTTCTGCTCCACAGATAGAAGAAAGGATGAGGGATGGCGTCCTTCTTGCTTTCATATTTGGCTCGAATATGCATTTTTGATTAATGAGCAGATACCTGTACTTTATAAGACTGTGTGTGTTTTTTCACTATTAATGTGTTTTTTTATACAGAAGCATCTGAAAATTATTTGAATACACAACAGAGACCCCATCCTGTAAGATTATGCTCTCTCTTTCTCTCTCTCTCTCTCTCTCTCTCTCTCTCTCTCTCTCTCTCTCTCTCTCTCTCTCCTTCTCTGTGATTAGTATGTGCAGTTGGAATCCAGTTACAGTGAAAGTCTTGATCTGACAGTCTTTATCTGTCTGTCCAAGTATACAGGACACAAATAGTAATTAAATATTTGAAGAATGGCAAATACACTGGGTTAAATATGTCGCACATCACCTGTCTTTCGGTGCATGTGCAAAATGCTGAGGCCAATTGTGGTCCGATTAATTGTATACATGCTGGACAAAACCAAGGTACATTTATATTATCTACATCTGCTGTAAGACTTTGCAAAAATGTGTTTTCATGATATATAAAAAAGAAAAACTTTTTAAGTAAATGTAATGTACTGGTGTAAACATACTGATAGATATTAGTGCTCTGGAGTGATTAAATGGCTTTTAACGTGAAATCAATGTCTTTAGGTGAAATAAAATGATCTTGGCATGTGTTGAGTTGATTGGTTCACTTTTTCTCTTAGAGCCCAATAAGAATTCATCAAGACCCTGATATAGGGTGCCACAGACATGATTGATCACCCCAGCAGATCACCTCCCAAATCCCGGCCCTGACCACCAGAGGCCAGCCATGTCCGGGTGTAATGATTTGCAATGATCAGGGCTGAGGAGATTTATGATGGATGAAGCTTTCTTTAGAGGTCAGGCGGTCAATGGAAAAAGAGCATTGACCATACGTGGTATTGACACAGGCCGCAGTGACTGAATATCATGGTGCCGTATGTCTTTATCATAATTAAGTGGGGATACTTATCCCTAGAATGATGTGGCTCCTCTCATCCATTGGGAGGCATGAGCAGGCCTCCTTGGGGAAGATCTCCCACAATAGCTGGCCATATTGTCAAATGATATGCTAATGGCAGTGACCTCTGGTATGAAGGGGCAACTCCCACATCTGAGAGGTTACTCTCATGAACTGAGTCCACTTTATGAAGCTTAGGATATCGTTTTGTTCTTTCTTGTGATTCTTTTATGTAATATATATATATATATATATATATATATATATATATATATATATATATGTTTAAAATATGAGCATAAATTCTCAAAAGTAAGCTTTTTCATTTATTTTGTTTCTAATTGACCATACTGTTGTAAATACATTTTACTTATGAAGCCTTTTAACAGACTGTGAATGCATAAGACTTTAATTTAGCTGAATAAATCTAGCAAACTTTTTTATCTTCATTTTTAAACCATTTAATGTACATTTATATTACTACAGTTTGTGTTAAATTACCCTGACATTAATTAATAATAAAAAAAAATAGTCCACACCGCTGCAATGGGGTTTCAAGTACAGCTGCTGAGGGAGTGACAGTAAATTTGGCATCTTTCTCTCTTCTGACTGCTGTAATCCATTTCGCTCAATTTGTTTTGTCCTATTCTAGAAAGTCATGGAAAGGTAATTGTGTAGCTATTTTTCTTTTGCTGTTGAAGCAAATAAGAGCACAAACATATTTGTTATGATCTCCCATGTACCTCTATAGTTTATAGCAGTTTATAATTTATATAATTTTATTTCTGCATTCCAAATAAGGAAATGTGAAAAGGGTCCATTAACTGAGCTAACTTTTTTGTAAAATGGTTATCAAATCAGAATGTATTAACTGAGTCTTCTAAATCCAAGATCAAAATCTATCTTTGAGCGTGCATTCTTAAATGAAAGAAAGCACAGACTGAGATTTCTTTTCCTTTTTTTTTATTTTTAAATCTGTAACCACAGTGTTCTAAATAAGAAAACACATTGAAGTTCTCCATTCATAAATCATTCATTTAGTTTCATTACTGGTCTTTGGTTGTAAAAATAGTTTTTTTGGCACAATATATTGATACAGTCCAACTGCATGACTTTTATGCTGCCTAAGAAGAACCTTGGATTTGGAAGGGTCGTCACTGACACACATGAGTGCATGCATCAGGGAGCAGGAGTGCTCAGCCAACTCCCCCAAAAAGCCTGTCCCTGGGTACGGGGAATTACACAACCTCTCTCAGCTCACCGTAACCTCCTCATTATACACACACCAATGAGCTCGGATCATATTTTCCTGGGCAGTGGGAAAAAATGTAAATGGGAGGGTGGTGCCATGCATTTGAACAATGCTGTGTTGTTTTTTAAAATAACTCCATGGAGAAGTTCTGATCCCATGTTACCATATAGAAATTTTCCATTGCATTCTATTTAGAATTTTTTTACTTTAACCAAATGTACAGAGGACAGAGTTAAACTGAATTTGATTATGCATAGTAAAATATTATAGTTTGTCTTAAACTTAGAGGGGATAGTTCAGCCAAAACTGACAATTCTGTCATTATTTACTCTTGTTGTTCCAAAACCCATGTGACTTTCTTTCTTTCGTGGAACACAAAAGGAGATTTTCTGCTAAATGTTATTCTCAGTCACAATACACTTTCAGATGCAATGAAAGTGTTTCATGTTAATATGTTTTAAAATGGTTTTCCATTGCATGTGAGGAATCTTAATCTGGGGTGTGTTTCCTATACAACTTCGTAGCTCACTGTTTAACCTCCATAGAATGATGCATCGTTGGAGAAATTAACTAGCTATTTACGACTGTTTCCTGAAACCATAGTAACTGTCATACATAAACTGTTCGAATCACATTGGTTAAAAAATATTGTCTGCTGACTGTGGACACTTTACACTGGACTTCAAGCAACGTGGATTCTGTGCCTCTCCTCTCTTCCTCCAGACTCTGGGACCTTGATTTCCAAAGGAAATGCAAAATTAACTTTCATCAGAGAACATAACTTTGGACCACTCAGCAGCAGTCCAGTCTTTTTTGTCTTTAGCCCAGGCGAGACGCTTCTGACGCTGTGAGAGTGGCTTGACACAAGGAATGCGACAGCTGAAACCCATGTCTTGCATACGTCTGTGCGTGGTGGTTCTTGAAGCACTGACTCCAGCTGCAGTCCACTCTTTGTGAATCTCCCCCACATTTTTGAATGGGTTTTGTTTCACAATCCTCTCCAGGGTGCGGTTATCCCTATTGCTTGTACACTTTTTTCTACCACATCTTTTTCTTCCCTTCGCCTCTCTATTAATGTGCTTGGACACAGAGCTCTGTGAACAGCCAGTCTCTTTAGCAATGACCTTTTGTGTCTTGCCCTCCTTGTGCAAGATGTCAATGGTCGTCTTTTGGACAGCTGTCAAGTCAGCAGTCTTCCCCATGATTGTGTAGCCTACAGAACTAGACTGAGAGACCATTTAAAGGCCTTTGCAGGTGTTTTGAGTTAATTAGCTGATTAGAGTGTGGCACCAGGTGTCTTCAATATTGAACCTTTTCACAATATTCTAATTTTCTGAGATACTGATTTTGGGTTTTCATTAGTTGTCAGTTATAATCATAAAAAATTAAAAGGAATGAACACTTGAAATATATCAGTGTGTGTGGAATGAATGAATATAATACCAAGTTTCACTTTTTGAATGGAATTACTGAAATAAATCAACTTTTTGATGATATTCTAATTATATGACCAGCACCTGTATGTGTTTCCCCCGTGTGACTCTGTCATATGCAAAGTCTGAGAAGACAAGGAAACAATTCCATTGGTTGTGCCGAAGTGGCCCAATAAGTCCTGGTTTCCAGAAATGATTCTGGACGGCACTCCAATGGAAATACCGCTAAGGAAGGATCTCCTCTCTCAAGCGCAGGGCACAATCTGGCATCGCCAGCCCGAGCTGTAGACCTGCATGTGTGGCATGTGTGGCCCCAGAACACAACGTGCTAAATGTGCCAGAACTGACTCAATCAGTTATGAACACCATTTTACAGGCTAGAGCACCATCTACGAGATGCCTTTACACACTGAAATGGAATGTAATCACTAATTAGTGATTTTCACATGGCAAAGACACAGTGAACTGCCCCATACCTGATATTCTTACATTTCTTCAAGAGCGACTGGTCGCAGGGCTCACTCCTTTATTGCTCAAAGTTTATGTGGTGACTATATCTGTGTTTCACACACCTGAAGTCGGCACCTCTATAGGCAAACTGATTTAATCATAAAGTTCCTTAGGGGAGCGAGGCAGCTAAATCCCCCTTGCCTGGCTACGGTCCCAACTTGGCACCTAACTTTGGTCCTAAAAGTGCTTGCGTGCTTTCTCTTAAGACCGCATTACTGCTGGCTTTGACCTCAGTAAAACGAGTCGGGATTTGCAAGCACTGTCAGTCAACAATTCATGTCTGGAGTTTGGTCCGGGACTTTTCAAAGAAACTTTCAAACACAGAAAATACTATGTGCCTAAGGTTTTAACCACGCCTTTGAGAGTGCAGGTTGTTCATCTTCAAGCCTTTTTCCCTTCTCCATTTAATTCAGATGAGGAACAATCCTTGTGCAGGTGCTTCACACATATATTAAGAAAACCCACCAGTTCAGACTGTCTGACCAGCTTTTTGTGTGTATCCGTAACCGAGATGTTTTCTGAGCTGAGGCAATGCCAATTAAAGAATGGAAATATTCAAGCAAATTGGTATTGACATAATTCTGGATCTTGGATGGATCAGTTTAGATTGTAAGTTTTTTTGTACCAGTGATGAAGAATAAAGCTTGCCAGAAAATGAGACTCATTTAGCTGGTATATGAGGTGACAGGCTTTTGCAACAAATGAACATTTAGGAATTAATGAATGTTACATTTATATAGTGCTTTTCTGACACTACACTCAAAGCACTTTACACAGTGAACAGGGGAATCTCCTCAAACACCAACAGTGTACAACATCCACCTGGATGATGTGACGGCAGCCATAGTGTGCCAATACACTCACCACACACCAGCTATTGGTGGAGAGAAGAGTGATACAGCCAATTAATGGTTGGGGATTATTAGGAGGCCATGATTGAGAAGGTCCAATAGGGGGATTTACCATGAGTATATGTGGTAGGGATGGGCATTCTGGTCATTTGGTCTACTCGAGTATTCAGACTAATTACTTGATCACTTGTCGAGTACTCGAGGGGCGATTACATGTTCATAACTGTATATATAATAACATGTTATATATAATAACATGTATGACAAACGTCTATGGCTGCCTGCATTGCATCTTGTTGTTCCAGTGCATTGTCTATTCATTATTAGAGGCTTTTATAAAATAATATGTTACAAAATGACAAAAGATTAAAAATATAATGCATCAAATTTTATCATTATATGAAGATTCGCTGCCCAACTCTGAATGAATATGCCCAACGCACGTCTCTCTGTTCTTCCTTCAGGTTTCCGTAGTAATCTTAGTAAGCACGTACCAGTTTTTCTAGTGACTGTCTGAACCATCTATTTTCAAATAACAGGAGACGCCATAACCATTGCGTTTTTAATATTCATGTTAAATTGAAGTTCAGTTTGAAGACACTGCATTGTGTTCCATTTAGCTGCGCTCTAACTGTTTGAAACACTTGTCTGCTGTATGCATTGCTTCAGTGCGTTGAGTCCACTGCCACACACGCCTAGTGTGTGTGTTCCTAAATGTTCGCTCTTGTGAGGAAAGCCACGATGCTCTGTATTGTTGTGATTCATAAAGTGCTCCATTCAACTCAGAGAGTCTGAATTTCCACCTTTCAACTGGGGAAAGTGCAACGGAATGACACTTTATATTGATCATCTAACTTGGAAACTCGTGCAGAAATCTTCAACTCCTATTTTGTCGAGATGCAGGCAAGTCACGCAAGGCAGGGATGTTTACAGTCAGTGCCAAAAATGTACTTTTATTTAGTAATATCTATTAACGAGTCAAAGTTCTTACTTGAAATGATAATAAAACGTGTTTACCAAATGTTTTGCAGAGTCAGGTGTTAATTAAAAATACAGTTAATTACAATCTCTTTTGATTATCTTAATATAGCTTTGCAGTGTTGTATCAGTTTGGTCGCTATATGAGACCTTTCTGACAATCGATGTACCCCTCAAAACCACAACATAATCAATCTCAAAATTAAAAATAAGCTCCCTCTTTGTTTGTGTGTTTAATTGTCTGGTAATTGTCACTGGATTTCGAATTAAGTGAAAAGCCACATCATGCAAGATCACTATTGATCATCGTTTTCATGATCGATCGTTGCTGGCATATCCGAGTACCGGAGTACTCGACTACTCCCTAATCCCTAATATCTGAAGGCACACAAATGATAAAATAAGATAGATAAAGCATCAATTAAAAGCATTAAGCTACATGAATAGTCTTAATTTTGTAGCATTGGTGCTAAAAAAGCTAAATAGAAAAGTAAAAACAGTTAAAAAGAGATTTATTTTATTTTAAATCTTTTATTTAAATTCGAATTATTTCCAACTACAATCACTTGAATGCACATTACATGGCAGTTACGACTTCTGACCTTGTAAGTACAAACTTTCCAGCAGGACTTGAATGCAGTATAAAAATAAAACTGTCTATAACAAACTGACAAGAAGAGAGACTTGCTCTTTTCATGGGCTCTTTTTATTCAGGCTAGTATGCAATCATCCACCCTAGCAACTGCATAGCAATGTTCTAAAGAGAACAAAGAGAACAGCTTAGCAACAGCATAGCAACAACAGCCTAGCAACTGAAAAGCAATGTGCTAGAAACATAGAGAACAGCATAGCAACAGCATATACAGCCACTCAGAACACTGTACTAGCAATCACATACTGTAGCAATGCTCTAAAACACAGAGCAGAGCACCTTGGGAACTGCATAGCAAGCCCCAGCATTCACCCAGAACACCCTAGTTACCACCCTAGTAACCACACAATAGCAAAAAGCACTGAGAACACCTTAGAAACCACCCAAAACACTCTAGTTTTGCTTAGGCAAGCACCATTCACATTTTCTTCAAAAAATTCAAAAAATAATGATTCTCCTGTTGCTATCCATTTCAGGTTAAATGAGCTTTGCAAATATTTTTTTTGACATTTTCATGAGCAGCATTATAAACGTATACCTTGGTTAAGGGTAACTGCATTGATTGACTTGAAACTTGATATGAACAGGTCTCCTGCTAAGGCGTGAGACTGATCGCACAAAACTTTGTCATTATTTTATAACGTCCATAATGTTTAAGCCAAAATGTATCAAATTAATTCAAAGTCAAAACACAAATTAAAACTTACATGAGCATTTTCTTCTCTTCCCTAGTGGAGATGATGCAACGCTGTTCAATGCATGCTTCCTTGTGCTTTGATTCATATTCATGATTCACAAAACTTATCATTCAGGCCACTTTTTGAATCTTTTGACCTGGTCAAATTTACACTTACAGCTATGTGATTTTTTTTTTTTTTTTAATTAACAAAAGAAATGTATTGGAGTAAAAGTAGGTCTATTGATTTTCTCTTTATAATGTGGTGAAGTAAAAGTTTAAGTCAACAGAAATACTTATTCTCAATTACAAATATTCAAAAACTGTAATTAGGAACAGTAACAATGTATTTGTACTTGGTTACTATACACCTCTGAAGATATATATGCAATAAAATATATAGAAGCCTTAATGAATTCAGATGATGTCCATACAACAAACTAACAAGGAACTACAACAGGTGGAGAGCTGTAGTTCGTTGGAACAATGGTTTCGGGAAACACCAAATCGTTGATCTGTAGCAATGATGGAACTTGCGACCATAGTTGGCTAACGATACTTTTGGGAAACGCATCCCAGAATAATACTAATATTGTAATATTGTTGGAATTCAATTATTGCTATATCATTTTTTCATTTAATAACAACTTAAGTGTACCAAAGAGAAACTATACAATATGCTCATCTATTTTTTGTGTTTTTGAAAAGAATGCTTATGGTCATTGAGAGCGAGATGATCATTGGAGTGGACACTGTTTATGAGCCTCCTGTGCTGTCTCTGTCTATAGTCTCTCTCTTTTTGTCCCCTCATTCATTTTCAAATTAACCTCCTAATAGACCTCATCTGTCCATGGAGAGCCTATTAACTAAAGATCTGTTTTCATCTGCTGGACAACTTAGGACAGGAGAGACCCCTGCCACACAGACCTCTACTCTCATGCATGTATGTGTCAGAAATACAAATCAAATAAAAAAAGAGGTAATAAAAGGATTTCATTATATATAGTTAATTAACTCCCAGGTCTGGGCCATCCCTTTCCTAGCTAAAGAATTAGAGGACCTTAATTGCCTTATCACCCAGCACTGTGATTTCCAACAATCAGGCAGCTTTCATTTAATCAGCTGCCAGTGGGACAATGGGTTGCGCTCTGCTCTCTACCTACCCTGGAGCACAGGTGCTCGTGGGGTGGAGTAAGGTGAGCCCCAAACTGGCAAATTTGTGTCTATGAATTAATGAAAATCAACAGCAGAGCCTGACGACTGCCCCTGATGTGCGTGTTAGTGGATGAAGCTGTGCTTGAGAATGAGATGGCTAGTGAAGTCTTGTTTTTAGTAGTGCTGAGAAATTAGGAAAAACCTCACACTGGTTGCCTAAGGATAAATGAGGGAACCAGGGGATTTGGACAGCTAACGATATCCAAGCAATTAACACAGACTATATGAGAAGGGGGAAGGCTGACAGTCTCTCCACGAATGTCAGCATGCCTGATTAAAAGCCATATATTAATTAAAATCATGTTGCTTTATTATATTAATAGGGATATCATCCCTTGTATATGAACATGTTTTACATTTTGGTTGAGTGGGAAATAGATTCTTAATCCAACAAAATTCTTAGCGCGTTGTGTGTACTAAACAAGTTTAAAGACCCCCAGAAATTGCTTGACAAGTGCAGATTTTGACCCCATGTTGATGTATTTCCCCATGTTGATGTATTTCAGGAAGTTTGGGTGGAGCATACTGACTGGCTTGTCCCTTTTTTGTAAATAGCCAATAGTCTTTAGCTTATGTCAAAATCAATAACCTTGATTTGCTAATTGCTATTGCTAGTTGGTGGCATGTGGAATGACAATGTAATTCTAGAGACCAATTTATTGAACAAAAATGGTATATGTCCCTGCAGACAAAATGAGTCATTCATATTTTTTGTCCATTTTGTTCAATATGTATATCAATATCTAACTAAATAGTTAAAAGTTGTATTCATTTATTTATTCATCTTTACAGGTGTACACATTAGCATATACACTGAAACAAATTGAATAAAATTAAGTAAAACCTACGTCATGATATACAGTAATATTAATAAAAATGGGTCCATTTAACTTGAATATTTAATTTATTACAGTAACGTTAACTTACAAATCTGATGTACATGCTACTTAAATACACTTAGTAAAATTGTTATTAGTAAATGTTATCACATTTTCTTCATGTACCACAAGGTATATGTAAGCCTTCTACAGGTACGCTTTATGCATGCTGTGTAATCTATTAGAAAACATCACCTTGCATTACTAGCAATAAAAACAAGATAAAAAGCTACAGACACAGACCTCAACACTTGGTGTCCAAAACACGATGAGAGTAACAATCAACAGACAGCTTTATAATCAGTTTTTAGTAAAATATAAATAAAATATATTACTTCAGAAAACAATAAGTTACAAAAAAAAACAGCAATATCAAAAATAAATACAGTGTAAATAAACTTACAAACAGTGAAAGCATGCAAGCTCATTCATTATTTAAGCCGGGTGCATGTTGGAAACACCAGCTTCGAAAAATAATTCTTAATTTAATTTACCTTTGAAATGTTCTCAAATTAGCAAAAAAAATATGACAAGGTTTTCCACTTTAAGATCGATATAGGATGATGCATTTGAAAGATAAACAGGAGTAAATAATATTTACTTATAAGCTAGAGCATTCATTTTTACATGTTTGAGTTGATTACAAATGTAGAATTTACTTAATATTTTTAAGTTCATACTTAAACTAGCTTATTCAATGTAGAAATTACTTAATCTTTTTGCTATATTTACTTCACCACAAAATATAAAAAAAAAAATTCAGTGTAGATGGCCTCAAAGCTAATAGACATGGGCTGAAAGCCACAAATCTGTGTCTTAAAGTATTATTTTTCCTCTATATAGAAGAGCTCCTTGAAAACAAATCTGTTTTATTTTGTTCATGTTGTTGGTTTTTACATTTTTACATTCTAAGAATGCGTTCTTTGATCTCTAAATATCTGAAAATATAAATAGATTTGAAAAGGTACCAATATATTCCAAGTTAACTGGTTTTCAGTATTAAGTTTGCAAATTAAATTAATATACAGTCAAGTTGGTGTTATCCTTCAGTCCCTTAATTTTCCATTTATCCCTGTAATGCTAATAAGGTCGAATTTAAATACGAAATTCCTGACAGGACATTTTCTGACACTTCTACCTTTAGGTTCTGCATGGCTGTTTGAATCAAAGAGTAGTTATCTCTTATATTGAGCTGTTCTAACCTCTGTCCAGTCTGATTAAACAGAATGCTGTGAATTTTCTTGTTATTCAGGACCAGGTTTCAGGGTCACTTACTGTTGAAAACAAAAATGCACAGGGCAGTAAAAGATAGTGTGCATGGTAAAACAAATATTAGTCCTTACAAAGTTTTGATTCAGTGAAAAGGGTTGGCAATTCTGTAACAACCGTGAAAAGACTTTTGTAGTTATCATTTTGTTTTAATTAGCATGCATTGCAATAACAATCTCTCAAGAGGCCGTTCGCAGTGTGAACTTGTGTACATTTGTTGGATTTTCATTTATTTCTTTGTGGGACAAGCCAAGGTAAAGGGGTCTTGAACACTGACATCCAGCAGTATTCTAGTTGTTTTTGTGAGTTTGTGGTGCACTCGGCTAACTAATAAAATGTACTGTACTGTAAAAGTATTTACATATACAAATTAAACAGACAAATGTTGGACTTGCCTCTTATCATTAACATCCAGTATGGTAGCATTAACTAGCGGACTCAGAGGTGGGTAGAGTAGCCAAAAACTGTACTCAAGTAAAAGTAAAATTAATTATACCTCAAGTAGAAGTAAAAGTACTAACATAAATAATTACTTGTGTAAGAGTAACAAAGTATCCAATTGAAAGAGTACTCAAGTAGTGAGTAAATCGTTACTTCACAAATTACATAATAGATGTTAACTCCCCTATATTCCATTACATATTTCATATTACACATTTGACATGTATTACAGAATTATTATTATTATTCATGGAAATTCTGTCATCATTCACCATCATGTTGTTCCGACTTGCTTTTTTCCATGCAACACGAAGTCAATGTTAGACAGAATGCTTGCCTGAGTCACTATTTATCTTCAGTGAATTGTTTTTTTCCCTCTATTTGTTGAAAGTGAATGGTGAGTGAGACTGCCAGTCCCTAACATTCTGTCTAACATATTATGTGTTCTATGCAATGCAAAGCATCACATGGGTTTGGAACAACATAATGGTAGGGAAATGATGACATAATATAAAATAATGGCTGAGCTATCACTTTAAAGGGGTAGTTCACCCCAAAATTAAAATTCTCTCATAATTTACTCACCCTCATGCCATTCCAGATGTGTAAGACTTCCTTTCTTCTGCAGAACACAATTTATGATTTTTAGAACAATATTTTAGCTCTGTAGGCCCAAATATTATGATATTGTTATGCTTCAAAAAAACACAAAGGCAGCATTAACGTAATCCATAAGACTCCAGTAGTTAAATGCATATCTTCTGAAGTGATATGATAAGTGTGGGTGAGAAACATATAAATATTTGTCAATTTTTGCTAGACAGCAGGGGCGATATGCAGAGAATGTGAATCACCAAAAACACAAGAAGAACGTGAAGGTGATCTGTTTCTCATCCACACCTATCACATCACTTCTTAAGATATTGATTTAAACACTTGAGTCTTATGGATTACTTTTATGCTGACTTATGTGATTTTGTTTAGCTTTAAAATGTTGCCACCCATTCACTTACATTGTATGGACCTACAGAGCTGAGAAATTAAAAAAAATCTTAATTTGAGTTTAGCTGATGAAAGAAAGTAACATACATCTGGGGTGGCATGAGGGTGAGTACTCTGTTGTGAAACTTAATTTGGAGTCCAGGCAGAATTGTCGGGATTCCTCAATAGTGAAATGTTTTGTAATGTGTTCATGCCTATCGCCGATTCCTCATGTAATTTGACAACACTACGACTTCCATGACAAGACAGACAGTTGTGTTATATTAACAGTACCACAATCCGACGTCTTTGAAAGTCATGTAGTGTGTAGGAGGCATAAGCGCAGAGTACGCAGCCTGTGCAGGGCACCAACCCCGGTTCCGGAACACCCACTGTGTCTGAAACCACCCCATCCACTATATAATGCACTATTTTCAGTGTCCGCCATTTTGTAGGAATGTCTGAATTCTGAGTGAGCCACTCGTTTCCTACTTTTGTTCACACATTATTATCCACAATGCACTCTAATTTTGAGTGTGCATTTCATGTACACTCGACAAAGGTTAATTGCCCACAATCAATCACGGGGAAGCCGTACGAGCTGGGAGTTTACTGCTTCCTCCACTCCTGCAATGTTTTCTTACATGCTGAATGTATTAAATAATTTTTTGACAAAATCATTACTTAATTAAAATAACATAATAACATATAGAGAGACAAAACATACAGATACATTTTAAAATATACTCTTTATTTGATCAAATGTGTTTACTCTTTATATTAACACACAGTATATATTAAAAATGACAAAGAGAATGAAGATTTATTGTATTAATATATTATTTAATAAGAATTACAAGTAAGGCCCAAGTATTTTAAAAGTTCATATGTGATGTTGTTTCCGTGACAGCCCCAGAGATCCGACGCTTTGTGGATACGTAAGCATCCGAAATCACTCATTTTGTTCACTCACTGCTGAGACATAGTGCACTAAATGCCATTCACTATATAGGAAATATAGTGAATAGCCACTCTCTTCGCAATATGATCACCACACGCAGAAATGCTCTCTGTTTGCGCTCCAGTTGTCAGTCGCGTGTGCAGCAGAGTCAAGGCATTTATTTACACTTAACTTGGATGTTTACATGGATTTATACAATGTACACATAAAAACTGATGTCATAAGAGCCCAGTTACAGAATTACCCTTAAAATGACCATCACATTACATAGAAAAGCCCGCGTTAGCATTAGAGCCACAACTTACCTCAATGTGCTGCTAGAGCTGTGATTTTAATCTTGACATATCAGCTTGTCTTGGTGTTAAATGAAGGCATCGCATGACGAAACTATTATTTTTTTCACTGTGCGGCGCGAAGAAAGTGTTTCACTTTGAAGAGTTTAATGCTGCAGCACTGATGACTTGAGTACGCCTCTGTGTGAACTTCCACTCTCGTAAAATTCCCATTCACTAATCTCTCAATAAATTATGCATTAATTAAAATTGAACCCAGTAATGTAATAACAGGAACAAGGCCATAACCAGGATTTTTCAAATACCGAGGTCAAAAATCCGGCAGCTGTTTGAGTGAAGCATCCCAGTGCTGCCAAAATAACGCCAACCTGCATCTCGGAATAGCATTCTGAGATGCTATTCTTCTCACCACAGTTGTACAGAGCAGTAATCTGAGTTACCGTAGACTTTGTCAGGTCGAACTAGTCTGGCCATTCTCTGTTGACCGCTCACCTTAACAAGGTGTTTCCATCGACAGAACTGCCACTCACTGGATGTTTTTTGTTTTTGGCACAATTCGAAGTCAATTCTAGAGACATTTGTGTGTGAAAATCCCAGGAGATCAGCAGTTACAGAAAAACTCAAACCAGCCCGTCTGGCACCAGCAATCATCCATTTGATTAGCTAATCAGCCAATCATGTGGCAGCAGTACAGTGCATAAAATCATGCAGATTCCGGTCAAGAACTTCAGTTAATGTTCACATCAACCATCAAAATGGGGAAAATTTTTTGATTTCAGTGATTTGGACCGTGGATTGTTGTTGCCAGATATGCTGGTTTAAGTATTTCTGTAACAGCTGATCTCCTGGGATTTTCACAGATAATTCTCTAGAATTTACTCAGAATGGTGCCAAAAACAAAAAACATCCAGTGAGCGGCAGTTCTGTGGACGGAAATGCCTTGTTGCTGAAAGAGGTCAACAGAGAATGGCCAGTCTACTGTAAGTCTACTGTAACTCAGATAACCACTCTGTACAACTGTGGTGAGAAGAATAGCATCTCAGAATGCTATTCTGAGAGGCGGGTTGGTGTTGTTTTGGTGGCACTAGGGGGACCTACACAATATTAGGCAGGTGGGTTTTATGTTTTGGCTGAACTGTGTATATGTTATGGTTGTTGTGCTTTCATTCCACATTCAAACGTAACTCATTACACAGTTTCTTCATGTACTATTATCTTCTTTGTCTCGGCACTGGACAACTATAGATTGTCAGTCCTTGATTAAAACGTTGACTTTTTACTCAGAATTAACCTGATTATTGTAATTGAATGTAAAAGCGTGTAGCTCAGCACAGGCCATGATCAGTGGAGATGGATTAGGAGAGAAGGCTTTCAAATTGAATACAGTTTTCTCCTCTCAGCCCATTAATTGTGCCGTTTACCACTACCTGAGTAAGTGACCAATGCTATTTAGTTTCTCTAATGATGATGCACAGTGGGCTGGGGTCGGAGATAATTAAAAAAAAAAAAAACTTTCGGCCTTTCTCTCTGCCTTTACTTTTGGCTCATTGACAGCTGAGCACAAACTAAATATTGAGCAGTTCTCTTGACAGAATCCTGAGTGCCAACATAGAGTTCTAAAACACTTTTATTTTTCTCTGGTCTTGTGCACATGAATAACAGATTTTTTAAAAATGTACTCTCGTGTTTGGCTGGGTGCCTCTCACTGTAAACCAGTTTCAAAGTTTTGCAGAGTTTGGAGTAGGATGTTTTTTTTGTGTTATTTTTTTCCCAATTTCTGTGTGGATTAATGGTATTTACTTGTTTACCCAGCAGCTGTTACAAAATTATAATGATATTTAAATTTTAGTTTAGAGGATAAAATTTCCAAAAATATTTGTGGTGTTTAAAATCAACTTTCAAAACCCCTGTTAGAGACAACACAACTTTGTGTAATTGAATGTTTGACTCCTGAGATGTAGCCCCTTTGACAACTTCCCTGTGTGACAACTAGCTCCAGTCTCCCCTAAACATGTTTCAACCAGCTAAGTTTTTGCTTTCCTGATGATTTTCCTGTTATCTATCTCTGTTTCTCGCTCTCCGTCTCTTTCTCTCTCTCTGTCTCAGAAAGTGTTTTGCTATTCCACACATGACCACAGGCTAAGTGACATCAAGCCTCATTATATTCATCACATGCCACATTTGTAACCTGTTAGGGGAGTAAATTGTGCTAAAATCAGCTGATGCCCCATTCCCATCTCCACTCTCACACGATAGATGTTCTGGCACATAGAAGAGCAGTATAGGGTTAATTGGGTGGCTTTGTCCCTGTTATATTATCTCCCGTTTCTGCCATGATGCCATATCTAACACATTTCAAATATTGACACAATAATACATTGTGTCTGGATGAAAACAGCAGTTCGCTGATCTCCTCTAAAGCAAAATGAGGAATATAACATATTTATTTGGAGAGTGTGGTCGGAGGTACTGAACCTCATCTGTAGTAAACAGATAACATCAGCGAATGAGTCTGTTTAATGAAATCATTTGGTTTCCAGCAGAAATGACTTTTTAACCTACATTCTGTAGAGTTACTCTGAATGAGAGATACACCCGTTGCTATTGCATCTCCACTTGTTGTTTTAACATACAGCATATTGTGCCGTATTGTAAATAGTCTGTGTCAAGAAAAATAAAGGCCATAATTACATATCTAGGTGAATTAGACTATATTATTGTGGTTATATTCATAAAAACTATACATGTAAAACATGAATTGAACAAGAATAGAATAGAATAGAATAGAATAGAATGACACAGCTGATAATTGGGTCTCAGGTCTGTTCTGATAGCGTGGTGGACAATGCTAAATGCAAATCATAAACTGCAAATAACTATATAATCATGCAAAGTTAGGATAACAAAATAAACAGCATATAAAGGCTGTGTGTCTAGTCAAACTCTATACAAAATTTTGGTGCAAAATATCTGTCACTTTGTCACTTGATAACTTCTAAATTCTATTAAATATAGATTGAAACATGGGGAATCTGTGCTGCCAATAGTGTATATTGAGTGTAAATTATAGGCTGCTTGTCCAATTCAATGTTGACATATTTGTTGGGTTGCCACTTGATGTCCAATGTAGAATTATTGGCTTTGGAAAGCATGAAGCCATTGAAATTCAAAAGACATTTTGAAAGCAAATTATATAAAAAACAATCCACTCAAACTATTAAAAAAGCCTGTTGAGGTATGTTTAATGGTAAAGACATTTTTTAAATTTTAATTTTGACAATTTTGTTTGACACTTGAAAACCAATAGATTAGAACAGAATAGAATATAAGCATCATACCT